>CM032128.1:22162798-23378631 GCA_018894105.1 Jacaranda mimosifolia | reverse complement strand
AAGCAAAGACTCCCTACGGAAAAAAAAAAAAAAAAGGCAATAAACCTCTTTGTAATTTTAAAAGATATGCACATTGCCTCCCCCTCTAGTTTGTTGTAGTTTAACCCTAATTTTAATATATAAAGACTATTACCCCTAATTATTCATATATTTTTAATTTAATTTATTTATTCTTTTTAAATATATTTTTATATATCTTCTTTCATCTCCTTCATACCAATTTTTTCATTTTTAAATTTAAAAATTATTTTTAATTTTTTTCCATTTTCATCTTTCTAATTTATTCTTTTTTATTTATATTTATATGATATATATATAATATATATATATACAGATATAGAATATACTATAAATATAAATATAATATATATATAATATATTATAAATGCATAAATATATTTATTTATATATTTATATATAGTATATATATTAATAAATAAACATAAATCTAGATAAATCTATAAATATATTATATTATATTTTACATAATAACCTCAAACCCCCCACCCCAACCTTACCTGCCATGGCTGCTGCTCGCATGCCCCTGCGAGCGGCAACCTAGGGGCCGCCTCTACGAGCAACAGCCATGGCTGCTATCAGGGGTGCGAGGCCGCGGCCAACGCTGCAAGCGGTAGCCATAGCAAAGGCGAGTTTCATGGTCACCTTGGGGTGGGGGATGGTTGGGTGGGTTGAGGGGGGAAGGTTGCTTGGCTTATTTATATATGTATGTACGTATATATAAATATATATATCCATATATTTAACTATATATTTAATACATATAGGGTAAAATCCACTTACCCTATTGTACTCAAACTTCTCATTTTATTCCTTTATACTTTTAATTGCATCATTTTGTCTCTTTATACTCATAATTTTACTTAAATTATTCAATTCTATTAAATTCTCTTTAACACTGTTAACTTTTTCTTTTTAAAAGATAAAGTTGCCCATAATTTTTAATTGTTTATTTAAAAAATAAAACCATCTTTTTCATAAAACAGAAAAATTTATATTTAAAAATTTAGAAATATAAAATCACCAAAGACATAACGGAAATGTGCTTCTTAAAGACCGACTTCAAATGACACATGAAATCTCATTTACACGTAGTTTTGATGCTGCTTGGTGCTAAATGCAATGTTTTTTTTTTTTCATTTTTTATGATTTCATAGAGGGAGTGTTATTAATTAAGTTTTCTTTAATGGAAATCTTTGTTTTTTTCTAGAAATATACTATTAGTATATGATGTAAGTTTTTGATATATTTGTAGTGCAGTCAATAATAATGTCCTTGTTTCATCTTTCAGCATTCAACTGGGATCTTTTAATTTAATTTTAATATTATTTTGTATAAAATTTGTGTATTCATATAAGAGAAGAGTAGCTGGAAGAAACTGACAAAAAAATACTAAGGTATAAGTATTTTGCGTATATAAATATAAAATATGATAATCTAACCATTTTTGCTTTGTTTGCTAATAGAAATTAAGGAGGCTTTAACGATGTTAAAGTAACTGAAGTAAAATTGAGAGTACAAGGAGGTAAAATGATGCAATTAAAAGTATAGGGGGGTAAAGTGAGACACAATTTGAGTACAAGGGAGTAAAGTGGATTTTACCCATATATATATGCATGTATGTATGTAACTATATTTATATATTTTATATTTTTTTATAAGTAGAAATAATCTGAACCATTAATTTTCTTAATGCATTCAACGGTTGATATCTAGAGGCAAAATTGACATTTAAACAGCAAAAATCCTAGAACCAACTGCACTTGCCGTGCGTGAATTACACTGCAGGACGAGGGTAGATAATTTGCTACTTTTTTAAAAGTATAAGGGGGCACTGCCTTTTTTTGTTTTTTTCAAAGGTGGTTTTTGCACTTTTTTAATTTTTATAGGGGGTAGAACCTAATTTGCCAAGCAAATTAATATCTCCTATATATAAATTAGTTTTCCCTCTTGTCCTACTTCCTTTTTTCACAAAGAACTTTAAGATGGATAATTTTCTTCATGTATTTTAAGGTAGGGAAAAAAATTTATTTACCTTTAATATGGTATGTCCATCAAGGAATCATTGGTAAGAACAAGACCTAATATACTACTAAGATAACTAGGGTTGTAAATGGATATTAAACTGATCGGATAGGCTGTATCTGTATCCATATCCATTTAAGTTTTACCATATCCATATCCATATATGTATCCGATCGATATTTTTTTATAACATCCGAATTTGTATTCGTTGGATATTATCCGAATTCGGATATATCCGTATCCGATTATAAATATTGGAATATCCATTTATGAATATCTGAATATTCAAATTCTTTAATTTATAATAAAATGCATTTTTTCTAATAAATTTTATTAAATAAAATAATCATATAAATAACATAATAAAATCAAGAAAAAACAACAACAAACAAATAATAAAATTAGCATACTCCAAAGTCCAAAGATTAAACGAGCATAGAAATCTCGTCAAGAATAAAAAGAAATAACAATTTTCAATACATAATACAACAATCCAAAATAAAAGTTCATTTCAATACAAGAAAAATCTTCACATAGTCCAACAACATGAACATGCTTGAATTTTTCATCTGTTTAACACTACAAAACATAATAAACAAAATATTAGTGGTAAAGTTTAAGAGATTATCTATTGAGAAAAGAAAAGAAAAAAAAAACTCTATAAGAACTTATAATATACTTTACAAATAATGTGAAAGAATTAAAAAAGTAAAGAGAAAGTGCACCAAAAACAAACATTGAAGCATCACAATAATTGGCACCATGTACTCCAAAAGTTCAATCAATTATACCTATAAAAAAGTATATATTAGTCTACATTTATATGTTGATATATATAAAAAAAAAACTAAATAAATGAAAGAAATACTCATTACTTACAATCATTTTCAATTGTTGGCAACCAATCTTTAACACAAAGTAAACACTCCACTATTTCAGAATTTAGTGAGGCACGAGTATCATCAATAATCGAATACGGATATATCCAATGGATACTCGAATATATAAACGGATATATCCAATGGATATGTATTTGGAGCGGATATTAAACGGATCATCGGATAGGCATTTATCATATTCGTATTCGTCTATAGTCGGATGTTTACTAATCGGATATGGATAATAACCGGATTCGAATGCAAACGATAAATAAATTTTCGAATATCTATTTACAACCCTAAAGATAACTACGAATAATTATGCCATATTAATTGGGATTCCTCCAATACTAAAATACTTCTCACATTAGAATTTTCTATCGTTCTCGTGGCTTTATAACATAAATATTTCAATAGCATTGACATAAGGGGTGCATAAAGAAATTAAATATTTTCCATTCTCCTTAATTACCTACATTTGATACTTTACAAAGTGAGAGTTGTGGCGACCATTCACGATTTATGCAACACATGTTTTTTTCATATACTAATAGGTTCACAATATTTTAGAATCAGTTCAACAAATGATATAAATCCATCATAGTCTACATTAAATGTTTCTATTATAATAAATTAAAATGTTATGGGTAAATCACCGTAATCAATAGAAAAAAGCCAATATATGTAATATATACTTTATTGAGCTTAGAGTATCAAAATGATCATAAGGCGCGCATCAGTTATTATTGCAATCATAACCCTTTCTTTGTACATGTTCTTTAATGTCTTTGGCTGTGAACATTTAGCCGAAGACCTGCGATCATTGGATCAACTATAATATGCTTAATTGATACTTTTTGTTTTTGAACTTTCTTCTTAATAGCAAAATGCTTCAATTCTATATGTTTGGTATCTCTTAAGCGTTTATCAATTTTAGAAAAAAACTATTGTGGAATATCATAAATATTCGTTTTGCAGCTCGATGATAATGTTGACAAACCCAAGTTCTATAATAAAGTTGCAAAGCCATAATGTATGAATTGTGGCTTTACAATATGCCACAAACTCTTCCATACTTCTTCGCATAGTAGAAGCAATTGACCAATGTGGAATTTGTACCAAGATATCCAGCAAATTCTAAATCGATCGATTATACAATCACTTTTAATTGATCAAATTTCCAACACATAAGCATGTAATCTTTCTTTTTCTTGCAAGTACGTTACCACTTTTCTTGCAGCTTTCCAATGATCAATGCCAAAATTATTTTTGTATTTGACTAACATCCTGACAGCAAAGTTAATGTTCGGCCTTATACAAGTTTGTACCTATATCAAACTGCCTATAATAGAAGCATGTTGAATATATTCTATTTCTTATGTTCTACAAGGCTTTTCGAACATTGCACAAGGCTAAACAATTCCAATTGAGCACTTATCTATACAAAATCTCTTAAGAATTTCCATGACACGTTCTTTTAAGACAATCTCAATAATCTTTGTGATATATTACAAAATATTTCTCTTATAAAAGGTCTAAAGCTTTAAAAGAAAAAATTCTTTGGAAAAAAAAATCATTAGTCTTACACAACACGCCCAAATCATTATCAACAAGTATGGTATTGTTAATATATATGACCAAAAAAAAAAAAAACTTGTTCCTACTAATTTTTGAGTAATACATCATTCTTGAAAATCAAAATATGTTATGGAATTATTGAAGTTAACATATTGTTACTGGGAAACTTGTTTAAGTCTTATATCACCTTCTTAAGCTTACACACTATATAACCCTTTTTCTTTAATGAGAAACCCATAAACTAGTTGATGATGCTATTTTCTGGATAGAGATGAGTAAGCCAAACAAAGGAATGATTCTAATTGAGTGAAGATTACTTCAATACAGTGCAACAATTATGGCATGGGTTGAGTCCTACAATCAAAGCAAGCACATTAGCCTTGCTAAGGTGGTCATCAGCTATAATCCTTTGATGTTTAAATCAGATTGAGCACAAAGAGAGGGGAAAGTAGCAAAATGAGGGCCAAAGTGTATGTGAAAGCATACTGGGAAATCATACCCTATGGGGGTAATATATAATATGAGATTTAACCTGCTAAAAGGGGAGGTCAAAATTACCATCTTCTCCCTATAAACAGTGTGATTTGATATGCTTATAGTGCCATTTGAGATCTTTTGGTGCATGTCAAACGACATGAATTTGACCAGCTGAAATTGGGGCAGCATATCTTTTGCATTTAATATGGTGGTAATATGTTGTCGACACATTCATGCAGACAAAATTTTGGTACAATTGCATTTAATGTGAAGGTGATCGGTTGAGTATGGACAAGGGAGTACATTAAATATAACCTCATGAGATCGAAGGGGTTAGGT
This sequence comes from Jacaranda mimosifolia, assembly GCA_018894105.1. Classification (NCBI taxonomy): domain Eukaryota; kingdom Viridiplantae; phylum Streptophyta; class Magnoliopsida; order Lamiales; family Bignoniaceae; genus Jacaranda; species Jacaranda mimosifolia. Next base: position 23,373,316 of record CM032128.1, on the reverse strand, counting down.
GTTATTTGACCTCATGAGATCGAAGGGGTTGAGCATACCGCGCCCTTTGTAAGTCTCTTTGATTCTAGAAATGAATGTCGTACTCAAGAGGTTGTGTGCTCCTTGAGTGGTTGACCTAGGTGGATGTGATTGGGCATAAAATTTCTCTCTCTTTTTTCCATGAGATTATGATTGTTTAGGTTGCTTAGCTCGACTTTGGTCAAGCAGATCGTGGTGGGTCGACTCGGCCTTATCTATATCATAAGTCCCCCTTACTTCTTAGTGCATACCGAGGTGAATTTGTACTGAGAAATAGCTAGGTTATTAGCCTGTAAAATTTGACCCCGTATAATGTATTGGGTTGATGTATTCTATTACTATGGCTTACTGTGAGATTTTTGATAATCAACCACAGACTGGCAAGAACTTGTTGTGGTTCAATGTGAGATTTTTTGATAATTTTTTAAAGCATTATAGGGTACTTATCATTAATTATCATTGGCAGGTGAATATGTATAGATGATCGGTAACTGGGCAATTATTAGTCGTTACCTGATCATATTAGCTGGTTAAGTTGCCCTCAACCCCTAATATAAATGTCTATTACTTTCTCATCGTTCATTTTTAGCACATCTATGTCTGGTCGAGCATTCAAATTTCTAATCGAGTTGTTTTGTTCCTTCTATTTGTGTTTTTTCCCACTCGGCGCTCTCCTAATTCTATCAACTTTCTTCTTCAATTATTTTAGTAAGTGTCAATCTCTCTTGGCTCTTCTAGTTTCATTATTCTCTCCTGGTTTTTATTTGATTTTTTCTATTTCAAACATATTGGGCGTGCTTAAGGAAACTACGAGTAAGGTAAATGATTTCGAGGTATCTAGGTCATCGGGAGGTCGAGCAGGTAGGGAGGATGACATTGGAGGTTCATCTTCTAGTAATGAATCTGGGTATGTGGAGGAAAATAGCCAAAGTAATAACTTGGATAATTCTTCAGAGGATGAAAGTAGTTCTAGAGGGCCAAGAAAATGGATGCCCCGCTGCGGTGGATATAGTGGGGCCATCTAGGCCAATTAACAACCTCCAGTTTCAAGGGGTAGAATGGTAGCTTTAAATCAATATAGTGAAATTAGGCCAGACATTTGGTGTAGTGAATTGGATTCCATTCGACGTAAATTTTATATCATTGATGAGTTTGAGCTGATTATGCCTGGAGCTGACTATAAGATGGATCGACCTACTAAAGGGTGTATAATTGTCCATGAAGCTATCCTAGAGTATGGTCTCAAGTTTTCTATTGGGCTGAGCTCTTAAGTGGTCCTCGGGTTTGTGTTACTCAGCTTATTCCCCAACTCATTTTTCTTTTGATGTAGCTTCGTCATCCCTATGGTCATACACTGTCAATCTACATCCTTTGTAAATTTTTATAATGTTTTTCATTGCCCTCTATCTTGGAAGTTGAGTAGCTCTGAGGAATCAGATTTTTACTACATCATCGTTCAACCCTATCAAAAAAATGACCGAACCTAGAATAATATCCTTAGGGGCTGATTAAAGGGAAAGATTGACCTCCTAGAGAATGAGAACTCAACCTAGAATAATACATTCATATAGGATCTTATGGAGATTTGAGAGATAGATGTGACTACCGTCATCAGAGAAGGAGTTCTGGTGTTGCCGAGCTTGTCGACTACTGCGATCAAGGTGTTATCTAATACTCATTTAGTATTTTGCTCTCACTGCATACTCCTTTTTGCACATATATGTTGTAGTTTCTAATCGAGTTATTGATTATTTTTCCCTTACAAATCGATCATTAATGGTGAATGCTCGACAACTTATAATAGGTAGGCTGCGCAAAGCCGAGGCTTGGCGTGAGGCTCAAGCTGTTCATCGAGGGACGGCATCCGCAAAAACAATAATAGAGCATTATTCTTCTCTAATCCCTTAACAAAGTACTAACGCTCCGAACCCACAGCATGTTCCTTCAAAGAAGAGAGCTCCTGAGGTCAAGAGCTCTAGAAAGGCGCATCCAACGAAGAAGTCGACTGGAGAAAAGAGGAAGGAGATGGCATATAAGGACATCTGTATATCTAAGCGTGTCCCGAAGATGTCTAATGCCGAGAAGTTTGACCTACTAGAGTTTTTAGATCCATAATTTGGGGCCACAAGTTCGGCCTCAATGTTGAATGCACGGCCTTTGAGTGTGTTAAAACTTGGTCTTGAAAGACCAGAAAGCCATGCTTGATGTAGAGCCATTCGTGGCTCTAAAAGCCTTTACCTACCATTCCAACATGGTAAGAAAGTTTCTTGTCAACTAGCCACTCTTTGGTGATTCACTATCAATACATTTAGTAATTCAACTTTTCTTATAATTTAGGTCGGGCAATGGGATATGATATATACTATAGATTTTAGCTATCGTTGTTCGACCAGGTTGAGTGGTAGCAAAAGTATGAGGAGTTGAAGGAGGAACACTTGACGGTATCCAAGACAGAGCTGATATCCATGCAATCCGGGATTGACCAACTGGCCAAACAAGTCGAGGAGAAGGGCCATGAACTACTTGCAGTAGTCCTTGATAAGAGTGCCCTTGAGGAGAAAATGAAGCAACTACACCTAAATGCCAAGTAGGCCTTGGATGTTAGGTATTTGAGGGGTTACAAAGCTTGCCAAGCAGACACGTGGGACGAATTTTTCAAACTGCTGCCAAAAATCCTAAAGGACGAGGTCCAACAATTCATGTTAAGCTCATCCTTCACTAATGCCATTGTTGCTTTTGGCATGGATGATGAATGGTCAACGAGGCCATTGAATAGCTGCATACTCTAGGTTACTAGTTTAAGAAGGATGAACTAGACAAACTCGACCCCTTCAAGGACAAGCATCTGCAAGAGTGCCCAAATGAACTTCCTAGTGTGGTTGAGACCTCTGCTCATCCCAACTTACCGTTGGTCATGAAAGAGCTTGAGTTTGCCTTAGCCATTAGCCATAAAATTTTGAAAAGGAGTTAATGTAGCTAATTTCTTCCCCACTCTACGTAAGTTTCTTCCTAATGGGATTGGAAATTCCCGACTAGCTACTATAATAAATTTGGAAAAAGAGAAGAAAGTCTAAGAGCTATTGGAGGTCATCGACATTGATGCTATTTGTATGGGCAACTTCGATTATGCAGTGAACAAGGTCATGGTCAAGATGGAGGGTAAAGGTGCTACTACTAACCCATTGGAGCGTACTGGGTCTGGCTAGGGCCTGGATTGTTTTTATCTTTTCATAAAAGATGTATTAAAGTATCTTATCCTCATTTTTAGTCGATCAATGTTTGTAATTTCAAACAATTTTTCTTTGTGAAATGTATTTTTCAGTTTCCATGATGCTCCCACTCTTTTTTTTTTATTTGTAATGTTTAAGTTGTTGCTTGTATATATTCTCTTCTTTGTTTTTCTCGACTTTTAAGTCGATTTTAGCGATGAAGGGAAAGCAACTGATATTCCCTTGACTTCTAAGTCGATTTTAACAACTTTAATTTGCTATGCACACACCAAAATTCAGTTAATATGAGAAGACGGGATCTCATTGGTTTGAACATCTAGTTAATGTCGATAAATGATACATAGTTTATATGTATTCTAAAAAGATTAGATCTCACGCATTTAGAAGAAAATTTAACTTGGTTGACGAACGATCATAAAAATAGGCACTTATGCAACTGAGAAGTTGGGATCTCAAGTAATAGATGATTTTATGGAGAGAACTTCGTTTATTGTCAAGAAGTCTAGATCTTGTTATACATAGAATCTTTGTAAATTAATAGCATTCCAAGGTTGAGGTAGCTCCTTGCCATCCATATCCGTGATATGTAAGAATTGTTCTTGGATACCTTAACCATTGTGAATGGGTCTTCCCACATCAAGTTGAGTTTTTCAATGTTTCTGGAGATTTCAACTTTTTTTAGCATGAGATCTCCTACTTGGAAAGTTCTGGGTCGTACTGTCTTACTATAGTTCTTTGCCATCAATGCTCTATAATGTTGCATTCTTATGTATGCTTGGTGACGTTTCTCATCAAATATTTCAAGGTCGAAAAATATTTCTACTACATTTATGACTAGATGATAGTGGATGACTCGAGCTGTATGATGCAATAATTTAAATCAAATCATTCAAAAAATCTAGTTAACCTAGGGACCAATTAAACAAAATAAATGCATAAAAACCTATGACCTTAAACTAACCAATTTCAATAACCCATTTAAATAATCAAAATTCAGAAACCTAAAATATCCAATTTCAATAATTTCAATCAAATCATTCTAAAAAATGCAATATAACCACCAATCAATAAAAATTGAAAATCCTAAAATAACTAATTTAAATAATATAAATGAAATTAAAGAAATTACATAAAATAAGTTAAATAATAAATCAATAATTCAAAAGCCCAAAGCCAAAGGAAGCCACAACAGTTGGCAATGGGGGTGCACATAGTGGATGATGGTGGCACGAGGTGGTGATGGTTGGCAATGGTGGCATGCAATGGGGTTGATTGGCAATATTAGTGGCACGTGGTGGTAGTATTTCATTGTGATGGTGGTTGTTATGGCTAGGCAACCCAACAACAGGCGGAATGAACAACTAGTAATGGCTAGAAGTGACGGCACAAGAAAGTGGTGAGGAAAAAGGAAGGAGGTGAGCGGCAAAAAAGAAAGGAAAATGGAATGAAGAAGAAAGAAAACGAGCATAGCTTTTTTTATTTTCAATTTTTGAGGAAAATTTCTATCGAAAATTTGACATTTAACTAAAAAATATTTTTTAATTTTCCAACAGAATATTTATCTTAAATATGTATGAACAATGTCGCACGTTTTGCAGTAAAATCAATGACATTTCCGAAGATGATTTAGTTGGAAAAATTCATCAGAAAAAAATTTTCGATGGAATTTTCCAACAGAACATTGGCCGTAGATATTAGCGCCCTTTGCATGCCAAATTAACATGCTATTTTTTTTTTCCGACACACTTGCTATGGAATTATGATGGTAATCCAATTGGTCGAAAATTTGCTACTATTTTGTTAGAAATTTCTATCAGAATTTAGGTTGTTTTTTTTTTTTGTAGTGACTTTATTAGTTGCTGCTCCGACAACTCCTTTCCCCATTCTTGTACCAATCCTCTCAACTACGCCATACTCAATTGGACAACTTGACCATCTTTTATAGGTAAGCTCAACACAAGCCTAATATACTTAATGGGCCTAAGTGCCGGAGCCCAAAATTGTTCCTGTTACATGAAGAGCAATTCAACCTCCAAGGTCGGGTGACTCAACCTTCGGCCCCTTTTGACCTCATAAGGTCATGATGCGGCCCCCAGATGCATGGTCGAAAGGCGTTTAATGGCGATCTGTCTCCTATCGCATCCGCATTAATTACGTCTCAACTACTAGGTTGTCCGCATTAAATGGATTGACGGCGTGTCACCTTCGCATTAATGACAGTAAGAGCCCCCATTCTAGCTAGTCAGACATTTAGGTACCTTCTAGATAGATGGAAAAGACCTATCTTGTCCCTACTCGAGGACTCAACGTGTGAAATACGCTGAAGGAGATATTAGTCTTTTCACCTTTGAACAAACACTATAAATTCTTCATCCTTTAGAACCCATGATAAGCTCACATACTCTTGAAAAACTGTTACTCTGCCCAAACATCCTCAGGTCAATTTGTTCACTTAATCATCGGAGGGTCTTAGCCGAGGACCATCTCAGTCAGCCTGACGTTTATTCCTTAGCTGTAGGTTCTCCCCACCACTTTCATAGGTCATCTTTCTAGTCGGAGGACTCTACTATTCGAGGTCCAGGGACTCCTCATACTAAAATCAACCTTATCATTTGGTGTTGTCTGTGGGAACCTAGGATTTACAACTGAAAATGGTTAACACCAAGAGGACCACTTCTGAGAGGCAGAGTGATCGTCGTTCACCCCCGCCAATTCTCAGCCCGAGCAGGTGGTCACCTTGACCATCTCGTAGCTCATGCAAATGATTAGCGATCAAATATTCGCCCAACTTTTCACTCAACTATCTACCGCTCTATAGAGGCATAACAATCAACTAATGGCGGCGACTAGTGCTACAGCCCATCCCTCGCACTAGGAGGAGAGACTCCCAAGGAAAGATAGAACCAAGAATGAGATTTGCTCTAACTGGGATAAACGAGAAGTGAACCTTAGGCATTTTCCCTATGAGGAGCTTCGCTACCTTTCATAGGAGGATGTGGCAGATTCAGCAGATCATTACATTCAACCCAATTGAGCTCAGTAACGCGAGCGGGTCGAACGTGCCAGACCTCCCCCAAGTTGAGACTTGTCCAATGCTGATAAAGAAGAATGGGAAAAAGTCTCACATTAAGTACAACAACTTAATAGAAAGCTGGAGGAAATTTCGAGAAGAAATAGACTGGACCCAGTTTGACAATGCTCCCAGATTTCGATGAGAAAGAGAATATCCATTCACCTAAGAAATTATTGATGAGTGCATCGATCTCGATGCTAAAGTCTCCATTGGGCTCCCTCGGTATGACAAATCCACGGACCCAAATGAGCATCTCTTGTAGTTTGAGCACATAATGCAGTTACATGGGAATAGTGATCACATACATGTAAAAATGTTGGTCACCACTTTTCAAGGGAAACATTAGAGTGGTTTGTCAAACTTGAGCCTGCCTCCATATACTCTTATGACCAGCTTTGTGATAAATTCTTGCACCTGTTCGCCAGCAAAAGAAAAGCAAAGCTGCCACACACTCATCTTCACACAGTAAGGCAAAATGAGGATGAATCCTAAAGAGATTTCTTCTCCCGATTTAATACTGAAGTTCTAAAAATAGATAACTCTCTTATCGAATTCTTGATTGATGTTTTGTTCTTGGGTCTCAGGTATAAAGAATATGCTAACGCTTTGGTCAGAGAGCGACCGCGAACAATGGAGGATCTGCTCGACATCAAAGAGAGATATATGATGCATGAAAAGATGAACAAGATGAAATTTAGTGGAGTGGAATCTGACAAAAAAAAAGGTAAGGAGAAGGATGACAGACACCAAAAGAAGGGTCACCGATATCCAATCAAGCGTTTTCACAACTACGCACCACTGAATACTTCGAGGAAAGAGGTTTTGTTCACCATACAGCATGACAACTTTTTGAAGAGACCCAGGAAACTCAATGAGACGGATGCCATGAAAAAATCTGAAAAATATTATCACTTCCATCGACAAAAAAGACATGATGCGGAGGATTGTTTCAACCTCTAAAATGAAATTAAATGCCCCATCAAACAGGGTCACCTTAAAAAGTATATCGACCAAAAATCCATACAAGCCATGGCCCAGGCCGACCAGACTCCCCATAGAGAACAGTCAACCAGCCCACGTAGGGATGATAAAGGAAAGAAGAAGGTCGATGAAGACCGCCTACCTTTGAGAGGCGTTGTTGATATGATAGCATGAGGGCCAATAGGGGAAGATTCCAGGATTGCCAAGAAATAAGCCCAGAGGTATCTTGAATTCGGCAAGTCGACGAGGACCAGGCCTGTCTACTAGCTATCCACAGGTGTTGAACCTATATCTTTCTTGAATTTTGATCTCCCATATCTGAGAGGCCATGGACTAAGGAACAACTTAGATTGCCCATTTGTGGTTTTGGTAGAAATTGCGAACTTCGAAGTTATGAAGGTTTTGGTGGATAATGGAAGTTCTACTAACATCATCTTTCTATCCATCTTAGAAAGGATAAAGTTAGGGGAGTTGAAATTTGATCATATTCGGATGTTGTTGGTTGGATTTAGGGGATCGAAGATTATGCTTGTCAAATCTATCAATTTGTCCACCTTTTTTGGTGAAGCTCCCAAAAGGCATACCCTTATGATCAACTTTCTTTCGTCGATGCACCTTTTGCTTACAATGCCATCCTTGGGAGACCATAGCTAAATGATTTCCAAGTGATTGTATCTAGATATCACACGAAAGTCAAATTCCTGACCGCGAGCGGGACTGGGGAATTGTTGTGTAATTTGAAGGAAGCATGGCATTGCTACATCATTTCCCTCAAGGCAAACGCCCAGAAAATTCAACCCAAATTAATGCCCTTAGGGAACATCCCTGTAATGAAACCTAAGGAAGCGTAAGCCAGCAAAAAGAGAAAAACGGAAGATATTCGATTTAAACCTACAGAAGAGTTCATGACCATTAAGCTTGAGCCAGGCAACTCTGATAAGACGACCAGGATAAGATCGAGTTTGGGGAACAATATGGAATGCATGCTTGTCGATTTCCTCAGAAGTAATGGTCATTGTTCACTGCCTCAATGTTGACCCACATTCAAACCGGTGCGCCATAAGACAAGGACTTTCAATGCTGAAAGAACTCAGATTATCAAAGAAGAAGTCCACAAGCTCCTAGAGGTAGGCTATATAGTAGAAATTCAGTACCTTAGCTGGTTGTGTAACATAGTTTTGGTTCCCAAAAATGAAGGAAAATGGAGAATGTGTAATGACTTCATTGATCTTAATAAAGCATGCCCTAAAGACCCGTATCCTCTGCCTTGTATAGATTTATTAGTCGATTCAACTGCTAAATGTGACCTCTTGAGCATGATGGATGCCTTTCAATGTTATAACCAAATATTTATGGCCCCCAAATATAGGGATAAAACTTCCTTTGTGGTTTCGAATGATGTGTACTATTTTTTGGTCATACCATTTGGATTAAAAAATGCTGGTGCAACCTACCAGAGATAAGTTAATTTTATGTTCAAGAATGAGATAGAACGATCTATGAAAGCCTATGTGGATGATATAATTGTTCAAACAAGAAAGGAGATAGACTATTTGGCCAACTTAAGTCACGCACTCTCTATCCTCAAAGCTTTCAGTATGAAACTTAACCCAGCCAACTATACATTAGGAGTTAGAGATAGCAAGTTTCTAAGGCATATGGTTAGCCAACAGGGTATTGAAGCTAACCCCCAGAAAATCCAAGATATCCCGCCTCCAAAGACAGTCAAAGATGTGCAGAAATTGGTCAAACGGATCATCACCCTTAGTCGATTCATCGCATGACTAGCAGACAAGAGCTTGCCTTTCTTTCAGGTCTTGAAGAATGAAAAGAAATTCAAATGGATGGAAGAATGTAACCAAGCTCTGGCCGAGCTCAAGCAGTACCTAACCAAACCTCCATTGTTGGCTAAGCCAACGGTTGGAGAAGTGTTGTACCTATACTTAGTCGTTTCAACAGCCACAGTAAGCTTAGTCTTGGCGTCAATTCGATAAGGATCATGCAAACCAGTGTACTATAGTAGTAAAGTCTTGCAAGGCTCTAAATATAATTATTTAGAGATTGAGAAGTTCACATTAGCTCTCGCTACCACAGCCAAGAAACTAAGACCTTACTTCTTGTCCCATAGGATCGTTCTTTTAACGAACCAGCCTTTGAAACAAGTGCTCTCTAAGCCCAACACATCAGGGAGATTAACGAAGTAGTCATTGAGTTAGGGAAATTCGACCTCAAGTTCCAACCTCATGTCGATGTAAAAGCTTAGGTGCTAGCTGATTTTCCAGCAGACCAGATCGACCTACTGCTATCACCAAAATAGCAACCACAAGTGTCGTCTTTGCACATAGATGGTTCAACCACTAATTTAGGAGGCGGAGTAGGAATCTCATTATGTTCCCCTCAAGTGGAGGAATATGATTTTGCCATCAAACTTAATTATTCCGTCACCAATAATGAAGTTGAGTATGAAGCTCTTATAAAGGGATGAGAATGGCTTTGAATAGAGAAGTCAAATATATGGTGGCCGTTATCGATTCTTAGCTTGTTGTCGAGCAGTTCAGAGTTAATTTCAAAGCAAAAAACTCGACCATGAACACATATCTGAATGAGGTTAAGCGGTCAGAGCAACAGTTTGAAAATTTTACACTTAGTTAGGTGCCTAGGTCGGAAAACGAAAAAGCGGATACACTTCAAAGTTTGCTAGCTCACCAAAAGATGCCAGAGATAGGTCCATCACCTTTTTAGTCGAACAAACCTACCATTGATAGCCTCCGGTAAGGCGAGATCTTTGCGATAGACACATCAGGTCAAACTTTGATTGACGAAATCAAAGCTTACCTCAACGAGGGTAAAATACCATCAGAAAGGTCAGAGGCCCTAAGGTTGAAAGCGCATGCATCAAAGTTCGCTTTAGATGAGTTTGACCAACTATATAAGAGGTCTATTTTAGGCCCCCACTGAAGTGCCTCACGCCCAAGCAAGCTTGAGAAGTTTTACAAGAGGTCCACGCTGGCATTTGCAGAAATCACTCTGGAGGTCGGTCATTGGCCCATAAATCATTAGGAATGGATATTTTTGGCCAACTTTAAGCAAGGATGCTAACGACACCTGGAAATGCCGATCTGGTCAGGTCCACGCTAGTATTCCTCACCAACCAATTGTTGCCCTTGTTCCAGTTCAGATTACATGGCCTTTTAACCAGTGGAGAGTCAATATAGTAGGACCTTTTCCCGAAAGCCACCGGGCAGAGGAAGTACATGATTATAGCGATTGAGTACTACCAAATGGGCTGAAGCCGAAGTCGTGCCTAAGATCACAGATGCCGCAATAAGGAGTTTTTTGTGGAAAAATATAGTTTGTTGTTTTGGCTTACCCAAAGTCCTCATATCAGACAATGGCACCCAAGCAACATTTCACTTCAGTCGGGAACCCGCAAGCTAACGGTCAAACAGAAGTTACTAACAGAATTGTTCTCACCCATATAAAAACTCGTTTGGAAAGCTCCAGGGCTAGTTGGCAAACGACCTACCGGGAGTCCTTTAGGCCTGTCGAACCATCCCACGAATAGCAACTAGTCAGAGCCCTTATAGTTTGGTGTATGGCTCAGAAGCAGTTGTCCCTACATAATTTATTCAACATACAACTCGAATATTGTACTATAGTCCGATCAGAAATAGAGTAGAAAGAGAACTCGACCTTGAAATGATCAGTGAGCTCCGACAATAAGCTTTCACAAAAATACAAAGATATAGGTTGATCATGGCTAAGCATTATGATAAAGGTGTGAGGCTAGGATCCTTTGGAGTAGGTGACCTCGTTCTTAAAAAGGTTGAAGTCTCTAGAAATGTTAGCAAACTCAATCCGATGAGAGGGTCCATATTCCATGGTCAAAGTTGCAAAGCACAACTCTTATCGACTGGCTAATTTGTTTAGAAATGAACTACCAAGACCATGGAATGCCATTAACTTCAAGAAGTTTTATGTATAGACTACACTGCACAAAAAATACATTATCGTAACAAACAACTATCAAGTCGACCCCACAGTCGCACGATATAAATTGTATGATTTAATTGATAAACACCTATCAAGTCAACCCTGCAGTCACACGATATAAGTTGTATGATATAGTTGATAAACAACTATCAAGTCGACCCCTACAGTTGCATGATATAAGTTGTATGATATAGTTGATAAACAACTATCAAGTCGACCCGACAGTCGCACGATATAAGTTGTATGATATAATTAATAAACAACTATCAAGTCGATCCTGCAATCGTACAATATAAATTGTATTATTTATTGATAAGCAACTGTCAAGTCGACCCTGCAGTCGCATGATATAAGTTTTATGAATTAATTGATTAAAAGTTGTAAGCCAACAAATATGCAAAGTGAACTGATACATTAATGAATAATGAAACTATTCATAAACCATGAAGTTGTACATAAGCCCCCTAAGCCCACCAGAGGGAGGGAGGGAGAGGGAGAGAGAGGGTCTATCTAGCTTGATCTGGCATCTTTTTGTTGTCGTGTTATGGCCTCATTGGCCACCTCATCAACTGCCTTGAACAATTCTTCAGTTGAATCCAGATCCACATTTAGGGGTGGCCTCTTGACCTCTTGTGTAGCCCCAATGGGTTGTAAAGGCCCCACTTCCTCGGTTAGAAATACCCGATCGCCGGGAGGAAGAAATTTGCCACAATGACATCATTATTCTTTATGTCCAAGGCGAACTCCCCAGCAAATCCAAATTCATCTCCCACTGCAACAACCATAGGAAAAGAAAGGGCGGCGACTCCTTCCCCCCTCAACAAGGGTGTTATCATCAAAATCCTCAAGACGCTCATTTTTATTCACGTTCGGCCTAGCCTTATCCTTGACTCGAAACTCATTCCCTATGAACTCTATCTATTTTAGGGCACGATCGAACACCTCTTTCACATCATCCATGCTAAATGTTACACTCGCATTGGTGAAAGCCGAGGAAAGCATAAATTGCTTAATAGCCTCCTTTCGAATCCCAATGAGCACCTTGAAAAACTCCAATCGAGCATACCTCATTGCGCTTTCATAGCCATACGCTCGACCTAACTCCAAGGCTTCTTGAATAGAATTGATACTCTTCTTCAGCTACTCTTCAGCTTAGCTTTTCCCCTTGACAGCAGCCAGCAGTAATATCCTTATCTTCGAGCTGTTTTGTCAATTTGTCTAACCTCAACTCCAACGATTACACTTTAGTCTTCAACATATCATTTTGTTCCTTCTCCATTTGCTCGCACCTTTACACTAGCTTCAGACGGTTAATATCACATAGCTCGAAGCGGCGATGGAGGTTATACCCCCATTGCCGAACCTGAAAAAGCATAATGAACCATGATTATACTGTTTTGACCTTTACATAACACAAAAACAAATTCGATAACATCTTTATCATGTTAACATGATAAATGAAAACCTTCAGCGCAGCCAACTGGTCATGATTGTGCATCTCAACCTGATCTTTCTCGAGAGACTGACCGTCAAGACTGCTAATGGCGTCGTCGACATCGCGCCTGCGCCCATCATCGTCACCGTGTTTGACACCCCCACCTTGTCCCTAAATCTAGGTTCAAGGAATGTCGGAAGATTACACAGTCGATCTGGATGAAGGGACACGTATGCTTCTTCCAGTAATTCTCTTGCTTTCTTTCTCCCTTTCTCGACTGCGGTCTTCTTGGCAGTGCTTTGCCCCGTAGCTTCGACCACTTTCCTTTTCAATTGAAGAGAACTACTGATTGCTCCTACACTTGAGATGGCAACAGGTTGAACCTCTGCAACCGCTGGGTTGGCCCCAGCTGCTTGAGCAGTAGCCGCCCGTCGAGCAACCACGACTTCTCTGTGTTGTTGCACTTCCAGTTACTTCTGCATTGCTATTTGCCTTGCACGATTCATAATCGATCGGCTTGAAAAAGATGACACATTTCTATTAGACATATGTCGACTAAGAATAGTAGTATATCACATTATTTATAAAGATCAGTTTCTACCTAAATGCGCGCTAGCATACAACTTCAATGCAGCGGTCGACAGTCCCGCCAGAACCAAGTTTCTCTCTTTTATGAACACCAGCGCGTCCATCTCACCAAATTCGAGGAGATCTTGAATAAACACATTATTCTATGATGGGTTTTCACCTAGATGCAGCTCGACCCTGCCTCTCATCCACCCTCACAGAAAGTTAAAAACAGAGGTTAAATATAAAAATATCTCTTTTTCCATTTCTGACCATGCAATAAAGATAAAGCTCTAAAAACTTTCTATGAGGTCGTGTTGTCAAGTAATAAAACCCAGACTCCCTAGCCAAACCCGACTTATGGGACATAGGCAAATGAAATAAAAGGCTGAAGTTTGCCCAAGATGGCGCTTCATCGAGAATGCGCAGTAAAATGACTAAACTGTACATAAAAGCGAAGTAATTAGGCAATAGTTAGGTTACGCAGACATGCAGACTCTCAACAGAAAGACTATCGAGTCACCTAGTGGAAACCTAAGTCTGTATTTCATCGCATCTTCAAAAATGGCCAGACACCCGTCAGGAGGATTGTGCATCCTATCCACAACTCTGGGTTTAATAAGCTCAAATTCGTCCAAAATATGATATTTTCCCCTAATCGTCACAAGGTCATTCAATGAGACCGACGACACAATGTCACTGTAATGGGTCATCATAAATAACATACCCCTCAACCTCGAAGTTTCATCTGCCTCTGCTAAAGGCTCTTCCTCCTCTCCGACTACGGGTTCTGATGGCCTCGCTTCATCAACTAAAGGGTAGGAAAGTCCTATCCCCTCACCTACCCCCAACACTTCCCCACCAACCCCTAATTCAAGCTTTATAGGACCACTCGACCTGTCGTTGGAAGAATCACTCGAATCAGCCCCGCTATTCGACACATCTGTCAAATGAGTAGCCTCAGAATCAAAACTAGAAGTTTACATATTGACAGTCGATATCGCTATTAAACTTTAAAAGCACAGAAAAGGAAAACTTACAAAAAATTTCTTCTTGAAAATAAAGGCTCAATTCTCTCGAAATATCGACCACAAATTTGCACAGCTCAACCTCAATGTGCTCTGGTAAAAGTGAAAAATGAATGGTGAAAACCAGGAATGCCAACCGGTAAAAGTGACGGGGCATCGGCTAATGATTACATAACCACTGGTGGCTTTCACATAAATATACGCATAACCGTCTATAATCGTTCCCACCAATGCCACTCAAGTCGGAATTCAAAATATTATTCTCCCACCCTTGATTCTCATCATTTCTGCTACTCCTAACTCCAACCCTCACACGGTCGAACTAAGAAGTGGGGGGGACTCATGATATAGGTAAGCCCAACACAAGCCCAATATACTTAATGTGCCTAAGTGCCAGAGCCCAAAACTGTTCCTGGTACATGAAGAGCAATTTGACCTCCGAAGTTGGGGTGACTCGACCTCCAGCCCCTTTCGACCTCATAAGGTCGTGATGTGGCCCCCGGATGGAGAGGTGAAGGGCGTTTAATGGTGGTCTGCCACCCATTGCATCTGCATTAATTACGTCTCAATCGCTAGGCTCCACGTCACCTCCATATTAATGATGATAAGAGTCCCCATGCCGGCTAGCCAGATATTTTGGTATCTTCTAGATAGGTCGAAAAGACCTATCTTATCCCTACTCAAGGACTCAACGTATGAAATATGTTGAGAGAGATATTAATCTTTTCAACTTCGGACAAACACTATAAATACTTCATCCTTTAGAACCCATGGTAAGCTCACATACTCTTGAAAAGCTGTTACTCTACCCAAACATCCTCAGGTCGATTTGCTGACTTAATCATTGGAAGGTCTTAGCTGAGAACTCTCTCGATTAGCCTAACGTTCGTTCCTTAGCTGTAGGTTCCACCCACCACCTTCATAGATCATCTTTCTAATCAGAGGACCCTACTGGTCAAGGTCCAGGGACTCCTCATACTAAAATCAACCTCATCACCATCCGTCATACTCACGAGCATTGGTAAAGCTGGTGGTGTCGATGAAAATCATGGGGATAGGGACTGCTCCCTTACATGTACGGGTTGCTCTATATCTTAGTATGGTGCTTTTGTCATTCCACTCATTCTACTTGTAACATTTGCGCGATTAAAAAGAAAGCTCTCACAAATAGCACCAATGCAATGATATTGTGCTTTTCCTCTTAATCAAACCACAACCACCAAGTGAGGCTACCAAGTTCCAGTCCCTGCGAGGATGGAATGAGCTTGGAATACCCCCAATGGGGCTGTTGTAATGAAGATATCTTTTTGTCTTACGATGGCTAGATTCCTTTTTCCAAGCGAATGTGCCCTATTTTTAATGAATCCATATGTGTGGAGTATGTTTTCCTTTTCAATCGATCCTTGACTACTTGTTTTCATCCTATTGGTTATCTTGCCCAATCTGTAGCTTGCCTTTTGTTTTGTCTAATTCTTGTTGGGCCTTCAATCCTGGAGCATCCCATTGAATTACTCAATCAATTGGTTTGAACCACTCCTTAATTATTTGGGCTTCTACTGAATCCCAATATCCAATTCTAGATCACCTATAAAATTTAGATTGACCGGACTCCTAGCAATGAGATGTCCATTATGTTGTATAAACTTTCTATAATGTCCATCCTAACTTGCACGTGTTGTTCGGAAGAGTGTAAAAGTAGTGCCCTTCGTATTTCAATGAACATTGACATGCAAGATTGTGCATATAGCCCATGATGGTTGTTGTTGGAGTGCACTAGTTACATTTCCATATTGATGTTTATTTGTAGCTTGCATGTATGCATGCAATGCTACTTGCAGTGGATATTCACCAAACTGAAGAAAGAAAAAAGACGGTTGGGGGGGGGGGGGGGGGGGGGGAATAAAAAGGCACGTTTGGGTGTATATGTAAAAAGCTATTGATCAGGAATTAATGTATATCAATCAAAACACATGCATAAATCCTACGCGTATAAATTCACTCTCAACTATAAACAATCAAAAACAAAAAAAAATTTGTCGTAAATGAGTGCAACGAGTAACCTCATTCATCAATATAAATTGTTGTCAATGCATGCATTCTCTTACAGAAAAAAGAAAAGAAAAGGAGAAAAATAAGAAGAGACAGCTGTTTTAGCACAAAATGTAGAACGTAAAAATAAAATTTTATGTAGTTTACCTAATTGGGACTACATTTATGGTAAGAAGAGATTTTAATTATATTAGACAGATATATAAAAGAAGTTTATAAACCAACCGTTTATACATAACCTAATGCCAAAACAAGTTATAAAATAACACAGTGTCCAAAACGAAAGGTGTTTTTTCCTTGCTCAAAAAATTCCTCTTTTATAATAATCGAAACAAGCTCCTAACATATATGTCTAAATATATATATATATATGCTTTTTCATAACATATATATGATATCATGTTTGACAAACATAAGGGGACAACCAGAAATATTCCTCCAAATCTATTCTTTAGATCACATGATAATTTTGGGGGATTTCCAGGCTAGAAATTTACAGTAAACAGTAAAATAGTTTTTCAGAAAAAGTATAAACTCTATGTATTATCAAGTAAAGTATCTCAAAAAAAATTCGAAGAATAGTGTTTTTATTTTTTTTATTTATTTATGCACACGCACACGCACACGCACACGCACACACACCAGGAGCTTTTTCGGATTCAAACTCCTAACCTCCCATATTATGTGGGAAATTTATGCCACTGGCCACAGGCCACTCAATATATGTGGGAAAATAGTTGATATTATCTGATTTTAACAAGTGGACAAGGACTGATTCAGATATAAAAATAACTTACATTACTGAACAATGAACATCCATGGAATGACATTCTGAACGATGCATTGCAGACCACAAATGAACATGTACATATATATCTCTAGTCCAGTACCACATAAATATTAATCATGAAAGGGCCCAACAGCTGCACCCCCGTGACCCAAAACCTGCCAAAATTCTGTATCACGGGTTCGCAATTTAAGGCTCAAAAGCCAGTCTTTATTATTCCTTTATATACCCCAATCAGTAATTCAGTATGACTTAAGTGGATCGGAGCACCAAATTGTAAAAACTGAAAACACATATATCAAATTACAAGTTAAAAATTAATTCAAATATGGGCGGTGGGATCACAAAAGTGGTGGCGCTAGTGGCGGTGATGATGATGGTTCTCGGCGGAGCAAAGGCGATGAGCTTGTGCAACGTGACGGAGGACGGTTTCATGGCATGTAAGCCGTCGGTGACGCCGCCTAACCCGGTGCCACCGTCCCCTGAATGCTGCGACGCCGTCTCGGGGGCTGACTTCAATTGCTTGTGTTCGTATCGGAACTCACTTATGTTGCCTTCACTTGGGATTGATCCAGATCTTGCCCTCGCACTTCCGGCAAAATGCAATATCCCTTCTCCTGGAGAATGTAATTAGTGCCATCGTTGGTCAAATTTATATGCGGATGCCAATCTTGACAAAACTTATTTTTTAGTTTGCTAGCTATCGTTCGTCTGCGTGTTTTGGCTACAACTACATATGTAACGGGTTGCATGTAATTAATGTTTTTAATTGTGTGTTATTATTACATATATATATATATATATAGTGTCTCTCTGTGTGCTGCACCATTTCAATAAAATTGAAGGTCTAAGGCGAAATATAAAGATAAGGCCTTTAATATATAATAAAAAAAATTAAATTTAACAAAATTTTTAATATGCACATCTTTTTAGTAAGCATTTCGCATTTTATAGGAATATAATTTTTGATATAAAATATTACTGTCTAAATTTTATTTTTTAGACTTTTTTTATATGCAAAATTATTAATTAACTTTTAAATCAATTTCTTCTAATATCTCCTTTTCAATAGATAGTATAGCTAACGGATTCTATCTTTTTTGAGACAACGTCGTTGACCTTAGATAAGATTTTATTAGTTCAAGTTTTGGCAAAAAATAAAAAATAAAATTTTTATTTATAGTGAAAGAGAATTAAAATTTATGTTATTTCAAAATTAATATTGGAGTGTTATTTAGTAATTAGGATTGAAAAAGATGAGTTATTTAGTGATTAGTATTGGAAAAGAAGAAAGTAGATAGTGTTTTGATAAGTAAAAGAATAAGATATAAAAGCATATAGGAGATTTAGGAAATTGAAATTGATGTACTAAATTTTAAATTTTAAATTTTTAATTAATTGTATTCAATTAATAATTGTAACTTAAGTAATAAGGACTCCAAATAAAAGTCTCATATTTTTCTTAGGCCTATATTTTTTAAAAACAAACATATATTGTATGACTCCTAAGCTAAATGTGTGATATTTTTTTAGGTCTTTAATGAAGAAAAAATAAATAGTCCTTATATATATATATATATATTTCTTTTTGAGGTTTAAATATGAAAGAGAAATATATGTAGGAGGCCTCCAAAATTTGAAGGTTTAAGGCAATCGTATATTTTAATTAGAGGTTTAGCGATCCTTGTATATGTGAATTATTGAGTTGTGTGTCTAATCCAAGTCATGCACAAACAGTCAAACAATTGATGTTGTTTGGCCAATAATTATTACAGTTTGCTTGACGCAATCTATTACGTACCTCGATAATAAACCAAAATTTGAAATCCTACAAAATGGAGATCAATATTGCTTACTTCAACTTTTTTAAATAAAAAAAGAAAAGCAAATTAAGATAATCTTTAATCTTTAAATTTTTTATTTCTTAAGACATTGTTCAACTCTCAAAATTTAAATAAACAAAATGTCACATTCCTCAACTTTTCTTTTTAAAATACACAAAATTATCTCCAAAATATTCTTTACTATTCATCTTAAAAAACCATCCCCATTGCCCATATATATATACACACATTTATATTTAATATCACAATATTTATTTCACCCCACCAACTCAATAAAAAAGTAATTGATATAATATTTACAGTATAATTTATTCCCTCCCAAAATAATATCAAACAAACAATTTTTTCATAAAATATTCTTCACCTACCCTCAAAAGAAAAATAAACAACCATCACATTCCCTCAATTCATTTTCCAAAACACCTTTCTACAAATTATTTTTCGCCACAAACAAACAAAGCCTTAGGTGAAGGAAGTCAATCCCAAATATGTGTTTAGTTTTTAGTAGGGTAGAAGTTGGTCCTCTGGACTGAATTTCCATCTATGTGTAGACCAATTTCAGCCCAATAAGAAAAATTAATCAAAAATTCAAGGATGGTGGGGCTGTTTGGTTTTATTTTCATTTTCAATTTCCATTTCCATCATTTCTAAAATGGTGAGAATTAGTTATATTAAGTTGTGTGATGTGATGTGGAAATGAAAATATATTTAGATGAAATGTTTGGAAATGTAATGATTATATTGGTTTTATTAGATTGTAGGTAAAGAGAGATAGAAATAATGAAATAGAGAGAGAGAAAATATATATGTTATTAGAAAAAAAATATATAGGTTATTGAAAAATGTGAAAATGAAAATGGGAAGTAAGGAGTTGTCCCCTGAAAATGAGCTGATCCAAACAATTCCCAAAATTGAAACAGTAAAAATGCTGGGAATTGGGTTTGGAAATAAAACCAAACGGGCCTAGATATCATCAATTGCATCCACATTTCTGCTTTGAATCCAAATTAATTAGTATGAGTATGACTCCATTAATATTTAACACAATAACTTTTTGTAAATATTCTTTAATCAGTATTTCATATAATTATTTATGCTTAATAAATAATATCATTTTAATCATTCCTTTAAATAAACAATCCCTAGATATTTAATTTGGTTCAAAAATAAAAACTGGTAAACACATGTATGTGTGACTCCTACTTCAAGCTCGCCCATCATTAAATCCGTGAACTCTCTGAGCATGTTTAGTAATTAATCTGGGGAAGTGGACCAAACAGCAAAATTGGGAACTTAGGATCAGGATTGGGCTTCATACGTCGGGCTCAATTCGAGAAGCCCAATGTTGCAATCTTTATGAAGAAAAAAACTTTAGAATATTTTTATTTATAACATAAAAAACACCAAATTTCCGAACATAAGTATGGTAATTTTGAAAAGTAGATTCATTTTATACAATCAATTTTTAAAAGGTATGATGTATCAACATTTATTTAGGGCTTGATATTTCAATTTTGGAATTTAGATAGTATTTACAAGGGGTTCGGTTGAACCTCCAACTTTTGTGTTTTTTACTTAACAAAGACAGATAGAGAGTGTTCTCCTCACTTGTTTCTACTCATGCAGTTGTCCAAAAACATTAAAATAAGACAGAAGTTGGGAGCACATTTGGGAGTAATTTTCCAATTTCTAGATTTTTAATAAATATTTATAAGTTGTATTTGATAATTTTATCATCTCCTCACCTACTTCTACTTATGCAGTTTTCTTAAAAATTAAAAATAAGGTAGAAGTTGGAAGCATCTTTGGGAGTACTTTCCAATTTCTCGATTGTTAATAAATATTTATAATCAAATTATATTTGACAATTTTATCTTATTATTTTTTTTAAAATTTCAAAGTAAATTGTAATTTGACATTTTCTCATATAGCTCAAGTATATGATTTTTTTAAAAACAATATATATATATATCCATGTTTTATATTTTATTACTTTCGATTAATTAGAAAAAAGTAGCCAAACCTGCTTTCATTTTAGGTTTCAGTCCCTAATTGTCTTTTTCTTTTTTTTTTTCTATACTCTACACTCCCCATTCCAATTTTCTATTTTGAGTTCACTCCCTACTTCAGTCAAAAAGATAAAAATAACCTTAAGTTACAATTAAAATCACAAAAATACCTAACCACCTCTCTTCAAACACGATTTCTTTTTAATTTACTCCTCCTCAAGATTTTTCTCTCTACAATTTTCCCTCGACTCTCCAGGCATTCTCTCTGTGAAACTATAGCACCATATTCTCTTTGATGCTTTTTGGCTTCTTCCCGTTGCTTCTTTTTTCAATTTCTTCATTTCCTCCTCAATCTTGGAAGCCACATTTCACCATTCTTGAAGACCCAAGTAAGAAGGGCTCCATTTTCACCCCCATTTTTGAGGACAAAGAGGTAATTTTTTTGGATTAGATTTTTATTTGTTATTTTTAATGTTTGATATTTCCTCTTTTTTTTTTTTTTTTGGTATTTAATAGTTGTTTTAGTTTGATATATGCTTAATTTTAGTTATTCTACTGAATATTTTCTTAGTAAATACTCAATTCACCCACATTTAGATTTTTAAAGAAGAAACCCTAATATAACTAGATAAGTATTTGAAAAAGTGATATTGATCCTTTTATTTATTGCTTTGATGCTTTATTTCAATTAGTACATGTTTAATTTTAGTATGTACATGCTTCATATAAAGTATAATAGTTGTTTGATTAAGTAAAATTTAGAAATATTTTTAATGTTATGTCAATTAAGGGATGTTTGAATCTTGTAATTCATGTTTTGGTAGTTTTGTGTTGATGATTGACAATTGCATAAATGTAGTATTACCTGCACATAAATTCAATACTAAATTGTTAAGTTTTAGCATGTTTATACCTATGTGCAGTACTAAATTTTGAATTTTCTGTAAAACTAATGTTGCATAGGTGTGGATACTAGAAAGGAAACCATTGATACTACAGAGCTGAGTTTAAATACTCTGAAATATGATATTTAGTACTTCATTTTTTTGTATAAATACCGAACTTTTGTACAAGTAATATTGTATAAGTTAATTTTAATATTGGAGTTATTGATAAGAACACTGCATGCTATTGTTTTTTAATGCAAATTATATATGTTGTACGAGAAGGGTACTATTGTTGTCTATGGGAATGTTGGTGTTGAATATACTGGAAAGCCTCTTAGTGAATTTCGAGGGAAAATAGATTACAGAGGGTGCAATTGCATACTTGACAGGCAATAGAAGTTTATTGATTCCTTTTATCTCAAGATAATTTGGAATGATAATATTTATTAGTTATTTTCTTTTTTACATTAATATAATGATATCTTTACTGATAATCTTGAATTCTTTTGTAGTGTCATTTTTTGGGATGGACTTGGATATCGGGTGCATATAGCTGCTACAATTCTGAATTGTAATCATGGTTTGCAATATTCTGATACAATTTGAGGGTGACTTAGAGGTGTCAAAACAAGCTGGGCTAACCTACGCAGCTTGGCCCAGCTCGGCCCGCAAGAAATGGGCCCAGCTTAGCTCGTTTAATTCTTTAATATGGGCTAAGCTGGACCGGCTTACTTAAAAACCCATCCTGAGCTAAAATTTTGCATCCCAGGACAGGCCCAATCTGCGAATCGTGAAGGACCGCGGGCTGGCCTAGCTCGAGCCAGCTCGCGGGCTAGCCCACTTAGCTAGCAATATTTTTTTTAATTAAAATTATAAATTAGAATTTTTAATTTTTAATTTTTAAATTATAAATTATAAATTATTCATCGTTCTAAATTAATAATTTATAATTTATAAATTTTAAATTACAAATTTATAAAAATTATAAATTAAGAATTTGAATAAGAAATGTAATTTATAAATTTATAAAATAAGAATGGCTTGAAACCGCATCCACCACGGCACCTCAATCCAAGAGCGATTTAGATCACTTAAGTGAATAACCAGTTTATCATTGGGCATATTTAAATATTTAGATATTACAAAGTTGTTTATTTAATTTTACAGAGTTGTTTATTTCTTTTTATTATTAATGTGTACTTTCATTTAGAGGTTTCATCATATCCACCTTTATTTAATTTTTTTTAAAAAATTAATGACGGGCAGAGGGATCTATACCAAACTCCTCACCTCCTTATTCGGTGGTATTTTTGAAAAAATATAAGTGATACAAAAGATTAATATTATTATAAATTTCTAAACTTTTATAAAAATATAAGTGTTGCAAAATATTAAAAATTACATAAATATAAATTATTAAGTCTTTTAAAAAAGTATAAGTGTTGAAAAAAAGCATTAAGAATCACATAAATCTAAAACTTGGAATTTTTAAACTTATTTTAAAATTTTAAAAAAAAAATAACTTGCAAGCCGACCCGACTAGCCCAACTTATATATAAACCGGCCTACCTACATAGTGGGTTGATTTTGAGTAGACCTGGATTTTGCCAAAAAAAAGAAAAAGCCAGTCATGGTCTAGCCCAGACTAGCTCAAAAGCATCTTGAACTGTGCATCAAGTGGGCTGGGCTGGCTCGGCTGGGCCTATTTAACAGCTCTAGGGTGACTTGCTGTATTCTGACACAATATGAGGATGGCTTCTCAGTACAACAAGGAAAAAGATAGCTTCGCTCCTAAGAGGAACACCGTTATGACCATAAGCAAACAAGTTATGGTGGCCAGACCAAGCTTGTTTTCCACAAGAAGGCAAAAATAATTTAAGGTCTAAGGTTTTCTTAGATACTAGATTTCAGTACTAGATACTGAGCTTGTAGTGTTTATTATAGTATTTAATAATCATGCAATGGTCATATTAAGATAAATTCAACTTAATCTCTTATGTACTCAATTTTTAGTTTTATGTACTCGATTTTTCAAGTTTTGTATTGAATTTATCTTGTTCTATACGTATTTGGTGTGTTTTTGTACTTGTTTTTTCTTTGGTTGAATTTACCTCAATTCGATGGTGAAACAGCACATAAGATCCTCTAATACAATAAAATCATATTTTCTTTAAGTAATGGTTGTAATAGTACGTGTGCAAATAGTTGGTACATAAATACCCACACCCCAACTACTTTTGTTCTCGTTCATATTAGTATAAACCATTGATTAATGAGGTTAACCTATCAGTTCGACACCACTATCGAGAACCAATGAACCTCTCATGACTATATCAGTCCTAAAACTAATAAATCATATTTTGATAATCATGCAATAGCCAAATTAAAACAAATTCAACTTAATCTCTGATATACTAAGAATGATACTATAAATTAAGAAAAAAGTACCAATTTTTAGGTTTTTGTACTTAATTTTTCAAGTTTTGTATGCATAATTTTGTACTTGCTTTTTCCTTTGGCCGAATTTACCTTAATTTGACTGGTGAAACAATACATAAGACATTCTAATATATTCCATGATGATATTCAAATGGTTATTATTTGGAAGAATTTACTCTTTATATGTGGATATTGAGGTGGTTGTTTCAGTATTTCAAACATTCTTGCTAGATAACATTAATTATTTGTGTATTTGGATGATCAGAATGGATGGTGCTTAAAATTTATGGTGTAACTAGGAAATTTATTTATATATAAATACTGGTGTGTGTGTGTATATATATATATATGTTACAAGTTAGTTCAAATGCAGTATATTTATAGATGTATATATTCCTATTTACATAACTATTGTTAAGATCGAAAAAGATGGTACCAAAAATAAGGAAATACGAGGACAAAAGTAAGTATAAAAACAAGCAAAATAAGTACAGAACTAGTGTGAATTTAGTACAAAACTGCAGAGCTAACATATAGAAATTCTAAAAATTGGAATTTTTTTACAAATTTCTAGTATCATTCTTAGTACATTAGGCATTAAGTTGAACTTGTATTATTCTGGCCATTAAATAAGCATCAACCCACGATGTATTAGTCCTAGGACTTATATATTCACGAAAGGTTCATTGGTTTTTTATGATAGTGCCGAAAGTATTCATTTAGCTCATGCATAAATGGTTTATACTAGTATGAATGAGAACATAAGTAGTTGGGTGTGGGTAGTTGTGTTCCCAACCATTTGCACGCGTGCTATCACTACCATTATTTGAAGAAAATATGATATTATTGTAGTGGAGTGTTTTATGTTTTTTCACGCTTCGAATTGAAATAAAATTAGCTAAAGGAAAAGCAAGTATAAAAACACGCAAAATAAGTATAGAACCAAGTGAATTCAATACAAAACTGTAGACCTAAAGTACAAAAATCTCAAAATTAGGTTTTTTTTTTCCAATTTCCAGTATCATTCTTAGTACATAAGTGATTAAGTTAAATTTAATTATTTAAGCTATTGCATGATTACCAAACCATAATTTATCAGTCCTAAGACTGATTTAGTCATGATATGTTCATTGTCTCTTGACGGTGGTGCTGGACTCATACATTTACTTCATACACCAATAGTTTACACTAGTATGAATGAGAACACAAGTGGTTGGATGTGGATAGTTATGTTCCCAACCATTTGACATGTGCTATCACTACCATTATTTGGAAAAAAAAACCACGATATTATTGTGTTGGAGTGTTATGTGTCTTTTCACACTTCAAATTGTGGTAAATTGGCCAAAAGAGAAGTAAGTACAAAAACGCGCAAAATAAGTACAGAACCAATGTGAATTCAATACAAAGCTGTGGAGTTAAAGTGCAAAAATCCCACAAATAATTTTTTTTTTTATTTTCAGTATCATTCTTAGTACACAAGAGATTAAGTTAAATCTAACCATTTAAACCATAGCATGACTATCAAACCATGATTTGTCAGTCCTAAGATTGATTTAGTCACGATATGTTTGTTGGCTCTAGATGATGGTGTTGGACTCATACATTACCTCATATACCAATGGTTTACACTAGTATGAATGAGAACACAAGTGGTTAGATGTGGATAGTTGCATTCCTAATCATTTGCACACATGCTATCACTACCATTACTTGAAGAAAACATGATATTATTATATTGAAGTATTTTATGTGTTATTTCACGCTTCGAATTGAGGTAAAATCGGTCAAAGAATAAGCAAGTACGAAAACACACAAAATAAGTACAGAAATAGGGTGAATTCAGTACAAAAGTGCAAAGTTGAAGTACAAAATTTCCAAAAATAGTTTTTTTTTTTTTTTTTTGTCAATTTCTAATATCATTCTTAGTACGCTCTGATTAAGTTGAATTTAACTAGTTAAAGCATTGCATGAATATCACCATGATTTATTAGTCATAGGACTGACTTAATCAGATATGTTCATTGGCCTTCGACAGTGGTGTTTAACTCATACATCAATGATTTATACTAGTATGAATGAGAACACAAGTGGTTGGAAGTGAGTAGTTGTGTTCCTAACCATTTGTACATGTGTTATCACTACCATTGCTTGAAGAAAACATGATATTATTGTATTGGAGTATCTTATGTGTTGTTTCAGGCTTCGAATTGAGGAACATTCGGTCAAATGAAAAGCAAGTACAAAAAAGGCCATATAAGTATAGAATAGGGCAAATTCAATACAAAATTGTAAAGATCCAATACAAAAGTCCCAAAAATAGGTGTACAATTTAACGAATTCAGTACGCTGCAAAATACTTCACCTACTAACCATCTGCACCATATACCAATTTCTACAAATCTACACAACAATAATAGATATGAATCTGCATTACAGCTAAAAATATAAATCTATGCTAGACAAGAGATCTTAATAAAATATATAAAAATCTTCATATATTACAATAGATGCAATAGCAAACAATTCAACAAAAGTTCAACATATATTAGTATATAAAAGTCCAAACAATCTAACATGTCCTTCTAAAGGCAAAATTTAGCAGATGTCATTGGTCCTTGCAAACCGTGCAATCCTTCTTTCAATGATTGTATCCCCTCCATACACCCTTTTCTTGCGGATTAATCATAAAAAAACAAGATATTAGTTACAGAGTAATGACAAGAAAGTAATCAAGCATACATAAAAATGGTAAACAAATACGTCATCAAGGTCAAGTTAATCTTGCTAGTTGTAACTTCTTTGCATGTACGACGATTATGATCGACTCTACCACACCATTTACACCTAATAATCGGAACATCAATTTGAAATGGAATTCTTTGTGTCCTTCTACGACCTACCTGATCAGGTGCATTAATTTGGTTTTTCCTCTACTAGGTCGGTGCATTAATTGATAATAAAGTGCTGCAGTATCAGTGTGGAAGTACTCAAATGAACAAATTCAGTATTTAACATATAAGAAATAAGTATTGAAATGAATAATTTTGGTATTCAACATAGCAGAGCTGGGTACTGAAATGAAGAGTTTCAATATTTAACATGGAAGAGCTAAGTACTTAAATGAAAATTTTCAGTATTTAATATAGAGCTAAGTACTGAAATAACCAAATACAATATTTAAAGTAAAAGACCTCAGTAGTGAAAAACTAATAAATTCAGTATCTAACATAGAAGAGCTAAGTATTGAAATGAACAAATTCAGTATTTTACATAGAAGATCTTAGTACTTAAATAGTCTAATGCAGTATTTTACATAAGAGAACAAGTACTCGAAATAGAAAATTCATTATTCAGCATAGAAGATTTAAGTATTGAAATGAATAAATTCAGTATTTAGCATAGAAGAGTTAAGTGCTAAAATACATATATATCCAACATTCAACATAAAAGAGTGAAGTACCGAATGCAACAAATCTAGTATTCAACATAGAAGGGCAGAGTAATAATAATGCAAAGAGGTACCACTTATGACAATAGAAGTATGCTAAACAATAAATATAGTACGAAATTGAAGATATGGAGTATTTACCTATTTATATAGCTACTTTGCCTTTCCCATCCACTACCTTCACTTTTCCACACAACCATCATGTCAATTAAGGTCATCTTTAGGCACAAATGCAGGCGAATCATTTTGGACGCATTCTCATCAGCATTCAAAGTCACATACAATTTTTTATAGAGAGCAAGGTATTAGACTATGTGGAATTGAGGACAAATTTCGTACCATTTTTTTCCAAATTGGAAATACAACTCCATTAGGGTCATGCTCTCAAAAATAGACATGATATAGAGTTTCCCATTGTACATACAACTTCCTATTTGAGGTTTTTCCCCACTGTCCAATATTTTTTCAAGGCTAAAACATAAATAAATAAATAAATGAACTGCTGCTATGAAGAAGTAAAATTCTACTTCACCGTGTGATAATGGGGAGAAATCAGGTTTTCTTCTTGCTAGGATATTGTAAGCAATTGCAGAAAAACAAGAAAGAAAAAAAGAGATAAAGGCTCGCATTTTGGCTAGTGAAACAGAAGATGGAGAGAGATGAATTGGGAATTGGGTTCAGGTTTGGGGGGGGGGGGGTAATAATAATAATAATAATAATAATAATAATAATAATAAAGGAATTTTTGTCAATTTAAGTGGTTAGGGAGTTAACTCAAAATTGAAATTTGAGATAGGGAGTTTAAAATAAAAAAGTGACGGATGGGGACTAAACCCTAAAATGAAAGTTGGATTGCGTATTTTTAACTAAAATCCCCTATTACTTTTCTAATTAATTTTCAAATATTCGCCACTTCAACTTCTAGCCATTTTCTCTACAATATCTAATATTAATTACTTCTAAAAATTAGAAGTCCGTAAGATTACTCTTTTAAAGTTATAAGTGTATATATCTATTGTAAAACCTGCTTCATTTGTTGTAGGCTTCCATAAAATGTAATGCTCCTTCAATTATTAATCTACGAGGCCCCGTTTGGGTTTAAGAATGGGATGAATAAGATGAGTGGTGCTATATTTTTAGATATTACCATCTAGCCACCGTTAGCATGGCTGTGTTTAGGATAAAGGATTAATATGTTCTATATCTCAATTATCCAAGAGTTTTATTGTCTGGGTTGCAAGATAAGAAATCAGCCCCTACCACATCGGCATATGAAATTTCTAATTGATTTAAATGCTAAACACGAAATTTCGTAAAAACCTAGAGCGTATTCTTTACTATTTTTCAGAATATTTTTCAACTCTCAAAACAATACCAAAATGTGTACACATTCTCCAATCATTCTCCCAAAATATAAAAGTTTTATACCCAAAATACCCCTCTCAAAACAATCTCAAAATACCCTACACCCTAAAACTATACCTACCTCCACATTTTCTCACTCTACATTTCACATCACTCATTCATTTATCACGCTCTTACTTCACTTATATATATATATATATATATATAAACATTAAAATTTTACTAGTTATAAAATTCTAAAACTTATGTTTACACATTTAATTAAAGTAATGCCGATAAAATTAATTAAATTTAATTAAATATTATTTTTATTATTACTAAATAATTTATTTACTAGATAACGTATTAAATTACTTATTAATTAAATAATGTATTTAGTTATATTTAATATTTAATCTATTAATTTATTCATTTATTAAATAATTTAAGATAATTTAATTTGATATAACAAATAAATTAATCTTCTAAAAAAAAATTAATCTTCACATTTATTCAAAATTATAATAAAAAATTTAATTATAGTGTGATATTTATTTAATAATCTATTAAGTTTAATAAATTGATATTAATATAATTAAAGTAATTTTTGAGAAAATTAATTAAATTTAAGTAAAAATTATTTAATTATTTACTAAGTAATTTATTTACTAAATAATGTATTAATTAAATAATGAGTTAAAGTAATTAAGTAACATATTAAATTAATTAAATTAAATTATTTAATTATTTAAATAACTTTTTATTTATATATTAATTATGTTTCATAATTCATGTATAATTAAATATTATGTTTATTTGTTTAATAAATAATTTAAGATTACTTAATTTCATATAATATAAAATTATATATTTTTTAATTTGATGAATTGTAATGAGCATCGTACATATAAATTATTAAATAAATTATTTTATTTAAATCAGTAACTAAGTTTTATTTGTACATAAATCATAAATAATAAATAGTTAAATAATTATATTTTAATTAATAAATAGTAATTAGTTTATAATTAATGCAAAGTAAATAATTTTTTTATATAAGTCAGTATTAACAATTAGGATATAATTATGATAGAAGCCCATTTTTTATAACTAAGATATAATTATGATTTCATAAATAATTAATATTTATTAATAAATATTTTCTTTCAAATAATACATCATTTGCTAACATTAAATTTATAAAAATATAAATTTTAAAATAAATCACCAATTAAATTAATTGCCCATACAACCATATATCAATCATTATACACATACACACACACACATATATACATACACACACATCATTAAACTATAAATATACATACATACATTAAATAAAAAAAATCACTTTTACTTTACAAAAAAGTAATTGATTTGACATTTACAGTAAAATTTATCTCCTCCCAAAACACAAATAAACAAACAACTTATTTTTAGATTATTTTTCCTAATTAAAAAGAAATATTTAACTTTTTTTTTAATTTTTCTCTCAAAAATTCATTCTCCTAAAATATTTTTCAGAAAATACCCAAAACACAACACAACCAAATCCTAATAATTGTCTTGGAACTTTGCAATCCCATACCTGGAAAGTGGAGATAGGTAATCAATCAATTGTAAGATTTGTGACTGGGCTTCTCATCGATAATTGGTTTGAACCCATTTCCCAAGCACAGGATAGGGATTCATCAAATCGTATCTTAAATCACAAATTAAATTATAACGTAAATTAATATTATCTTCAATTATGACATCAGCAAGAGGGAGAAACATAAACTTAATAAAAAAGGATAGTAGCTTTTACACTTATTTGGAATTCATTTGAACCAATTTACCATTTTATGATTGAATAATTGGACAAATAGTAAGTTAATTTGATGTCCTTGACCTAACAATTAGAAGTAGAAATTTGTTTAATTATCTATTTTTAACACACGAAAAGGTAAAATAGTGAGATTACTAGCATTAATGCAATAGTGCAAACATAATATCACTAAATTCCAAAATAGGAAACGTGCTTACTTATTAGTTTATGTCTCCACCCTACCACTAAAAAATTGGGTTGGGCTATTTACATGGTTGGACTACACCTAAAAGGAGTGTGTGTTGGCGGAGTTAATTGGAACTCTTTACATGAAAAATGAACCTATTATATTGACTATTGGATAGAGATGCAAAAGAGTTAAGTTGAGTTGAGTTTTAGCCATTTTTTTAGGCTCGAGTTCGACGAGCTAAAAAAATTGAGGAGCTCGATTCGTTAGGCTTGAACTCGTCAAATTATTGGACTCGAGCATGACTCAAAACCTATAAGAACTCGGCTCGAGCTCGAATTCTTCGAACTTGAGCTCGAATACTTTTGGAGCCAGCTCGTTTGGCTTTCGAGCTGGCTCGATTCGTGTGCATCACTACTATTGGACATGTAGATTAAGCCAAGGCGCCCACGTGAATAAGACTACAATATTGGCCACAAGATATATGGATTAGGCTAAGAGGTAGAGGGTTAGAATCTCAATAATGTGATGTGAATACTAATAGTTATTTATAAATTTTGTTAACTCTTTGGTGATTTTCGCTTATTGATATTTTATGAATTTTGTTAATTCTTTGATGATTTTTGCATATATTTATGAATTTTGAGTATAAAAATATTTTTTATATGATTTTTGTAAGATATCCTCCTTAAAATCAATTGGAACCTTTTCATAAATAATCAAAATCTATCTTTCTTTTTTAGGAGGATATTGATTTATGATTCTCATGTTTTCATGTGTATGAGGCAATGTTTAGGCATTCATATTTTTTTAGTGATAATTACAAAAACTTCCCCTAGAATTTGGAGTAATAACATAAATTTCTTTGTGGTTTGTGAAATTACAATTAGTTTTGTCTCCGTCTAACAATTAGGTCTAGTCATTAGTCAAATTGAAGGACTCTATTGATATCATCATTGAATTTTTCTAAAAATTCAATTATACTCTTCAATCGACTATACTAGGGTCTTGACTTTTTTGTTGGACCAAAATGCTGTTATACTATTTTCACAAGTGCTATGTATGTATGGGTGTAATTTTAATATTATAAACATAATAGGGGGATAAAGAATTAATAGAGTGCTTAATATTGCAGTTGGAAACATAATGTAGTAATTATTTTTAATTTAATTAACTAATTGAACCCATTTAATTAATTAACTGATTAATTTTTAAAAAGTTTAGTTGATTAAGATATTATTTATTTTTGTTGTTCTATTATTTTAAGGTTTAGAAGATTATATAAAACCTCTTCAATAAATTTCAATGAGATAATACAATTTTAATTTTAACATAAAATTCCTTGGGAGAGATTTTTGTAATTATCCCTAAATAATAATATAATTTTAATGATTTTAAAAACATAATTAATTTAGAATAATTTTATTATTTTTAAATTATTAAAATGCTTTTTTTTTTTTCTTTTTTCTTTTTTCCCCCTCATCTTTCCTACCCATCCCCATCCCCATACCCGCCTAACTATTGCAACTGCCATGCCACCATGTCCATGGTAAACCATACCATTATGCCATGGCCGCCATTGTAACACCCCTAGAAATTATATTGTTGGTGGAATTCTATTTAATATTTTTTTTGTGAGTTTTATTAATTTTATTCAATTTTAAAAGTTTTGGGGATTAAAACATGAATAGGAAAGACTTAATTATATCACTATTTAAACATTTTGGAGGTCGACCTAGAATTATTTTAGGTCAAGTGGGAAAATTCAAGGCACTAATGAAGCTGGGGGTTAATTGAAAGATGATTAAATTTTCAGAGGACTCAATCAAAAGCTGTAAAAAGGTTGTAGGGGTCAATTTGAGATTTTTGAAAGTCTCTTTAAATAGCTTTTCCTCCCCCTCCCCCCCCCCCAACAATTTTCTTCATTTTCCACCCACGCATTGCCACCTTCTTCTTCAGCGATCATCACCGGCGACAACCCAAAACAGAAAACTAAACTGATCATCGCCTTCCCTACCTCCTCAAGGACCCATTGATACCACATGCAAGATGTTTTGGCCGGAGGACTACCGAAAAGCTAAAACTGAAGTCGAGTCATGACGGCGAGTAGCGAGCGCGGCGGAGCAACAATGAGAGCCTAGATTTGAGGTATGGGTTTGGAAGAGCTTAGCTTGGAGAGTGTTTAGGTATCTTTGGCTTTCAAATTGGACAGTCAGCGGCGCAGAAATTGGAAGAAACAACCTCGGCGGAAAAGGTGGTGATGTATGTTTGAAGCTTCAATCAGTATCCAATTTTGCGGTAGAACTTGAAATTGACTTGAGAGTTGGAATGGTGGTGTTGAGGAACATCTAACAGTGGTGGTAGTGACCTTCTCTGGCTGCGGTGGATGGCAGCAGCGCTAAGATAGTTTTCTCTCCTCGACGCGATGAATGTACTGGTGGTGTCAGGTAGTGAAGATTGAGCTCCGATATTCAAGATTTGGTATATATGAATTGGAGTTGGGGTTTGTTATATATATATATATATATGATATTCTTGAAATTATTTTGCTCAATTCATGTAAAGTTTTGTAGCAAATGGAAGATACATATTGGAATAAAAAAAAAAGGTCATGCTGAAGGAAAGTAACGCACTAGGATCCAATAATAATAAAACTTCAAAAGCTAAATTAAACTAGTGCTTTACAAGAAAACTAGAATCTAAACATGCTTAGGATTCAAATTTGGATGGAGGGTTACCTTGATTAGCAAAATCCAAAGGTAGGACGAAGAACTCTTCTTTAATGTAGAATATGTCAAACAGTGGCGCAACTAGAAGGGGGCAACTTTTGCACGATCCAAAGGTCTCCAAAAATTCTAAAAAAACTCCAGTACATCCTCAACTCTTTGATGAAGCTACTATGAACATTTCAAATCAAAACTCCTTCTAGATCCTAGAAAAAATTCGCCAAGTCACTGCCGTAACAGGTAGATCTCCAAGGCATAGCAATTCCATTGTCTTGCCTCTATCAATATGATCCACACACCAATGATTTTTCCAATTTCTCCTCAATATTAGCTGGGGATAGAGAGGAGAAATGAGATCTTGAAGGACGATTTTGGGGTTGGAGAAGAAGATAGAAGTGGAGCTTCAACTCATGAGGCAACACTTTGGAGGAGGGAAAATGTGAGAATCTAATTCTTCACATTGATTTCAATGTGGCCACCCACCTCACCTCTATATCTATATATAGAGGGAGGATGGTGTGACACCAATGTGGCATCATACCTTCCTCAAGGTGAGAGACTGCCCACTTGCCATGCAAGTTGGCAAATTCAAATCAAATTTAAATATTGTGTGCATTTTAATTACATTTAGAATCTAATTTCAAATTAATTAAATGTCACACCAAAATGAACTTTTCATTTTAAAATTTCCCTTCAAAACATATTCTCCTCGTTAATTAAATTACATATTTTTATTTAATTTAATTAAATCCTTGATTAACTTTTAAGTCAATTAGCTTAAAGGGTTAGGCTAAGAATTGTTAACTTAACTCTTTAAGTCAAAAAATAATAATAATAAAAAAAAAAACTTCACTCTTTAAGTTAACTGGACCTATTGGTGGTCATGTGGCACCAAATAATTAACTCATTAATTATTGGTCTAATTTAACTTCTTAAATTATTTAATCAATTTAACAATTAAATTAATCAAGCCACAATTGACCTCAATTTTTGGTCACTCCAAAATCGGTCACATGGAGTAAGTTTCTAACATTTAGAAAAACTGCTTCATCATTAAGGAAATGCAATTGGCTTTTGTGTGTGACCTGATAGGTTCTACTATTCAATGGACATGGGCTCACAACTCCTTATGACTTTTGAATATCATATATTCCTTTTAGTTTAAACTCCTTTAAACTAATTGACTCAATTCAATTAATCTCCATTAATTGAAAAGTACCCAATCTCCATGGTCGATGTTCAATCTCAAGCCCATGGAGCCCAATTAATTGGACGAAATGAATGCTCTTGGAGAACCAATATAGCTCTATGCGTGCCATGCAAATACGGTCCTTCCGTCTCCTATCTCTCGAAAGAGGCCTAGGGCAAGATATTTGTTGGTTCCCTAATAGCCTCAATACTATATCTCTATTCCCAGTGTTCGATTCCACTTTATAACCTCATCTGTAGAAAACTCCATTTCTAAATTTTCATACTACCTTGTACAAAGATTTCTTGGAGTAAATCATTATAGAATATATAGGAGATGTACTCGCCCCTTCACAAGGACAAGGAGTCAGATTCCATCTTAGATCTCACAAACCTCCATATCTAAGTAGCTCATGCCCAATCACCACCTAAATGGCCTGCTAGGTGACTAGGGAAGAGTCAAAGCATGAGGACCTAAACACAAGGTTACCATAGATCATCAGATTAGAGGACTAATTATATACACTAGCATAAACAGGAGAACTTGCCTCTACCGACTTGTCACTTTGGCTATCAAGTGAATTCTCCAGGTGAGCCTTCAGTGCCATGTTCCCTAACAAGCACCCACTAACATGCATCTATATCTCATATGGTATCGCCCATGAAATGGAGTAATATTCAACTCCTTGGATTTATGCATTGTTAGTGCAAGTCTATCTGAATCTTAGATGCACTATTTCTTAAGATCCTATAACTTGAAAGATTTAAGATCACGATCGTGTAAGACTTATTCATAATTACCACCCAGTGTGTGACCAAGTCTCATAGTCTTGCGTGATCTAAGAGCTTCAACTAGATGCCAGTGAAGTAAATATAAGCATAAGATGAAGATTTCCATATAAAGAAAATCATTCAATCAAGATTGTATCACAAGTAAAATACTTTACAATGCCAATATAATTGGCTTGTGGGACACTATTCCAACAATTTCCCACTTGCCCTAAATCCAATTCCCCATAGTCTTAAGATCCATCTCCTCGAGATGTCTTTCAAAGACCTTCTGCGATAAGGGTTTAGTCAGTGGATCTGCTATATTCTCTTCCGAGGCAACTCTCTCTACTCGGATGTCGCCTCTATTAATGATCTCCTAGATCAAATGATATCGCCTCAATATGTGCTTGGATTGTTGATGAGATCTTGGCTCTTTAGCTTGCACTACCGCCCGTTGTTTTCACAAAAGACAACTATTAGCTTAGCAATGCTAGGCACTACATTTAACTCTTGAATGAAGTTTTTCATCCAAACACCTTCCTTTGTAGCTTCTGAAGCCGCAATATATTATGTCTCTATGGTAGAGTCGGCCGTGGTGTCTTGTTTGGAACTTTTCCAACTCACCGCGCCTCCATTGAGGCAAAATATGAATCCAAAAGTGAATTTTAGGTCATCAACATTGGATTGGAATGTAGAATCTGAAAACCTCTCGAGTTTCAATTATCCACTGCCGTAGACTAAAAATAAGTCCTTAGTTCTTCTCAAGTACTTAAGGATTTCTTTTACGGCTATTCAATGACTTTCACCGGGATTGGATTCGAAACAACTCATAACACTTAGAGCGTGTGCCACATCCAGTCTTGTACATTGAACGGCATACATTATATTCCCAATGGCAGAGGCATAAGGTATGTGGGACATCCTTTGTCTCTCATTGTCAATCTTAGGCGCCATAGACTTGGAGAGACAAATGTCATGTCCCATAGGAAGGAATCCCCTCTTGAATTCTTCCATACTAAACCTCTTTAGTATCTTGTTAATGTACGGGGTTTGGGAAAGCCCCAGTATCCTCCTCAATCTATCTTTGTAGATACGTATTCCCAATATATAGGATGTTTCTCCCAAATCCTTTATGGAGAATTGAGTAGATAACCATGCTTTAGTACACTCTAACATTCCTACCTCATTTCCAATGAGAAGGATGTCATTGACATAAAGCACAATAAATTGTACACTACTCCCACTAGCCTTCATATGCACACATGTTTCATACACATTTTTGACAAAGCCAAACAATTTGACTATCTTATCAAAACGTATATTCCAACTTCGAGACCCCTATTTGAGTCTATAAATAGATCTCTGGAGTTTGCAAACCTTTTGCTCACTCCCCTTAGATGTAAAACTTTGTGGTTGCTCCATGTAGATTTCTTCTTCAATGTCTCCATTAAGGAAAGTTTTTTTCACATTCATTTGTCATGTCTCATAGTCATAATATGCGACTATAGCAAGTAGAATCCCAATGAACTTAGGCATTGTGATCAGTGAAAAGGTTTTCTCGAAATTGATATCGGGTCTTTGAGTGTAACCTTTTGCTACTAGTCGCGCCTTAAAGGTCGCTACCTCTCCATCGACTCCTAGCTTGAGCTTATAGATCCACTTGCAACCAATGAACTATTCCCTTTGGTGGATCTACTAAAGTCCATACTTTGTTGGAGTACATGGAGTTCGTTTTGAATTTCATGGCATCTAGCCAATATCCCCAGTCTATGTCTAACATAGCTTTCTCATAAAGTTTCAGATCACTATCTAATTGGCCCATCTCATAAAAGAATCCGAACCTTTTGAATTGCTTCTTGATTCGGTCTGATCTTCTTAGAGGTTGTGTGTAAGGCTCTTGATGCTCACTTGTTTCTACTGCTTGTAGGATTTGTTGATCATCTTGAACTTCATCAAGTTTAATGATAATGCCCTTACTGTCTAATAGAAATTCATTTTCCAAAATGTAGGTGTTCCTTGAAACATGCACCTTTTGTTCCACACGATCATAACAGTAATAACCCAAAGCCTCTCTTGGGTATCCCACAAATTTGCACAAGGTGAATCTACTATCCAACTTGTCTCCCACTGTCCGTCTTACGAAGGCGGGTGACCCCCAAACCTTAAGGTATTGATAAGAGGGTGCTTTGTCATTCCACATCTCAAATGGCATTTTTGGCACCAATTTTAATGGTACTATATTTAGTAGCATCGCCACTGTTTGTAAGGCGTATCGCCAAAAGGAGATAGGCAAATTGAAAAAGCTCATCATGTAATGTACCATATCCAACAAGGTACAGTTTCTCCTTTCGGCTGCTCCACTGTGTTAGGATATGTCGTGTGGAGTCCATTGAGAGAGAATCTCATTCTCTTTTAGATAATCCAAGAATTCGGTACTTAAGTATTATCTCCCTCGATCCAATCGAAGACCTTTAATACTAAGTCCTTTTTGCTTTTCCACTTCATTCCTATATATTTTGAACTTTTCAAAGGCTTTGGACTTGTACTTTATAAGATACATATGTCCAAACCAACTATAATCATCTGTGAAGGTGATGAAGTAGGAATAGCTTCCTCTCACACTAACTCTTAGTAGGTTACAAATATCCGTAAGGATCAAATCCAATGTGTGAAACTAATGATAATGAGCCAATATGGCTATTGACTGTTTTAGCGCTCATGGTTAAAATTCAAAATTCGATAAGTGGCTTTAATCCCATTAGATTTGAAGATTTTTTATGTTGCTTAAAAGTGTACATAAATGCACTCAACTTGATTCATTTGTTTACTCGAGCCTATCACTGAAAACTCTATCAATTTGAATTTTTTTTTCTTTAATGATAGTTTTATATTATCAAAACTTAGCACATAGGTCAATTAGTAGGTTTGAAATAAAACGTGCCTCGCTTGTCGCTACAACTCTAACTCCACATATACACTAGTCATTTTTTGTAATTGGAACACTTTATCACGTGTTAAAATATTTATAGTATAAAATAATTTTTATATATAGTATTATAATTTTTTAATAATTATAATATTTTTTTGTTGAATTTTTAAGATAAATAAAAATTTATTATAAACTAAAATAATTAAAAAAAATTGGAGAACAAGAAAAAAAACTACAAAAAATACAGTAAAACATCTTATTCATTATCTTCTAAGATTAAATTAATTTTATCAATTATTAAAACTTACCAAGTTAATTACTATGATCATCATGTTCTACAAATAATACAGATAGATAGCTAGATAAATAGATACACATTTGTATACTTGCAATACATATTATACTACAATTATATAGTATTTTTAATTTATAAAAAATATGTTTTTTGTTGTGGCAATTTGGACCGGGTATTGGCCTATGACCCAAATTGATTGGATTGTGTTGGCTTGTGATCCAAATAAACATCCATATTTGACGAACTTATGAGATAAGCATGGAATAACTTAAGAAATAAGCTAAAGAAAGCTTCTTAGTGATGCTAAAAGGAAATTTACTCAGGAAGTTAAGATGAAGTTTCCTTGGGAAAATAGTAAGAAGGCTTTTGTAGCTCACATTTGGATGGTGCCAAAGGATATCTTCCTCAATAAGAAATTTTTTATAGCTGACCTTTGTATAGAGCCAAACGGAACCCAAGGTCTTGGAGTGTGGCAAATAGATTGTTCGGTAATAATCTACAAAAGTGAGAAAACTCTACTTGAGTGAAAAGAAATAGAGAAGTTTGTGGTGTACAATACTAGGAGGCTAGTAGATAAGCTGAATCCGACATGTGTCGTTGATAATTCCATTGTTATCCAAGAGGTATGGTTTTTTCCCATCTAAATTACCATATGTTAATATTGTGTTCATTCTCCAACAATAGTATCAAAGCCAAGAAAGCTCGATCTTACCCGTTAATATGTTCTATGTGGAAATAGCATATTTTATGTGCTTGATTTGTGGCGGACATAAAATTTCCATGGTCACATTCGGGATCAGTCAGTAAGGAAAGCTAATTTGAAGCTTTTGTGGGTATAGTTGAGTCACATGTATTGGTGCGACGATAACATCAGCACTACACCAACGTGATATGAGCAGAAAAGTTTCATGATGCTGATTGGATATGATCAAATGATCTGGTACTTATGTGGCAGCCATGCATGTGCCTATGTGGCAATGAAAATAAACCCCACGATGCTTATGTGTTGTCTATGTGGCGTAACACGTGATTAAATATTATTTGAGATTTCATGGGCATGGGTTAGTTGTTGCATACAGTTATTTTACTAAAAATTATTTAGCAACGTTATGATTTAAAAGTTGCATATTATGATGAAAACTAATGTCTGGGTGCTCGTGGAAAATTGTCTGCTTGTTTTCCATCATTTCTCTATGATTATGAGAGATAATTAAAGTATTGATTGGTAATATGGCTCCTATCAATTCCAATAGATTGTGTAGTAGGAACATATCTCATTAAATTTCTACTTATGAAAGATATATTTATTTGAGACCACACGATGTAAAGGGATGTAATTTTGTTTCAACCACCACGTGCTAAATTATCCCGGTGTTATGCACCAAAGACCAACAATACATGTAACAAGAGATTGATCAGAATTTGTGGATTATCATTGAGTACCAAAAGTTAGCTATTTTGTTGCAATGGGAAATGGCACATTTGAGGAGGTTTTGGGTGTTGGAACCTACCGACTTGAGCTCAATGCAGCCGCAAGCTATTCCTCAATGATGTACAATATATACCTAGTATTTAATGTAATCTACTTTCAATCTTAGCATTTTTGAGATGTGATTTTTCTTTTCAGTTGGAGAATACTAGTCTAACTTTCTATCAAGGTCATGAACTATATCAGTGTTTGAAAAATCGGATAGTTCATTGAACCGAAAAATTTATCGGTTCATAGTTCGCTAGTTCAACCGTTGGTCGGACCGTAATTGAATCGTGATGTCATAATTATGAAATATATATTTATATTATATATATTACTTAAAAATTAATAAAACGCCAAAATATAAAACATAAAGAGTTTAAACGATATTATCTAACTTTACAATCCAAATTTCACCATTCATATTATAAATGATCACAAAAATTTAAATATATTAAGTCTAAAGTTTAAAGTTGAGAGTGTGTAGGTTAATTCTAAACTCTAAACATAGACTTTCTTTGACTTTTAGATAGTTTGTGAGGTGTACCTTAACCTTCAAACTTTGTACTTAGACCAAAAAAAATTTAAAAAAATAATTTTATTAAAAATCAAATGAAAAACCCGCTCCGGTTCAATTGAACCGTGAATGGCTCACCGGTCTAACGGTCCGACCAGCCGGTCTGAACGGTTTCTACAAAATATGACATTTTTTAAGTTTTTTGATTTTTTGAGAAAATCAGATTAGTTCACTGGCTGGTAGGTGGTTGGTTGACGATCCGATCGGTCCTACCAGCCGGTCTGGTCTGATTTTTTAAACAATGAACTGTATAAGCATGGGCTTTATGAATCATAGATTTTTTTTGTTGGAATCAGTTTGTTATGTTTCTTCTGCTATTCATATTACTTTTGAATTTGTTAAGTGGCATGCAAGATTGGGACACATTGGACGAGAAAGGATGACCAAATTAGCTAGAAAAGGTCTTTTTGGCCAACTCACTAAGGTCAACCTTTCTATTTGTGAACCATATCTAGTAGGTAAGTCCTGCAGGAAACCTTTTGGTAAGGCTGAAAGAGCTACTTATCCATTAAATATAGTCCACTTAAACATATGCAACCAATGATTGTGAAGACACGGCATGGAGCATCATACTTTCTCACTTTTATTAATGATTATTCACTCTATGGGTTGGTATATATTCTATCTCATTGGTTAGAAATGCTAGATTGGTTTAAGCACTTCATGACAGAGCTCGAGAACGAAAAGGAAAGGAACCTTAAGGTTCTACACATTGATAATTTAGACAACTTTGTGAAGAAAGAGGAGTAATAAGATAATTAACGATTCCTTACACTCCACAACAAAATGGTGTTGCAGAAAGGAGGAATCGTACACTTTTGGATATGGCTAGATCAATTATGATACAAGCAAATCTTCCACCTGAGCTTAAGATAATTGGGAACAAATAGGTCCTAAAGGTTAAACATAAGTCAATGAGTCAATTGATAAGCATAAAGTTGACTTGTGGCAAGACTATACCCAAAAGGAAGGCATAGATTATGATGAAACATTCTCTCCTATGGTGAGGTTTACCTCTATTCGCCTCATTCTAGACATTATCACCTATCTTAATTTGGATTTGTTCCATATGGATATGAAGACAACATTTCTTAATGGAGATACATGGATCATCAACCTAGGGGCTTTTAGGAAATGGAACAAGCGCATAAATTATGCTGCCCAAAATGTTCCATTTATGCCCCAAAGCAATCATCCAGGCAGTGGTACAATGGATTTCATTGAACAACCACCTCAACTGGCTTTGTGATGGTCGAGGAAGATCACTGCATGTATATCAAGAGAAGTGGGAGGAGCTTTCTGATTCTTTCACTATATGTAGACAATATCTTGTTGGCTAGGAATGTCACCACCTAGAAGTAGTTGTCCTTTACTATTGAGATGAAGGACATGGGAGAAGCTGAATACATACTTGGTCTAAAGATATACTGGGATCATTTCAAAAGACTCATGAGTTTATCTTAAGAGACTTACATAAAGAGAATCTTAGAGCAATTTCCTATGCAAAATGCCCTATAGACACACCTATGGATAAGAGTTTTGCTCTTAGCAAAGAATTTTACCCAAAAACTATGAAAAAAATAAACGAATGGTTACCATATGAAAATGTAGTAGGAAGTCTAATGTATGAGATGATGTGCTCAACCAAACTTGTGCTTTATAGTTGGAATGGTAAGCTGGTGTCAAAGTAATCTTGGATCGAAGCACTAGGATGCTGTCAAAAGGATACTTAGATATCTAAAAGAGACTACAAATCTTACCTTGTGCTATTATGGAGATAGTTTGAAACTAGTGGGATACAGTAATGCTGATGATTCAGTGGATAGATATGATGCAAATCCACATTAGAATATGTGTTTTTGTTAGGAGGCGCTGCTATCACTTGTGTAGTAAAAAATAGCCTTGTGTTTCTATGTCTACCATAGAAGCTTAATATATTGCTTGCACATCAGAAGTCTAAGAAGCTAGTTGAGGAGATTACTCTAAAGCTTGCGGATTATGCCGTGAGTTGATGAAGCTATAGTAGTCTATTGTAACAAGACAATTGCTTTGGCGTGTGCTAAAGGATCCCAAATACCATAAGAGGACTAAGCATATTGATACCAAATATCACTTTATTCGCAAAAGTGTTGCACAAGATTTAGTTATTCTCAGGCATATTTCTACTAGTGATATGATTGCTGATCTTTTTACTAAATCATTGCCTCTAAGTATGTTTCAAAGGTATGTTAGTTGGATTGGATTATGTAGAGTTTGATTAATATGGCTTGTATGAACATTTTGATCAATTAATGAGATTTAAAGTTCTTATTAATTTTGTTAGTATACTATGTTATTCGTGAAAGATGTCACAAGGCTTAGATTGGCTACTCACGTGGGAAATCAGCTGGTGCTTTAGAAGCAAGTGAGATGAGACTGCTCACATTTGCACGTGAGATAGCGTAAGAGGTTGGAGCATATAGAGTCGCCTTACCTTGTGAGCTAAGATGAGACCATGAATAGTTGCATAAAGTATGTCCAAACTTTATGTAAGCCTGTTAGAAGTCGAACAGGAGACTATATGTTGGTATGCATGTTAAACGCTTGTGTAGCGGATGTACTCAAGTTCATATAATATTTTCAAGAGCGTGACATGTCCACTTAAGGGAACTCCATCATAGCATGTATTTATACTACACATGCTTTCGGAAGACCGCATAAGTAAGAGTGAAGAATGAATCCCAACTTCATCACTATGTAAGCACTTATCGTTCAGCATACCTTTTATCATAAAGCATAAGCTTAATGTTGCTACTTTAGCAAGATATCCTAGGGCCAGGTTTAAATTCGGTCTGTTGGAACTTGTTTGGGAAGGCGGTTAAACCTAAGTGGATTAGTATGCGAGGCTAAGGAAAATATCATATTTGTTATGTAAATTTACTTTATAGGTCATAGGTCGACTGACTGAGTCAAATGTGTTTTGACGTAGTCATGGGCATAGAATCGAATTTGAGAAAGTCAAGCATACTTTATTTGAGGGTTAAGAGATGATTGCTTTGGTTCGGGGTACAACGAGATTCTATTAAACCTATAGTGTCATGTTAGTTTGATGATTACTTAATATGCTACTACTCATTTTTCCTTTTCTCACTTGGTCACACACTCCGTTTCTTGTATGAAAGTCATGAGATTAAATGTCTTAGAGATTAAGATTTTTTGAGAGTACGCCAAATATGTCTGAGTAGGAGATGTTGTAATTTGGATAGAGTACTGGCCCATGGCCCAAATTGATTGGATTGGGTTTTAGCTCGCGATTCAAATAAACTTCCATATTTGACAAGCTTATGAGATAAGCATGGAATAACTTAGGGAGTAAGCTAAATGAAGCTTGTTGGTGAACCTAAAAGGAAATTTACGCAGAAAGCTAAGATGAAGCTTTTT
Source organism: Jacaranda mimosifolia (assembly GCA_018894105.1). Classification (NCBI taxonomy): domain Eukaryota; kingdom Viridiplantae; phylum Streptophyta; class Magnoliopsida; order Lamiales; family Bignoniaceae; genus Jacaranda; species Jacaranda mimosifolia. Next base: position 23,328,807 of record CM032128.1, on the reverse strand, counting down.
TAGCTAACTTTTGAATAGAGCTAAAGGGTATCTTCCTTAGTAATTTTCAGCTAACCTTTGGATAGAGCCAAAGGATATCTTCTTCAATAAGAAAGCTTTTTTAGCTGACCTTTGGATAGAGCCAAAGGATATATTCCTCAATAAGAAAGCTTTTGTAGCTGACCTTTAGATATAGCCAAAAAGAACTCAAGGTCTTGGAGTGTGACAAATAGATTGCTTTGGTAGTAATCCGCAAAACCAAGGAAACTTTGCCTAAGAGAAAAGAAAAAGAGAAGTTTGTGGTGTACAATACTATGAGGCTGATAGCCGAGTTGAATCCGAAGTTTCCGCTGCTACCAGAAAGGTATGGCTTTGGCCATCCAAATTAACTATGTAATAATATTGTGTTCATTTTCCAAACATTTATTGTTGTCAATCTTACATTGAAACTATTTAATTATTGTTGTTCTTTTATTTGTTTGCTTATTTATATTTTTATTAATAAAGTAAGTTCTTTTGTTTAATTTGTTTACTTAATTTTATATTTTTATGTTGTAACTAAAGTTAACTTGCTTTATGTGAACATGTTTTTTGAACATTTTGAATCTACCAACTTAACTGCTTAATAAATTGAATCGATCAACTAGAATTACTTGGCTTATAAAAAGATAATTAGTACATGCCTTATCACATTAAAAAAATTTCTATAAAACCATCAATACCGAACTGCGAATCTACCCCTATATCATTCTGTATTAGTACAAACTTTTCACTATTGTTTATTGTAATTAATTGATTATTAATCATGATATAGAATTTATTTTTTTCCATTTTTCTTCAATTATTTTTTAATATTGAGCATGTGAAAGTTTGTTCATAGTTAATAGTTTTTTCCTTTGAAGCATGACAATATAAAGATTAATTAGTTTAGCAAAGTGATACAAAGCTTTAACTCATTTAAGTGAAATGCCTGTCAAGATATTTGTTTACATTGAGTTTTGGTATTAAAAGGAGCAAGGATTATACATATCAATATATATATATATGGATCCTACCTTACTGTTTGATAAAATTTAGGACTCCCTTTACGATGAGGGTGATAATATGGAATTTGACAAATAAATCCCACACAAACACTTTCTTGGCAGGCATAATGCATGCCTTGTGATAATATGGAATTTGACAAATAAATCCCACACAAACTCTTTCTTAGCAGGCATAACGCTTGCCCTGGACACGACAGTGGCTTAAGATTGAATATCCTAATTAAGTCCTCACTAAGTATATATCTTTTGATGTTCTTTTACTAATCCTCATAGCATAATGATATGATAGCGGCATTGGGTATCCTTAATTTAATCCCTTGAATATGAACAATAAAAGTTTCAGCCATGATGCACTTGTCCATCAGAAAGTCAATGACAAACTTGACTTTGTAGATGTGGTTGGTGTGGAATACAGTATTCCTAAATTCTGAAAGCTTTAGGCAAAATTTATAAGTCATTTAGTAAATATGGATATGATGTTGGAAATAGACTAATTTGATATCATCCTTCAATTCAAATTAGTAAAAGCAATGTCTCCTTGCATAATATGGATTCCAAACATTCATGATCTGGATGTGAATGAGTCGAATTACTTATCTTCGGTCTATTAGTGAACCATCTCTTTAAAAGATGTTCCACTAGAAATATTCTTATTATTGCTTTGACTTATATTCTCCAAAAAGTAGATCTCGCTCTAATAGCTCTGAATAAATTAAATATGTGCATTAAGATACGGAAGCTTCTTATTCCACAACAACAAAAGCACTATTTCACTCTTTCATATACTAGGGGAACATGTTGAAACATTATTTACGCAGTATAGTAATTAGAGTACAATCTCGAAAAAATTCCAAGTCATATCAAATCATTGCATATTAATATAATATTTACTATATGATAAATCTAAAACGATAAATATATAACTAATATTTGGTGGATATTTTTATTGAATTTTGTCCTCCGTAAATGGCAATCATATGTGTGTAATCTCTTAAATATGTAACATTGAAAGTAGAAAGATAAATTCAAAAGAAGTTATGGCCTACCAAACAAGAATAGCAAGAGTTTCTTGGAGTAGTGCGACCTCTGCAATTGTCTACCAATATTCCAATGCAAAAGAATTTTAGCTTAATACCCATTTTCCTTTTAAGTCCCACATTTCCACCAAAATAAAACTAACAGTTGTTACCGTTAGGAAAAATCAAGAAGGCTATAATAGTATATATATATAATATAATATTTAAAACATCAAAAACCACAGAAAAGGTTACGTTTATCAGTCTCAATTTTCCCTCTCCCATAGATGAAATCACCAACATGACAAGTATGGACCACAATTCCCACTCCCCCTAGCACAGATACCGATCCACACCCCCATGGCCCACGCTAAATCCAACCCAATCAAAGATACAACACCTACCAACGATGTACTAACCACTGAAAGGTTAAAAGAAATATATCCTAAGATATTGTCGTCTAACAATATACCACTCCTGCAACTACTTCAATTTCCTCCCACTATAATATTCATTTCAAACATTTTGTAAGTAAAATATTCACAATGTTGAGACTTTCCTTTATCACATATACAAGGAAGCAAATTTTTATTAATACATAATAGAAGCAATTTAAACTAGCAATAACACCACAATCATGCTTATATTCAAATTTACAAAGAATAAAGTGAATACTTAACTCTTTGAATGACAGTTTATTGAGTTACTATCCACTTACTTCATTTGAATTTATAATAATTAAAAACTTATTTAAAATACAGAAGACTTACATTCCGTAATAGTTATTCTTAATTTTTGCATAAATTATACTGACGTAGATATGTTATATAAATATAGAACATCCAAAAGTAATTAGTAATATCCACTAATTAGAAAAGTTACTTTCATTTGATTATTCAGAATTACTGATCAACACCAAGATTATAAGCAAATTAACCTCCAAGTGTTCATCTATAGCTTAGTCATGTTCCTAATTAAAGTTAATTCAGGTCGATTAGGTACAAAAAGGAAACAACAAGGACTAGAGAGTAAACAGAGGGTTAAGTTGCAGCTAGATTAAGGGCTCCTAACCTACCACATCAGCAGACTTATTAGATGGGGCATAGATTCACCAAACATTGCCATAGGGATCTTTCACCTTTCCCACGCACCTACTGCAACACGGTCCTTCACCCTCCAAGATCTTGCCTTCAAAAATAGGACCAGTGGCCACAACTTTCATGATGGCAGCTTCAACATCCTCAGTCTCTAGGTTGAAAATGCTTCTAGTTACTACAGATTTGACCCTAAAAAATGAAATAACGAAGTTCAAAAACGTACTTATTAAGTGGATCAATATTCTGTAAAAAGTTATTTTAATAAAAATTGTTGTTGTTACTGTTAGAGTAGCATGCATTTAAAAGCTCACAAAAATTGTGTGTCTGCAGAGTTATTGCAGATAGGAGTCATTAGAGAAATGGTGGGTAACATAAACATAGGCTTAATAGAATTTTTACAATGAGAACGCTGGAAATTAGGGATTAGGCAAAATGCATGACCACTGAGATTAAAGAAAAAGCAGAAGAAAAACTCAAAATACATGATAAACTTGTGAAAAGTCAATAATGGACGACTGACTAGGACTTTGATACCAGTCAATAGTCATGCCTGCTGACATAAAAATATGTTAATAGTTGAACAATGCCAAAAACCACAAGAAGAGAGCATATATCTTTACATCTTTAAGAGTTGATGGTGATTATCCGGGCCACCAAATACCAATACATCCTGACAATTGTTTGCATCTTTTACAAGGCATGAAAAGACTGAAAGCAATGATAGCCATTCCATAAAAAAGAAGAATTTGATAAAAATAGCAGAGAGAATGATTGTATAGATAACCATTAAAAAAATAAGTGTGTGAGCCATTTTTATGAATTAATAGGAGAGACAATGCAGAATATTTTTCTATATCAACATCTCAAACCTCTACCAAATGAAGAAGCATTATAGAAGAAAAAAAATTGATTCTGTGGATGATTATAAAAACAAGGCCCATTAACCATAAAATGTAGATAGAAAAACCAGACACATGGATCTGAACAAAAATAACCTCAACGTTAAAGCGATAAAGGCAACATGAAGAATGCTAACAAATAATTAGTTAAAAAAGTTAAAAGAAGCTAATAAATGTACGGAGCAAAGACATCATCAATAAGATCATAGACAGCAATAGTAAATGATACAAGCTTAAGCTCGGCAGAGAGAAAAAGATGGAGCTCATGCTCTGCCGTTCTCTTGGGATGATTCATGCTACTAATATCCGCTACTCTAAATGCAGCCTTGCAGAATTGTATGGCATCATTTCCCTTGGGTGCCTCCCCTACCGACTAAGATTTCACCGCTGTAAAAACCATATACTTGCCTTCTAGCCATTCTCAGCCTCGACAACGTTTGTGCTCCTTGTGCCATTGTGTAAGTGAAGGAGATATAGTACAAAACCCTAGAGAAACTCAAAAGGAGATATTTTGTAAAGCGAGAAATGCAAAGGGATAAATGAGAAATGCATGTGTACGGAATTAGGATATATTTATAGAAACGAGGAAGCGGAACTATTCAAGGATAATTCCCAAATAAAATTAATAGTGCTTTCTGAAGTAGGCCCTTTATTTTTGTCCTTACTTACAAACTTGTCTCCAATAATTGCCCTTTATTTTTATTGGCGGGTGTGCCACTGCTTTAACTATAACGACTGTTTATTTCATCTAATGGTGCTTTTAAGGTGTAATAATCGTGAAAGAAATCCACCATTAATTAAGTTTGATAAGGAATTTGCAGCTTTGTGGTAGGTAAAATGAGAAGTTTGCACTTGTATCTTTAGCATTTTCTTCAAAAGATAGTTAGTTTCGCTTAATTTTGATTGTTAAGATTAAGGCCTTTTTTAATAAATTAATATATTTATCTAATTGGAAAGAATGAGGTTGAAATTATAGTAACCATTATCTTACATTATTGTTTGATATAATAAATTGTTCAATATGATTTTTTTAATCCATAACTGCCCTCACATTTTTAGGTTTTAAAATTTGAAATCGATGGACAATCTTGATTTTTTGGATGTAACCTATATGGTGAGATTAACAATATCTATCGAAATCCAAAGATTCACACTGGTCTTAATCTAGTGAATAATGTGATTTCAGTGTGGACTCGAATAATCTCGTCTCAGTCCGCCATGCTAATATTGTATATCAAATATACAATTGCACAAATTTAATAGGATTAATCTTGCGTAATATGCTATATCAAACGCAACCCAATATAATGCACTAATTGGATAATGCATAATAATAGCTAACTCATACTAATATCAAAGCAAAAGTGATTATTTAGGGCTAATTTCCAAAAGGATATCATTGTTACTTGGCAGTGCCAAACATTACTCAAAAGGCTTCTACATTAGAGAAATTTCATGCTATATATATGTATATATATTTGTTTTGGATACACAGACACATCATGAATTTTTTAGAGTTTGAACCATAAATTTTACACATATAAATGTAGAATGATATCTTTGACTCAATTAACTACCAGCATATCATTTACACAAGTACTATTTAAATAAATTTATAAATTATTAGATACTTATTTGATAATATCATGGTTCATAAGTAGGGATGACAAAGTGAATCAAAGTTCACGGGCTCAACCCAACCTATACGATTTTGAGTTGGATTGGATCTTAACATTTTGAAAATGAGTTTAAGCAAATTGGATTTAGGCTAGTTAACTAGGTTGTGGGTCCAAAATAGATTCAAGTGTGTCTAAAATGATTTGATAAAAATATTTACCTAAATTTCAATAAATCTTAAGAAATTAATTTTGACTTAACAATAAAAAAAATCATATTATTATCACCTTCTAATTTTTATCAAAGTCTCTTAAATTATTAATAATTTTGAAATAAATATATTGGACTTTAAACATAGAATAAAATAGTTATCTAAAATTCATTAAAAGTATAAATTATAGCGTCTGAATAATATTTTAAAGTAGAATAAATAAAACCTCTATCTATTTTTAAAATAGTTTCTAAATTTGCTACTTAGCTATCGCATGCAAATATTAAGATTGACATGCATTTCTTGTCTACTAATTCTTGAAAAATTAATGAAATTCATGACTAAGTTTGATATACACTTACTGATAGAATAATTATATAATTTTCTTTAAAATTTACTATTTTATCTCGAAAAAAGTAATAGTCATAATTAACTTAATTTATTGCAATTGCATACTATGAAAAGTTTAATAAAATAAGCATATAATTTAAAGATATAAAAAGTTAAGTCCTCAATGGTAAAAAAAGTAAAAATGGGCTAAAAAGGCCTAATGAATTGATTAATAAATGAATGAAAAGGCTAGAGATCCCAATTGGCTAAGCCCGCCAATAAGGCATCTAGCCCATACTGGATCGGAGCTTACTAAAAAAAATGCTATAAATATTAAACCCTAAAGTTAAACTGACACAGAAAATTATTTGCAAAAAATTGAGAATTGAGAACTTTTTGAATTGCGTTCCAGAGAAAAATAACTTAAAAAATCATTAACTTCTAGAAAGGACCTTAGTTCCATTTCCATTCATCATCATTCTGGCACCATCTATGGGAACTTTTACCGAAGAAGAAAGAATGCTAAAAATGCAAATGAGATTCGGATCTTGAGATTTCAACAACCAGGTGGTCCCAAGGTTAGAGAACGTGGAGGCCACCAACTTGATGCATAGTCATGTTCGGTGCTAGAGCATACCCCAAACTAGCAATCGACAGTGGAGGAGACGCCCTCGTAGTAGGCACCATCTCCCAAAGAATCAGTTCTGCAAATGACATAAGTGGCATTAAAGACATTACTGGAGAAGGCCTTTTTTTTTTTTTTTAATGCCTCTATTCAAGCTGTAGTTAGAGTAATTGCCCAATATGCAGAGAAATGTTGCCCTCAAGAGAAAAAACAATCTTCTGATTGGAGCTTGGTTGATTCGAAATCCTCAAGAGGACAGAGTAGAATACCAATTTAGAGCAAGACATCGTTCATCTCCCCTTGCCTCAACAAGTGGACTTACATTGATTTCTCTAAGTAGACTCCTTCGAGTGATTGCCCACTACTATCATAGTCCAAACCCATTCATTGGTGCCACAATTCTCAGGAGGAGTAGGGAGCTAATACTTTCCCTTAGGCGTCGTTCTCCTGCGACGTAGTTTCTTTTGCCCAACTATTTTGGTAGAGGTGTTTCTTCTCAGAATAAAGATAGTCGACCTACTAGAGTTTGATGGCACAATGGACCTTTAGGAGAACCAAGACAACTTCCTAGGGAGGATGGAGCTCTATGATATGAGTGATTCAACATACTGTGAGGTGTTCTGAACTACGCTCATCAAACATGCTTTGACGTAGTTCAACTAGATATCGACTAAATCTATTATAGGTTAAGAACAATTGGCACATGCTCTTCATAATTTCTCTATCAACCACAAATGCCGAAAGATGGCAGTATACCTATTCACCATCAAGTAAAAGGATGGAGAGTCCCTAAGAGACTATCTCAATTGTTTCGTCACGATATACGAGATATCTCAAATCAACTAAGAGCTTTTGTCTAGCATTGTCCAGCAAAACCTGAAGCACCAAAAGTTCAAAAAAAATCTATTATCGGAAACCCTCCTAGAACTCTAGAAGAGCTCCTCATTCGCATGGATAAACACATTAGGATCGAGAAAGCCATAACTCCTCAAGATACTGGCAAGCACAAGACGTAAGAAAAGGAAATAACAGCAAGAAACCAATAGACTATAGGTGCAATCCCATCCAGGCTTTCTCCACTTAAACTTCATCCACAACCCCTGGAAAGGATGATCGAGGACCCAAAAAAGTAGAAATCTGACAAGTGATGTTGCTTCCACCATGATTGCGAACACACCACCGAAGAATACCAATACCTAAAGGATGAAGTTGAGAGGCTGATCCAAAGATGGCACCTCAAGAAACATGTGGTGTAGAGGCAAGGCAGTCTAAAGAGGGGTGCATAAAGTAGAAAAAGTTACAATCATCAATGATGACTCGACGATCATCTGGAGCCCAAGGATTAGCAATATCAACACAACTTGAAGAACCTCCATATAGCTAGCATCATCTAAGTAATTTCAAAAAAACAAACTAGGGAAGGCTCCTCAAATGCTATGAAGGCTTTGATATGAGCAGCGAAGAAAAACTAAGTGTATATAGTAGATCTTGTACTGGGAATTTATAATGTGCGTCCTCCAATGCCTAGCATCACCTTCAAAGAAAAAGACATGGAGCCTAAAAAACAACAATGTATTAGTGATCTCTTCTTCACCAACTATTAGGTAAAGAAGACACTAGTGGACAATAGAAGCATAGCTGATACATTTTTTCATGATAGTTTCCTCCAACTCAGAATAGACAACACCCAGAAGTAGAAGATCAACACTCCTTTAGTGGGGTTTACTGGTAAAGCTATGGAAGCACTGGGAAGAGTCCCTCTCTCTCTCTCTCTCTCTCTCTCTCTCTCTTGCTAGGCATGCATTCTAGGCGGGTTATGAAGATGGTGAAGTTTCTAATGGTCAAGGTTAGTGGTAACACCTACTTTTAGTAGAAATCCATTATATGATATGTGGTAGCTCGCATAGGCATATGCCCATTGTAAATCCTTACTGAAATTCTCTTCGAGAATTGGTGGCAACACCTATGATTGATTTTAGCAAAAACCCTACTATACAGTTCCTCGGTGTTACTTGTAGCCGTGCATAAGTCCACTATAAAACCTCCTTGGGTGTAGGTGGTAGAACCTCCCTCGTAAATTACTTTGGTGTAAACTCACTATTTGACTCGTCTGCAAGTACATTGTTGCTGTGAGTAACTCCACCATAAATCTTTCGTGGAGGTAAGTGGCTACACCCTCACACCTTTAGCTGAATTAACTTACAATTAAATTATCTTGGTGAAAACCCACTATACGGCTCCCTGGAGACTGCATAGTTGCCACGTGTAAGCCTATTATAAGACCCTCAAAGGATACATGCCTACACCATCGAAATCAACTATCAGGCCCCTCTAAGGGTGTGCGGCCAACATATCAAACGTTAGTAATAAGACTTCCTGAATGAAGCTGGCATTCAAGTATTTTTATGACACTTAACATTAGTAATAAAGACCTCTTGAATGAGGCTTGCATCCAAATGTCTTTGCAATACTTAATATCGCATTGAGACCTCTTAAATGAAGCTCATAGCAAAAAACCATCATACCACTTGGTGCTTGCATTGAAACCTCATCGACAAGGCTCGCAATTAAATTCAATTCAAACAACAAAGTATTTTGGTAAGACCTCCTCAGTTATTTGCACTCATAGCCATGTCATGCAACTATGATGAAACATCTCCACGAGGCTCATGCTAAAGCTTAATAAGAAAAGGTTCGACACTCCAAGCATGCACCCTCACCGTACGTCAATTAAACATCAAGAGCATATCAACATTTTAAAGTCATGCAGTTGACTAAGTATATAAATATGAATGAATAAAAGAAAAACATTCTTAAAAAAAGAGAGAGCAAATATTCACAATATCAATGAGCAAAAGAGTGCCCAGCCAATATTTGGCCTCGTGAATGAAAAAATGTGAAATAACGATTCATTATGCATTTTGCGTACCCCAAACAAATAATGAAAACTATCTATAGAGATTGAAAGACCCAAATCAGCTTAGCGTTGTTGGAACCCTGCAAAATGCCCAAATAAGTTGGGATGAAATTATGTTGCATTTCAATTTTGATGTAAGAATCAACAGTGTAATGTTGAACCAACTCTCTATACATAAAATGCAAGAGAAGTCCCATTCTTGAATTTGACATTTATAATATCAATAAGAGATATTTGCTCTCTTCTTCTTATTTTGAATATACACAGTCGCACTGTTAATAGTATATGTATTGTTAGAATGATCTATTTTTTTAATCTCAAATTTAATTCTGGTTTGTTCTATATTATTAGCATAAATACATTCTTCTTCAACTTGCAAAACATCACTTGTTGATCATCCAAGAACTAGTGCAACAACATTTTGGCCACTACAACAAGCTCTTTTTTTTTCTCATTTGCACTACTCAGCTCGCATGAGGGAGTAATAATGGATGTTAGAGTGGATCGAAACAACCACAATGGTTCAAAATTAAATGTGATTGGTTATTAGCATAATAAACTTTAATGTCTCTATTTAGATATTTTGAATCACCAGTATTTTCATTCCATATAGCTATTACTTGTTATTCTGTAGGAAGATTATGTATTTCTTTTATTTATATTTGGCTAGATCCACTAGACAATAGTGTAAATTATTTAAATTATACCATTATCTCAATCACTTAAAAATTCATAAATAAAGATTATGTGCAAGAGCCTTAAGAAGAATATCAAGAATATCAAGATTTAATTCATACTTTTTCAATACTTCTAAACAAATATAGACAAACGTGTCTAGAAAGAAAAGTTGCAATCTAGAAGTATTAAACCATTCAAGCTTATGTGAAAATCATTCACTTTCATACCAATGGAAGTTAGCACTAAATCATTGTTATATGTGTGGGAAAATCTAATCCACCCTTTGTCAAATACGGATTTAGTGGTTTACCCTCCTATTAAAAAAAAGATAAAAAAACCATCACATATTTTTGAAAATGCTACAAAAAACTACATTGAATCCATAAATAAAGTGTATGCGCTGTTTTATGCGACTTTTTTAAGTTTTTTAATATATAAAATGACTATCATGCCCTTATTTAAATCAACTATTAGATTTTTTTATTTAAATGAACGATACATATGGAATAGTACTTAATATTTATAAAAGATATATAAGAAAGTATTTATACATTTATATACATATATACAACATATAATATATATTCATATATTCATTTTATAAATATTATATAGTATTATATAATATATATTATATTATGTACGTATACATTTGGCTGCCAAACTGGCTAGATCTGGCCATTCCTTTTAGCAGCCGCCTGCGCCTGCGGCCTTTAACAGTTGCAATCTCTAGCCACCATTGTGTATTGTTATACAAAAACATTTTTTTAGTATATTTATATATACACATTATGTACATATATATAATATTATCATATATACTCACCACCCACTTAATCCTAAATTTTATGACTGTCCATGGCGGTCATGGTTGCCGCCAGCAGCAATCCGCTGCTATTTTTATGTATTATTATTATAATTTTTTTGGTATATATATACACTTTATATTGATATAAATATAAACAACTTATATATATGTATTATCATATATATCCACCAACCTCCACCCCAACTCAGCTGCATGGCTGTAATGGTAGCAAAACCGACAGTGAGAAGGAACTGGTGGCCAGCCAATAGCTGGCTACTATTACCACACTCCACCCCCATCCCTACTTGCATACACTAACTGCCATCGCTGCCAACAACCACGACATTCGTTTTTCATGACTGTCTGCTACCCCCACAAGATTAAAAAAAAAAAAAGAATGTGGCCGCCATCAAGACGGCCATCATGGCCAGATGGTCGTGGCTGCCATTGGTCAGACCTGATCTGGCCACTTTTTAAGCTACCATGTTAGTTGTTGTGGTCTTTTGGGCAAGGGATAGGCGTAGGGGTAGGGATGGGGTTATATTTTATATATACATATAGTATTATATGTATATGATTATATATATATAGTTTTATAAATATTAAATAGTATTTAATACAGATTAAACAAATGAAAAAAAATAACGATATGAATTAATTTGATATATATGTGTGTGTGTGTGTGTGTGTGAGAGAGAGAGAGAGAGAGAGAATATTTTTGTCCATATAGTGTATATCTCAACTCACGTACACGAAAGGAAGCAGTGAGCCACAGTTTAAAAACATAAAGGGACGTATCAATTTTTATTTTTTTTTATCACAAGGGGGTAAACAAATAATTTCGCATTTTGTAGGGGTAAAAATATTTTAGCCCTTATATGTGCTTACTCTTTTACAAAAGTGATGACCAATGCTAGATAGATCATATGTGAACTAATGATAGAGTATTGGATTACAAGTGAAAAAGAACTAATGCGATTTCTCCTAACGAATAACAAAAAGTAGGAGGTTCTCGACAAAATCTAAAAAGTATTTTAATATTGAAACAAAGGCACACTTGGTAATTCCAAAGAAATTGTTGGTTATTAGAAACTCTAGAAAAGCAATCAAGCAGCTGAATATTCACCACACATTGTCCTATTGTAGCATTGGTGCTACCACTACTATTATCTATAATAAGATGATTAAATGGTGATTAAATTCATGAACATTTTAATAGAATTTGAATGAAATACACAAAAAAGTGTGTCTATATCAATAATATATATTTATAATTATCTCATACCACAATATTGAGCTTGAAATAAGGCATTACTTGTGCTTGTTGCACTATTTGTACTATTTTCTAAGGAAAAAAAATATCTTCATTACGATTGATGTACTATTTCCTATCAATACTAGTTGATGTACAACAACATCCCCCATCCTTGCAAAATAAACATGGGTGCCTATATTTTTCTCTACATCACTGAAGAAGGCAAGACTTTTCTTCTTCAGTCATTGATTTGCAAGTTGACCTGTCCTTTTCATTATGGAGTTTTCACTTTTCTTTACCTTGATTATTTATAACTACAATGTAGTGAGTCCTAAGGTTTTACTATAAGAAGGAAAACTAATGAAAAACACACCACACACATAATATATATGTTTAATGTGAGCATGCCTAAATAACTAATAATATTTAAAATAGTAGCTGAAAATATATATGTTTAATGTGAGCATGCCTAAATAACTAATAATATTTAAAATAGTAGCTGAAAATTTACCATTGACGTCGGGAAATGAAAATAAGCTCAGCTACTTTTGAAAACAAAACACAAATAGAAATCAATATAATTCATAATGACAACCTAAAAGTATGCTTGCAAACTGGAAGCAAGAGCCAACATATTAAAATATGCCATATCTTAAGCAAAACAAATTAATAAAGTATTAAAAAACCTTTTCTAAACATGATTAGTCCAATAAATCTACCTCCACACTACCCTAGCGGATCAATGCAAGCACTATAATTAAAAAATGAAACATATATGAGAATAGCTTCAAAATAACACATCTAATTTAATTTTTTCAATTTAATTGAATCATACAAAAAGAAAAAAGTGTCTACCATACATCACAAATTAAGAAAATAACAACTAAAACTATATACAATGACCTACAAATGAATGAAACAACTATAACAAAGACAAAATAAACAAGCAACATCAACAAACTTAATTTTAACACAACTACTCTAATATATCTTAAAATAACTTTACTTAAAGCATGTTATTATCTAATAAAATTATCTTTTTGCTCATAGAAAAATATAAAAGTCAAGTACTATTCACAGCATAAATGTACAATCAAATAGTCATACAATATTTAGAAGTGGTAAAAAAAATTAAAATTAATTAGAGAAAATAAAAATATCAATTGCTTCCCAAAAAAATACCTTATTTTAAACATAACATTTAGATAAAGAACATAAAAAAAGAGAAAAACATAAACTTAAAAATAGACTGAAAAAATAATGACTCACACATTAAGAATTTAAAACAAAAAAGGTACCACAATAACTTCCTTCTGTTGATTTTTACTTAAAGTAGAACTTAGATTTTTATTAATATGAATAATTTTAGCTTAATATAATTCCAACTATGTACTTTTTGCTTTTTCTTAAAGGACAAACAACAATTGCACCCATGTCTCTTGTCATTTTGAAGACATTTTGGAAGAGTCATTTGAACCAACAGATATTTATATTATGACACCCGAATAAATGGTTTCCACTAAGTCTAGATATAGCCAAATAGCAAAGAATATTTAAGATCGACACTCCAAAGAGCAATGAAAATAACAAAAATGCAGCAAAATTTATCAGCATAACTAAATAACATAGTCCGAAATCAAGAACAAAAACAAGATGATAGAGCAAAGTAGCAATATGCACCATATATCTAACCACATAAATACATAAATTGTCCAAGCAAATCACTATGGGTACTACAACTAAAATATAAAACATATATGAGAAAAGCTAAAAACTGATAAACATCACTCACCTTCTCAAATTCAATATCATCATGCACAAAGCAAAAATATTTTAGAATACACTATCCCCAAAAATCAAAGCCTTTAATGATGAGCACAAAGCTGAAATTCAAAAAATGCATAACGATCTAAAATATTAAAAATAGAGTAAGTCTATGCCTAAAAGGAAAGCCGATAAGTCCCATGAAAAATAAACAAATAACTAAAAGCACAAAAATTGAACCATAAAAAGAGTACCTTGTGGAGGTGTTCCTTAGAAGATCCTTCAGTTGCGACTTTGAAGGTTTTATTAGGAAGGCAACTCTTCGCACACCAATGATTTTTCCACTTCGCATGGCTGCAATTTCTTTATTAGGAGTGTCCCTAAGTGAGTTTCATCGAGAGAACTAACAATGATTATGGTCGTCATCAACCCCGCTTGTCCTTCTTCAGGTGGTTAAGTATCAGCAAGACGCATAGTGGCTTTTGCATTTGTCGTGTTGCTAGATCTCATACCTTTATTGTGGCAGTTAGAGTATTGACATACTCTTTCTAGCACAGAGTCACTTGGAAGACTCATTGTCTGTGAATATCATTGCTTTCGTAGTGTCAATAGCGCATTACTATGTTTTTATATTTACCTCGTGATGGTTGTCCACTTAGGGTAGTCATATGGAGTTTGTTAGGTGGGCAAGCGGGTCTAGTATGGATGCCAACTTATTGTTTGGATGCTGGGTGCCCAACGAGCGTCTGGTTATGCTGCTACAAGTTGGGTGCCTGCCATACTGGGGTGTCAAGCCAGGCTGAGGTGCTGACGGCCGAACACCAGTTCTTTTTTGGAACACTTTGGTTTTGTCAAATGTCATGGTAGATAAGACTGTTCAAAGAGCACTTACAATTTTTACTGAAAATTGGCACTCGGCTAGTGACTTAGAAATATTCTTGTCGATTTCATGAATATACTTAGTTAATTAACTTACTCTCGAGTGTTGTTATGTTATCAAAGTGAGCTTAAAGTACGAAGCATCTTCTTATTAAGCTTTGTAACAAGATCCCTTAAAGGGATTTTATTAAGTTGTAGATGAGTGTGTGAATATATGTGCAAACCTCACTGAGATGGTCTTATCGTAATACTTAGCCCCTTGAGTCAAGTTTAGTTGAGTGCCTCACTTGTGAGGTCCTGTCCTGATGCTTAATTTATTCGCTGAAGTTAATTGAGTGCCTTATAGGCGAGGTTCCATATTGTGGGCATAGTTGGGTGTCTCTCTAGCTAGGGTTTGGAAAATCTAAGTATCGTGATGACATCAGAGTGCAAATTTTGTTCAAGAGGTTTTATCACCAGACATGAAATCTTTTATAATAAAGGGTGGCGATCGGCCACATATCCTTGGAAGAGTTAGGTGGTCAATTTTGAGGATGCAGTCACATTCCTCCTTGGAGCCCTCACAGTGAGCTTATGCGATGTCGGTCTAAGTATTCTAGTTATTCATTCATTTCACTAGGATACAACCACTTGCCTTCAGAGAGAGTTTTGAATGGGCTCACACACAGCGACCATGCACTTACAGAGGAGTCGGGTAGTGGTTATACGCCAAGTCATGTACAGTGGTGCATAGAGAGCGCCTGCATGTTCCACAAGGGGATCTATTTAAGATGATTCATCAACATACTTAGAATTTGCTGAGTACCTTAATAATAAGTCTTATTGTGATACATGATCAATTTCATTAGAATTTATTTAACACTTTGGCAAAGAGGTTTTGTCATAAGAGTCAATCGTTTGTTTTGGATGTGATCAAGTACCTCATTGGTGAGGACTTACAAACATTCAGTGTTACAGTGACATTTTGTGAAGGGTCCCACTTAATAGTTCTGGACATTACTAACAATTGCTACAGTAAAGTTGGATCGCAAGCCTCATTTATGAGGGGTTTTATTATTAGGTGCCGAGTTGACAAAAAGTTGTGCATTGGTCACGCATTCCTGGGGAGGTTTGATAGTTAACTTTGAGTATGCAACCATGTACTTCTTTGGAAGCTTATACCATGTTAATTCAAGTATCAATGTGAATTAATTTTTAAAGTATTATGGTGTTGCCACATTCCTCTAAGGAAAATATACGACAAGCACTTGATGATCAGTACTATCGGAAGGACTGTATCATGAAATTGCACCATAAAGTTATCAAAGGTGCTCTAAAGAACATGCACAAACACCTCAAACAATTTGTTTCTTGGTAAGGTGAGTTTCTTGATGACTCCTGCTAATAAGATGCCCCTCCGTGGAGGGAGATTCTTAGCATCTCCCTCGGAGATGTTATTCCATAGAGAGAACCGTTTAGGGACTCCTATGAAGACGTTGTTCTTTGAAGGGAACCACTTAGGGACTCTCATGGAGATATTGTTCCATGGAAAGAGAGCCACTGGGGGGCTCCCATAGAGATGGTGCTCTGTGGAGGGAGTCGCTTGGGGACTCCATGGAGATATTTCTTCATGGAGGGAGCCATTTGGGGGCAACTGTGGAGATGTTGCTCTGTAGAGAGAAGCACTGGGGAACTCCCCGAAGATGTTCATGTGAGTAATTGTTGCGCAAAAAAAAGAGGTATATGTACAGAACAACTTCATGACACTTTATTGAAGAAGTAAAGAGTAAACAATTGCTATCTCTTTAGTTGAACGGGCCTTTATTCATAATGGAAACAAAACTTTTTGCCTAAGTCAATGAAAATGAAATTTTGCTTACTAGATACACTAATTTAAAAGGGAAAAAGATATACTACAAGGTATCTTGAGGGACGCATTTATTGAGATTGGGTGTGTCTCCTACTTCTACTACATGGACTAAGTTGCTAATAATGGCTCTCTCTCCATAAATATTCCTTTGAGTGCAGTTTTTGCTACTAAAGCATCTCTCTTGGATCTAAACCTCTCCAGATGAGCATGTGTGTCTTTACTCATTTTTGGTTTGACTGCTTTTTAGATTTATTTAACCTTTAGACCATGTATTCTTTTATGTAGCCATGCTAGATCAACTTTTCTCTCTTATCTTTCTAATTGTGGCATTCCTTAGTAGTATATCCTTGGCCACAATGAAAGTTGTAGTACTTTAGGATTTTTGCCTTTTTGGGTTCTCCACAACCATTAGGGTTATTCGGCTAAACCTTGTTGTTCAGTAACTAGGAGTATTTTTGCTCTCAAGACATTCAAAAGTAGTGTATTTGAAGGATTTTTGTAGGGGACTGTGTTCTCGTTCTTTGGCTTCCTACTAGTGTTAGTCCTTTCCTCTCGCACATTGTGCTTGCTGCATCTTGAGGGGTCACAGTCTCATCAATCCTTATGTATTTCTCTATGCGTGACAGGAGCTTTTCTAGAGTAACAGGAGGTTCCTAGGCAGTCAACTCCTAAAATTTCAAGTGCTTTAGATTCTGTTGGATGATGCTGAGTAGAAGCTTATGGCTAATATAGAGGCTTTCATGCACACTTAGATAAAGTAGTTGAGCTAGTTCCTCAGGGATTCACCATCTTCTGCTTGATGGTGAATAAGTATGTAGTTGTTTGTGGGTACTTACAGTTGATGGAGAAGTTTTGGAGAAAGCACTGTGCCAACACTTTCTATCCAGTGATAGATCAGGTTGGCTTCTAGTTGAACCACGTCAAGGCATGCTTTATGAGTGTGGTACAGAACAACTTGTAGTATACAGCTTCACTCAAGTTGTAGAGCTCTATTCACACCAAGAAATTGTCCAAGTGCTCTTAATGGTTTGCAGTGCCATTAAAATTCGATAAATAGGCTACCTTCATTGTAAGAGGAAGTGCTTCCATCAAGATGGTTGGGAAAAAAGGTTGCACCTCAATAGAGCGAAAGCTAGAAAGTGGTATTGGCTTCCTATTCCTCTTGAGGGCTATGACACTAAAGAATGTGCCTGGACTCCAACATACACATTAGGTGGAATCTACTTGAAGTGATGATTGTGTATACCTCTACTGGGACATAAGGGAAGGAGTAGTTTCATGTTCAGAATTGGCTCTTTGCTTAGTTCTCTTTGGGGAGGACGAAGCCCCCTAGCTCTAGTGGGAGGATTACTACAACACCTTAGGTGGCACTCCACAATATATTGGGCAACCGCCGACCACTTGGGTTATGAGTAAAATGGGATCCCCAAAAGGTGGTTCTTATTACACAAGTGTCTCCTTCGGTGCAATTGGTGCGTTCGAAGTTGGTTCCTCCACTAGGTAAAATGGTGTTCAAGGTTGGTGACTTTTCATATTCTTCAACATTAGAGCACCTAATTGCTTGAGTTGTGAGCTTTTGATCTAGTCCGCATTCTCAGTATTCCTACTTCGTTCTTTAGAGTTTCCACAAATGGAGCCAAAATGATGTTGCACAAAAATGGAGCATCCTTTTCAATAGATAGCAAGCACGTCAGTTCATTTTCTCTTGAATGCGTATAGAGATTTTTGGCTCTCCAATGTTCTCAAAACTTCATGATTCTTTGAGAATGATTTCTTATGCACAAGTTTTTTCTAAGGTTTGGTATTTATATATATATATATATTATTTTTTTTGTGGGCTTGAGTTTATTAGGATTTCTTGCCCCTTTTTTCATTGGTTTAACTTGTCCTTTGTTCTCTGACCCTTTTATTATTAAGTCTATGGGGCCTTTTTTAATTATTTTACCAAAGTGCCCTTACATTATTAGATGCCCACATCAAGTATTGATTTTCCTGTGATAAGGAAACATGATTGAATTTGCCGGTACAAATTTTTTCCAGAAGCAAAAAGGAATCCTATCGCTATAAGAGGAAGTGAGGCTGACACTGATATTGAATTCATTTCTATAAAATTGAAGACTTTCCCTGTTATAGTCTCCAAGTCCGTTCCTAGAACTTTGGGGGAATGAAGCGTTAAAAATGTGTATTGGAAATTATTGTTTAGGTACTAATATTAAATAATTTTAATACATATTATTAAATATTATTATTTAAATTATTGTGGATTCCACTATATTCTTTGTCTCATCAATTAAATAGTATTATAACAAAAAATTATTATTAAATTTTGAGCCTGTTTGGTTTTATTTCCAAACCCCTTTTCCACCAATTTTACTATTCTAAAAATAGAAATCATCACTTTTTAAAAAATTTCACCCAACATAATTTCAATTTTCATTTTCAAAATGCATTCTCCAATAACCTATATATCTTTTCCCAATAACCTATATATCTTCTCTCTCTATTCCATTATTTCTATCTCTCTCCACCTACAATCTACATAATCATTACATTTCCAACATAATAATTACATTTCCAAACATTTCATCCAAATACATTTCCTTTTCCACATCACATCACATAACTAATTCTCACTATTTTAGAAATGATGGAAATGAAAATTGGAAATGGAAATAAAACCAAACAGGCCATTAGTATGCATCGCATTATCTTGGGGGAATAAAAAATTATTATTTAATTAATTAGTAGATTTTAATTATTTTTAAATTAGTATGTATTTTGAGTTTGATAAAGATGGTTATAGGCATGAGACTGAAAAAATCAAGTATTTTCATTGAAAATGATTTAGAAATCGTATTTTTTATTTTTAGAATACTCTTAAATGCAAAATGATTATTCCATAACACAACCAATTATCCTCTCATATTCGAGTTCAATCACAATTAATATTAATGTTTGTTACACATACATGTTTTGGGTAATACTTTCTGAAAATGTTTCGAAAGAGATTCATTTGGGATTTTTGGAAATAAAAATATATTTTGATATGTACAATTGAAAGTTTGGCCTATCAATTTTACATTTATTATTATTTTTTATAAAAAATATGTCTAGTTACTTATATTTAAATGTCGAACCAAGAATGTTTTTTGAATATGAGCGTGAGACTCAAGTTATAAAATTGTATAACAATTATTAAGCTGCATGCCGTCTTAGCTCAGCCGGTAGAGCGCATGGCTTTTAACCATGTGGTCGTGGGTTCGATTCCCACAGACGGCGTATCGTATCTTTCCCATTTTTTCCGATTTCTTCTTCCGTATTTTGATACTTTCGCTTTTTCTTTTATTGTTATTATTTATTCTTTTTCTTGTTAATTATCATTTTCTTTGGCCTTGTTTGGTTGCAAACTCCCATTTTGTTTTTCAACTTTCAAAATTTAAACAAACAAACACTATACATTCCCCAATTTCACTTCCAAAATACAAAATTTATTCCCAAAAAATCCCTACTATTCCCAACTCCACACCATTCCTTAATGCATCCCACATTCTTTCATTATTATAAATATATATATTATCACTCATACAATCTATATATACACATATATAAATAATTTTAAAATACTTATTTCACCCCAAAATTCAACAAAAAAGTCATTGATATGACATCTTATCTTCCCCAAAACACAAACAAACCAAATATTTTCTCTCAATTCATTCTCCCAAAATACAAATAAACAACTATCACATTCTCCAATCCCACTACTCAAAATCTATTCTCCCAAAATCCAAAATATTTTGGAAGAATAACTCAATTTACAAACAAACAAAGCCTTTCCCTTTCTTTTATCATTGTCTAATCGTTTTCTCTTTACTGGGTTTTATATTTTCTTCCTACTGCTGCTGTCTCAGTAAAACCAGAGTGGTCTTCTTCTTCCATGGCGTGTGCGGCCCTTCCAGCCATTACCTTTTCTTTGATTTCTCTTTTAAACTCAAAACCATCAATTTTCCTCAGATGCCATTGCCACTTGCACCTCAAACAGTTTTCTAAACGGGCTAAATTTTCGGCCCTTTTTGCGGCTAACGTTTCCCCGGCCGAAGGCTTTTCGATGAATGAATTCTTTGCGAACGACGACTTAACTACTAAGAGAACAGAAGACAAAAAGTGGGATGCTGCTCAGTACGAATCCCTGCTCAAAGGTGGTGAGCAGGTCACTTCTGTTCTCGAAGAAATGGCCAAGCTCGTATGTCCTGATTACTTTATTCTGTTTCAAAGCTACTTTTCTGTGTTTTTTATTTTGTATATTCTTTGGCCCTGATGCTGATTTTTCCACCTTAAGCTTTTGTGTGATGTATTGTTGAGTTGCTCGGTGTTATTAACTTGTGGCAATGTAGATGTCGGTGAAGTTCTAATTTTGTGTACTCTGCCCATATCCAGTATTTTGGTCATATGTTGATGTGAAGCGTTATTTATTCTAGATTTTACTGTCTCACGCTCCTAAACGGTACTAATTCTTTGCTTGTCAGAAGCTAGTTACCTGGAAGATGGATATTTCTCCAGTTTTTGCGGAACAAATTTAAGAATGTAAACTTTGGCTATGCCAGTTGGTTTTTGGCTGGGATAAGTTTCCGCATATCAGCCAGTTAAAAAGAGTACACAAATTTGATAAATAAGTTCTTAAGGTCTTAAGAGTCTTGGAGGTAAATCAACACTATAACAAGTCACCTTGAATAAAACTGAGTTGTATGGCTATTATGAATTCATATATGCCAAATAAGTTTTGATTTGGTGATCTGGCTTCGGGCATATATATATATATATATAGATATCTTATATCAACAAATAGATTGCTTGTCCTCCCAGCTTGAGGAATCAGGGTAACCTTGGCCAGAATTTTTTAATCCACTTGTAAATTGGTCCTGTAGAAGACATTTAAACACACATTAGACTGTTTCAAATTGATAACCTAAACATTAAGCAGAAGATATTCTTCTCTGTTATAAAATTGGAAAAAGAGAAAATGAAAGCAGCTATACATGCATCTGGAAACTTATAACATCCATCGAGCATGAACCCATGTCTTTCAGAAATATAACAGGGCACATGCATTAATTTCATGCTTTGATAGGATATGGAAAAGGCAAGAAGCCTTCTGATGTGCAAGGTGGTCTTGGTTTCCTAACTGAAATGTATTATTTTCCCCTTAAATACTTTGAGCCTTTCTGCTCATCCAGAGCAAAAAATCAAGATTATTTCTCAGAACAAGTTGCTCCATAAAATAATGCTTTTTTAATGGTTGGAGAATTTCCAGACCATTTTTTCTATGTACTTATTGCCATACTTCGATGTCTTAGTAAGTTGCAGACCAAAGACAATTCTACTGATTCACTGACTTTATATGTTTGACATATACATGTAAGAACAGTTGGAGGATATGAACATGGATGAAGCATCTGAAGAGGTGGCTGTGCAATTGGCTGCACAAGGAGTAATTGGCAAGAGAGTTGATCAGATGGAGTCAGGATTTATGATGGCGCTTGATTACATGATACAACTTGCTGAAAAGGATCAGGATGATAAGGTAATGATTGAAAATTTCTACCATTATTGTATTTTTAGGTTGTACAAGCAATGTCTCATTTCATTGCTGACTAAAAAACATGTTTTAGCATCTGTTTGTGACTATTGAGTTTACTTGTGTTATATTTTCATACTTGTCTGACATGACTGCTCACTTAATGCATGCTATCTTGCACAAGTTACTCAGTTGGGATGGATTTATTTTCTATTAATACTCTCAAGTCTTATCCCTTATCATTTCTGGAAACAGAATTACTTCCACTCATCTGACTGATGATATTATGTCAGTTCTGAAACAAAAACTGTAGGTTCCCTATGGGGCAGTTTCTTTTGGCAGTGAGGGTTACTATTGTGTCAGGAATTGATAAGATGGAATGAGGCTCTAGTAGCATGCCATCCTGTCCTTCTCCCCTTCCCTCTTTCTGTATATGTCTTTGCATTTATAAGCAGATAGACACACATGTATACGGATATATCCATCTTTATGCAAGCCTTAGTGCTTGTGTGCAGCACGCTTTTTCTGTGAGCTTGGTGGGGTTCTTTTTGTGTTTTGTGAGAGATCAGGAAGAATTATTCCCGTCCGCTAGCAGCTAAAGGAAAATGCTTGGGGAATCCCTTAATAATCGATGCAAATCATCCAAATTTCCCTGGTGGACTAGTCCTAGAAATAACATTTTTTCTGGATTTACAGTCTCTGGTGATGTGGACTATGGATTTAGAAGATTGAGTCCGCGGTCCAAATTCCATCTTTCCACTGCCACATTGATTAAGGAGACTTAGTTTCCGTGCGTGTGATGGTTTCCGCACCCTCCTCACATGAGTTTTCCTGTAGTCCCTTCTAATCAGATGTAACATGAAACAATGAGACAGCCACCTTGTCGTCATCCTTTTTTAATTCCTTTTTCTTTTTCTATTTTTGGTTGGGCCTTAATGAGCGTGCATGAGTAGCTCATGCATAAAAAATGGTACTTGCATGTAAGTCCATTTCTTTTAGTGCTGGTGTCTTATAACCAGCTAGTTTGGTATCAGAAAATGCATGGACAATGTGGCTTGAAATTGGATCAAATGGTCAAGAGGTATTCAGTTTCTCTGTACTGGTTTTGATGGAATGCTGTTGTTGTATTGCATTCTGACAGCAGTTGCAACTTTAACGCTGATTGGTTGTGACTTGAATTTGTCTTATACTCCATCCGTCCTAAATTTACTGTCTATCTCCTTTTTGGGATGTTCCAAATAATTCCATTGCCTAATCCATAGATATAGATATATATCATAACCTCCTAATGAGATGATGTGATATCACTAATTCTCAACCACTATATTTGAGGGCAATAATCTAGAGATGTACAAAATTTTCACATTTTAACTCTCATCTAAAAGTACGAGTTCGACAACCTAGATCTCTTTTTATCAGATGGAGGTGTATTAAGTTTCTAGAACAGAATAGATCTCATGTCATGAAGCATCCTCAAAAGTGTCTGGGATTTGTCCACTACTAAATCACATTCTTAATATTTTGTTGGAAGCTTGTTGGCCTTTTCTTAATCTTCCATGTGGATCAATTTTTGTTAGTTCTATAAATATGGACAGATTCACATGTTTCTTCATTATTTCCTTTTCAGAGGAAGTCACTCTTGGAGGTTATCAAAGAGACTGTCTTATCTCATCTCACGAAAAAATGCCCTCCTCATGTGAGACACTTACCAAATCTACTACCATTTATGTTCATTGCATATCCTCCACTTAAAGCTCTTTCTAATGGAGGGACTCTTGTTCCACATGTTCTAGGTTCAAGTTATTGGCCTGCTTTGCAGAACTCCCCAAAAAGAGAGCAGGCATGAATTACTGAGGCGAGTTGCTGCAGGTGGTGGTATATTTCAGAGTGAGAATGGCACAAAAGTTCACCTTCCAGGGGCCAATTTGAATGATATAGCTAACCAGGCTGATGATCTTTTGGAGGTGGGCTCTTCAAGATGCATACTTTTCTTCTTTGTTTTCTCAATTATCTCCATTTTGATGTTTACGTAGTTCCTTCTACTAACAATTGCATATTGCAATGCAATGGGATAAGACAAAGTTACTCACAAGGAAGAGTATGAAATGATGACCACTGCTGTTGTGCATAGTTGTTGAATACATCAATATAAAAGCATGTATTCTGATACTACATTTGTTTATGGACACATGGAAAACCTTCAAATTGGAAATATAATATTGCTTCATATCACTTTGGTGATGGATATCATTTTTTGTTGTGAAGTAAAACTCTGATGGTCCAGTTAGAGATAATATTGCTTCAGATGACACTAATGTCTAGCATCATTTACATTCATCTTTTAGCTCTGAAGACCATTGAAACTTTGCACGACCGTAGTTGCTGCTATTCTGTGAAATTTTGGACATAAGAGGAAATGATGGATATGTACTCAAGCTAACTAGAAAGAGAGAGGGTGGGGGGATTTAAATTTTTAGCTAACATTGTATTTTTTCCTTCATTTTGGGTTGTTTGTTGCCTCTGCTTGCCCTGCTATTTGATCCTTGATGCAACTATGAGAGATTGTACTTTTTTACTGCTTTCTAAAGTATAAAATAAAAAAGCTATCACTTCAATTGCTTCTGGAATATTATGTTATTATTATCTGCTGGAGCAACCATCTCTGCTTCGCTTAATACATTTTATGGTGCATCAGCCTGTTGCTTGCTTATCTACTGTTTTATTCCAGTTGGTGAGAAATTTTCTGTTGGAACAATGATTCCGATTCCAAATCCACACTCCTTTGAACCATTCATAATAAAAATAGAAAAATGCCGTACTACGGGTAAGTTCTTTAATAATTCCCAATTGCTTTGCCGAATGTAATTGCCACCATTAATACAATCGCCATCGTACTTGTTAAAGATACTAACTATTAAAAGTAAATATTAATATTTCCTCTCAACACCTTGATTTTTTTAAGAGTAACAGGACTGGGTTCAGGCCTTGCTGCTAAACATTTATGTAAAATTCCATATTCTTGGCCACGGAAAAAGAATTAAGCACACATGCGAGGAAATGTATTGGAATTTTCTCTCTTAACACCTTAAGCTCTATGATAAGGGGGTCATTAACAATCTCGTTGTTCGCACTTTTGATGGTGGCTAAAATTCCAGTTATCTCCTTATTGAATTTTGTATTGATGCCAATTTTTTCCTTTTGGCCCCATGGTGAACACATTTTATGTAGACAATGGAATCCCGTCCTGTCATTCCTGATCGAAAGCTACTTGCAAGGCTCATTTTGGTCAGAGAAGAAGCCAGAAACATGATGGGAGGTGGAATACTTGATGAAAGAAATGATCGTGGTCTTAATACGCTTCCTGAATCAGAGGTCCATAGTTTTCTGTGCATCATTACTTAATAATTTGAAAAACTGCTTCTGACTCGCTTCTAAAGTATATTGATTGACTGCATTCACAGGTCAACTTTTTGACTAAACTTGTTGCTCTAAGACCAGGGAAAACTGTACGTGGCATGATAAAAAATGTAATGCAAGGAAAAGATGAAGGCGCAGACAGTTCTGAAAGCGAAGATGGTGATGTAGGTGACCAGGTTTTTGGTGGAGTAGCAGGAAAGGTGAGCTATGCTGTTTATTAAAAGTAAAGCTTTTTATGTTATAGGAATGTCATGAGCTAGGTGATGGATGAGTTTGACTCCAAATCTTTATCTCCAGGGTAGTATTACTGGTCGTAAACCATTACCTGTACGTCCTGGCATGTTTCTTGAAACTGTTTCCAAGGTAACATTGGTTTTAGGATTTTTCTATTCCTATTTCTGTTATTTAAAAAGATTTTTCTTTGGATTAAGTAATTTGATCATAGGAATTTATTGAAAGGCACATTTCAAATTTTCTATTATCTGTTGAACCTCTTATTACTCGAAACACACAACTAATCAAGTCCTCTCAAGGCATCATAATCAGATTCTAGTTTGACACTACATGGCACGGATTTCCCTGCTTTGCTCTGATCTCTATCTCACTGGGAAATCAGGTATTAGGTGGCATATATGCTGGAAACATATCTGGAATCACAGCACAACATCTAGAATGGGTAATTAAATCTCTCTCTCTCTCTCTCACACACACACACACACACACACACACGCGCGCGCGCGCGCACACAAAGAGATGGAGAAAAAAATAACACCAGATAAAAATGTTCATGCATTCATCTCGAAACTTGCTATACATCTTATATATTTCTCTGTGATTAGATAAGCTAGTGTTTCATAAGTTGCATATGTGAAGGGGAAATTTTTGAATGAGAAACTGCAGATACCATCAGCATGCTACTTATGCAAATATAAAGCGACCCATGGTATATCCACAAAATATCACCAGAAACTTCTGCCAAATCTAATTGCATGCTGGGGGTCATCTTTTGCAGTCCATGCTTCAGATTCTTAATGCAATGAACATTAGGTTCTCTTAACATTGTGCTGCATTTCATCCATCTTTAATCCACAAGATTGCAGTTATTTACGTTCATAAGTGATATCTCTGTGCTATTGAAGTACTTTGGTGCTTCTTTTACTGAAAATATGGTTTTATAACTTGTGGATATTTGATGCTTCCTCACTGCAAAGACGCTGAACCATTTGACTTGGTCCTGTCACAGGTTCACCAGAATACACTCCAAATTCTTCAAGAAATTGCATTCTAGTTTACCAGAGTCATTGCAGTGAACCATTTTTGCAAGCTGGGTGTCACTGCTTTTATTTTTCTTTTCCAAAAGCGTCCAATATACCTGGGAGATACCTTTTTCTATGTACATATACCATATTATTACCAAGCAGCAGTAGTTCGTAGTTTGCTAGTGATAAAGCACATATGGAGAGAAATCAGTTAGTTTTCATGTTCTAACTTTGTTGGCGTGAAACTGGAAATGCCTATAAATGTTTGATGTGGTATTAGTTAAAAATTTTGGACATACATAAACCTAAAAACCTCAAGGCCCATGTCTGAGTAAAAGACCTGTGGAAATTATTGAGCTTTAAACTGCTTGTAGATTTTCTTTGTTACACATAATAATATTTCAATGATAAATCAAATCAAAGCTGAAAAATATGTTGAGTTGTAGTCTCTTTGAACCATGTCCCATGATCAATTCGCAATGATGGCAATGGCCAAGATTAAATCTCAACCCATGTGTGGGATTGGGCCTACTGCTCTTGCAATGTGATCTCATCCTTCTAACGATTCTCATGTTCGGGTTGTAAACCTTGCAAACACGGCAATCAGTGCAATCCAACACTGTGGACCACTAAAAAATACAGACATATATATTATGTATATAGTCTCTGCAAGAAAAATAAAAACGAAAACTTTATAGCACAACGGAGAGTTCTGCATATATACACATATATACATATATCATTCCACTTAATTTACTCAATATTTAGTAAAGAAAGAAATAGATGGTTGTGATTGATAGTCTGCGGATAGAATGTTGATTTTGCCTTGAAATTGAGGTAAGTTTGACAAGGAGATCAAGTTTGACTAGAATTAGGACTCCTTCTTTTATTGGGTTTTCTAGTCCTAGGTAAAGTAGTCTTTTTGACTATAAATATTAGTTGTTTCTTTCAAAGAAAATATGACGAACATAACACAAGGGCTTCTTTACTGCTTTTGAGTAATTCTCTCAAGACGGAGTTTAGAAGGAGGGTGTTAGGTGTTTTCGTGAGATTTGTGGGATTCAAGTTTGTACTTGCACTTTGATTTGAGATCAATAAAATTCCTTTTCTTTGTCGGGTGGATTAGGCACATCGCCGAACCACGTTAAATCTTGTTGTCACTTTACATTGAATTACTTTGCTATTATTTCATTGTTTCCGCAATAGATCCTCCTGGGTTTTAACAAACTGGTATCGGAGCAAGGTTGGATCAGATGTCAGGAATAAAGTACGAGGTAGAGAAATTCGATGGGAAGAATGACTTTGGGCTGTGGAAGATGAAGGTCCACGCCCTCCTGTGTCAACAAGGATTACAGAGAGCGTTAAAGGGTAGAGATTTCTTGCCGGAAACGCTGAAGGACGAGGAGAAGGATGAGTTCATGGCGAAGGCTTACGGTACTCTGGTGTTATCATTGGCGGATAACGTACTGAGAGAGGTCGCCACGGAAAGTACGCCAGCGGATTTATGGAAGAAGCTGGAGAGTCTATATCCCTGACAAATAGGTTGTATTTGAAACAGCGACTATATACATTGAGAATGAAGGAAGGTACATCTATTACTCAACATATTGATTTTTTCAATAAGGTGATTCTAGATCTCGCTAGTATCGATGTTAAAATTGATGATGAAGATCAAGCTTTAATTCTCTTGTGTTCCCTGCCAAAATCTTTTGAGCACTTGGTTACTACTTTGTTGTATGGGAGAGATACGATTTCAATGGAGGATGTGAAGGCCTCATTGAATTCCAACGAGTTGAGAAAACATGTCTTGGGCAGCAACGATGGTGAAAGTGGGGAAGGATTGGTGGCAAGAGGGAGACCAAGAGAAAGGGGAAGGAGTAGAGGCCGATCGAAGTCCCGAACCAAGCCTAGAAACGGTGATAAATGTTTTAGGTGCGGTGGAACGGGGCATTGGAGACGGAATTGTCCAGAACGAGGAAAGGCGAAGGATGCAGGTGAAACTTCTGATCAGAAGCGGGATGATGTCGCAGGAATTGTTGAGGATGAGTCTGATGGTGGGCTTGTTCTCAACGTTGCAGAAACTTTACTAAACTCTGAATGGATTTTGGATAGTGGCTGCTCCTACCACATGTGCCCAAGAGAAGATTGGTTTACCACATACCAAAAACTTGATGGTGGTAAGGTGCTTATGGGAAACGATGCTTCTTGCAGGGTTGTAGGAATTGGCTCAATTTGTATTAGAATGCATGATGGGATAGTAAGGACCCTAACAGATGTGCGTCATGTTCCAGATTTGAAGAAAAACCTGATATCGCTAGGTACTCTGGACAAGAATGGTTGTGAGTACAGAGCTCGAGATGGAGTTCTGCGGGTTTCCAAAGGTGCACTGCTTATCATGAAGGGAGAAAAGCGGAACGGCCTTTACATATTGCAGGGAAACACGGTTTCTGGTACTGCAGCGGTTTCTTCATCAATCAATGATACTACGAGACTCTGGCATATGCGGCTTGGGCATATGAGTGAGAGGGGGATGTCAGAATTGAGCAAACGAGGTTTGCTTTGCGGAGGGAAGACTGGTGAACTGGATTTCTGCGAGCAGTGTGTGTTGGGCAAGCAACATATGGTGAAATTCGGTACTGCAGTTCATAGGACCAAAGGTACCTTGGATTACATTCACTCAGATCTTTGGGGGCCTTCTCAGGTTCCTTCAAAGGGAGGTGCAAGGTACATGCTGACATTCATAGATGATTTCTCACGTAGAGTATGGGTGTACCTGCTGAAGCATAAGGATGAGGTGTTTGTCAACTTCAAGCAATGGAAGACCTTAATTGAGAAGCAGACAGGAAAGGAAATCAAGCGCTTGAGGACTGACAACGGATTGGAGTTCTGCAACAAGGAATTTCAGGAATTCTGTGAGAAGGAAGGAATTGTGAGGCATCGCACAGTTGTACATACACCACAGCAGAATGGAGTTGCAGAACGGATGAACAGGACTATCTTGGAAAGAGCTAGATGCATGCTCTTTAACGCTGGATTGTCCAAGGATTTTTGGGCAGAAGCAATTAACACTGCTTGTTATTTGGTGAATAGGTCACCATCAACCGCTTTGGACTGTAAGACACCAATGGAAGTTTGGTCTGGGTCTCCTGCTGATTACTCAAATCTGAGAGTATTTGGGTGTCCAGCCTATGCTCATGTCCGGGATGGGAAGCTTGAGCCAAGGGCTAGGAAGTGCATATTTCTAGGCTATGCAGATGGAGTCAAAGGTTATCGTTTGTGGTGTAATGATGACAAGGGCTCCAAGATGATTATCAGCAGGGACGTGACATTCGATGAGTCTGCAATGATGAAAAAGGTAGAGCAGCAGAAAAGCGGTCAACAGGGCGTTAAGGAGAAGGTGGAGATTCATATTGATCCTCCACAAGTTTCAAAGGGGAAACAGAAGGTGGTAGATGAAGCTGGTGATAGCACATTACCACCTAATCAACAGCAGGAAAATGAACCACTACAAAATTATCGCTTGGCTCGCGATAGGGAGAGGAGGCAAATCAAACCACCACAGCGGTTTGCTTACTCAGATCTGGTAGCTTATGCTTTGAGTTCAGCTGAGGAGTTTATAGGAGATGATCCAGTCTCATACAAAGAGGCAATATCCAGGCCAGATTCTGATAAATGGATTGCAGCTATGAGTGAAGAGATGGAGTCTCTACACAAGAATAGCACATGGGAACTGGTTGATGTACCCAAAGGGCAGAAAATTGTAGGTTGCAAATGGATCTACAAGAAGAAAGAAGGAATTCCTGGTGTTGAAGATGCTAGATACAAGGCGCGATTGGTTGCTAAGGGTTTTACTCAGAGAGAGGGAGTTGACTTTCATGAAGTATTCTCCCCAGTTGTAAAACATACTTCCATTCGTGTTTTACTTGCCATGGTTGCTCTATTTGATATGGAATTAGAGCATATGGATGTGAAAACAGCGTTTTTACATGGTGAGTTGGAGGAACAAATCTACATGAGTCAACCAGAAGGATTCGTTATTCCCGGGAAACAAAATCAAGCATGTCTTTTGAAGAGATCATTATATGGCTTGAAGCAGTCTCCCAGGCAGTGGTATAAAAGGTTTGATGCTTTTATTACCAAGATAGGATATACTAGAAATAAATTTGATTGTTGTGTATATTACAAAATTTGTAGTGATAGCCTTCTCGTATATTTGCTGTTGTACGTTGATGATATGTTGATTGCCTCTAGAAACATATCTGAGATCAACCAATTAAAAGCTCAGTTAAGTGAAGAATTTGAGATGAAGGATTTGGGCAGTGCAAAGAAGATTTTGGGCATGGAGATCATCCGGGATAGACAAGCAGGATTGTTGTACTTGTCTCAACAGCATTACATTGAGAAAGTACTTGAGCGATTTGGGATGAATAAGTCCAAGCCAGTAAGTACGCCACTTGCAGCTCATTTCAGGCTCTCATCAGATCTATCATCGAGTACTGAGGAGGAGGTGGAGCACATGTCAAATGTGCCATATGCTAGTGCAGTGGGTAGCTTGATGTATGCCATGGTGTGCACTAGGCCAGACATTTCACATGCAGTCAGTGTTGTGAGTAGTTATATGCACAAGCCAGGAAAGACTCATTGGCTGGCTGTGAAATGGATCATGAGTATTTGAGAGGCTCTGCAGGCAGATGTTTGAGGTATAGTCAATCGAATTCTACTACAAGAATTATTGGCTATGTGGATGCAGACTATGCAGGAGATTTGGACAACAGAAGGTCTATGACGGGCTATGTGTTTTGTGTATCAAGTTGTACGATTAGCTGGAAGGCGACTTTGCAGTCATCAGTTGCATTGTCCACAACAGAAGCTGAGTACATGGCTTTGGCTGAAGGCGTTAAAGAAGGCATTTGGCTAAAGGGGCTTGTCGATGATATGGGTATGACTTCTGAGATCACTAAGGTATTTTGTGACAGTCAGAGTGCCATACACTTGTCAAAAAATCAAGCATTTCATGAGAGAACAAAACACATAGATGTGAGGTATCACTTTGTTCGGGATATGGTGTCCCAAGGAGTCATGTTGGTTGACAAAGTTGGGACTAAGGATAATCCGGCAGACATGTTGACTAAGGCTGTTCCAGGAATCAAATTCGAGCATTGCTTGGATTTGATTAATATTTGCAGACTCAGATAAAAGGCCCTATTGGGGGCAGGGACAAAGAAGATGAATGGAAATTTCAAGTCAAGGTGGAGAATTGTTGATTTTGCCTTGAAATTGAGGTAAGTTTGACAAGGAGATCAAGTTTGACTAGAATTAGGACTCCTTCTTTTATTGGGTTTTCTAGTCCTAGGTAAAGTAGTCTTTTTGACTATAAATATTAGTTGTTTCTTTCAAAGAAAATATGACGAACATAACACAAGGGCTTCTTTACTGCTTTTGAGTAATTCTCTCAAGACGGAGTTTAGAAGGAGGGTGTTAGGTGTTTTCATGAGATTTGTGGGATTCAAGTTTGTACTTGCACTTTGATTTGAGATCAGTAAAATTCCTTTTCTTTGTCGGGTGGATTAGGCACATCGCCGAACCACGTTAAATTTTGTTGTCACTTTACATTGAATTACTTTGCTATTATTTCATTGTTTCCGCAATAGATCCTCCTGAGTTTCAACATAAAAATTAGAGAGAATAAAACTAAAGTGAAGTAAGCACATGGTGTTGCAGAAAAAAGCAAAGAAGAAAAAGGAGAAATTAAAACTGAAGCACATGTATGTAAAATATAGTTAAGATATTCTAAGTATGGTACGCGTGCTATATAGTGTTTGAGATTTTGCTTGGCACAGCTGCTACAGCCCAACTTATGTTGCCCTACCATCTTGTCTCCCTCAATATCTTGATGTATTCCACTATCATTGTTCATCAATATAGAACCACGTGGACCTACCCATCTTTGTACAAACGTCTCGTACCTACAATGAAGATATGTTCGTGTTGGGATTGGATTAACCTCTGAATTCTCACAACGTAAGTTTAATGAAAGAACGTTTGTCTCATAGACCAAACAAACATCCTGCTCATTGTTGTATCTTATGTATTAATAAGGCGCAATGTTTAGTTGCATTTTTGGGATTTTGAGAGAATGTTTTCAGAGAATATGTTTGGAAGTGGAATTGGAGAATGA
Source organism: Jacaranda mimosifolia (assembly GCA_018894105.1). Classification (NCBI taxonomy): domain Eukaryota; kingdom Viridiplantae; phylum Streptophyta; class Magnoliopsida; order Lamiales; family Bignoniaceae; genus Jacaranda; species Jacaranda mimosifolia. The sequence goes on along the minus strand of CM032128.1, from coordinate 23,295,408 downwards.
GTTTTTAAGAATGAAGTTATATTAGAAAAAATATAGATTATACTGTAGATATCTTTTCATTTAAATTTTTGTCTATTTATTAGTGCCGAATGAAGTTGTTATATTATGTATGTATGTATGTGTGATGTTTATTTTTGTTAAAGACATCCTCTGAGAATTCTCCAAATATTGATAGATAGGCCTAGTAATTTTCTTTCCCATTGATACATGAAAAAGTATGCAAAAATGTGTGCACAATTGGGGTGATAGTTAAGCTAATATTTCAAATATCTAGCCCCTCTCTTTCATAAAATGGTTTTTGAATATTTTTAAATTTAGGAATAAATAAGTAGTTTGGTAGTAAATTTTCATAATTATGAGCAAATTTATGATAGTTCAATTCATATGAAGACGGTTGGAGAATCAGGAAAAAATAAAAAAAAAAAATCATCAAATTCATATCCCTTTCACAAGGCAATCATCAATTCAAACTTTTCGAAAAGAAAGCAAGCAAGCCATCTTTCTCATCAAATCTCATGGTATATTGGTAATGGTGGGCTTTGGAATTTCGAAAATGACAATCTGATCCTTGTTATCTACTACACCACACGACAACGATGCCTGCCCAGTGCCCATCTGATTTAAAACTGAAAAACGACTGCTGAAATGAAACTGCCTTAACTTGAGCGTTGTCAAATTAATTGCGCCTAACCCAATAATTTTGGACAGGTAAAATTTCTCGAATTAATTGGTCACTGAAAAACTTGGAAGAATTAATCAATATCAGTCTAAATAAATGAATAAAAATAATGGTAAAGATGGGGCACGAGGGTGGCTTGATTATGTTGGCTGTGGATCAACTCTAATCATTTACTACTGCATTGAGTGCATGCTTAACAAACACTATTTATCAAACATTAAATAAACCCAATTTAAAGGGCCACTTTAGAAGAGCAAGAGAGAGTGAGTAATCATTTACAAGCTCCGTGAATAATTAATTATTCACCCCCCCTACGCCCATATATCTTTTGTAGGAGCACAAATTATTGGGAATTTTTTAGTGAAACCACTTCGCTGACTCATAGTCTTCGTTTACTTTATTAGAAGGGATGGAGAATGATTGATGACATATTGGATGAAATGAGTAATGGGATTAAAGAATCAAATTAATATTATGCGTATTTCATCGGATTATTTAAATGATGCATTAGTTAATTTTAGTCATTACATGTCTATTTTGACTGGCTATTGTATTTATATTATTCAATTTACCAATATGCTCTTTGTTACGAAAACTCAAAAATATATTATTATGAGTACACTATTACTTCAAATGAGTCACTAATAAATTTAAGTTTTTTTTATTAGTAATTAATTAAATTTTAATATTTTACCAACCAAATTAATCATATAAATAAAATAAAAATATTGAGTCTATTCAAGTAAATGTCATTTGCACATATTTAAATACTTTAACCCATCCACTATAGTAGTTAATTTTATTATTTATTATTATTTTTTAAAAAACTAAATTTTCATATCTAAATAGTTTCTTGTCTTGATAGTTATTCATCAATTTAATTTTTATTTAATTACTAAAATTATATATAACTTATTTTCATATTGAAATTTAAGAAATGAAATGAAGTTGTACTAAAAAGATAAATATTTTGTATAACCTGTTTATTGTTATATGGATAATTTGGATATTTATTGGACGAATATGATCACGTCTAATCAGTCATGGTGCTTAGGTAAATTCTATAGCTTCACGCCTTGGCCTTTTGTCGGCACTGAGAGCATCCAAATGCAAATTCATCTTCTCTAATTTACGATCAAATGATTCTCTTAATGCGTCAATCTTCTCTTAGAGAGTTAAGGAAGTCTGATCTCCACTAACCATTTGGTTGTTTTATAAATCACCAGTTATTCCTACATTAGCCATTAGAAAAGGGCAAACCTGCTTCGATGCCAAACTGATGCAATAGGTAAATTTTGGGAGAAAAGAAAACAGGGAAAAAAAACAAATTATTGCACGAATAACTTGAATAAAAGAAAGCATGTACACGACAAGTCGCAAAACAAAATAGGAGTAGTCTATGGTGCAATATTAATTGTACATACCTCATGTGATGGATGTACAAATGTATTTAATGTAAGCCGTTTGATTTAAAATGTAAAATCATAACCTTTCATTTTAATAGTTAGTTGGCAATATAATAATTACATTTTAACATGTTACCTGTAAAACTGGTTGATGGTTAATTCTGATTTTATGTTAATTTATACTAAAAAAGTGGCTACCAATAATAAAATTTTTATTATTAAAAACTTATTTAACTAAACCAAATTGAAAAATTGCCTTTGTATTCCATAATTTAACTGTGTGTGCATTGTTAATCTCAAACTTCATGATATTGAATATTTGTAGTTCAAATTCTATACTTTTTTAAACATTTTTTATTCTTCGTCCAATTTTTCATTAAAATCTTAACAGAAATTATTACCTATTATTGGAGAAAAAAAAAACTAAAAGTTGATCTATTTATAAAAAAACCTCACAAAATATGAAACATCCATTTAAACCTCACTAAAAAAAATTAAAAAATTAAAAATTAAACACCACAAATATTCTCTACAAAAAATATATTTTAAAATAATATATTTACATATACATGAATACATATATATACACATATCTATATTATACATATAAATAAATACATACATATATAAATCCCATCCCCCATTCCCAACCCCTGCCCAAATTCGACTGTCATGGCCGGCGGCCGACCGGCAAGCGGCCATATTTGGCCATGGTCAGGCGGTTGGCCATGCTCAACCCGGCTATTGGCTGGTGGGGAAAGGAGGGGGGTGGGACTAATGGGACAGGGGCTGTGGGTGGTTTGCCTTATGGGTGGATGGGGGGAGGAAGAAGATGAATGTTTTTGCTTTATTTATTTATTTATTTAAATAATTTTAGATATATTTATATTTTTGTATAGTATTAGTATTAATTTAAAATAATTATTTTTTAACTTATTCTATTTATTTAAAATTATCAAAGTAGATTAAAATGATTAAAATTATTAAATTTCTTATTTAAAATTAAATTATATTGTTAGGATGATAGTTTTAGATTTTATATTTATTCTTAATTTTTTTGTTTTAGTTAATAAATAAAGATAATTATATTTAACTATATTATTTTAATATTATAAAATATATAATTCAAAATTATGAAGTCATGTTATCTAATACAATAATTTTTTTTTTTTGAAAAATGTCTTTTAATTATTATTTTTAAATATTTACCAGACATTTAATGTACTAAAAATGTGAACCAACAACTTATTGTATAATTAACAGTAACATGTTGTAAAAAGACATATATTATTTAATTTAATGATACCTCATATGAGGTAAATGCAAGCATACCTCGCAATAGGCATGTCCAACAAAGTAAAAAATCTTCCTTGTAGAGAGAAATTCAAAGAATTCTATTGCTCAAGTTGTTTTTGACAAGCTACATATGTGACCCTATTTATAGAACTCTGAAAGAATCCTAATTCTATAACTGATATGAATATAACGGATTAATGCTTATCTCTAAAACTCATAACTTCCTAAAAGATAATGTAAAATGATACCTAACTCTCTAGAAGATAATGTAAGATAATATTTAACTCTTAAAAGATATTAAAAATTTAAAATTTAATATCTATCTAGAAAGAAAAGAATATAAAAGATAAAACTTGTTACACAAATGATAAGAATAAAATATTTATCATTTGTGAAATATCTTCGAGAAGATAACTCCAACCAAAATTATCTCTATCCCAGTATCTTTAATTTCTCTCTCATTTTACTTATTGTTTTTTGAGAAAAATGGATTTTTCTCAAAAACTCTATATTTTCCTTCAGGGTTTCTTTTCTTTAATATTTTCCTGGACAATTAAAAATATTTTTTGATATTTTCTTTTTTTCTTAATCACTAAATTTTTGAACCAAGCATAGTAAGGTAAATTTATGACATAATACAACTTCTTTTGGCGCAACTTTTATTAATGATTAACATTATAATTGTGACTTATGAAGATTTATTATGTAACTTTTCATCTCTTGTTGGAAAAATCAAGTTGGACAACTATATAAAACAGTTTTGAAAAGGGAAACATTATTTTTGTGAAATGAAAGAGAAATTAATTTCAACAATAATGAATGAGTAGTAGTGTCACTATATGGCGACAAATACCAGCACCTCTATATTTATTACTTCTGTTCAATATATACTTCCCGTTATTTTACCAAAACATTGTTAATTATTACACAATTTATTAGAAAAATTGTTACTCCATTTCTTTTAACGCGATGAACTAAATTTCATTTTGTTAATGATTTTTTCTCAGAATTATTAGTTTAACAAAAATAATGAAACAATGTCATTAATTTTTAAACATCAATTTCTAAAATAATTTCACAAGATTTTGTAATTTTTTTTTTTTCTGATTGTTCAAGAAAAAATATTTTGAAAAAAATGAGCATTAATTTTTTTTTTTTTTTTCCTTAAAACTTTAAAAAGTGGATTGGAAGAAAATGATGAATGCTCTCGTATTGTTTGAGAGTAGTCTATACATTATTATGTGGAACAGTGGAAGAACAATTTTTCCGGTTTTGTGTTGGGAAAGGACAAACGGCATTCTAGCGAAATCAATATCCATTTTGTATGGTTAGTGAGATGAGAATATAATTTTGTATTATTTATATATATAATTATAATATCAAGATATTTTGATAGAAGTTAGACTCGAAGTTTATACTTTGATAGAAGTAGACATTTTATATTGTATATGTCAAATGAATATTTTTTTTGTTGAATTAATAAAGTGAAGATGTAATTTTTGTACATTAAAGTATAATGTGAGAGCTGAGAAGATATATTTGTATACATATGTCAAGATTATATTTGTATTGAAGAATGCAACAAAGTAGTATTTTAAAAATATTTTATGGATATTTTGGGTAGTGTCCTTGGTGAATGCGCTAAGACATTTGATTTCATTTTTATAATTGAAAAATAATACGGCAAAATAAAACTAAGCAACAAAGGTAATGTTTAGTTATGAATTGTATGTTCTGTATTATGTATTTTTGGGAGAATGAGTATTGGAAGTAGGGTTGGGGAATGTGAAGTTGTATTGAAGAATATGATGGATGCTTGTTTATATTTTGGGAAATAGTTAGACAATTATTTTGGTATGTTTGTTTAAGTTTTGGGAGGAAATAATTTTTACTATAACGGTCAAATTAATATTTTTTTTGTTGAATTTTTGGGGTGAAAATGAAATTAAGTAATTTATTTTAATAAGAATAATAATAAAATATATATGATATATGTGTATATATATATATATATATATATTGAAAAATAAAATTTTTTTGGGATTAATTGATGATGGAAGAAGATATTTTAAAAATTTTAATTTGATTTTTAGAGAAAAAAGGATATATATTTAATTATATTTTGATAAAACGAAATTATTTTGTCAAAATATAATCAAACATAGGCAAAAACTTTTTTAACTGGTATAAAACTTCATATTTGATCAAACTAGTACTACGCCGTCTTGTCAGTTGTCACAACCAACACCATTTTACCTAAATAAAAAAATAGCGGCAATTTGGTAATATAAAATGTAGTAATTTATTTCTAACCCATCAATTGCAACCCAAAGTAAGGACCCATATAAATAATTATCACTTTCTAAATTTGCAATCACCCCTCCCTAACTTCACCCCATCCATGTGATAGTAATTAGTGGGTGCATAGTAGCCCAACTTAAAAGTGACCGTTAAGCACAGATATCAATTTTCCAACAAAAACATCCCTTTCCTGAAACTTTGAGGCTGTTTCACTTCACGTCCAATATACAATAATTGTTCAATTCAAAAAGACCTTTTCTTAAAAAAATAATTCACTGTACAATAAATACTATACTATAATGCATCTCGTTGTCGTTGTCGTTGGTCAAGTGGTGAGTGAGGAGGGACAGTACTGTCATATTTTGAATTCTCAAATTTGAAAAACCTTACCCACTGACTGACAGCTCTCGTCCCGTCCCCAGTGTCTTCTCTCCCAAACAGCTTTTCTTTCTTTCTTTTTTTTCTTGATTTATTCTGTTCTGGTGCATTTTCTCGGTGATTTCAGTATCTCTTCCGGCTGAAGAAAGATTCAATACTTCATGGCTGGATACTTTGGGGTGCTGGTGTCGGATCCATGGCTCCAGAATCAGTTTACTCAAGTGGAGCTCCGGAGCTTGAAATCTTCTGTGAGTTTCGCGTTGTTTTCTTTTGTTTTTGGATGTCCTTTTGATTTGTCGGTTTTTGATGCGGTTGTGAAAAGAGCGGTGTTTGCAGTTCATGACGATGAGGAGGGAGAGCAACGGTGGTTTAAAGCTGGCGGAGCTGCCCGAGAAAATGTCGAGGCTGAAGCACGTGGGAGAGAATCTGACAGAGCAAGAGAGAGCTGCGTTTCTTCAGGAATCGTATCAGAATTTGGACATTGATGTCGATTTTGAACTCTTTTTGAGGGTAAAGAGTTATTGATTTGCGTGTTTGTGCATTAACTTGGATTTTGATTGAGCAGTATCTGGAAATTGGATTAAGAATTCTCAATGAAGATTTCAAAAACTGAAGGATCAACGGAGCTGAATCTGATTTCTTTTCTCTTTTTGGAAGAATTTCGGAACAATGACTGACAGATCAAAACATCTGAATCCATTCTCTTATTCTCTTCAGTTTGTGGAGTTTATAGGACTTTCGTAATCCTCAGCCTAAGATATTTACAACCGGATTGAGGTTCTAAAATTAAATTTCTTTTCACCATGGCAATCAAAGAAGGCTTAAACATTTATAAATTTATTCATAAACCTCCAATGTTTTCTCTATTAGTGATTTTCAACTTGATCACTATATCTGGTTTTGTGAGGTTTTTGTGTGCAGGAATCTTTGGTCATTTATACGAAGGTGTATTTTTTGATAAAAGGAGCCGCTGTCTTTACGCATTTGTATTCCATTTTTTGCTTCGTTAAATTTCTCTATTTGTAACTTTTAATTTGATCAACTATTTCATGTTTTTGAGAGGTTTATGTGCAGGAATCTTTGATCATTTGTACGTACGGTCACGTATTTTTGGACACGAGAAGCAGCTAATTAGTTTTTTTATGTTTTCTCTTTTTGCTGGGTTAATTTTCTCATTTTGGCTCCCTGAAAAAGTGAATTGTCTGAATAGCTTCTCCCTTGAGTTTGTGTTTGGATTCAATTATAGATGATCTTCAAGAAGGTGAGAACTAGTTATTCCCTTTCTGATATTCTAGGCTTATGAATAGGATTATACACTAAGTCTCGAGGATTCTAGTCAATTTTCCTGAAAGATTCAGGATTTTGGAAATGTAACAGTATAATATCCAAGTATTTGATATGGCAGCTTCTTATCTTTATCTTTTACAATTATAAGTCTTCCAGGTCATGAAGTGCTTTATTGGACTTTTTTCCCACATTTTATATTTGAGCAGCTTTCCCTATCTACCTTTCTTCTTTCTTTCTTCTACTTATATAGCTGATGAAATTTGCTTCTTATATACTGATGTCTGGTATCGTCTATGGTATTCATCTATTCACTACAAGCAATTTGTTATTTTCTGATAGGTTTATCTGAAACTTCAAGCACTTGCAACTGAAAGGAGGGGAAGTGGTGCAAAAAATGCATCTGCATTTTTGAAGTCTCCTACATCCACATTGCTTCATACAATAAGTGAGTCTGAGAAGGCATCATATGTTGCACACATAAACAACTATCTCGCTGAAGATGAATTCTTGAAGAAATACCTTCCAATAGATCCTGCAACAAATGATCTCTTTGAGATTGCCAAGGATGGAGTTCTTATCTGGTGATCACCTTTTGTGGCATGCTGTCTTCACTTGCTTATATTTGTTGAACATTGCTTCAAATATTTAATATCAGAAATGCATATCTTGGATGCAGTAAGCTTATTAATGTTGCTGTACCTGGAACAATTGATGAACGGGCTATAAATACAAAGAGGATGCTCAACCCGTGGGAGAGGAATGAGAATCATACCCTATGCCTCAACTCTGCCAAGGCAATTGGATGTACTGTTGTCAATATCGGGACTCAAGACTTCATTGAAGGAAGGGTATGCATGCCTAGCTCATTTTATAACAAATTGATGACTGATTGGTGGATTCTCTAAAGGTCATTCAGACAGTTCATTCCATCTGAGAGAACTTCTATCACTCTATGTTTACACATTGGAAAAACTCGCTTTTTCTTTAAAACTCTTCTGTATTTCTTCCATAGCTTTGATGGTTTTCATGGAATTGTGATTGTCATTCATCTTACTTTTCAGTAGAAGCCAATAAATTTAATAACTTGCAGTATTTCTATCTGGACATAAATGTAATATGATTTGGCCCATTATGGGCATTTAGTTCAAAATTTCCAGAGCTAGAGTTTTGAAATCCTTTTCCATTTCTCTTCTTCCTTTCTTTCTCCTTTTTGGGTTCTAAGAGAGCCTAGCATTTGAAAAACTATTTTATTGCTGCACTTATATGCTGCTCTGTTCAAATTTGTAGAACTAGGTACTCCTAGCTTAGAATTGTTTGCTTATTATCTTGTCAATCAGTTTATCTCTATCAAGGTCTCTCTTCACAATACTTATCTTCTATCAAGAGCTGTATTAACTCATAGCTCGACAGCAGCCTATTTGAAATGTTTATACATTATTAAAGAATGGCTTTTGCAGCTAACTCATAGTTCTTTTCTTGTTCATGCTGATCCTGTTGTTAGCTGCATGGACTTGCTTTTATATTTTTTAAGTTGATTAGGCTCTTATGTTGTTTCCTGTTGATCTCCCCCCCCCCCCCCCACCTCTCTCTCTCTCTCTCTCTCCTCTTTTTCATTCCTTTTCTTCCCGGTGGGGGGAGGGGTGGTGGTGTTGGAATATCATCAATCTGTGTGGTGGTTGAGTTCTGCAGTAGATAATAGTATATTTTCTGTAACCATGATCACGGCTAGCAGTAATTAATTTCTCTATTTCTAGAATCACAGACTGACATTTTGTTTCTTGTGTCTGATTTTCAGAGACACCTTGTTCTTGGAGTGATATCTCAAATTATCAAGGTGAGGATCTGTTGCAGAGAATATTAGAAACTAGTATTTGTAGATGTCCAGTTACAGGAGGTTAGATCTTTCAAATGGTCGACCTAAAGAAAAATCTGTCTATGTAATCCTTCCGTTATATGCCATATGCTAGAATCTGAAGTCCAAGTTCGCATTTGTTTTAGATACAACTACTGGCGGACCTCAACTTAAAGAAAACACCACAATTGGTGGAGCTGGTTGATGATAGTAAGGTAATTGCTTGTGATTTTAACTGAAAAAAATAGTGTACTATAGCCATGTGAACATTTTGGCTGTGTTCACCATTACTTGATAACACAGGATGTGGAGGAGCTGATGAGCCTACCACCAGAGAAGATCCTACTTAGGTGGATGAATTTTCAGTTGAAAAAGGGAGGATACATGAAAACAGTTACAAACTTCTCATCTGATGTAAAGGTAAATGAAAATGAAATGGAAATGAGTTGACATTCACACAACCAGTTTTCCTGTTATTGCATAATGTTCATTCTCATCCATAGATGTTCAGAAGGTTCTAGTTTATTTAGATTGCTAGTTCTTCGACTGCTAATTGATTTTCTCTCTGCTCCAGAAATACTGATTTATTTATTTATTTAGTTTTTGTCTTTATTCAAATTGGGAACACATCCATCATCATTTCTTCATCTTTATTCAAATTGGAAACAGATCCATCGTCATTTCTTCAAGCACTGCCAACAGTAGACACATTCTCTTTTGAATTGAAACCAAACAGGAAGAAATTCAATGCTTGGATCAGCATTATCAAGTTCTCAATCTTGAAAGACCTTGGAACAAAACCATTGCATATTCGATTATATCTAAAGCTCAGACTTTTTCTTGCCCTATTTCAATATTCTCTCATTTATGGATGGTATTGATATTTATGACATGAATTCTACCGGGCAGGATGCAGAGGCTTATGCTCATCTCTTGAATGTTCTAGCTCCAGAACATAGTAATCCATCTACACTGACAGTAAAAGATCCTCTTGAAAGAGCAAAGTTGGTTCTTGAGCATGCTGATAAGATGGGTTGCAAAAGATACTTAACAGCAAAAGATATCGTGGATGGTTCTCCAAACCTTAATCTTGCATTTGTAGCACATATCTTCCAGCACAGGTGAGAAAAGCTGGTTATTTTTTTAACTTACATCATCTGTTATTGCTTTCGACCATTCTGATTATTAATTGCGACAATGGGAATTATGTCTATTACAAAATAAATTGAAATTGTAAAAAAGACACTGCAACCAAGGATAATATCTAGATAATGCCTAATACCAATACCAACTCAGGCTCTGTCACTAACAGCTGCAAATGAACTTTGCCTTCTCATGAGGAGCTATCTCTGTCCTATCATTTTGTATCTAAGTACAATATCTGAATTCCCATAGGGTACATCTGAAATCATCTGACTTAAAACTACCGCACATATAAATACAACTAACGAGCATCGCACTTTATTACAGCCTATTTTCTTGCACATTCTTTAACATTAAACTCTGCAACTTCAGAATATGGTTTAATATTAGCTTACAGTTTAAGTGTTAGTTATTTAAAAGATTGGTTACCTTTTCAAAAAATTGATATTATGAATTAGTTCTCCTTGTATGGAACATTCGGTGGTGACCCTGACTTTATCATCGTGATGCACCTTGTCAGTAAATTTGGATAAATACTGTCTTAGTCAGTTGTTAGGTTGAACAAAACACAGTACAGTGTAGATCACCATTTAAATGCTTTCCCTGTTTCATTTTTTGTCAGCCATATTGCCATGTTTAATGCTTTTTTATAATGATTATCTTGGGAATTGCTATTTGCGATTTTTTCCTTGTAGCTTAAATTTTCAACAAAGTGATGCTTACTTTTACACCTAATCCAATCTTTCCTACACAGGAATGGACTCTCAACTGAAACAAAACAGATATCTTTTCTTGAAACTCTACCCGATGATTCACAAATCTCCAGAGAAGAGAGGGTATTTCGTTTTTGGCTAAATAGCCTGGCGAATTCCTCATACATCAACAATGTCTTCGAAGATCTCAGAAATGGGTAAGTGCTGTAATTACTTCACTTCCGCTTGGTTGCATGCTTCATGACAGCTAAATGAAAAATAGAAGGCTAAACTTCATAATGCTTTGACTGCAATCTTTTGCCTTCAGAAAATTATAAATGTGGTGTGAATCCTGTATTTGTTCCTCCAACATGAAGATTCAGAGGTCTAAACACTATATATTAAAGCTTTATTTGCCGTGATCATTCCAAGTGACTTTTTCTTGTTTGCAGATGGATTCTGTTAGAGACACTCGACAAGGTGTCTCCAGGCATTGTCAATTGGAAAATCGCTTCCAAGCCACCAATTAAAATGCCATTCAGAAAAGTGGAAAATTGCAACCAAGTTGTCAAAATTGGGAAACAGTTGAAGTTTTCCCTGGTCAATATTGCTGGAAATGACATCGTTCAAGGAAATAAGAAACTAATATTGGGTATGTTCTTGCGGCATCGCTTTTTATGAGCAACACATTCAGTCTATGTTAGTAGTGCTATTATTATGATGTTAGACCTCTCATCGGAACTGAAGGGTTTTAAATTTGATTTTCAGCCTATCTGTGGCAGTTGATGCGATATAACATGCTTCAGCTATTGAAGAACTTAAGGTCCCATTCCCATGGAAAGGAAATTACTGATGCTGAAATTTTAGAATGGGCTAACAGCAAGGTGAGAAATTCAGGGAGCCAGAGCCGTATGGACAGTTTCAAGGTATTATTCAGAAACCATCTTCTTTCCACTAATGTATGATTCCATAACCATGGGCCTGCTTCTAGCTTTTGCACAAATATTTTATCAATCATTCTTGTTATGCTGAGCAACAAAATTGTTACACTATTTCTTATTGGATTTAGATTGAAAGGGTAACTATTTCTTCCTGTCAAATTTTGGAGCTAATTGAGTTAGCTGTATACTCTTTTCTATGTCTCTTTCCCTAAAAAATGTCCATATGTATATCCATCAACCTATCTGATATGGCAAGCAGATATCATAATGTGGACTACTTGCATCTGTACTCGTAAGTGTCAAAGCTTTCATCTCATGATGTCATTTAAACATACAATACTTCACACACAGTATCTCTGTTCTGATCATAATCTTATGTCTGATGGTGGTCAAATTTTATGTCAACTCCTTTTTGTTGTTCATTACTAATGATGCAATTGGTGAAGAGGAGATTAGCAATCACAGTACAAGCTAATTCTCCTGATGGCACTTGGGTAACAAAATACTTTATTGAACATTTTAGTCCATGCATATCACCATCACTTTTTCGTACATGCTGATCATTTTAGTAGCAGGAACCTTTTTGTTGTGTAAGTATTTATGATGTCAAAATGCAGGATAAGAGTTTGTCCGATGGAATCTTTTTCCTAGAGCTACTTAGTGCTGTGCGCCCAAGATCTGTCAACTGGAGTCTTGTTACAAAAGGATTAACAGGTACATATTATTGTGTAGCTCTAAACTCGTAAACCCTGCTTCTTTCTTTCTGTTTTTCTAATAAATGACTAAGAGATTTTCATGTTCTACAACTTTTAGTAGGTTTTTGTTCTTATAAGTGTACTGAAATTGTTTGAAGTTGCAATATAGAGAAACATTTTGCTACTACACTATCAATTAACAGATGTATATTGCTATAATGACATTTTTTTTTCAACCTAGAACATCTATATTTTGTGAAGCATATTCAATTTGCCACAAATATTGCAATATTAATTTGTGCCGAGGATATGTCCAACAGTGAGCAGCCTTTATCTCACTGTGATAGCATCCAGTACTTGATGCTTTTAGATCTGCAAGTTAGGTCTTTGAGGCATGAAATGTTCACTTCTGGCATAGCATGGGCACAGAACATTACAACAATCAGTGTGACAAGCGGCAGGACTTTTTCAAATGAAGTGTGAATGTTATGTTTATTGTGAATCTCCTGTCATAATAGGACATCATATTATGTTGTTTTCTTTGTGCTTTACCTTTGGCTTCATTTTTGATCAAACTGAATCTCGTTCTAAATGTTTTTCTCAAACTTTGAATAATATAGAGGAGGAGAAAAAGATGAATGCAACCTACATCATAAGTATCGCAAGGAAACTTGGATGCTCCATATTTTTGCTTCCTGAAGACATAATTGAGGTAATCTTCATTTCTTTCTTAACAGACACAAAAGCAAAGCGGCAGATGAACTCATTATCAATGTGCTAAATTACCTGTTTCATATTTTTTCTTTGCCTGTTTTATTAGGTAAACCAAAAGATGATGCTGACATTGACAGCAAGCATTATGTATTGGACCTTGAAACAACCCACTGAAGAGCGACCTTGTGGATCTTCAGACAGTGAGAGTGGAAGCCTTCAGGATACGAGCTCAAACTCGACAATGGATGATACTGCTTCTGAATCATCACTAGATGACAGCAGCAGTAATTGATGATCTCTTGAAATTCAGACATTAGTACTGTATTGTATTGATTCTTGATTGGAAATTTTGGACGGATAGTGTTTGAATCAGTAGAGATATTGAGCGTTTGAATGCAGTTTTTGCTGAAGCAGAAAGCAGCTCATGTGTATAGTCATAAACATGTATTTGGATTGATATGAAAGAATGCTCTTTGTACACATTTGATCACAAATTTGTTCTGTAATTGAAATTGTTAAATGTTGGCGTACATTATTACCTAAGTAGAAATTACGCTCCCATTTATTTTCATTTTCAGATCTATTTTAATTCATTATTGCTATTTAAAAATGATTTATTAACTTCTCATTATTTTTATCAAAATTCCAATTCATTTTTAAATCAAAACACGTACCCTAATAATATATATTTTTTCCTAATAATAGATGTCTTCTTTATCTATTTTCATTATTATTATTATTATTATTATTATTATTATTATTATTATTATTATTATTTTTTTTCATTTACAACCTACTAAAACCTATACTATAATTACTTTTCAAATAATCTATTCAAATACAAATTTATTTTCTGTAAATATCTTTTTAAATTTTAAAACATTAAAAGTGAAAATGGAGAAATGGGAATGAAACATAACCAAACGGCCAGAAACTTTGCTTGCATTGGAATTGGACAAAATCTTGGAGGTGCCATTCTTTTCATCACCAGTGTAGACAAAAATGTTAACCACGTTTTCGTCTTGTCCTTTCTGTTGAAGATAATTTTTATATGTATATTTTATCATAAACTCTAGATTTATATATATTTGAGATGTTAATTCTTAGATTTAGACATAATTTCCAGTGATAAACATATTACGTTGCTATTCTTTTGAGCGCAAATTATATTAAAGTAGCTGAAGAAAATTATGCAGCAATATTGGTGATTTCGTGAAACTTAATGAGGGAACAAGTAATTAATTAATGAAGTGGAGAAATAACACTTTTAATTTTTAAATTTTTTTTAATTTATACACATGCACATTAAGAGCTCGTTCGAACTCGAATTCCTGACCTTCCACATTATGTGAAAGACTATGCCGCTAGGCTACAGGCCACTAGACGCTTTTAATCTTTAGGTGTCTCTTATTTGTTTTGCACACTTAATCCAATTTGCACTCAATTGATTATTGGGCCTTTATTTATCTATTTGTTTATTAGAGCTTTTTATGTTTATTTATTTATTTGTTCTTTTTTTTTCGAAGAGTATTGGATGACTTATCTTTGACTAAATTAAGGAGGTATATTAGTTGAGGTGCTCTTAAGTTGGTTCATATATTCTAATATTTTTTTTTTTAAAAAATCTTAGAATTTCGACTTAATGATATAATGTGATCAATCTTATTTTATTTTTAAAATAAAATAATCTGCTATGACCTAGGCGATGAAGGGCAAGCTTTTCAATCCCACAGTGAAGGATCCTATCCACATAATATTCAAAATTGACAATAAATGTATTTAATATATATTCATTAAATTGAAATAGAGGATGAAACATGAAATGATAAAGGATCCAAAGTACTCTATGTATGCACAAAATGCACAAATTCATTTGTTTTCGGTGTTGTTGCTTGATTATATGCCAATGAAATTTACTGTTCATTCACATGCATCTCTTTGTTGCATGTGATGACTTTCAGTTTGCTACAATGGCTAATTTGGAAGATGCTATGGAAGCATCCATATATGAAGTTATCTCTGATGGTACCTAATTGGGTTTGGAAGGAATTTTTTGGTGTCTTGGCTACGACTATAAATAGATATTCAAAAATTCATTTACTGATTACATTCATATTCGTTTATATAAAATATTAGTCTCATTTGTTTAAAACATATATTACTCATATTCGATTAGTAGATATTCAATTGTAAAAAGATACGAGTATGATAAATGTATATTCGATCCGTTTAATATTTGCTTCAAATATATATTTATTGAATATATCTATTTACATATTTGATTTCTCGTAACTTAATTATATCCATTATTCTTATGTGATAAATCATATTTAGAAAAATTACTATATACAATATACTCTAATTTTTCATTTATTTTAAATATAATAAATTATATTTAAAAATTATCACATACAATATATTATTATAAATAATGTATTATTTATGTTTTCTAATAAAAATCTCTTAATCCATATATGTATATATACAAATTATAATTGGAGAATTGGGAAGAAAAAATAATAATCTTAAAAATTATAGTAGTATTGTGGAAAAATGAAGAATTAAGTTAATAAAGATAAATTATTATTGGTTGAATTTATGATTGATATATTTAAATATCATTATTAATACTAATTAGTGTTAACAATCAATTATAAAGTCAATTATTAATTAGAAATTATGCTATTTATTTGATTACTTTCTTTTTAATGAAATTGTATAGTTTTTTCTATTAATTAAAAAATATGTATTTGTTATAGGTTAACGAATTCATATATTTAGATATTTGTTAAAGGATATCTAACTAATTATCATTTAATATAAATATTCACAAAATAATAGTTAAATTCGAATACGAGTAATTTTAATCAAATATGGATGCTTTTGAATAATTATAATCGAATATAAATATATTCAAATTCAACCGATATCCGACATATATGAATTTGGATATCATTACAAAAATATCTGTTGGGTTCATATCTGTATATGAATATTCAAAAAATTAATTACATACAAATATAAAATAATATATTCAATTTATTTAATATCCATTTATATCCATAGCCTTGCTAAATGCATGGTGATAGTCTAAGGATGCCATTCCAAGATTTCATTTTATTCTAGGGTTAGTCTTTTTTATCCCCCCAAATAAATATTTTTATATCTTAATGTTTATCTTTAATATGAATAGGAAATAAATTATTAATTAATATAAAGAAACTCAGTTGTGTCCAAGAACTATTCAATATCCATCTCTCATGTATTTTGTGGTTGGGTAGGAAAGCCATGACCTATGCTTTTTTTTTTTTTGCGTGCATATCCCCTATAGAGTTTGAAAGCAAGGTTGGATTTGAACTTTTAAAATGCTAGATTTTATTTTAATAATAAATTTTTAAAGTGTTTGAAAACTATAAATTTATAAAATTCAAAAAATATTGGTAACAATAATTTTATAATTAATAAAGTCATAATTAAAAAAGTTTGTTAAAATTTTGAAAATGACTTAAATAATTTTTTTTTTAAATGAACTTATAAATATTTTTAAATTTTATAAGTACTTACCTTTTAAAAATTTCACCTAACATTTAATATTTAGTAAGACATGGGCAATTTAAAATATATTATACTTTATAAGTTTATGAACTTACTCAGTGTTCTCTAAAACTTGGATGCTTTTAAAATGTCATATAAAACATTTTTCATTTCAATTACTTTATAAACTCAATCAATGCAATATAAAACTTGGGCCATCTAAGTCGAGTAGTATGAGGTCCAGTAGCATGAATCTTCTACATAATGTGGAAGATTAAGAGTTCGAACCCTAATGGGTTCTTGATATGCATGTGTGTGTTTAAATATATATATATATATATATATATATATATAAATTGGGCCATCTAACACTTGTGAGTAATTAAACTTTTGAATAGGGTGTTAGTAGATTTTCTGTGGCGCTACTATATATATTTACTACATCGGGAAAGGAAGGAAGAAGAAGATATTTCAAAAATAAGTATATTGATGTTGTTAATTTAATTATGTCAAAGAATCAAATTCCATGTTGCTGTGGTGCAAATTGTATAATCTTTGAAACCATTGGTTACGTCTGAATGTAATAGTTGGTTGGTTAGGAAGTGGAATTTTTGGGTGACGATAGTCAATTCTCGAGACCATGCATGTTACAAGTTCTAATTGGTATCTTGTGGATTTCACTTTGATCATATGTAGTTGGTAGGCATCATATTTAATGTTTCCAACATGCTTGGTTTATTTTTGTTTGGTTCAAGAGTCACTATACTCACTAGAATTTGTGCTTAGCAAGTCAGTCCGTTCTGACAGTATTTACTTAAACTTATTTAAAGCATCTTATAAATTTCTATATTTTATAAAATGAAGTTACAAGATATTAGATGTTATTTTACTAATTAACTCCTTAAGTGCTTAGATAAAATAAGACTTGAAGCTTATATATAAGATATTAATGATGATAAATCTATAACCCATATGGACAAAATCGAATGAGTTTTTGAAGATTTTAAAAATAAGTTAGGAACTTCTTATTTTTTTAAAAGAATTTATAATCTTTTAAAAAAATTTACCAAATACTTTAAGACATTTATAGCTCTTTCCTCTTCTATGTTGTCAATTGCTTTTGCCCTTGCTTCAGTTTTGGATGGGTATTGAGAAGGAGTGGAAGTTGTAGTTGAGGACATTCTATTCTCTTGAGAATTCCATATAGTTGGGGTTGCTTTAGATGATCTCGATCCAATTGAAGTTGCTCTAATTGAGTTAGCCTTGTTTCCCTTGTTTAGTTTAGCTTTTGTGTAGAAGTCAAGGAGTCCCCCCTTCTATTGGGTCAAGGGAGAAATAAAAGTTTGGAGGTAAGTCAATTTTCCTGACAGTGAGAAGGGACTTTCATAGTGTAGTGTATAAAGATATATACCATTTGAGAGTTTGAAGTTTTAAGATTACTATTATTATTATTTACGAGGAATGTACTCTCAAACATCTTATAAAATATTTTGAAACACCTTCTATATTATTAGAGCAAGATATCAATTTATATTTTGATTTAATATAGTTAATAACTAATTATTTATGGAAAGTAATGACAATTACAATCATATCAAACCACAATAAGATGAATAAGTCTAAAGGAATTTGAACCAAAATATCATACTTGCACAAAATCATGATGTCTCAATTTTTACTCCTTAAAAAGGACCTTCCGTGGAATTAAAACTCAAATACTTGATATCTTTTTGGAGTCTTTAACCTTTTGTCATTCTTGTTGGACTTCATCGGCAGCAATATCTCCAGAAATACTTTTCATTCGATTACAAGTCGTAGTATGATAATGTTAAATAAAAATTTACTTTTGGTCTCATAAGTTGGAGGATTTTGCAATTTTAACCTTTAACTTTATAAAATTTTAAAAATAATTTTATTTTTTACACTTAAAATAATAATAATAATAAACTTTAGTGACTGCATACACACTGCAGTCACTAATCAGTGACCAATTCATATATATATATATATATATATATTTTAAAAAATTAATGACTACCTAGTGATTGATCAATGATTAAACTCTTTTTTCAATCACTAATACTAACGATCACACAAAGCGATTATTAATTCGATCACTAATTATTGATCAAACTCTATTTTCAGTCGGACTCTAATTATTTATACATTGTGCCTCTCTTTTGATTAGCCGGAAAATCCAAAAGCAAATGCAAGATCCCCCCTTCTTTTTTTTCCCTTTATTTTTGTTTACCACAAGAAGGAAACATACATTGTAGTTAATTTGTTGGTAGAATAACATGATCTATGTATCTCGTACGATTCAGTAATCACAATAAAACTGATCAATTTTCATTTAGTTTGCAACTTGTCGGAATTAACATTTTGTCCTACAAATTATGTCTTATCTAAAGAAATAAATGTGCATACCACTAGCACAAATTATTTTATAAATGCACTTGTCAATACACTCATCTGCTGCAAACTAGTGAAATCATATTTAACTAATTATCTAAGTCTGAATTAGGATAAGCAATGACGGTATATTTGGATTTTTTTTTTTTTTAAGAGTATCCTTTACAATCCAATTATCAAATTAAGAAGATTAATCTTACAACAAATCAGTAGAATACAAATATCAAATTAGAGAAAATGAAAATACAAACTCCACAAGATAACAACCAAGAGGCACACATAAGGTGCACACAAAGACGCTCATTCGAGTCGAACACGAGACCTCCCACATAATAGGAGAGACTTGATGCCATTGGACATATTTGGAAAATAAGTTCGACTAATATTGTAGTAGTCATGGCAACATAGAGGATGTAAGTGTTATTTAAAATAATTGGATGAAAAGTATTTGTAGTTGGTTTTTTAAAGCCATCTTTAGATTTCAGGGCTCAATCTTGAACAAGTGATGAAAATTATCAAGTTGGAATATGATGGGCAGACGAAATTAATTTTCAATGAAGCAGTTAAACATGTAAAGATTGAAAAAAACATCAATGGCAAAAAAGCACTATAGTGGATTGACACTGACACTGAGAAACAAAAGTTAGGAGAGTGCATGGAATTTGATATGTATACCTCAATAATTCTAACTTTAAACAATGGTTACTAGGCATTGTGTATATAGATTTTGTACAATATTGTAGCCAGTATGTTAAGTATCTTGTTATGAGGTTACATTCGCGGGAATGAAACTCAGTCAAATTCATAATAATAAATTGATTGAGTTTGTTTAGAAAACTTAACTGTGCAACAGATTTCAAATTATTGAGCTCTTAATTGTTTTTGGCTATTTTTGACTCATTGTGATTGATCTCAAATTCATCTAATATAAAGTCATTTAAAATCGTTTTGTCAGATTTAAACCCTTCTATATATCCAACAGCAACTTGAGAGATATATATCTCATCAACCAAGTTGTGTATGTATTGCATGCCACAATTAAATATCTGGAATATATATATATATATATATATATATATCAATCTTATAAGTAGATCGAGCATCTCATCATATGATTGTAGACAGTGACAGTACTGCACAGTACTGTTGATAAAGCAGATCATCTGGAGCAATTAGCTAGGATTAATGGGAATTTGGGGTCTTAAATTTCAGAATTTTAACCAATTGAACATTATTTCCAAATCCTGTAAATTAAACACATGTAATTAATATTAAAATTGTTAACAATATATCTCTGTCCCATGACCATGAGACTAAATTAATTGCAATTCTTTATCCCATTTAATTTCGAGATTAGCGGCCGTGTTCAATCCTCCTTCATGATTCTATTACTTTCCAAATGGAAGGACGAGTTTGGGGATGAAGTGTGGGTAAGTTTGGGGAAATTAGAATCATTTTTCAAATTGATTCCATAAAAATATTATTTTACCTATACTCTCATCTAATTATTCAAGATTTTAGGCTCTTTTACGTTCATTTGATCCATCATTTCCCGGTGTGTGTATGTATGTGTGTGTGTGTGTGTGTGTGTGTGTGATGTGCCTAACCAATCCTAAATGATGTTAAGTAATAATACAGTTTAAATAATTAATCTCTATTTCAATTTAAATTCCATCTCATATTCCATTTTATGAATATATATTGATATGGGATGGCCCAAGTTCCTAGGCCCAAACCAAGTCGGCCCAGTCAGGTGCCCAGGGCCCATAAACTTAATCGACCTCGCTCTACCAGGCCAGCCCAGAGACACACCGCCAGGCCCAGCCAGACGCCCAAGGCCCATTGAACTTCTCGACCTCAGTCGACCGTATCGGGTCGAGTCGAAGGTTGAGACCAGTACAGTACCCTGCCACCGCATTAAATGCCCTGACGGACACCACACCTCCGCATTAATGGCGCATGCCATCCCCCCTCACCGCCTGACACAGTAGGCACTGCTACAGTGTACTATCTTGTCTTTAAAACCTGGAATGACAGTTAGCTAGAAATATCCAAACAAGGAAAATGACTAATTACCCCTGGCACAAGGCTAAGGGCCCCTGGGGGTATCGGGGGGCTTCCCGGACATTTCCTCGAGTGGAGAAGGATATAAATACCCTCAATCCAACCTTCTAAAGGTACGCACTCATATGCACTCAAAAGCCCTCACTCCGCTACTCAATTCTTGAGGTCGATTTCTACTGACTTGAGCATCGGAGGACCTAAGCCGAGGGCCTCTCAACTAGCCTAACGTTTACTGTGATTGTAGGATTCTTCCCTAATCAAGCAGGAACCCGAACTTCTCAGGGCGAGTTCCCCCTATATCCTAACCCGGACACCTGTCCAACGGATTGAACCCTCATCATATATATAGGGGCAAAATTGCATTTTCAGTCCCATACGTTAGGGGGGTGTGCAATTTTGGTCCCACGCTTTTGCCAAATTTAAAAAACATTCCAAAATCTCAAAAAAGTTGCAAAGCTCATCCCAAAAGTCAATTTCCGTCCAAAATTTAACGGAGAAAGCGCGTGTGACGTGCATGGCCGTTTGGTAACAGGATTTGATGGCAATTTTAGTCCCATACGTTAGGGAATGGTGCAACTTTAGTCCTACTATAGATAAATTAATTTTAAGCCAATTGAGAAGTGATATGTGCAAAATAATATGTTAATTATTAATTAAAAAGTTTCTATTTATATTTTGGAATTTATTAAATTTAATTTCAAAAGATAAATTGTCAATTTTAATTATTAATTTAGTATTTATTTTATATTCAAATCAAATATTGAAAAGTGTCAAAGATAGAGTGTCTATATCTTTTGACCAATTAAATCAAAAATATTTGATATAATATCCTGATATTGATATTATCTTTTGATATTGTCAAATCAAAGATATCTGATATTATTCCTTAATATTTGATATTATCTCATCGAGAAAATAACTATCAAATATGTTCAAGATTATCTGGGATCTCCCACCAATAGGGGTGTTCACGGTCGGGTTTGTAGAAAAAATTGATCCAAACCAATTAAATTTAATCAGGTTGGGTAATATCGAGTTTTATGGAATTAGATCTCCAGACCCGAACCAAACTAATCCAATTTGGATCGGGTTGGGCAGTTAGGTATACCTATTCAATTTTATTTTTTATATTTTATTTTTAATTTTACTTTTTAAAAAATTAGATATTATTTGGATTATATATTACATTTCAATTAATGAAAAAATTAAAAATTCAATTTTAAGTAGGTAAAATATTGAAATTAGTATATATATTATATGATCAAAATATTGAAACAAGTGTACTATATGACCATTTAAATATATATATTATTTTAATTTTTAATCGGGTAGCCAGGTCGAGTCAAGTACGCAAAAGTTGAACCCGAGTCCAAACCAATTGTTAATTGATTTTGATCGAGTTTTACTCGATTACCCGATCCAATCCGAACCAATTAAGTTGGTTTGGTTTGGGTAATCAGGTTCATCGGGTAAATCAGATCCGATAAACACCCCTACCCACCAAGCACCTATATAAAGGGATGATTCCAATTCATTGACACAACACAAATTTTAGCAAATGAGAGAAACTTTGAAGGAGTCCATCAATTCTCTCAAGCAAATTTAAGGAGATCCACAAAGTTGAAGGCATTCTTCGCGGAGCTCATATATTTTTGGCATTTTATTCGAGATTAAGGTGCGAAGCCCTCGAATTGGCGTTATTTTTATTCAAGGAGATCCACGACATTCAAAGTGTTCTTCGCAGAGCTCATATTTTTTTGGTGTTTGATTCGAGATTAAGGTGTGAAGCCCTCGATTGACATTATTTTTGACTCGACTTGCTTGGCTGGCAAGCTTGGGCTCGGCTCGTCTTGTTTAACTTCGAGCCGAATTCAAGCTTTCATCGAGACGAGTCCATAGTCTCATCTCATTTACACCCCTAGATAATATCAGATATCTTTGATTTGACAATATCAAACATCAAAAGATAATATCAATATCAAGAGATAATATCAAATATCTTTGATTTAATTGGTCCGTAGATATAGACACTCCATCTTTGACACTTGTCAATATTTGATTTGAATATAAATAAATACTAAATTATTAATTAAAATTAACCATTTATCTTTTGAAATTAAATTTAATAAATTTCAAAATATAAATAGAGAATTTTAAATTAATAATTAGCATATTATTTTATACATGTCACTTCTCAATTGGCTTAAAATTAATTAATCTACAGTGGGACTAAAGTTGCACCCTCCCCCTAATGTATGGGACTAAAAGTGCAATTTTGCTTGCGGGTCCACGCGCAACAAACGGCCACGCCCGTTACATGCACTTTCTCTGTTAAATTTTGGACGGAAATTGACTTTTGGGACGAACTTTGCAACTTTTTTGAGATTTTGGGATGTTTTTTAAATTTGGCAAAAGCGTGGGACCAAAATTGCGCACCCCCCTAACGTATGGGACTAAAAATGCAATTTTGCCTATATATGGGGCATGTGTATTAAATATTTTCTTATAAAAGTAATTGATTGAAAATCAGATAAACTTGATACATGCATATATATATATATATATACATCAAGTTGAAATAAAAAATAAAACAAGTTGAAATAAAAAATAAAACAGGGAATGAAATAAATAATTCAAAATGGTAATTAAAATGCAGATCTAGTAAGTGAGGATTACAGCACTCGTTGCTAAATCACAAGTCAACATATATATATATATATATATATATATACTTGAGTGGTCCTAACAAACTTAATAACGATTGATGAAGCATTTATGTGGATATATATTGCTTATCTAAAAACATGCATGCATGATGCATTAGCTTAATTATGAGATTAGTTAACTAGTCTTAGTATTAATGGCTTTTATGTATGTCACTATATAGGCAAAACTGACCCCACCCATGTTCCTCTTTCGCTATTCAGCCCCCACCACCCAAGCGTGCGTTTTGATTTGCACCTCTGTTTTCTCCATCCATTCGTTCTACATTTTGTGTCATTTTAATTACTCCTGTAGACAGCAGATAATTATATATTTATATTTCACAAATTAAAAATAATTTCCTATGCATTGGAACCTCTCTTCTCTTACACATGCGTGGTTTTAATTTTATTCCATTATTTATTTATTTATATATTTTTTCAATTGTGCATATATATATATATATATATATGTGTGTGTGTGTTGTCGGATTTCAATTAATTAATTAGCATGCATCTTGTATATATGTGTGGTCCAATATTGCATTAAATAATTTCTTACCAATTATGAGGAGTCGCAATATATTGAACAGCAACCTTTAGTATTTAAATATTGTCGGCCAAGGACATTAATTTATTTTATTATATAATTGAGTGGTGTTAAGGGACTTGAATTTAAGACGTCTCATTGATGTAACTCTCATATTATTTATATTAAATGATCTTCGTTGTTTAATTTACTGAGAAATATTTTTTCTTTTCTTGGGGGTGGGGTTGGCAGTGGGGGTATTGGGGAGAATAGCTATAGAGATGTCCAAGTCAACAATTTGAAAGTTTAAGTAAATTTTCAGTCCACATTTTAAAAGACTAAAAGTGAAAATAAGTCAAATTATATAAGTAAAATAGCTAACTAGCCAACTAGGTGTGCACAAAATGTGAGTTCATCAATCATCAATCTAGCCAGCTATTGAACGTCTATTTATTTTAGATATTAACCATGTTTAATATCTCAATGGTGTTGGTGTTTGACCAATAGAACACAACCAGCTATAGTGTTATAAGATTTTGAATAAAAAAGCTATTAAACAATAGATATGCATTAGTGACCTAACTTGTATACCACATGTCATCAATCACAGCCCACTATATACGTATATATATATATATATATTTCTACTACCATTACTGTATCATAATTAACCTTTCTTTTTATTTATTTAAAATATTTAAATAAATAAATTAAAATTATTTTAAGAATTAGTAATACTATATAAGATAAAAAATAAAAATATTTATTTTATATTATCAAATTTTAACATGAGTATAAATTGTGCTAAAATTACTGATATATATATATATATATTCACATTTAGCTATGTATCGTCGCCCATCGTCCATACATACGCACCGAGCGTTTGGTGAAGATATATATTCCAGGCCAAGGCTTAGGTAACTTGGAACATTAATTTTACTATGCAATAAACAGACATTATTAATTTCGGAAATTAGGGGCCGGGTAAGGTCGGAGTTTAGGTAGGATTCCTTTACTTTAAACAACTTTTTGAACATATTGACAACATAATGAATGATTTAGCATGCAAATCTCTTTCCATCTCAAAAGGCGTTTCATCTTTTGCTTCAAGCAAAGGTCTAAACACTTCCTAATGGTGGGCTCTATTACCTTAATGAACTCTTTCTTTTTCTAAAAATTAGTTCCATGCATATGTAGACATGTATGTACATACTATATTAATCCATTAGAAAGAATAAATTAATATGCATCTTCAAATTAAATTAATATATGTATTCATCAAAATGTAATTCCTGATCAGCAGTACTAAAACGTTTTTGCTGTGCCGGCTTACACCACTAGAGTTTTATATTTTGAAAATTCATAATGTTTTAGAGTCCCACCTCAGTGAAATAAATAAATAATAATTTCTATATACGGTTTTAAATAATTATCACATTTTGGGCTAACTTTTGGGTGAGTTACGCCCAAGTTCCACTCCTCAATGTGGTATCAGAGTCACCAATTTTTTATATTAGGCTACTAAAATATTGTTGGGCCACCTCAGTGAAATAAATTAATAGTGAAATAACTTTTGGGTGGATTTAGGGCTCAGAAAAAAAAAAAAAAAAAAAAAAAAAAAAAAAAAAGATGAAAAGGACTTAATTGCAAAATTTTTGAAAGTTTTGGGGTCAAAGTGCAACTAAGCAAGACTTGATTGGATCACATTTTAAGAAGTTTTGGGGTTGTATGGTAATTAATTTTGGGTCAAAAGAGGCCAAATGAGGCACTATATTAAAATAGGACCAAAAAGAGAAGCTTTGAAGTGTTGGAGGACCTAACTGAAAATTTGACTTAAGTTTTGGGGTAAAACTGCAATTTTCAAAAGATTGCATTTTAAAAATCTTGGTCAACTCCTTCTTCTCCATTTTTCTCTATTTTTCTTCCCCCATGCACCGATTCTTTCCTCCTTCTCCGGCGAACAACTCTGGCCACCGAAAACCTTAACATTATATATCAAATTGTTCCTCTCTTCATGGTGAACACAACGGCACCATTTTTTCCCCTAAACTACCCAATGCAGCGGCCAAAAAACACCTCGATAGTCACGGTAATGGTGGAGCTCGTTGGAATGACGTTACCGGCGATGGAATCAAACATATGGGTAGTAGTTTTGGAAGGTTTTAGCTTAAGGATGAAGATGGTGGTTATGGATTGAGGTTTTCGACAATGGCGATGGCATCGACAACAGCGGAATTAAGGCTGAAACGCGACGGCGAAGCTCGGCGGCATTGGACCTTCAAGGTGGAAATTGAAGGCTTTTCCGGTGGTGTTTGGCGAAATTAGGTTGGGCGTTTGGTTTAGGAAGTTGAAACACAACTGTTGGTGGTGGTTTTGAGCTTTTCGGTGGTTGGCGGCGGCGGTGTTGAGGCAGAAACTTCTCTTCCATACGACAATCGCAGCGGTGCTCTCGGTTTGTGATTTCAGTGCATCGGTAGTCGGATCTTGGGTAAATGAGAAATTAAGGTTTAATGCTTTATGACTTTCGTACTAGTTGTTCTTCTAAGCCTTGTATTATACAAGAATGAAATATTTAAAATGCAATTGATATGTATATTTCCCCATGTATGGAGTATTGTGTAGTTAATGGACCTCGATATGTCTCTTTGCATGCCTAAATATGGACTAAATGAGTTTATTAACCGATTAAACTTTGATTTATGGATTTAAGACCTAAGTGACATTTGTTGAGACTGATTTTGAAGAGTTAAGCTATTATTGTGATCTTAGGATGATATTATGAGAATGAGTAAGTAATTGAGGATTAATCTATGTTCTGTTATTAAATATGATATGAAAACTGGGATTATTTTGACAATAACAACTTTATTAGCCATTTGGGTCGATAGTACCGTTTAAGCCCTAAAACTATTATATTAGTCGGTTAACTAGTGATTTTAGACTATTAATGGTTTAATCATGATTATTAGGATTGAATGTGAATTTTGACTATGGAAATATCATTTTGGTTAGGTGATGACGATGTGGGTCCCATAGAGCAGTAGGCGGCGATAGCTTTTGGGATTTTGGATGTGAGGGTCTGCCAATCTGGCGCTTTCTTACACTTTTGGATATTTGTGATAAACCCCTGTGATGGTTACTGTTTCTGTATTGATTGTACTATGTTATCGAAATTCGTGATTTGTTGAGATCTCATTGATTATCTGTTATTTGATCTGAACACCCCTGTAAGGGTTACTTTCTATTATGACTCTATTTCCTGTTTGTTCTGGCGCCCAAAACTTCTGTTTGTTATATGTTATCTATTTATTCTATTACATGTATTGTTCTGATATCCGACTGTCTGTTGCCTGACTGTTCTGTTAACCGATTGTTCTGCTATCTGCCCGTTCTGATATTTGTATTGTCTTGTTATCCGATTGTCTATTACTTGACTGTTCAACTATCTGTCTGTTCTGCTATATGCCTGTTATGATATATGTACTGTCCTATACTGTTATTGTTTGCCTTGCCAGCATACTCATTTATCTGGTGTCCACGATGCGCTAGGGATTTTCCCCTGGGCATCTGCAAACTGTTTATTGACATGTTATTTGTACGGAGAATTGTTAAGTGCCTCTTCTGGCATATTGTTTGGTTATATGGGACACACTAGGGATTACCCCATAGGTGTCAGCCGTACACTAGGGATTTCCCCTGGGTACGAGCCATACGCTAGGGATTTTCCCATGGGTACGAGCGATACGAGCCGTACAAGCGATACACTAGGGATTTCCCCATAGGTATCAACGGTACGCTAGGGATTTCCTCTTGGGTATCAGGCATTGCGCTAAGGATTTCTCCCTAGGCATCGTTGTGTGCCATATGGTCTGTATGTGCATCTGCCATGTGCCAAACTGCCATGCTTTGGTAATACTGAATGATTGTCTGGTATAAGGAGAATCTGATATACATGTTTAGTTATATTATGTCGAAATGCATATACTTCGGGTTTGATTTACTTGATTGTTCCTTGATTGCCTGTAACCTATTCATGGAGCAATAAGGCAGAAGAGTTTCCTGATTGCTAAATTGTTACTGCTTGTTTTCTTGATATGTGCTCGCATGACTGTAAATTATGATATGTTGAGTTGATGTCTCCTTGATAGATCTCTATTGTTTATCTTTGTTATTATCCCTCCCTAAGTCCTTTGGACTTACCCTCCCGCACTATTTTATTGGTTCAGACAGGTATAGGTGATGGACAAGGACATTTTGAGCTGAAGTCGTGGGAGATATGTTTTGTAAAAGCACCATGGATAACTATATAACTATATATATGTGTGTGTGTGTGTGTGCGTGTGCGTGGGTCTCTCTTGAACTCTAGGTTTTTTTAACTTAGGGATGTTGTGATATGTAAGTCTGAATTGTAATCTCGGATATGTAAATATTATGAATTGTGACTCAAGACAGTTTATGGCATGTACTTAAGGATTTGTGAAACCTGTTAAGTTAAACCTGTTGATGATCTTGATAGGTTTTGAATTGTTACTTTGGGCCTTTTTCTGATAAATGAGTTTAAAGGTTAAGACCGAATTGTGTAGTGTCTCAACTTTAGGATTACCTTGAGTGGGGTGCCACAGATCTCTATATATAGTTTTGGATAATTCTCACATATTGAGTTAGTTTTTTAAGTGAATTACGCCCAAGATTCATTTCTGATTTCTCAACATAATATAAAAAGAAAAAGAAAAAAATAATATGTCAAACAACTAATTATTTCAAACGATAATGTGAAATTATTATCATATAACAATAATTTTTATTTTGCCATACTAGTAGTTGTGAGCACATGCTCAATATATAGTACAATAATAAAAATTAGTATTTTAATTAAATGATTTTTATTATTAATTGGGGATCATATATGTAGTGATAATAAAAATTATCATTATCAATGTATAATATTTTTTTACTGTTATGTTGTAAAAGTTGTTGTTACAATAAAATAATTTTTTTTCAAATAGTACACATTAAAATAGACACGCTTCACATCAACACTTAACATCTTGCATGATACAACGCATAATATATATATATATATATATATGCATATATTGTAATGTCAGCCCCTCTCCCTCGTTCATAAATCACCTAAATATGCATAATTGAAATCTCATCTATGCATATCACTTGTACGTAACATCAACTTAACTTTGATTAAGGTGATAATTGATATGATATCAAATCAGGCAAAAGACCTTATACCAAGTTAATTGAACACTATCTAATTTCAAGATTTTATGCAAGATATGCAATATTAAATTTTAGAGATACTAAAAAATTTAACATTAGTGCATGATAAAACAGTGATAGTACAAAAATTGTCCGAAGTGACATATAGTAAGTGGCTATAAGTTTCATTTTATCATTAAAGATTCTTTACATGCATGAAATAATTTTTATTTTAACATAATACAACATAATAGTGACAAAAATTAATGTTTTAAATTGTCACTATTAAAAATAAAGAACACGTGTAATTATAATCTAGTGTGACAAGTTTAATTAATTGTCACAAAATTTTATTACCATGATGGATGTATAATTAATTGTGAAAAGTGACAAATTAAACACATTTTTTGTCACAATTAAATTTATAAAAAAATATTATTATGAAAAAATAAAATTATTTTATCCTTTTTAATATATATATATATATATATAGTTAAAAGTGACAAATTTTTATTGTCCTTTCTATTCTGACACTAATCTTTTTTAGTAAGAGTTCACATATTTTTGTACAATGAATCAGTTGCATATTATTACGTGTTTAATTTAGATAATCGTGCAAGAATTAATGATTAATAATCAACATTAATCTACAATTAATTAAAAATAATTAAACAATACCCAATACAATTAGAGTTTGTACTTAAAATATCCAAACCTTGAAAACCTCATTATAATGAATTCTTATCATTCAGATAAAATTAGAGTTTGGGTGGTCGGCAACAATTCAATTAGTGCTTCTTTCATAATACGAATTTATATATAATAAATACTTGTAAAATATTTAAAGTGCAACTCTCTCTAAAGTCTAAACTCGATATTAGTGTATAGGAATATTCCAATAAGATCAGGACAAGAGAAATCTAATTAAAATTTATTAACGTCGACCACATTAATTAGCAGGGCCATTAGACGGTGGCCCAGGGATTGATTTACATACACATTAATGCCATAGGGAAAATTCCGATTCTTCATCAATATCAAAAACTTAATTAAAACGTAATAATCAAATCAAATATATGCAAGTACGTATTTATGTATACTATTATATTTATTACTATTCTTATTTGACCTTGGGCATGCAATTACAAGTGTGATAAAGATTAACATGCTAATATGGTCTTGTCAATAGCAATCACACTAGCATTTAGTGGAGGGTGTCGCAGGATGTGTTTACTTTGGGAAAACCATTAATTATTATGCTAATGCGAAAGATATATATATTTCAAACACACACCTCTTAAAGTCAAGATTAATCATAAGTTTTTCGACAAAGTCCATGATTAATCAAGTTTGTTAAATTAAGTGGTATTCCAAAATACTCCTTATCAACATTATCCAACTACCCTCTAATCTTTTCTTTGACGTTAATTCAGGAATAATATGGACATCATTTATACTTAAACATATATAACGTACTTATCAATATTATCTTAGCACAAGTAAAATTACAGTACTAACGTAAATTTAATATTGATAGTGATCATCATAATGATTAGTTTAAGTGTCAAATTTATGTATATAATACAAACCAAATTAAGAGACCAGCTAAACTTTCATATAACCACGCAGAACCTTAGTCCTACCTACCTAGCCAATTACCTATATTAATTTTAACTAAAACCAAGCGACAAAATATATATATATATATATATAAAATCTACCACCCCAACCGCCCCCCACGGCGGCCGCCGCCGCCACCCTCTTTTTTAGTTGAATTGCTTAACGGCCAAAGAAGGGTCAAAGTAGAAAATGAACATATATATATATATATATATCAGAACATGGGGAAAATATGTACATGTATGTAGGATATATATATATATATATATATATATATATATATATGGATAGCAATAATGGACCCAAATAAAATGAAAATGGCCCACCATCCAAGTTGGGGGGTAATGGAACCATGTGCGATCATATGGTGGTTGGCCCTTATCCAGCCCCACACAACTCCCTTTTCACTCCAAACCCAAAACACATGAAAATGAAAGATCAAGATACACTAAATAATATATACATATATACATACATATATATATATATAGATAGATATTAAAATAAAAATAAAATAAAATAAAATTCACACATTAAAGATTGATTCTCAAGTCTCCTTCTCACCGCCCATTTTCAATCCTTTCTCTTCCTAATATTCTTCTTTTCTTCATTCCCTTCACATGTTCGTTCTTTGACAATTGCCTGAACACATTCTCTCTCATGTCACACACAGAGTCATATATACCAGTACTCCTATTTGTTGTTATAAAGAGATCTTGTGTCAGACGTCTGGGACTGAAGTTTTCTTTTTTGTCATTCTGAGCAAGGAGGCCCCTTTATGTCAGAAAGAAAATCTTTATCATCTCCCAACAATTTGTTGTATATATACTCTCTCAAATCCAATCAATAAAACCCTAATTTTTCTTCCCTTTAATTTTCTTGAGACCTTCCATCTCCATGAAGACTGACAAGAACCCTAGCTCCATGATCAAAACTAAGTTTGCTATTAGGTTTCTTCATGCCATCAAGAAACTGAACAAGAATAGACCCCCATCACCATCCATGGCGGATAAATACAAGAGATACCATGTTATTAGAGCTGCAGCCTGC
The DNA here is from genome assembly GCA_018894105.1 of Jacaranda mimosifolia. NCBI lineage: Eukaryota > Viridiplantae > Streptophyta > Magnoliopsida > Lamiales > Bignoniaceae > Jacaranda > Jacaranda mimosifolia. The sequence goes on along the minus strand of CM032128.1, from coordinate 23,262,896 downwards.
GCATCCATGGCTTCCGCTGTCGGACCGAGGAGGGCTTGGAGCCGGGCAGTTCTTAGGAACATCAGAAACCGCACGCTGCACCATCCTATAATGAATTATAGAAGCAGAACTCGTCGTTTTAAAAGGAGAAACCCTAGAGAATTATACTTGGGTACTTGTGGACAGGATGACGATCTTCGTGGGCTGGTGCCGGGTGGTGAAGGAATGGGTCTGTGCAGATTGTTGAGTGAAACTGCTCATTACATAAAGTGCCTCAGAGCCCAAGTACAGGTTATGACAAATATACTTGATCACTATTCAACTTGAAATATGTCGTCCTTATATCTATATATATGCAGAAGTTTGAGGCAGACAGAAAAAAAAAAAACAGATGGTATTGCAAATGAAAGAAATTTACCTTTTCCCATGTCGAAGAAGTACGGTAACTATGATATTAATTGGGTATAGTTTTCTTGGTGTACAGATAGAGGAAAACAGTGAAAGTCTATATATATATATATATATATATATGTGCGCTAAAGTTTCAAGTGTTTCTTTAATTTTTGCCTCTTTTTGTCTTTTGTAGTCGATTTGGGAGAAAATGTAAACCTTGATTTCTTGTTGTATATGATATATGTATACTGTATGATTGCTTGCTGCTGCTGCTGCTGCCTCCCTCCACCACTGCCAAGACTGTCTTGCTAAATATGACAAGAAAGGATTATAATTAAGTTTTTTATATATGATAAGAGATGAACAAAGAGCCAATTTAGATATGATTTTATTTATTCCTGGAAAAAGAGTATAAGATTTCGTTTTCTGTTTTCTAATTTGTTTAAGGGAAGCAATACAATATATTAATTTCTTCATTTTCTTTTGCTAGATTTACTTATTATACATATATATATATATATTTTATACATATACATGTTAAACAAATTATTGTCATTGAGTTGAGTGATTGGATCCCCTGTTAGACTATTTTCAAAAATGGTTTCTCTATCAGCAATACTCTTGACATTGTGGTGTTTGATGGGAGTGATTATAGACTATGAATTGAAGCATTAACCTATATTTTGTATAATGATACTGAGGTATTATGTGTGTGTGTGTGTGTGTGTATTATGTATTCGTTAATATTTTAGGTCTGTCAATGCTGGAATTGTCAATTCATTCTGCATTCAGCGTATCTCAGTTACAATCATTCATATCAAAACTGTGTAGCAATTAGGGGGAAGTGCACTTTTGAATTTTGTCTAAGTCATTATTGTGTTTTTTTTGTTTTGTAAAAGGGTGATAAATTCATTTTTGTACATAAGAGTAATTAAAATAGCTATTTTTGCAAATTCACAATAACAATTACCCTCTTCTATGGCATTAAAAAAGTATTTGTACATGTGTATATATATATATTTCTGCCTAATGTACCAGCCTCTACTAAAGATATTGTCTAGTACCACAAGGTCTCTTTACAATGTAATTATGCAGGTTAAATTGCATTTAAAAAAAAAAAAAAATCTTTTGGCTTTGCTTTCATTCATTTTAATAAGCCATTATCATATGGAGAGTTTGGCATTTAAGAGTTGTATTACCACCTTCAGACTATACTACTTGTAAAAATGGCTTAAGTATCTTTGGGGTTAGCTGTAACATTGAAAAATTAAGAGTTTATTCAGAGTCGTTGCAAATGGTATAAGAGTCTAGTTCGACGTTGTTGCTCATTTTGACGGGCTTGATTTTGTTAAGTGGGCCATGGAAGAGTCTAGTTTGAGTCATTGCAAATGATATCAAAATAGTACTTATGCCGGTATCCACTTCGGTGGTCCTAAATTTATAAAGTGGACCATGAATCACGAACAAAACATATATATCATATATAGGTGATATATCCCATTTACCAAATATTGTGTGAGAATTGATAAATGGTTAATAAGATATATAGTTCACTATCCTTAATTTGGGATGCGGGCGCCAAGCAAACAATTCATTTTCTAAAAATAAAAGTCTTCTTAATTAATAAGTATACCTTCATCTAAAAAAGGAATAAAGAAAAAGTATACTATCAACTAATGATGTGATGCAGTTAGTTCTCCACCACTGCTGATAAAGACACAATTGGTAAATTAGATAATTTTGCTTTTTAATCTTCTTTTGAAACTTTGTCTTATTTCAAAATGGGGCATTCTATATATGATGATGGATTATTATAAGTTAATCCCCACATGGCAACATAGATTTAAGCATCTATTTAGGTAAGTGGATTAGTCGCGGGCATCCTAGCTAGTCTTGATATAACGAGGACTATGACCTTAATTATGACATGGAATTTGATTAATAGTAAGATAATGAAAATTTACATTATTATTGATTCTAAAGAATAAAGAATATTGGGGACTAAATGGTCCAAATAGTGATACATTAACTTAATTACTGAATCGAAATTAGGTATTTGCTTTGGAAGGAACTAAAAAATTAGAGAAGTATTTCAATATTCATCGGGACCCGGTGGTGTCGTTTTTCATTGCACATGATTAGAAAGATTTCTATGTTTATTTATACAATGATCCAAGGTTAATACATAACTAGGAAAAGACAGTTATTTGTGTTTGGTTATAATTACAATTTAATTTCTTATTTTTCATGCGTATTAAGGATTTGTTAGGATTCAAGTAGATGATCTCACACATATATTGTTGCATAGCATGTAATAGAGACATCTTATGCTCTTTGTAAATAACTATTATATTTCATGGATTCATATTAATAAATTGGGAAAGGCCAGGGTACGTACTAATCTATGCCCAATTGCCCTTTTCTTTAAAAAAACAAAAAATGTATAAGTTATGTCAAAGCGCTGTAATTGGGTCAATTGACCACTCAAATAATTAAAATTTAATTTTATAAAGCTTTTTGAAATACTAAGAAAAAAAATAGACAAATATATTAATTATGGAGACAAATGGTCATAATGGATGACATGAAGTTAAAAAGGCAATCTTTATGTGCAATTAATAGACATCGGAGACATTGCTTTTTATAATAAATATTAAATACAATCTAAATAACAAAAAGTTATTAATATAGAAATATATTACATAAAATAAATTTACTTTGTTTAATTTCTGTTTTAATTTTCAATTGCATTAATTATCTAACTAGATAAATTTTTGAAACCTACACAACCATATTTTATCTATGCTAAATAACAAATATTTGTATAACCTGTCAAGCGAGAAGTTAAACGAGACTATTCAAACTTGGCCACGACTTATATTTACTCGAAGAACATGCACCGAATTTCTATTTTAGTTTATTTGTATAGATGTATTAAGTAAGGTTGGAACTTGCAATTACATATATATTTTAATTTGAGTAATTATTTGATTTGTAATATCCTAACTATTATACCTTAAAAAGGACCAAAAGCTGCCCAAGTTAAGAGTTTGCCAAACATTATGTTGGTTCACCCCCACCCTATGCACCCCCTTAGGCAAAAATGTATATATACGCAAATTTACTTTGTAAGTTTCAAATTTGTAGTGCATTTGATTTAATTTGATTTGATTTTGTTTTCCATCATATTTTCAAAATCTATTGGAAAAATCACATACCTTGCATATGATCATATATCAATATTGGAGAATTGAAAATTGGTGGGAGAATTATTATCATGGTTGTCAACTAGACAAGTGAAACTAGCTATATAGTTCGAACTTGGTTAGGCAAAAATCCAATATATAATTCATGCTACTCCATAACCACTAATGCAAATACTTGTGAAATTGAATCTTACCTACAACTTACACGTTTGTACTACAAGAATTTTATTTTTATTGATTAATATTTACAGAGATATATTTAATATATACTAGATATTGACATATTATTTGTAAATAATTTTAAAAAGATAATTATGCATACAATTATAGATAAAATTAGAATTATTTAAATTTGTATTTATATGCATAATTATAAGTACTTATTTAAAATCATTTATCATATCCTAATATTTTTAAAGATATATTCAATAAATATAGAAATATATATATAAATTGTTGATGTGAATGAATGTTCAAGCATTACTTTGACTTTGTGCTTATATATATATATATATATATAAATATATGGGCAACATGAATTTTATTGATTTTTTGTCAACCAAATTCCAACTCTTATCATTGACAAATAATGATCAGGAATTTCAGTTTAGATCAGCACACAAGTCCGACTGGCCCTACATTATTTATCTAGTTGGCGGCCACACAAAAGATATTTTCTTTCATTTTGAAAATCTCCAATATTTTTTGACTCCGCTACTGACGTGATCTTTTTTCAGCAGATTTTGAAAATTTCAGCAGAAATTGGATCCAGATGTACCAAAATTTAAAACTTAAATGATAAAATTACCTAAATATCCACCGAATATGAGCATGAATATGAATATTATAAAAGTTAATTAGATATGAATAAGAATATAGTGCACCCAATTTATTTATTATTCATTAATTCCCTTTGTTATAAATTAAAATAAAAATAATTTCGTCTAAAAATAATTTATTTTAGCATAGCCACACCCTTCTTTCAATGTGGCAGAACTCACTCTATATATCCCATAAACTCAATTTTTTCATTTAATTATTATTTAATTTTGACATATAAATATTCTACGAGCATCTCATCAACGAGACAGATTAAATTATTGGCATAGGTTTTATTATATTTTGATCTCTGAAACCCTCGTTAAGTTTACACCAAAGTTGGTTGATTAAATATGTCAAAATCTCGCAATTCCCCACATGAAAGAGAAAAATATCTCGTTAGATATATTTCTTCCAATGTGGGATGGGTTCAGTCTATCCCTATGTTCTTATTTATTTTTCACTTTAAACTTAATTTTCTAATGCAATAGTTATTCTATTTTAACACATAAATATATTACGGGCATCTCATCAATGAGATAAATTATTGACATAAATTTTATTATATTTTGATCCATGAAACCCCCAGTCTACATTAAAATTCGTTGATTAAATACGGCAAAATCTCAATATATATATATATATATATTCTCACACACACACACATCAAACTTTTGAAATAATATATAAAAATACATTATTTTTTCATCTAGAATGCTTATCATACATTCTTAAGTTATTTTTGGTTACATCGACAGTATTTCCTTATCATTTATCCATGTCTGAACCTAGAAATCAGAAATAATATTACTGGTAGAAACAATTTCTTGGATTGGATTTTAACTATATTATATTTGACTGACTTATTCTAAATTTGATTTAAAACATTATACTTGAAAAACCTAATATTACAACTAGATATATATATATATATATATATATGATCAAAATTTATTTTCTTTTTTCTTTCCCTTTGACTTGGTTTTAGCTCTATGGCAATTAATAAAAGATGCAGTCATAGCAATTACAACGTAGACTTTAAATATATATATATATATATATATATATTTATGAAAAATTAGATAAACCAAGCTTGAAAGGCTCTCAAGTTGTTACAACTAGTTCCAGTAATAAAATTCTCCAACAATGAATTATAACTTTTAAAGTATATAAATATAAATATATATATATATATATATATGCATGTTTCTATTTGTTCAAGGTTTTCACGTGTTTTTGTGATTATTTTTTTTTGGTGGCCGAGATCAATAGGTCAATGCGTGTTAAGTCCCATTTCTAACTCTGTATCATATAATTATAAAAAAAAAAAGAAAAAAAAAAAAAGAACAAGAAAAACTCTGTATCAGATAATTCATTACGCTTAGGCTCTAAATCAGTAAAGTTCTTTCTTTTTTTCGTTTTTTAATTTCTATTTTCTTTTACTTTTCTGAGAGGCGGTAGACCGTAGACGTGCAAGGATATAAATTTGACGTGTCGTTTGTTAAGCTCTAAGAACAAGAAAGGATTTTTCAATCAAAATTGCCATTTCACTGGATTTTAAAAAAAAAAAAAGGAGAAGAGAAGAAAATGCCTGAAATTGAGTGATTTTAAATTTTAATCTAATAAGCTTACTACAGAAATGAATTTCGCAACCCACAGGAAAAATTGTTGCCCACTCAGTCCCAAGCTACTCAAAGTTGGCCGGCCCATATGCTATAATATTAATGTCCTGACTTCAATTTACAAGTTGAGTGGCTTAGAATTATTAATTTGTTACCACTACTCACAAAAAAAAAAAAAAAAAAAAAAGTGACAAAATATATAATAAGTGATAATAAAAAGTTATAGCTAATTATATATATTAGATGACAAATATTTTTATTTGTCACCTTAATAATTTTTATAAATTAAATAGTAATAATAATAGTGTTTAAGTTGTTACAATTGACAATTATTGACACCCCTATGGCAACAACTTAGTGACAATAAAAATTTGTTATAAATGATAGTGACAATTTTTATTATCACTTGGTTGTCACCATAAGAGTATCACTAATTATTAATGATAATAACTTAAAATATTAATTTTTGTTACTAAGGAGCCATATTGTAACAAGATAAAAATTATTATTACACAAAAATATCACTAGTGACAAAATAAAAGCTATTATCATTTAATACATATCATTAGTGATAATTTTTATATCGTCACTTATTATTTTGTCACTAATCTAACATTTTTTTTGTAGTGACTATTTACTTTCCCTTGTCTGGGTGTGTGTTGCTAAAACGACTAACTATGTAAGTTGATATTCAAATTTATTAGCGTGCTTGCAAGCATGCAATAACATTGCCATCGTTTGTAATAACTATATAACTTATCTTTTTTCCCTTAACCCCTCAGTTTGAAGTTGATGAGAATGCTAGTGTTTGAATTGGGAATGATCCTCAGTTCACCTTTAGTAAGTATGGTGAGACTTTTTGAGAATCTCTCAAATATTACGTAAGCGGCCATTTGGTCTACTAATGCAAGTCTCACATATATAATGTGATATCAGGAGTTCGAACCAATCAGACCTCTAATGTGCATGTATATAAATAAATTTTTTTTTACATATATACAGAGAGAGAGAGAGAGAGAGAGAGAATGACAACTTGTATTACAACCAGCAAAAATCAAATTACTGGTCTCAAAAGGTAATCAGTTGAGAACTGCAGCCCCTTGCAACTCCAGAAATTGTGGCACCACACAACTCTTTTTTATTTCTTGTAGCTTATTCTGGCCTATAGATAAAGATTATCGGTTCTGCTAATGCAGGAAATAAGAAAAATGTACAGGTGACCCATTTGCTTCCATTCTCACTGCTTTTTTTACATTAATTCCTGGTTGAGTGTGGTGGCTGTTAATGGAATTTGACTCTCCTACTAAACATAAACAACGATTGTATGTTGATAATTTAACAAGTAACTTACATGGGGCTATATCTGTTACTATACTTCTTCTGTATATGTGGATCCGAAATAGACCATATGCGTTCGTTCCCAGAGACAAAAGGAAGCTGCTGCTACATTAGGCATTGACGGTTAAAGCAGCTCTTTGAATTACAAGTGTGGGCAACTCTCTGATTCTATATCCACTACCCCAGACTGAAGCAAGAAAAAGTCCCATGATAGCCATACCTACAACCGAGCAAGCTGGGGGAACTGCTTGAGTGCTCCCAAGAAACTGGGTTGCAAGAAGTCCTGCTAGTGTCGAACTTTGTATTCCCGTGCACAATGAAATCGTTCTGCAGGCTTCTTCTTCTAACCTGTTACAGTATCAAACCATAATCAGCAATTCCTGTTAATCTACATTTCAATAGGAATCAATGCAAGAAATGGAAGTTTTTCATGTTATTCCTACAAACAATTATACTTTGTTCCAACAACGACATGCACTGATTCAAAACTTAGTTAATAATTAATAGTTGGACTATAATAGAAAATAAATTATTACAAAACACTAGGATATACTGTGTTACACCCCCATAAGTGGACACTGGGGTCGACCACCTGATCCCGCCAACTAAAAAGGGAAATAAAGTTGACCCCGGACCCACTAAGCTCGACCTCTGATCCTACATGGACGACCATATCAGAATACTGCTTTATGGTCGGGTTTTGCAATAAGAGGACATCGAGATGAGGTCGGAGGTCAGGGATTGGACATCAACCTCGCTACAAAAGTGACCTAAGATGAGATTTGCCGCATTTAATGATGTTCCCCCCCCCCCCCCCCCCCCCCCCGAAGCACCCTCTGCATTAAATGCAGAAACACATGCCATGCCATCCCAGGTTACTATACACCAAAGTTACGTCATCCTGGTCAAGGAAACAAAAAGACTACAATTGCCCCCCTGACAAGGACATGGATGGTTCTAAGAAGCAAGGTAGAAAGGTAAAATCAAGCCCAGGCTTCAAAACTATAAATCCTCAAATCAAAATCAAGATCTAGATATGCAACTTACACACTCACTTAGCCCTTTCATCTTACACCATCTTACTTAATCAGCTTGGTACTAACTTAAGCATAGGAGGACCATAGCAGAGGGCATCTCGACTAGCCTAACGTTTGTTTAGTGTTGCAGGTCGACCCAAGACGTTCAAGGAAGCTTCCCTACTTCGTGAAAATCAGCATCATCACACTGACATAAATATATAACACAAAAAAGTGGAAGAATTTACAAATTGATGTCTAATTAATTCCCTTTGAAGTTTAAAATAAGGGTGATTGAAATACGCCAGCTGTAAATGTACTCAAAACACATATATTCTTACTTACTATGGGCCTTCCATCAATGATCAAACTAAAGTGTCACATTTTTCTCGTGACGAGGCATGTTTAACTTCCATGTGTTATTCTTTCTACACCATGTATGCAAGATTATGCCCAACAAAAAAAGAATAAAAGAAAAAAGAAAAATCGTTGAATCTTTTGAACAAACCGGCCATCGACCAAACAAAAAAGTAAATAGAAAATAAAAATAACCATCTTTGCAAGCCCAAATCTCAAAAAAGTAGTCATAGGAAAACAGACAAACCAACCACCTTAGTTGAACAATCATTTCCTTCGGAGAAGGGGGAATAAATCCACCATTAAAAGAGATGATTATCCACTCCAGCACCATCTCCACCACACCAAAACTATGGCACAATTTTATCAACTTATTAGTTCCACGACCACCATGTCAACAGTCCATCAGATGATCAACAACCACCACTAATAACCCATTTCGCCATGCTGAATAATTGTCACCATGAAGTAGAACTGAATAAGGTGGGAGCCGCATAAGAAATATTACTAGAGGTTAGGCATAATACTTTTATCAGAGATTAACCTAGCATGCTCAGAATCCAATTCAGTTTAAAAATCAACATCATAAAGTGCTGTTGACTCAACTTCTCCTAAAATTACATATATTGTTATACATAGATCAACATAGTATGAATTGATAGAGGCTATAATTTGTGAGGTGTCAGTTCAGCTGAAGAGACGAGATGTAGCTCATTGAGTGGAGAGTACACAAGAAGAGATATTTGTACATGATAATTTCAGAATTGTCGAAAACGACAGGTGGAGATCTGAGGTATAGTCTTATGAACAAAGAGATATGTCGACTACATCTTGATACAACACAAAAGTGGGACATGCTAGTGTGACAGAAACCTCAAGTGGTTCTCACTGAAGAACGATAATTTTGGGCCAGAAAATGGGAAAGAAGCACTTCACTAGTGACAATGTTTTTGATAGTTCAATCATCAATAGACTAGTGTCGGATTCCCTACATGATTAAACAGGGAGATAAATCTCTGTTTAAGTGTAGTCCTATTGATGGTCTGATTATAATTGTACGTGCAACATGATTAATATTGACAATATAGAAGGAAAAAAAAAGAAAAAAAAGAAAAAAAAAAAAAAAAAAACATCTTAGAGAGCATTACTGCTTTCTTACACTCCTCATCCCTGAAAGAAGTCATAAATTTTAGACTACTTGCCTGAGAGGTCCAATTTTGGATACCCAGTAACCCAAGGTAAATGGCAACGCATGAAATGTTAACACAGGTCCAACCAATCTCAGACCTTCTGCAGAAAGAATTTGACTCCTATTTATAGCAAGAGGGCTTCCAATACACATTGAAGTACAAATCATAGCAACAAATGTCATCACTGGTTGTAGAACTGATACAACTGGTTTGGCATAAGTGTTTAGCACCAAGCCAAGAGTGACTGGGGTGAGAACCACCTGGGAAGGAAAAAGCATGAGCAAAATGACCCAGCAAAACAAAATTTGTGTATCCAGTCAAGACACGAAACAAAGATCCAGAAAATGTCTTCAAACTGAAGTTTTGGTCACGAAAGTAAATTAGCTGCCTACTGCTCTTAAGGACTTTTGTACCTGCAAAATTGATTTTGACATAGCGACTGCATCAACCGGAACAACAGAACCAATGAGAAGGCTTGTTAGAAGAGGAGTGACAAAAACTGAGGCAATAGTAGATGAGCTGGTCAAGAGAATGCTCAAGGCCACATCTCCTTTACTCAAGAAGCTGGCATAGCTAGATAGCTGAGCCCCTGCAACACATGACATTAGGACAAAACCAGCATAGAACATAGGAGACATCCCAAATGCCCGTGCTACAAACACACCAAGTGCTGGTTTCAGCACATACTGCACAATAAAGCCAATGGACAACGGCAGAGGTCTGCGACAAACATGGTGTGCTTAATATGGCAGGCTAGATACGTGACCAAGAATGCTAATCAAATATTACAAAGCTGAAACGAACAGTGAATGTAAAAATTCGAACCTCTTAAATGCCAGAGCAAAATCATCAATTGAGAGTCTAATTCCAATAGACAACATAATGCCTCCGAGCGCAGGAGCATACCATTCCTTTGACACCCTGCAGGCTCTTCTATCATTTAGAAAAACAAGAAATACACATCCTGAGAAAGCATTAAGCATATGCAACACCATTAACAAATCCACAGAAGTTACATATATAATGATAAAAATTCTTTTCACTGTAGGATTATTTGCGCATTGAAACAGTCAAACTTAGTAAGCAACTAACAACTATCATAAAAGGAAGTTACTATCGATTTGATTATTGTGAGTCCCACGAAATGCATGTGGATAAGTGTCGTCGAAGAAAAAATACAAAAGACCAGTAAAAATTTTCCATAAAGAAACATTGGGAGTGTTTGGTTATATTTCTCAAGAACAATATTAATTTGGGGAAATATAACTAAACATATTCTCATTTTCCTTCCAAAATGCATATTCTTTAATATATACATACATATATTATATATATACATAATATATATTTTATTATTATTCTAACACTAAAAAAATCACTCAATTCCATTTTCATCCCCAAAAATCCAATAAAAATATATTAATTTGACTGTTACAGTAAAAAAATATCTTTCCCAAAACATAAACAAACGTACCAAAAAATAATTTTCACATTTTTCAATAATTCATTCTTCCAAAACACATAATAAAATCAAACAAAAAACATAACCAAACATTAAAAACTGTTCACCGACAAAGGAATTATGATCTGACACAAATCAAATGATGTCAGTAAATAATGATACACATAATCCAAGAGAAATAGTTATAAGCAAGTTATAAACAACAAAATAGTACTAAGTTTTTTCTTGGAAATATATTTTTAGTCTTCAATATCTCGAGATACAAGAAAAAACAACCAGAATACTGAACACCGACCATTTTTTGGCGTGTTGCTTGCAGACTGAAACCATTCACAACTAAAATCGTTTACTACCAAATAACAAAACTTGTAACATCAACTACTACAAACAGAAAATTTTCAAACAAAAGAAAAGAAAAACAGAGAGAATATAAATATTTATCAAAACAAAATCTGAAAGCTTAAATATTGCGTGCATATAGAACTTGTTACTGAGTACTAAAGTTAAGACTGACTCCAACCCACCACGTGAAAGTTGAAGGCTGGGAAAGAGCAGCTACAGCCGTGAGAGCCACGAGAAAGGGAAGGAGAGAAGATAAAACTTGAGAAGCATCGGATTTCGCCTCAGCAAATTTGTGGTCCACACCAAATGAAAGCAACAAGAAATTGCCTTGTCTTTTATGCAACCCAACTTTCCCCATGAAAGGCGATGACGGTGAGCATGCCAAAACCCGCCCTTTAGTATTCCTGGTATTTCCTGAAATCCCTTTTCCAAATGTTGAAAAAGAATCGTTCTTTAAACCGACGGAAATGGAATTCTTGGGGAAGGAATTGGAGTGTAAATGTAATGTCTTTGGAGTGCTTTTGAGGGAAAGGAATTGAACTGATGACATTCTTGAAGTGGGTTTTTCGTTTTTTGGCTGATAAAATCCGCTGGCCGGAGAAAATTGGCTTTTCCGGGCAATGGAACCGTGGTGGTGGTGGTGGAGGGGAAGGAGTGGGGAAGGGGACAAGGTAATAAGCAGGATGTTTTAATGCATCAGGAATCTATTCTATTCCATATTTCTTCTCTTATTTGAACGTGTTGTATGTAGGTTGTGTTTTTCAGTTTCATCTCTTATTTAAAAATATTGTATGTAGGTTAAGTTGTATAAAGATTAAGTATATTTGATTTTAAATTAATTATTTTATAAAAAAATATTTAATACACATGTTATATATTTATGTAGTAAAATAGAAGATGAAATATAAATTAAAATAATAAATTTAAAATGATATATTTTTTATGCAAAAATAGTAATAATTTATTTTAATGACAAAAGAAAGGAGAATTGATTCACTATAATATAATACAGATACATTGGCTCCGTTTTTTTGTGGTACATTGCATGGTTCATGCTTCCTTTTCTTTTGATCCTTTGCTTGTCAGTTTTTCTATATAAACATTTTTGCGAAAGCCTAAAGAAATGTAGTAATGTACTTATTATTATTATTATTGTTGTTGTTGTTATATTATAATTATTGTCTCATAAATATTACTATCATTATTATTACTATTATTATTATTAATATTATAATTTGATTAATAATAATTATTATTACTAACAACAATAATAACAATAATAATACAAAGTTGCGACTAAATACATATATATATATATATATATCAGGTCGCGGCAATGCAAAGGCTGAGGGGTAATTTAACCCATCATCCCACAAACCCAGCTGTTCAAGATTTTTCAGTCCTACCAAATTGGTGGGATTCCACATCCCATAAACAATGGCTATAGTATCGGGCCTCTGGTTATTCATCGGACTTTTATTCCATGAAGTAAACAAAGGATGTGGGCTTTCATTCCCCAAGTAAACAAGCCTTACATATTAAAAAGAATAATCGATTAATTACAAAACTTTATCATTGCTAACTTTATAAAATCTTACTTTATTCAACATTTGAAGAACTTTTCTTTTAAAAATAACACCTAATATTCTATAAACTTCACAATATTTTAGAAAAATTACTACAACTTTTTAAAATATATTATATATCTAAAAGCCGGTTACGATATTTTACAATTCAAAATACTTATTTTACTACCTTTTCAGTTCAAAAAATCCAAGCAGTTATTTCTTGACTAAATTACCATTGACTTATTAAATTTATTTACTTTATTCTTGACTAAGTAAACTAAGAAATTTCATGAATTAATTTTTTAATAATTGTTTTCAGGTTAGTTAAATTGATTTGTATAAATGATAATTTCAACTTTAATACCTTAAAATTTTGGAGAAATATATTTCTTCAATTTCTAAAAATATATAAATTATAGTAGACACAATTTTAATATTTTAAAATCAAATAAACTAAAGAAAAAGACTACAACTTCTAAAACTCAAAATAATTTTTATAATTTTTTTACTACAAATAAGTAATATAGTAAGAAAAATCGAATATTAATAAATAAAAAGAATCTCAAGATGAGATATTTGAGGTAATTTCATCCAAACATAGGATATTACTTAATAGTTCGGTTTCAGAATAAAATGTTCGTGGAATGAATTTTTTAAGGTTGAAGTATACTTTTATAAGTTTTTTTAATATAAAATTTATTCTAAAGAGTTTTTTTTTTTTTTTTTTTGTAATTTTACTAAATATTTTTAAATATAGGAGCTTATAAGACTTATTAAAAGTCAAACACCCTCTAAGTTATTATCTATTGTTGTATTCTAAGCGATAGAAAATTCTTATTTAAAATCAAGTTTGATCACTCTCAAATAACAATGTATATATATATATATAAACATATTTCTAGGATTATATAGATATCATATAGTAAATGTAATTCAACTCGTGTATAATTTCTTTGATTTATAACAATCAATTTTTCTTCAATTCATCGTTAAAAACATCCGGTATAATAAGCCATGTATGAATTTAGTAGTCTAGTTTCAGAACACGGTGAAGCGAATACATTTCATATACTTGGCAATACAATTATTGATTATTTAGCTGCCAGTAATAGTGATATATATATATCATTTGGCGTACGCCATAGCAGCTGAAATGTAAATTAAGTGGGCTTAGAATATTTTAATTAAATTGGTTTTCTTACAATTTTTAGGTGCGTGGATGGACCTGACAAAGCAATAAAATAGACAAGTATAATATATATATATATATATATATTTCTAATTAGGTGTGAGATTCAGCAATAATATTATTATCAGTTAAGTAAGGTCATTCTAGCGGCTTATGCATCCCTAGCTATAACTCACCGGCCGGAAGGGCAACATATATTTCTGCTGACCTTCTATTGGGCCAAAAACTATACCTTTATAAAGTATAAATTAATTTATTGAAAATACAAATTCCATCCTCCTATTATCTAAATTCATCTCTGATCATATTTGATTTTACTTTGGTGTGGTTCTTTCAATAATTCAGATTGAATAGACAAGTTTGGAATAAATTGATCCCAGTCTGGTTTGATGAATTCAAAGTTGTTCTAGTTCTTGAACACATAAACAAGATAAGGATTATTTAAGGTGGCCTAATAAAAATCTTCCACCGCACCAAAACTACTTTGAAATTGATAATATTGAAGGAAATATAAATAGCTCAAAATCCCATTGTACATTCCTAAAAATAGGTGAATAGTGGATATTTCCAGGCTTGCCTCACTCGATAAATAATGTATCCATGATGTGGTTCAATCAAGGACTTATAGATTCTTCATAATTCAACAGTCTAGATCGCGCGCGGTCAATTATTGACTCTTATGTAAAATCAACTCGAGTAAAAATGTATCAATCCCTTTTATATTGATGTTGTATGGGATCGCATTCACGTCGTTTTTTATAAATTGATGGAATGTAGGCTTCTATTCATTACTCAAGTTCAAAAAATGAGTGTTCGGACTTTTATTTTTAATTTTTTAATAAGAGTTGGTGTTTATATTAATTAAATTCTTGGGAGTTTGGGTGCTAAGGGCCCATCTTGAGTGGGCTTAGTTAAATAGATTTAGTGGCCCTTTTTGATCAAGTATATTGGTCCTTCATGAGATTTTACTTATTTATACCCTTAGACTTTAATTGGGCATATTATCCAGCCCCCTTACTTTTAAATTGCAAACTATCCTTTTTCTCTAATTGATAGTATTATTCTATTTTCTACCAGTAGTTTTAGTTTTAACTTACTATGATAGTTAATTTAATTATTTATTTTAACTTGCCTTGATTTAATTTTAATTGATTTGATGATTAGTTAATTAATTATTTTATTCATAATTGAAAGTTGTGTTTTGCTAGTGATCCACTTTCTCCACGAGACTGGCAATAACATGTAGTTCAAATCCTAGAAGCTTTCCTTCATTGCTGGCAGGACAAGTTTGAAAGGTTAGTCTTCTACCTTCTCTTTATTCCTTTCCAACACTCAAATTGACTACCACTTGGAGGAAATACACTTTTTAGAGTTTTCTTTCGAGAAGAATCATCCCACCTGGTAGAGATAGAAGGTAGTGTGAGGTAGAGTTCAATTTTGGGAGAAAAATATGAATAACGATAATAGCAGTAGAGCTCATTTGCTCAACGACAGGGTCAACTGACTTAGTCAGGAGTTGTCTGCATGATAGATAGTGTGTTGATTCCTCTGGGATACAACATCAACAGTAATTATTTGTTAGCAATAATGATCGACACCAATCTCTCTCTCTCATTCATTGTATCAACAAACTTTTGTACGGCCCCATATGCCACGCTACAAGCTACCAAACACTGTGGCCATAATATAACTGGATTACTGCTGACCTTTGCGGGTAAACCACTAACCTTTCAGAAGACCGGGGAAGAGGCAATTCAACATCAACGTACAATTTGTTCTTGGAGCAAGAAAAGCACCCACAATATTTTCTAACATCTTGCTAATATACTGCTATCTTCAATCTCCAAACCAGGCCATGCATCCCAATAGTTTACAATAATAGTGACAGATACCACAATGTTTCAAACTTTTGTACATTTGCTTAACTCATCTGATTGAATTTATGGAAACTAATAACTATCTGCTAACTACCTCTCTTTTTCAGAGAAAATAATGGTGACAAAAGATCACAAATGCTAAAATGTACGATTCCACAACACTAGCATTATCAGCGAAGTTCCACAAACACACCTGTTCTTTTCAGTTTCCCATCTCATCCCCCTCCATTTCTTTCCTTTTTCCTTTTTTGGTTTTTTCCACTGTTTAGGGAGTTCAAGCTTTTCTTTTCCTTTATTTTTGCTCCCCCCCCCCCCCCAACACCCCCATAGAGTTGCTATTTCATATGTAACCTATTGGATATGATACAAAGCATACACAAACAGATTATAAATCATTTTCTGCACTATCGAAGAAAGTTGCATGTAGAGGTCCAATAAGTGTTTCTTTAATGGCCAATATGGTTTTCTATTCTTACCTTCTTACCAAAGTAATAAATTTTAGTATTCACTGTACCCAAAGTAAAATCAAAATTAGTGAGTTGCTGATACATGGATAACAAGTAGAAAGCAAAAGAAATCTATACAAGTGATTTGAAAGAGAACCTTTATTCTTTATTTCTTCCATGAGAGAAGTATGTATAACTCATCTAATATTTTATACTACAAAAAAGAGGATCAATTCAACAATTGCATCTATGTCTGTATCCGTAATCAATTTAACATACTAACAAACTGAGGCAAATATATATCACCTGATTCCTCAGAGCTGATGCTCCCGTATGGTCATCTCCTCTGTCTCCAAGATGCAGATGACTTCCGTTTTTGCCAACGATTC
The DNA here is from genome assembly GCA_018894105.1 of Jacaranda mimosifolia. Lineage (NCBI taxonomy): Eukaryota > Viridiplantae > Streptophyta > Magnoliopsida > Lamiales > Bignoniaceae > Jacaranda > Jacaranda mimosifolia. The sequence continues at coordinate 23,245,703 of CM032128.1, read as the reverse complement.
CTCAATGCCTCCAAGATTTGCACAAATTTTATCAAGAACGAGAGGCGGCGTGACTACTTTGAAGACTTAGGACCACACATGCAATCACAAGCACGCACACGAGAATGAACAAATATATGATCTCTAGACCAAACTCTCTGCAGACCTGTACACATACAAGAATCGAAAATCCATAACGTGATTGAGCTATCGTGCATTATCATCCCCTGCGAAATCTACAATGCTGTCCTTGCAACATTATCCTGATCAAGCTCATACCGGAGCTTCCCAGACATAATCTGATGAAAAAGGTGCATTAATTAGCTCAGCGATCCATACTTAAATACAAGTATCCAACTATAGCAAAATGCAATGTAGCCACGCATAGAAAGCATATTATATATCACATTCCATTAATCATAACAGTGGAGAACACATAATCTACAACTTCTTTAAATTTAAAAATCAGTCAAAAGAGTAATGAGAATATTTTTGACAAGAAATTGTCTGTGCACTCCAGTAAACGACAGCTAATAAAAACATCTACATACATGCCATATCAAAACTTTCTCAGATTGTCCACATGGAGTAAATCACTTTTGAGTGAAGCTGCAAGGATGACTACAGATGGCAAAAGATCCAACCTTTTTGGCATATAATGCAAAAAGTGGCATCACCAATAATTGAATTCATTACATCTTATTTTTCAGCTCAGTTATTCTAACACTTGCAGCCACAATTAAAGCCACTACGTTTCAAAAGTTCATTTCCCACCTCGGATTTCTTGCTCAAAAGCAAAAATCCCAGAGCCAAAAATAATAAAGAACGTCGAAAAATGCACTAAAAAAAAAAAAAAAAAAAGGCCTTAGTTCCAAATTCCAATCACTAAGAGAATGGAATCAAGAGAAGAGTTTTCAAGAATTTTTACGAACGATCAATCCCTACTAAGAATATTTGACCTTAGACACAGTCTCCACTATGTGTCTTCCATCCTTAAGATCCGGAACCGGAACAGCTAAACAATCCCTCAGAGTTTCAAAAGAAGACAGTGAAAACTGCTTGGAAACCACGCTCACGTTAAAGTAAATCAACCCGGAGCTTGGAATATCGACCCGGATTTCAATCACGGGAAACCACAAAAATAAATCCTGCGCCGAAATGCCCGACAGTCCGTCGATCTGCCCGTAACGCAGGGTGCCCGACACATTCATATCGTAGTGCAATTCACTCTCGAATTTGGCATTGCAAGCTCGATCCAGGTGTACCTCGAATCTCCCGGAATTATCCAAGCTGAAGTTTTTGACCCCTTTGGGGAGTAACCCCATTGGCAGCCCGTGAAGCTTGAGAACTTCGTATATGGATGAGTTTGACGCCTCATTAGAAGTTGCCACTGATGATAGCAATGAAAAGACGAAGAAAGCGGATAGTGGGGAAACAAAATGGCGTAAAGATAACATTTTTATTATCTATTTGTAGGTTATAACATGGAAAATTGTCTGGGTTTAGGGTTTAAAAGATTGAAAGAGAGAAAATATGAAAGAGGAGGCGGACGGGGGTCGCGTTGGGGTTGGGAGGAAGATGAGGAGCAGAAGGGGGAGACGGTGCCACTTGCCAGCAAGAATACAGAGGGGATTAGGAGAATGATCAATTATTAGTGGTGAAGATGGGTCCCAGTTTTGGAGGCATATTCCCTGCAGTAGCGGTGTAGTGAGCTGGCCAATTGTAGTCGATGTAGCAAGGGTAAAGTGGGAATTGTGAGTAGTGTTGGGTCTCGTGAGGTTGACACGGAAGCTCGTGTTCGGACTTCGGATGCGCGTAACAGTGGAACCGGGGGACAAAGTAGACTTCCAACTGATATGCATGGAAATTGAGCGATAAGTACGAGAGACCGAAAAATGACATGAGTAAAGCGTGGCTTCTACCGGTGAAAAAGTTACACTTGGGAGTTTTGGCAGTGGGTGTGGACTCAACTCAACTATGCACCTTCTCACTCTCCTGTGTATCGGTGTGTATGAGAGAGAGACTGGGGGCGGTGACGATATTTAATTTTTTTTATATATACACAAGGACTTCAGTATTTGTTAAATTTTAATTCTCAATCCCACATTTTATAAGTATGATTTATACTATTGGGTCAAAAATACTCAAAATGGTGGAGCGAAAGATATATATGTATATATATATTATTAAACACACACATACACACTCTCTCAATTTCACACTATATTCATGAAATTAATATTATTGTACCAAAAATTACTCACTAAAAAGGATAATATATTTGTTAATGGAAAAATCGTCTTATCAGTTAAGATAGTGAAATTTGAATCATTCAGCAAACGAGATAATAGGAAGATTATAAAATAAATTATTAATATTGTTGCATATAATTTAATAATTTATAATATATTTAAGTAAATAATCACATTATTGGTCCGTCTATGTGTAAAGCGGTTTTGTATTGACAGAAGGATCCAAAGAAAATTCTCGGAAAAATTTAGAGTTTATGGGGCTGGGGTAAGAGGGAATAACAGTCCAAAAATCTAAACGTGTAGTAGTATCTATCATGTATACATATTCGGAGAAACAGCATGTGAAGAGGGCAGATGGGCCTAGAATAATAATAATTAAAATTTTTGTCTTGGCATAAAAAATGATTCTCCCTCTTTGAATTATATATATATATATTTATTTATTTATTTATTTATTTATTTGTTTGTTTGTTTGTTGTGGATGCGTGGGTGAGGCGGCGTTGGGTGAATGCAATATACATGGTTTCCCTCATGGGACTGTACAGATGATAAGGCATGATGGACAAATAGTACAAGTTGTTCTCAATGGTTTCTTGAATATTTATTTGACGGGATTATTATTGTATGGTTGTGATATTAGGCACGGGAAGCAATTGGCATTATGGGTCTTAACATGGATTTGGTCAAGTGGGCCGACTACGCTAGTGACTAGTGACCCCATTAATTTTGTCACCTCACATGGATGCACATTTATCTGTGTCACTCAATTTCAATTTTCAAATCTATTATTATCACAAAATGGACGTAGCCGTGTTATGGGCCTATTATTTTGCCTAATCAAGAAATTTACTCAACCACTTTTAGAATTGAGTGCCGTGTTTGATTAGAAACAGATTTTTAGTTGCTTGCTTGTCCCAGCAATTTTTCATATTTAATGCCATCGAAAATATCATATTTTTTTTATTTTTTCTTTTTTTTTGGTAAAAGTAAGTAAATAGATGAAGTTATAGTCATTTTTGAAATATATGTGGTATTTATAAAGTAGCACAATCAATAGTAACAGATGTTGAGACATAAAATGTATATATAAATTGCTTATCATAGTATTACTCATATTTTTTCCCTCTTTTTTTTTTTCTTTTTTGAAAAAACCACCTGTGTATTGATATTCAAACATGAAATTTCACATAAAGGAATTCAATATAGTCTAAGAAAACAATTAAAGAAGGATGTTGATTTTGTCTTGAAATTTGGGGTAAAATTGACAAGGAACGAAAGAAATAGAGCAAAGCAGTCGAAATGGCCACAAGGAACACACCTCGCCGCGAGCCTGGGCGCAAGATGGCAGTGCCGAGGCGCGGAAACTGGCAGCAAGTGACGTAACGGGCGCCCAGGCATGGAGTAATCTGGAACCACGCGCCCCACTAGAATACTCCGCACTAGGGCGCGTGTCGCACAAGTTTTCTTGGTAGCACGAGTAGTTTTGCACGCCGAGGTGCAAGTTATGCGTGCCCCACGCGCACGGCACAGGCCCAATGGGCCTATGACTCATTTTTGGGGCTATAAATTCGCGTTTTCTTTTAGGATAGTTTAACTTAAACATAACACGAGGGTTTCTAGACTGCTTGTGAAATAGTTTCTTGAGACATTATTTAGAATGAGGGTGTTAGGTGTTCTCGTGAGATTTGTGAGACATAATATTGTTCTTGCTATTTTGATTGAAATCAATAAATTCTTTTCTTTGTCGGGTGGATTAGGTATATTGCTGAACCACATTAAATATTATTGTCAGTTTACATTGAATTTCTTTACTATCATTTCATAGTTTTCACAATAGATCCTCCTAGGTTCCAACAAATTGGTATTGGAGCAGGTTGGATCAGATGTCAGCAATGAAGTATGAGGTAGAGAAATTCAATGGGAAGAACGACTTTGGGCTGTGGAAGATGAAGGCTCACACCCTCCTGTTTCAACAAGGTTTACAGATAGTGTTAAAGGGCAGAGATTTCTTGCCAGAGATAGTGTTAAAGGCTAGAGATTCCTTGTCAGAGATACTGACAGATGAAGAGAAGGACGAGTTTATGGCAAAGGCTCACAGTACTTTGGTGCTATCATTGGCAGATAACGTATTGAGAGAGGTCGCCACAAAAAGTACGCCAGCGGATTTGTGGAAAAAGCTGGAGAATCTCTATATGACAAAGTCCCTAACGAATTAGTTGTATTTGAAACAACGGTTATATACATTAAGAATAAAGGAAGGTACATCTATCACTCAGCATGTTGATTTTTTCAATAAGATGATTTTGGATCTCACTAGTATAGATGTTAAAATTGAAGATGAAGACCAAGCGTTAATTCTCTTGTGTTCTTTGCCAAAATCTTTTGACCACTTGGTTACTACTTTGTTGTACAGGAGAGATACGATTTCAATGGAGGATGTAAATGCCTCATTGAATTCCAACGAATTGAGAAAACAAGTCCCAGGCAACAATGTTAGTGAAAGTGGGGAAGGATTGGTGACGAAAGGGAGACCGAGAGAAAGGGGAAGGAGTAGAGGCCGATCGATATGCAGTAAAGCGGTGATTGATATACAAGAATAAAATTAAGTGGGAATATAATAACTTTAGGAATGAAATGAAACTGAGAAAAGAATGGTACTACTATAACTAATCATATGCTTGGTATGTACAAGGAATAAGAAAGGAATTGAATCACAATTTCTTACTTGACTCTATTATCATGATTAGTAATTGGTAATGATTGGTAAGAATGGGATGAAACTTTTTAAATGACCCACTTATCCTTTTATAAAAAATTATTAAAATAAAAATATTTACTAATAAATATTTGTATATTTAATTATAAGAAAATTTTGTGGAGTAAATTTATAGTTATGTAGTTTTAATATCACTTTTAATGTTATTCAAATTATCAGTAAATAAATATATTTTATATTCTATCAACTATATTATCTACGTTTACTTAAAAAAGTATCAATGCAATACCTTTGAGATTATTCTTTCTATAATTATAACTTAGCAAGCTCTTCTAAACTTTTTAATTAAATATTATTATAAATAATTATAAAACATCTTATAATTAGATTGCTAATTTTTTTTTGTAATAAGACTAGAATGCCTTTATTTTGTTTTTTTTATATAAGTTTAATTTGAAGAGATGTTGATAGAACATACGACTCTTTATTTATTAGATTTAAATATATATTTTAATTATTCAAAGAGAGTGAATATAATTAATATTTTAAATTATATATATTCTCTTCGTTTCCACATGGTATCAGAAGAATAACCTCTCTCTCTGATATTTCCTCTCCTTAAACCCTATGGGATTCTTTCATCTGCCATTGATCCTTTAGTTCTTCACCAGCATCGTTTCCTAGTCCACCACCATCATGTCTTCGAATGAGGTTTCCTCTGAGTCTTCGAAAATCCACTCCACCTTCACTATCTCCACCATTCAGATAGTCCTGGCCTTAATGAGTCTGGTAGCAGCTCGCATGTGACAATTACTTGTCATGGAGTAGAGCGAAGCTAATTGCTTTTTTCGTTAAGAATAAGGTGGGTTTTATTGATGGTTCCTTGCCAAAACCTACTGATGATGATGTTGTTCTCCTTAATTCATGGAAATGAAACAATATTATGGTTATTTCATGGATTTTGAACTCAGTATCGAAAGAGGTTTCTGTGAGTATTATTTACTCATAATTTGCTCAGGCAATTTGGCTTAATTTGAAGGATAGGTCACAACAGCGCAATGGTCCCCGAATTTGTCAATTGCATCGCCATTTGATGAACAACCATCAACAACAAGATTATGTTGATGTGTACTTCATAAAGTTGAAAACAATTTGGGAAGAGCTTTCCAATTTTGGATTGGTTTGTTCATGTGGTCGTTGCATATACTAACGAGTCGAAGAATAAGCATATTATCATCACATGGAATATGTGTTATTCTTCCTAATGGGACTCAATAATGAGTATTCTCATATTCGTGGCTAGATCCTCATTATGGATCCATTACCAGCCATTAACAAGGTTTTCTCACTTGTGTCTCAAGAAGAGAGGCAAGAAACGTTGGTCGCACTCTTCATCCGATTTCAAATGCTCCTAACTCAATGTACTTTTTATGTCAAGTCTATTTGGAAGCAAATCTCATCTAATCCTCGCAAAACTCCAGCCAACATCACAACCTTCAAAGGTAAACGTGACAGGCCTTTCTACACCTATTATAACTTTTATGGCCACATCGTGGACAAGTGTTACTAGTTACACGATTTTCCTTCAGATTACAAACCAAGACCGAAACTACAGGCTTCTCAAATAACTAAACAACTTTCCACTGGATTTGAAAACTTTTTTCGATCCTTGAACAACACTGAAAATTAGCAACTCATTTTAATGCTGTTAAGCCACATGACTATTTCATCTAAGCCTGAATCCACTGAGACATCTAACAATCCAATTACTACAGGTACTTGCCTATCTATGACAACTTCCTTTCTCTAGTCTCCTCCCAATGTGTGGATAATTGACTTTGGTGCTTCTAATAACATCTGTTCTAACTTCCAAGCTTTCACTTCTATCGCTCATGTCAATAACACTTCTGTTTCATTAACTAATAACACCAAAATCAATGTATATTATACTAGCACTATTCACTTAAGTCCAAATTTAGTCCTCCATAATCTCCTATTCATTCCTCAAACAGAGTATAACCTACTTTCCATTAGTGCTCTCACCAAGTATATTCCTCTCACATTCACATTTTTTCCTGGTCATTGCTTGATTTAGGACCTCCAGTGCTTGAAGATGATTTGACAAGGTTGAAAAACTCAAAGGACTATGTTTTCTTGATTCCAGCAAACTGCTCAATTCCATTACTCTTGTAAATCATGTTACCAGCCAGACATGGCATAATAGACTAGGATTTATTCCATCCAGAAAACTTGCTACTATGAGCTTTTCTTTTACAGTGTAAAATCCATGCTAATAATAAAACTTCTCCTTATTACATATGTCCCTTGCCAAACAAAAAGAACTTCCCTTTTCCTTCAAGTTATAAGTTGAGCTACCAAACTATTTGACGTCATACACTGTGATGTTTAGTGGCCATACGATGCTCCATCGCACCAATCATAGATATTTTCTCACCCTTATAGATGGCTACACATGATTCACATGGACATACTTACTCAAACAAAAATCTGAGGCTCCTCTTGCCATCACAAAGTTCACTAATATGATCGAAACACATTTCAATACCAAAATTAAAATCTTTTGTTTAGATAATGCCAAAGAGCTTGCCTACACTAATTTGTTTCATGACAAAGGCATTATCCATAAGCTCTCATGTGTTGAGAAACCACAACAAAATTCCATCATGGAATGAAAACACCAATACCTTCTCTTTGTAGCTAGAGCCTTGTTCTTCCAATATAAAGTTCCTATCACACTCTGGTCTGAATGTATTCTTACAACGACATTCATTATTAATTGAATTTTATCTCACATCTCAATAATCAAACTCCCTATGAACTCCTATTACTGCCTCGTAGATTACTCCATTCTCCATGTCTTTGCTTTCTTGTTTTTTCATCTACTCCAAAGTCACATAGGCATAAATTTCATCCTAGAGCTTCAGCTTGTATATTCCTTGCTATGCGCCTGGAACTAATGGTTACAAGTTATACAACATTCATACCAACGAAATTATCATCTCTAGAGATGTAGTTTTTCATGAAAACACATTTCCTTTCCACTCAATTAATCCATTAACTCAAACTATTTATCCTTTTTCGTCCCTTGTTCTTTCATGATCTATGCCTCCCCTCTTTAAATCTCCTAGTTCCACTACTCATTCTGACCTTATAATCTCTAGCAACATTAGACAAGATCCTTCCTTATTCGACACTTCTCTTCCAATACTTATAAGGTCTACCAAAATTTCAAAATGCCCATCTTACTTGAGAGATTACCATTACAATCTTCTCCAACACAATCATTTGGATACATAGCCAATTGTGAGCACTAGTCAATATCCTACTTCCAAATATCTCTCCTATCACAACTTGTCCAGTCCTTATAAACATCTAATCCTCAATATTTCTTCTCAATTTGAACCCTGACACTACCAACAAGCTGCTAAATTCCCCTATTGGGAGATTGCTATTCAAGAAGAGCTTAAGGCCTTGGACCAAAATCACACTTGGTTTGTTTTTCCACTTCTTTCAAAGAAACGTTCCATTGACTGTCGATGGGTGTATAAGATTAAGTTCAATGCTTCAGGTTCCATAGAAAGACATAAAGCCGACTAAGTGGTGAAATGATTCACCCAACAACATGGATTAGATTTTATGGAAACTTTTTCCCCCAAGGAAAAACTTGTCACTGTCAAACTTCTTATTGCCTTAGCTGCCAGTCAGAATTAGTCCCTTGCCCAGTTAGATGTGAACAACGCATTCCTTCATGATGATCTCCTTGAGGAGGTATACATAGACCTATATTTAGGTTATGTCTCCCATTCCTCAATCCCTTACCCATCCAATAAACTCGTTCGCAAGCTCCACAAATCCATATATGGTCTCAAGTAGGCCTCTCGGTAGTGGTACAATAAGTTCTCTCATGCTCTTATCCAATTCGGTTTTCATCGATCTAAGTCTTATTATTCCCTCTGCACTAAAGGCCCTGGTTCATCCTTCATCGCCTTTCTTATTTACATTGATGACATCCTAATCACTGGCCCATCCTTACATACTATCAACTCTCTCAAAACCTTTATTCATTCTAAATTCAAATTCAAAGATCTTGGACACTTAAAATACTTCCTCGGTCTTGAAATAGCACACTCCACTCATAGTATTATCCTATCTCAAAGACAATATACTCTCTAACTTCTTGAAGACACTGGCTTCTTCGCCTCTAAACCTACCAACACTCCAATGGATCCTAATGCTCATCTCTCTACTGATGATGGAAAACTCTTTCCTGTATCACCCAATACTGCTGACTCATAGGCAAACTCCTTTACCTCTTTCTCTCTCATCCTGACATTACCTTCGTTGTTCATAAACTAAGCCAATACATTGTTAAACCCCATATCTCTCACCTTCAAGCTGCGCATTATTTACTTCGATACCTTAAGAACCATTCTGGGCAAAGCATCTTCTTCTCTTCTACTTCTAAACTCCAACTTAAAGTTTTCTCAAATGCAGACTGGGCCTCCTACCCAGACTCCGGGAAGTCCACATCATGGTTTTGTGTATTCTTAGGTGAATTTCATTTCTTGGCAATTAAAGAAACAGCCTACAGTCTCTAGATCATTTGCTAAAGCAGAATACATAGCTCTTATAATGGTAACCAGTAGATTAGCCAACTTCTTCAAGACCGTCAAGTCAAACTCGCTGCTCCACATTGTTGTTTTGTGACAACATTATTGTTGTTCACATTGCCACCAATCTTACATTCCATGAGCGCATCAAACATATCGAGATTGATTGTAATTTTGTTCGTGATAAGATCACTGTAGGATTTCTCAAACTCATGCCTGTCAAAGCTTATACTAGCCTGCTCATGCATTCACGAAGGCTTTAACAACTCTAGCTTTATCATCCATCCTAGTCAAGATAGCTGTAAAAGATATTTACTATGATCCGCCTAACCTTATTGGGACTAAGAGTTCAATGTTATGTGAACAAAAGATCCTTCATTATAGTAACTGGGCTAATGGACTGGACTAGTCAATTAGCTCGGCCAAATGGCCTAAATGTCACTATTTTTCTCAAACTGCAGCCCACTTCTATTGCATATGTGGCTTAAGTTGTAAGTAGATTACTACATCAAGGTGTGTATATATATAGATACATAGATAAATTGATTGATTGATTGCAAAATGATTACATTATTTTATAGTTCATATACAGTCAAAGTAATTTTTCTTTTTCCGTAAATTTCAATTTGCCTCCTTGAACTATGTCAGAAAATGAGATTATTCAATTAATTAATAAATTATGAAGGACAGTCAGTTACTAGTTTTGGCCCCAACTCATCAAAAGAAAAGAAATGAAAAGAGTATCCTATAACAACAAATTTTCTTGTCTGCAAAAATTAAAATTACAAAACAAGAAAAAATTGTACAATTAAAATTAAAATCAAAATCAATTAACCAATTGTGGATTCTATCTCTAATCTAATCCTCTGATTCTTCCCTTCCAAATATAATCTTGAGCTCCGCAAAAAATGCCTTAAACATCGTGGATCTCCTTTGAATTTGATTTGAATAGAATAACGCCAATCTGAGGGCTTCGCACCTTAATCTCGAATCAAACGCCAAAAATATATGGATTCCGCAAACAACGCCTTGAACGTTGTGGATCTCCTTGAATAAAAATAATGCCAATTCGAGGGCTTCGCATCTTAATTTCGAATTAAATGCCAAAAATATATGGATTTCGCGAAGAACGCCTTGAACATTGTGGATCTCCTTGAATAAAAATAATGCCAATTCGAGGGCTTTGTGCCTTAATCTCGAATCAAACGCCAGAAATATGAGTTCCGTGAAGAACATCTTGAACGTCGTGGATCTCTTTAAATTTGCTTGAGAGAATTGCTGGACTCCTTCAGAGTTTCTCTCTTCTGCTGGAATTTATGTTATATCAAATGAGCTGGAATCACCCATTTATATAGGTGTTTGATGGAAGACTTCTAAATTGACTTGAACTTCTTCAAAGGTTATCTCTTTGATAAAATAATATCAAATATCGAGAGATAATATCATATATATTTGATTTGATAATATCAAACATTAAAAGATAATATCAATATCAAATATATTTGATTTGATTGGTCCATAAATGCAGACACTCCATCTTGACACGTGTCAATGCTTAATTTGATATAAAATAAATATTAAAATATTAATTAAAATTAACTATTTATTTTTAGGAATTAAATTTAATAAATCCCAAAATTTAAATAGAAAATTTTAAATTAATATTTAATATATTATTTTACATATGTCACGTTTCAATTGGTCAAAAATTTAATATATTTACAAATGCCCCCACTTCAAAGCTTGACGAAGGGGTGCAAATCAATTCCAAAAGAGAGGAGACTTGAAGTATTTGAGAACATATATATATATATATTCAATGACACATGTGGGTCAAACGAAAGCCTATACTAAAATTCACATGAAAAGCCCAAATTATTTCTTCATGTTGAAACTGAAACCCACAACAGCAACCTTGGTTTCATTTTTTTTTTAAAAGGCACAAAAATTAATATGATTTGGCATTACTCAACTTTCAGCAATTGAGAACTTCAACCACCTTCAATTTCTTCCTCCAATTTTCGTGGCAAACAAATTCTTTATTGCTGAAAGTTGGCACATTCTCCACTATAAAATTCTTTACTTGCAATACTTCAAATTCTTTCCCCCAAATTCAACTATCTTCAAACCCAACAATTCCAAGGTTTCAAAGTTTCAGTAAAGAAACTTCCTGCAGCTGATAGATTAGGCAATTTCGGCAGAACTGATCTCCGTCAAGACTTTTTTCACTATCTTCTTCCTTTATTTTCTTTCTTTTAACATGATAAATAAATGGATTAAGAATCCCAGTAGAATTTGAGTCCTAGTCAAATACTACACATGCAACAAGCTCCTATAAATTGGCTTGATTATGATACCACAATCACACAATAAACACATCGAGAATTTGCTTTGCCAATTGTTGAGATTTGCTAGGAATTTGCTTCTCATTTTCTCTCATTCATTCAATACTTTACTCATGCCCACTTCATGTTTGATAAAATGCCCCTTTGAATATATATCATTGTTTTAACATTGTTATCAACTTGATTTTCCACCAATTCATATGAGCATTATACATGAATACAACTGTTTGTTTTTGTTTCATTCTTCACATCAATCTTCATCCTTTCTTCCCTTTTTTTTCTCAACAACTTGATTAGCTTTTCTCGTATCCATGTAGGTTGCACCATGGTTCTCTTTAAATATGTTTCAACTGGCGCTGCAGTACAACACTTGATTATTCTAGATGAAGAGAATCAACCTATGGAGAAAGGCACACTTTTGACTACTTATAATTCCCTTATTGGTAGATACGCAACAAAGTAGCCAATGCTGACTAACTCTCTTCATACCAAGGAGTGGTCCCGAGAGATCAAAAATTCCAAGGTGTGGGCTTTAAGGGTAACTCATCATTGTCCTCCAAACAAATTAATTCGTCATCAACAATCAAATGAATCAATTCTTTTGCCAGAATTGGGTCGCAGCATTATTGAGGGCAAAGCCAAGTGGGGAGCAACTCTTCAATTTGATGGTGAATTCCATTACATCAAAGGATCCTGGGAGTGGACTGAAGATGTCCTTAGCCGATACAAGCACAAGTTGATCGCCGCACAAGTATGTGATCCAGTGTATGCTTCATTATTCACGTATGATAGCAATTCTGAGATTATTAAAGCATTTTGCGAGGCATGGTGTCCACTTACAAATACTCTTTTAACTTCATGTGGAGAATTGTCCATATCGCTATGGGATTTGCACAACTTTGCAGGCCTCCCTATTACAGGAATTCTTTATGATGACATGATTCCTTGTGCCAAGGTGCTTACCGGCGTTGATGAGAAGGGATGTAAATTTATCCCCAACTCCTGCAAATACTTATTCTAAGCTTATCATTTACTTCAAAGGAGTACCCATGGAGATCAACTTTCTCAAGTTATTATGGAAAAATGGGTGAAGTATTGGTCCTGGAAAGTAATAAAATACCATCAACCACCATGACGCAAGGAGAAAAAGACGGTCCGGCCCAAATCAACTCATAATCCTCTTGGCAACTTTGGTGTTCATGGAGAATGGTCCACTTCAGATGAGACATTGTTTTCAAAACTTGGAATTCTTGGGAACTTGAGAGAAGAAACTTATTTGGTGGCATTTTTAGCTTGTTGGCTTTGCTTGTTTGCTCTTCCTACCAATGATGTTAATTCAATACGCCCCAACATTTTCAAGATAGCATGCATTATGGCCATCGATAGGAAAGTTAGTCTTGTTATTCCAGTTTTAGCCAGTATCTACAATGGTTTAAATAAAATTTCAGCTTCCCCAAGGCCGAGTCATGTCCATTCTTGTTTTCCTATCCACTTTGTCTATGCTTGGTTGGCGCACTACTTCAAAACACATTATCCGGTTTGGCAAGGAATGAGTGGCCCCAAAATGGCAAGTTATTCTGGCAAAGGAGGCGCAAAATATTATGATTCAAATGAGACTTGCAAGAGAATTCACAAAGGGGATTTTATTTCCTAGACTTGCACCATGATTACTAAAGACAAAGGACTTTCATATATTGATAATGGGAAGGCTAGAGAATTGGAGCAAAAATATTTCACTGCTATTTGCTCAAATTATCTTCCTTTTCGGCAAGGCGACTACTTTATTATTGAACCTTATAGTCCTCATTGCTTCAGTCATCAATTTGGATATTATCAAGAAGTTTCTGGAATTCTTGCTCATGACATTCGCACAGCCCATTTGGATGAAGGACTTCGCTACTAGCGCTCATGCACTTTGCATAATTCTATGTCTATAGCATGATTTCCTTGTGTGCCCTCAAATGCAAAAAAATTCTCTTTGGATGCTTACTAGACGTGGTGGACTAAAATTCATGGAGATTACCTTGAGAAATTTTTTTATAAAATTAATCAACTTGAGTCCAATCAAAATTTTCCTTAGGGACAAGGATACTGATAAAGGGGATAGACTATTTGCTGAAGCTATTCAAAATCCTGTCAATTTAGAAGACATCGAGCCTCCAAAAGAAAAGAGAAGGAATCCTTATCCTTTAGAGATGAGCAGCAGTAGTAATGCAGATCGTCATTGGAAAAGACTTAAAAAAGGTCTCAAATCTCCAAAGTCAAGTGATCCTTCACCAACAGAGAACTTTGCCAAAGAGGTTATTTTCTGTTCTTCATCTTCTTTTTCTTCTTTAAATAAGCCCTATTTCGGTCATTTGTTAACTCAAATCATGTAACATTTTAGTTGGAAAATGAAATCATTAATGTTGATGAAAATGTGACATCCCAAGGTAGTCAAGGATCAATCATAGGACCTAACTTGTTGGCCATGAGCGTTCCAATTGACACAACCATGCAAAATGAGATACTTCACAGTATGAAAGCTAAACAACCATCTCCTTGTGCTCTAGTCTCAGTATTTGAAGGTGAGAAATTTGTACTTAATCATCAAAAAGAGTATCTTCAAATGTTGTGGGATGACCTTCGCAAGAGAATAGAAAATACTTCACTTGATTCCCCCTCATCTATCAAAGATAGCATTCAATTTTTGCTTGAATCAATGAGGGGCTTCAGAAAATTTGATATCTCCAATGTGGAAGAATTATTTCAAGTATTGTTTGACAAAGCCCTTGCTTATGATGAAGCAAAGTCAGCATCTTTTGAGAAAGCCTCTAATGAAATTCTTGCACAAAAACTAGATGAGGTCAAAAGTCGTCTCCATAATGCTCAAACTAGAGAAAGCAAAGAAATGAACCAAATTAAATCCACCCAATAAGAGTTGGAATGTGTTGGGAAGGAGCTTGATAATTTGAAGGAATGCAAGAAGAATTTGACTTCACCATTAAAACGTCAACAACAACTTCTTCAAAGTGCTCAAGCTGAAATTCATGAGATTGAAGAGGAAATTGCTGCTATCAAGAGTAATCTTCCATTGAGTAATAAAGTGGTTGAGAATTTGCAAACTTCAATGGAACACTTGGAGGCTATCAAAGAAGAATTGAAAAACTTGATTCCTTTTACTTGAAATTTGTTTAAAACTTTTTGCCCCCTCTTCTTTTTAATGAACTATGTTGCATTATATATATATATATATATATATTTGAGATTACATAATAGACTTTTTTTTCTTTTCTATCTTGCAATCTTTTGATTTTTTTTTTTTAACAAAACAAACTAAAAACTCAAACTTAATAAAAAAAAACTAAAATACCTTTTTAAAAAAAAAAAGTTTAACAAACTAAAAAAAAATCAAACTTAATAAAAACAATTAAACTACTAAAAACTCAAACCAACTAAACTACTTTTTTTCTTTTTTAAGAAAACTTAATAAACTGAAAAAAAAAAAATCAAACTGAATAAAACAATTAAACTACTAAAAACTCAAACTTTAATAAAAACAACTATACTACTTTTTTTCCTTTTTAAGAAAACTTAATAAACTAAAAAAAATAAATCAAACTTAATAAAAACAATTAAACTACTAACAACTCAAACCAACTAAACTATTTTTTTTCTTTTTTAAGAAAACTTAATAAACTAAAAAAATAAATCAAACTTAATAAAACAATTAAACTACTAAAAACTCAAACTTTAATAAAAACAACTAAACTACTTTCTTTCTTTTTTTAAGAAAACTTAATAAACTAAAAACTCAAACTTAATCAAAACAATTAAACTACTAAAAACTCAAACCAACTAAACTATTATTTTTTTTTAAAGAAAACTTAATAAACTAAAAACTCAAACTTAATAAAAACAATTAAACTACTAAAAACTCAAACTTAATAAAAAAAAATTAAACTACTTTTTTTTTTCTTTAAGAAAACTTAATAAACTAAAAACTCAAACTTAATAAAAAAAAAACTAAACTACTTTTTTTTTTTTTTTAAAGAAAGCTTAACAAACTAAAAACTCAAACTTAATAAAAACTACTTTTTTTTTATGAAACCAAGGAAAATATGTTTAAAATAAACTCATGACTAAACTTAGAAAATATCTAAGCTGCCTACGTACCCAATAAAGGGATCAAGTCATAACGTAGTTCAAAGAAATCAACATTTTAGGGGTGGTGCTGTTCATAGTTTATACTTATGTAGGCTAGGAGTATCGACTGCTTAACCACCTTGGACTAGGTGGGGTATTTGATACTTTAACCATATAAAATACCTTTAGTGGGATAAGTTAACAGTTTAACCACATGTACTACCTTTGGTGGGATAAGTTAGCAGTTTAATCACATGCACTACCGTTGGTGGAGTAAGTTAGCAGTTTATCCACATGCACTATTTTTGGCAGGTACTGTTCACAGTTTATACTCATGCGAGTCAGGAGGAACATGCAGTTTAGGCTCGTACGTCAAGGAGCAATCTCCCGACTTTATGCATAGTAGCGCTTCAAGAACTTCCCATTTATAGGGCCAATTCTTAATCCATTTTTAGCAACTAACTTATATGCATTATTTATATAGACTTCTTTGACAACATAAGGACCATCCCATTTTGATGTGAACTTATTCCCAGTTCGATGAGTAATGATGATGGGCCTTCTCACAGCGAGCACCAAATCTCCAACTTGAAAAGATTGTGATCGAACCTTCTTGTTAAATGCTCTAGAGAGCCTAGCTTGATAACATTCAAGTCTCTGTTGTGCTTCCAATCTTTTATCATCAAGGGCCTCCAATTCTTCAAGACGTAAGTGTGCATTTTCTTCCTCGGTCAATCCTTCTTGTATGGCTATCCTTAATGAAGGAATTTGCTGCTCAAGGGGTAAAATAGCTTCAACACCATAAACTAATGAATACGAAGTTGCTTGTGTAGGTGTTCTATGAGTTGTTCGATATGCCCATAAAGCTTCTCCATTCCTTTCATGCCAATCCCTCTTTGACTTTGAGACTACTTTCTTCAACAAATTACACAGAGTTTTATTAAATGCCTCAGCAAGACCATTAGCCGCAGCATAATACATGGAAGATTTTCTCTGCTTAAAATTAAATTTTTGACAAAGTTTATCTATCAGACTATTACTAAAGGGCTTTCCATTATTATGATTATGTATCGAGGAACCCCATAGCGATATATAATGTTGATGCGGATAAAGTCAGCAATATTTTCCTTCTTTACTTCTTTGAGGGGTATTGCTTCAGCCTACTTAGAGAAATAATCTGTTGTAGCCAATATATACAAGTGCCCAGTAGAAGACTTTGTCATGGGTCCAACCATATCTAATCCCCAAGCATCAAATGGCCATGAAGCGACAGTTGGATGTAATGGCTCGGGTGGTTAGTGAATGAAATTCGCATGAAATTGGCAAGTTTGACATCTTTGAGCATAATCCATATAATCTTTTACCATTGTTGGCTAGTAGTAGCCCATTCTTTTTATTTGAAAATGTAATTTTGGACCTAACTGGTGGGCGCCACAAACTCCAGAATGAGCTTC
Source organism: Jacaranda mimosifolia (assembly GCA_018894105.1). Taxonomy (NCBI): domain Eukaryota; kingdom Viridiplantae; phylum Streptophyta; class Magnoliopsida; order Lamiales; family Bignoniaceae; genus Jacaranda; species Jacaranda mimosifolia. The sequence continues at coordinate 23,228,201 of CM032128.1, read as the reverse complement.
TTCCATGGCTTGGTTAGCTTTATCACCACCTAAACATCACAAGAAGACTCCATCAAATGACTGCCTATAAAGCACACCTTTATAATAGATGAAGCGAGCCACGCAACGTCGAATATCAACTCTTTGGCATAGATCGTCAGGTAGCTTCTCATACTTCAAATAATCCACGATTGGTTGGTGCCAATCTTCTTTCTCTATCTCAAACACTTGAACAACATGGCTTTCATCTTCTTCATATTCGTCATCCTTAAAAATTGACAGCACAACCCAACTTCTACATATTGGAATACGCACTTCATTTTCAGGTATGGCAAGTGAAGAGGCTAATTTAGCTAACGCATCAGCTTGCTTATTTTCCTTCCTTGGCACATGTTTGATTTCTACATCCCCAAGCCATCCAATGAGTCTTTTTGCATAATTAAAGTATGGGAGTAACTTAGTTTTCTTGACTTCATATGATCCAAGCAACTGGTTGACCACTAACTTAGAATCTCCATAGACTTTAAGATGCAGTTGTTTTATGTCAACTGCCATCTCCAACCCAAGAATAAGAGCTTGATATTCAGCAACATTGTTGGAATAATTTTCAGTTAAAGTGAAAGAATATGGTAATACTTCATCATCAGATGTGATGAATACAACTCTAGCACCAGTTCCTTCTCTGTAGGATGCTCCATCAAAGTACATCTTCCAAGGAGGTGTAATTTCAACTATCAAGACATCTTCATCAGGTAGGTCATCAGATAATTCCCACTCAGTAGGGATGGGATGATCAACCAAGAAGTCAGCCAAAACTTGCCTTTTTACTACCTTCTGCATAACATAGATAATCTCAAACTGTTGCAACTGAAGGTACCATCTTGCAAGTCTATCAGAGAGGACAAGTTTTGACATGACATATTTTAGTGGATTTGCTTTTGAGACAAGATGGATAGTATGTGCCTGAAAGTAATGCTTCAAATTTTGGATTGTAAAAATTAGAGCCAAACATATTTTCTCAATTGGCGAGTATTTCACCTTAATTGACATCATCATCCTGCTCAAGTAGTACAAGGCATTTTCCTTTCCTTCATCATTTCTTTGTGCTAGTAAAGCTCCAACGGAACGTTCTTGAGCAATGATATAAAGGATTAGTGGGCGCCAGGTACTGGTGCGACCAACATATGAGGTCTCATCAGATAAGTTTCTATACTCTTAAAAAGCATTGCTACAAGCTTCATCCCATTCAAATAGACTGCCTTTCTTCATCAGACGGCTGAATGGTTGACACCTACCAGCTAAATTTGATATGAATATCTGAAGATAAGCTAATTTTCCTTGCAAACTCTTGAGTTCATGTATGTCTTGAGGTTGTGGCATTTTCAAAATTGCATCAATCTTTTCTTGCTCGATTTCTATGCCTTGATTACAAACAATGAATTACAAAAACTTTCCTGACGGAACACCAAATGCACACTTTAATAGGTTCATTTTGAGTTGGTATTTTCTCAAGCGTTCAAAAACTTATCTCAAATCTTGGAGATGATTTCATCGCCTTTTGGACTTGACAACCACGTCATCAACATAACATCCAATGTTCTTGTGGAGCATATCATCAAAGATCTTCTGCATAGCTCTTTGATATGTGGCACCAGCATTCTTCAACCCAAATGGCATCACTTTATAGCAGTATATACCCTTAGGAGTACGAAATGCCGTCAACTCCTCATCTTTTGGTGACATACGTATTTGATTATATTTGAATTATCCATCCATAAATGATAGTGCTTCATGCCCTATGGTGGCATCAATCATAAGTCCGGCAATAGGCAATGAAAAATCATCCTTAGGACAAGCACCATTCAACTCCCTAAAGTCAACACAAACTCGAACCTGGCTATTTTTCTTTCTTATGGGGACAATGCTGGAAATCCATGTTCGATACTTGCCTTCTCGAACGAACCTAACCTCGATGAGCTTGTTCACTTAAGCTTCAATTAAATGAACCCGTTCGGGGTAAAATTATCGTTGAACTTGTTTGACTGGACGAGTTTCTTTCTTTATTGATAGGTGATGGACTGCCACCTTTGGATCTAACCCAGACATCTCTTTGTACAACCATGCAAATACATCTTTGAATTCATGTAATAACTCAACATATATTTCTTTTTCCTCAGCAGTCAACGAAACACTAATGTAGATAGGCCGAAGGTCATTAACACCACCTAAATTGATCTCTTTCAATTCATCTACAGTGGCCTTAACACCTTATTCGAACTTAGGAGGAGCAGTTTCAGCATCTTCTTCTTCAGTCAAAAATTCTTCACTCAAAGTAATATGGTATGCTGGCATAATATCATTTTCCACGGGCTCACTCTTCTTGAATTCCACACATGCCCTTGTTTGTCCACCTCTTCTTCTTATATAGACCATCTTCATGATGCCATCTTTCTCACTTATGTAACCACTGTGGACAAACCTGGAGATTTGCTTGGAAAGATGATCTATAGCATTTTGACAAGTTGGCTGACTAGTACTATCAACAATATGATATGAAGAGGCCACACTTTCTCTATCGTCTTCTTCATCCATTTGAGTCCATGTGAAGATAATAGTTTGCAGTTTAGCCTTCAAGGTTCTACCACATGATATATTAAAAATAGAGCACCGTTTCATGCGTGAAGGAATTGAACTCCTTAGCTTTTTTGGCTCACTAACCCACTTCAAATACTTTGGCATTTTGGATGAATTCAATCTCCGATTATGGGTTCTTTTATGTCGCCACTTTTCAAGTCTATCAAAAATTGAGATTCGCGAGACTTTCTTCCCATTTTCATCAAAAACATCATTTGTTGAGAAAAATTCCTCTCCAAATATATGATTACTATTGGCTCTCCTAATCGCAATACGAATAGGATTCTGAGGGACAAATCCAAGTCCCGTTCGAGAGCTTTGAACACCATAACCCTTTTCCTTCAACATCTTTTGGGTAGTGTTAAGCCCATACGTTTGCTTTACAGAAGCCTTAGTAGAGAGTTTTTCCAAAATGGAATGTTCTTGTGGATTGTATCCGGCTTTAACAAGAAGTTTATAAGCTTTTGGATCAAAGCAACTCTCATTTTGAAGATGCAGAGATTCTCCGTGTTCCTTTTTGACTCCTTGAGTTGTGCAAACAAACCCTTTTAGCGGTTGTAGGGGATGGCTTCTTCGCATCAAGCTTGGTTAGAGGAAATGTCAATTCTTTTAATGACTCAGACCCTACCAGAGGTGACTCTCTCTTTATGTGATCTTTACCGCTGCATGCTGGAGTCAAATCTTTAACATTGTTTCCTCCATCAAGATCATCTTGTTGCTTGGATTCCTCTTGTTCTTTAGCCTTAGCGGTTTCATACTTTCAGTGTAGTATTTGACATCTGCTAAGTGTGATTCAGCTTCAGTGAAAGGTTTGCTACCTCCAAGCACTTTCTTTACCACACATTCTCGATAATATTTGAAACATTGGTGCCAAGTAGAAGGAACTACACCATTTTCATGTAACCAAGGTCGGCCTAAAAGCATATTGTATGATGTCTTAGCATCTATGACATGAAATAATTCCATTGACAACATATAGTCCATTAATAACTTTACCCTTATTATTCCAAGAGCCTTTTGCCCCCCTTGATTGAACCCTTGGATCATTAGGCATCTGTTTGTCAATTCATTCGTGGAAATTCCTAAATCCTTCATCACACGCAATGGCAAAATATTAACTACAGAGCCTCCATCAATCAAAATTCTATTTATTTTCTGCTCATGAGCATAACCAATTACAAACAGTGGCCTGTTGTGGGGCTTGGAGCCAAGCAACAAATCTTCATCAGTGAAAGTCATTGCCGACATGCACTCCTCAGTTACATTATGATTTTCTTCATCAGATAAACATGCTTCACTAGAGGAAATCTTTTCTTCACTTATCATGTAGCACGCAATGTCACTGTCGTGATCACCAAGTACATCATTTTCAATCTCGATAGTAGCATGATTTGAGGCAACATTATCCTCATCAAGTGAGATTTTCCCTTGTCGAGCCAATTACATCACTTTATCTTTGAATACGAAGCAATCACGAATTGGGTGACCCACCAACCAATGGTACTTGCAATACTTTGGGTCATCAATTTTCCTAGCTTCTTTAGGTCACTTCATTTCAGGTAATTCAATGAGATTTGCATTTAGCAAATCATCAAATATTCCAGAGACATCAGAATCGAGGAATGAGTATGTCTTAGCCTGCATCTCCTTTAAAGTTAATTTTCTTTGCCCTCTTTCTTGGGAGACATCCTTCCTTTCGTCCTTTGTGCTTTCGTACGAAACTTGATAGGTGTTGCATTCACTGTCATAGCTTCTATACTCTACGCCTTATCAAGAGGTTTGCCCCCTTTCTTGAATTCTTACTTTTCTTTAGACTTACGAGACTCTTGAATTGGTGGCCCTTCTCCGCTAGCAAGCATGCTTAACTCCATATCATGGGCTCGAGTAGCTAACTCTTCAAATGTTATGGGTTGAATTCCTTGCAGAATATATCGAAGTCCCCAATGCATCCCTTGAATACATATCTCAATGGCTGAAGCCTCAGACAATCTATTTTTACAATTAAGGCTTAAGTTTCTCCTGTGATTAATTTAATCAATGACTGACTCTTTTTTCCACTGGCGGGAATTGGTATGCTCAGTCATACTAACTGTCCTCGGGTACTGTAGAAATGATTGAGAAATTCTTGCTCCAATTGCCCCCAACTATCAATTGAGCCTACTTTTAAGTCAGTATACCAATCAAAAGCATTACCTTTCAAGGATTGAACAAATTGCTTAAATAGGTAATCTCCATATGTCCCAGCATTGTTGCAAGTTTCAATGAAATAAGCCACATGTTGCTTTGGATTGCCTTTGCCATCAAATTGCTGGAACTTTGGTGGCTAATAAAGAATCGTCATCTTTAAGTTGTCAATCATTTGAGTATATGGCTTGGAATAAGTCATAAATGACTTAGAGCTTCCTTCAAATTTATCTTTGATAGTTCCCATGATAAACTCCCTCAGCTGGTCAACAAGAATTAGTCCATCGGTGGAAACTTGCAGTTCCTTTGTTTTAGGCTTTTCATTTTCAACTAGCTGTCTCTTTGTGGATGTTTCGACTTCATCTTGAGCCTCTATTTGTTTCTCAATCACACGACTAGTCTCAGCATTATCTACCATGTTCATCAACTTGGAGATTTGAGAATCTTGTTCTTGGACATGCTTTGCTAGCCCTTCAATAATCTTCATCAAATTAGTAATTTGTTCCTCCAAAATTGTAGCACTTGTCACCATCATTGGCGCTATGCTTGGGGAACTTGAGGTTGAGTGAGGAGTGGATGCTGTTGATTCTTCCTTTGAGTCTCCACCACCATCATTAGTATCAATAGCACGCAACAATGCCTTTTCCACAACTTCAAGTGAATGATTTACCTATGAAGATGATTGCAACTTTTTGGACATACTCCTTGTGGTGACGCCAACACTTCTTGCTCTAGCATTTATGGAAGTTGAGGTGGTCATCTTCAATGCAACAGTCTTGTTGGTGGCCATGATACTTCAATCTTTGATGAAGGAAAGAGACGAGAGGTAGAGATTGTCCCACTGGGCATGCCAAAATTTGTAACAACAAATTTTCTTGTCTGCAAAAATTAAAATTACAAAATAAGAAAATATTGTACAAATAAAATTAAAATCAAAATCAATTAATCAATTGTGGATTCTATCTCTAATCTAATCCTCTGATTCTTCCCTTCAAAATATAATCTTTAGCTCTGCGAAAAATGCCTTAAACGCCGTGGATCTCCTTTGAATTTGATTTGAATAGAATAATGCCAATTCGAGGGCTTCGCACCTTAATTTCGAATCAAACGCCAAAAATATATGGATTCCGCAAAGAATGTCTTGAACGTCATGGATCTCCTTTAAATTTGATTTGAATAAAATAATGCCAATTCGAGGGTTTTGCACCTTAATCTCGAATCAAATGCCAAAATATATGGATTCCACGAAGAATGCCTTGAACGTCGTGGATCTCCTTGAATAAAAATAACCCCAATTTGAGGGTTTCGCACCTTAATTTCGAATTAAAAGCCAAAAATATATGGATTCCGCGAGAACGCCTTGAACGTTGTGGATCTCCTTGAATAAAAATAATGCCAATTCGAGGGCTTCGCACCTTAATCTCGAATCAAACGCCAGAAATATGAGTTCCGCGAAGAACGCCTTGAACGTCGTAGATCTCCTTGAATTTGCTTGAGAGAATTGCTGGACTCCTTCAGAGTTTTTCTCGTTTGCTGGAATTTATGTTGTGTCAAATGAACTGGAATCACCCCTTTATATAAGTGTTTGATGGAAGATTTGTAGATTGACTTGAACTCCTTCAAAGATTATCTCTTTAATAAAATAATATCAAATATCCAGAGATAATATCATATATATTTGATTTGATAATATCAAACATTAAAAGATAATATCAATATCAAGTATCTTTGATTTGATTGGTTCATAAATGCAGGCACTCCATCTTTGACACGTGTTAATGCTTAATTTGTTATAAAATAAACATTAAATTATTAATTAAAATTAACTATTTATTTTTAGGAATTAAATTTAATAAATCCCAAAATTTAAATAGAAAATTTTAAATTAATATTTAATATATTATTTTACACGTATCACATCTCAATGGGTCAAAAATTTAATATGTTTACATATCTGTTCTCCCAATCCCTTCCCCATCGACCTATGGTAATATTATTAAATTTATTTATTTTTTAACTTGATTAATTGCATTAAAATAGTTGGTGAAATATTACTAGAGTTCAAGATAAGTTCAAACATTATTGTTTATTAAAAAAACCAATTGTTTATTAGTGAAGTAATTTGCATCGACATATTGTTGTTGTTTCAATTATTAAGACACTATTATTTTGGTAGTTCAAATTGATTGCTTCCAGCTTTCATTTGTCTTATAAAGGGCACGCTGCGAACAGTAAGTGTTCTTTTTGTCTTTAAGGAATTGTAACAATTCTAATATTTTAAAGGATTAGATGTGGCAAAATGGTGTAATAAAGTGGGATTTATCCCCCCTTTCTTATGTAATTCATTAGTGCATCATTCCTTCAAAATAAATTTAGTTATGTTCTGACTTCTGTGTTCTCAATTTGTGGTGGCAAATACATAAATAATTAAATGAACACAACACTGGGCAAAGTTTTATTTTGTTTTGTTCTATTTTTCCTTACCCTTTCTTTTTAGTCTATTTTTCTATTGTTTGATAAAAGAAAATAATGCTCTTCACATATGCAAAAGGAGCTTAAAACCCCATAGCGAAATTCAAATAATAATTTGACCAAATCGAATGTGAACTAATGCCCATACTTATAGATAGCCTTAGTTAAATCCTTATTTATGAAAAATTGAGATAGTTAAACTCCGACTCATTTAAAAAAACTTTTCATGGAAAGCTCAACTTTAGAAATTTTAGAATAATTTCTTTGATAGGATTTCAGAATAATCCAACTTAACTTATACAATATACAAATATTTTTTTTCTTTTGATAAGAATACAATACACAAATATAGGTACATGGTTGAAGATAAAAAGGGATAAAATGACATTTATAAGACTTTACTGAGGCATGCACATACATAAAGGCATCTTAAGTGGGGAAAAATAGAAGAAGAAGAAGAAGAAATAGCAAGGGAAATGTCAAATACAGCACTAACGGCTTGTCCCACCAAAAAATTGAAACAAAAAAAAAAATGGAAAATGTAAAAAGCACTAACGGCTCGATTCTCTAGAACTGCCAGCAGCGGGGGTGTTGAAAATCACTCAGTGTAAACGCAGTTCCCAGCCACCCTTACAAGTGCCCTTTTACAGCTCATACTCACTGACACTATAGCTAAGATCCCACCATTTTCTCGATCTCTCTCTCTCGCTCTCCAAATTAACCAAAGGAAAAAGAAAAAGATTCAGCCAGAGAGAGAACTGTTTCGTTTTCAGTGGTGATTTCCAATCAATGCTCCTTGAATTACATAGCTGCTTTTTTTTCTGCTTCAGTTTGTTTCTGTGCTTGATAACAGTTGGTTTAGCAGGAGACCCTTTTGTCTTCTATGACTGGACCGTCTCTTACATCACTGCCTCACCTCTTGGGGTCAAACAACAGGTTATTTTTCTCTTCTTTCCTCCATTATAGATTTCATGTATTTTCTTTTCTTTTCTTTTCTTTTTTTTTTCTTTCTTTTATTGTAATTATAGTTATTTCTTTGTGGGATTGTCTTAATTCAACATTAACGAGGTGTGTAGCGTTCTTGGAGCTGCATTTTGTGTTGTTTCTTTAGTTTGCTAGTGAAATTACATAATTAATCGATATCGGGCTGTTGAATGCATGCTTTATTGTGAGTTAAATTTTGTTCTGGTCTTGAAAGTTTCAAGAAATTATTTGTAATTGATGGGCAAGTGAAGCTCCGTTGAGTTCTATAACTAGTTAGAGCTATAATTTGTTTTTTGTTGTTTACATTTAGCGGTGGTACATCTTTTTAGACTCTTGTCTGTGGTCTCATGTGTTCTCATGTGTTCTCATCCTAGTTATTGTTCTACACTGGTCAAATTAAGGATTGCGACAAGGATTTGTGGTATTCATGATATAGCTCTTGGAAAGGTGTATACGAATGAATATTTGTGAGGAGTAATAACATGCATGGCGGCCGTTGCAGTTGCTCCATCTGAAGTAAATTAAATCCACATGGTCTGTCATTTGCAAATCAAACTTTTCTACTACAAATTTCCCGTATAAGTAACTATTACAAATAAATCCCCCTTTACCTAAACCTCCATTCAGAGCAAGGCGAAGTGACCATGCTGACAAGTACCTAGCAACAGGCCATTTTTGTCCTTACACTACTGGCCTTTGGCCCAAATGCCTTGTACACAGCACTAGCCATCATTTCAATTCACTCTCTAAGGACGATGTGTATTTTACTCTGTTCCTTGTCTTAAAGCTGAGGACCCCTAGTATCTAGAGGATGCATGCTATTGCCATTGCCTGAGAGCCTCATTGCTCTCATCGTTTTGCTTGTAGGAAGTGCCCAAGATCTTCAAAAATTGCGCTTTGATACCACTTGCTGTGGAAGCAAAGTGTGAAAAAGATAGAGTTGTGATATCGCATAGGGTTTAGGGAAAAGCAAATTTCACCGGTCAATCGAAGCATCGGCTCTGAATATATTCCATTAGTTTTCATGGTGGAGGTGGGAATAATCCGTACATGCATGATCTAAGTAGTTGCCCTAGCTAGTGGCTGCTGATCCGGAACTGTATTTAATCAGAATTATGTGATGACACTGGTCAAGCATGAGGACTCATATTTAGGTGTGCTCTATATGTGAAGATGCTACCTTGGGCTTACTGTATCCATAAAAAGGGCACAAAATGTTCAGGTCTGGTAAAAAATGCTTGGACTTTATGTGTGATAATTCCATATGGATTGACTAGTAAGAGAGCAGGAAGCAAAAAAAACTTGCACGAAGGATGTTTTCTTCTTTGCCTTCTCCTGTCCAAAGGCCATGGGTCCATTTGCAACCAAAATCCAAGCTGGCGAATGAGGAAGTGATTGGTCTTTTTCAGTCTTTATTAGCTTGATCGGCATTTGGGCCACAAACAAAGGAGCTTTTAGAATGACTTCAATTGGCACACACAACATTACCCCAACTTTTCTTTAGCCTCTCAGACTGCCTTGCCTGACCCTTAGCTCTTTTAATCATAGTAGTTGGCGAGCAGTCTTCTTTTATTTAATTATAGCACGGTGCGAATAACTCGTTTTTGTTTACAGAAATGTAGGTTCCCGCATAGTTTGCTAGGGTTGCTGCTGAGTCCCCTCTTTCAATTCTGTCCTACTTCCATGGCTAGCTTTAGTAGCTTGTATACTAGCCTCTTCTATATCTTCAAAAGGAGGGGATCTAGGGATACCACGAAGCAGTAAGGAGTCTTCTGTGTGTGGAACATAGGAAAACATAGGTTATTTCTTGCGATCTAGCATTTGTGATATTGGCTAGGTCTTGTATATCATGCACTTTTCTTAGACAAGGTGATATTTTAACTTTTGATATGCCTGCCTTACCCTAAGGAGTCCGAGGGATAAAGGAAAATTAGTAGAGAACTAGAATCCAACTAAGACTAAGCTCGGCTCGGCTCGAGAAAGCTTGAATTGAGAAATGAATTGTAAAAAACTGCAGGCTCGAGCTCGAAATAAAAAAAAAATGTAATATAATATATATTTATGAATAAAATAAAAAATAATATTTAATTATATATTGGTTCGCGAGTCTTGAGCCTAGATATAGACAGTTCGAGATCGGTTCGAATTATAGCTCGAGCTAGATTCAGCTCGACTCTTTGAGCTCGAGTCGAGCTAGCTTGAGCTCAACTTGTGAGGCTCGTGAGCCAGCTAGACTCGTTTGCACCCCTATCTCTAACTACTAAAAGATAATGTTGATGGCTTAAGCTCAACCATGCTACTGCATTCCGCAAATAGGTTCTGAATTTCATCTTCTGGTGCACTCCCTCATATACGAACGCTTCGAGTTCTTTAGTTTAACAGCAAGGAGACAATGGTTGAAGTTTTCCTGCGAGATTTGAGAGACATTGGTAGAGAATGAAATCTAGGCGATCAATCTATTATATCTTTAATCTATGTTATCTCCCTAATACTTGTTATAAAATGTGATTTTCTGTTGTTGCTGTTTGGTGTATGTTAAATACCTGCATAACTATGGCCTATTAAGGTTTATTCTATATTTTATGTTATCTGGTTTTACTTGTCTGCTTAACTATGCATACTTTCCTTTTATTTGCTCCATGTACATGCTCTTTATTATTTTCCTTTGGCTACATTTCTGCTTCATATATAGTTACTTGTTGTCTCACCCGATAATTTCTCCACAAGTTCAATAAATGCCCTCCAGCTGACTCCTAAAATTGTATTTTCAGGTGATCGGCATACAGGGGCGATTTCCAGGCCCCATTTTGAATGTCACCACAAATTGGAATGTTGTTGTCAATGTGAAAAATAATCTCGACGAGCCATTTCTTCTCACATGGTATGTTTCCAAATCTTGATACATTGACATGTAATGATGATAATGGAGTAACTCTTCTCGTAGAAGTGCAGGAACGGCATTCAACAAAGAAAAAATTCGTGGCAAGATGGTGTTTCAGGGACTAACTGTCCCATTCCTGCTGGTTGGAATTGGACATACCAGTTTCAGGTCAAAGACCAGATAGGCAGTTTTTTTTACTTTCCTTCCCTGGGTTTCCAACGAGCTGCAGGTGGATATGGGGGAATCATTGTTAACAATAGAGAAGTTATTCCTGTACCTTTTGGGACACTAGATGGAGATATTACTCTTTTTATTAGTGACTGGTACATAAAGAGTCATAAGGTTGGTAAACAGGCCATATGTCTCCATGCTTATTTTCCCATTTGGTTATTTCTTAATGGATGTCTTTATTTCTTGAATTTTTTTATGTCTTTTAGTTACTGATCAAAGCTTATAGAGAAACAGGAACTCAGAAATGACCTTGAAAGCGGGACTGGCCTTGGAGCCCCTGATGGAATCCTATTTAATGGACTAGGCCCTTATCAATTTGATAAAGCCCTTGTACGGGATGGTATCCCTTACCAAATAGTAAATGTTGAACCAGGTATTTGTCTATTTGCTATATGCTGCTAAGTGCTTAAGTTTTCTGGTCTTTCGGTACACATTATAATTGTGCTTTTGACGTGTTTCCATTGATATCTTTGAATGCCTTATTTTAAACCTGAATTTGGGATTTCTGAATGGAAAAGGGATAGGTGAGGCATTTTGCTGTTTGAAATTTGTGGTGTGAGGTATGAGACATGAACGTACTGAAGAATTCCTATCACAACGGTTTCAACCGTCTTTGCTTTGTTTTGGCTGTAATGCCTATCATGCATCAAGACTAAGAATTGCTCCATGCAACAGTATGGTAATAGTCAAGATAAAAGGAATTTGAGCCACAGTTGTCGGTTAGGGTGTCCTCATCTTTCTCAAAATAGTTTCTTCTGTTATTAACTATATTCAGATTTTACAAATCTTTATTTAGACAAAAGTTACTTGCTAATGGAGTTTGTAAACCTGGGTCATCTGATATTCACAACGCTTGTCTGTTGTAATCGGAGAATAGAGACTATTAGTGGTATATGTTCAACATGAAAGGTGAACATAAAAGAGAGGGCCAAGTAAAATTCATTCTGCTGGTCCTAGTTCTGTTTACAAGACTGGACTGTAGATATAACTTGTAGAATAAGAATTTTTACCTACTTGCAGAACTAGTAAAGTGCGTTTGTGCACCCGTCACCCATATTGTGCTTGTTTATTCATACTTGTATTTTATCTATATATAGATATATGGATGATCATCTACGAGTTGTACTTAAGCCACTGCTTTAGTTTACGAGAATATATCTTGCTGTGTCCTGGCTGGAATATGGTGATGAGTTGGAAAGTTTAGCACTAGGTTTTGAGAATCTATTTCCTGACAATGGGAAGATATAAACAGTGATTGTTAATCACTTCAATGAAACCAGTTCTGTTGACAGACATCATTTAAGCAGTCACCTTGGTAATTCCATGAAGAAGTCCTAATGCTGACAAGACTTTTCATCTTCAAGACTTCAATTGCTCATAAGTTTCATGTAAATTATTCTAACACCAATCCTTTATAGAGAATGCCTTTTCACTTTGTCTTGTACAAAGACACTTTCTTGGTTTTCGGCATCCAAGTTGAAACAATTCCAGTTACTTTACAAGCTCCATGAACATTTTCCTGAACTTGACAGATAAAGACAATTAAGCCCTACTTTTTTCCTTTCTGCTGGGTTTTAAATGTGAATTAATTTGGAAGATTTCTCTCTGATACCTAAAGGATTATTTGCATCTGCAGCTGAACCATTGGATGCTGAATCAGCTCATTTGAGTTCAATTAAGTTGCAATTATAAACCACCTGTAAATCGAAACCTCAGTGCTCTTATGTGATTCATTGTGGTTATGTCAACTACACTATCTTATACTCTGTGCACTTGTGGCAGCAAATATCTGAACAATTTGAAGGTTATATAAAATAAACCTATCTTAAATTGCGTATACTCCGGCGATATAGATAAATTATTCAAATTATCAACTTGTGAAATTAATGTACAATGAAACTCCTGTTGATGAATTTTCATGTGTAACAGGCAAAACCTACCGCCTGCGAGTTCACAATGTTGGAATTTCTACTAGCTTGAATTTCAGAATCCAAAATCATAACTTGGTTCTCATAGAAACTGAAGGGTCTTATACTGTACAACAGAACTACTCAAACATGGATATCCATGTGGGTCAGTCGTACTCGTTCTTGGTAACAATGGATCAAAATGCTTCAAGTGACTATTACATTGTTGCCAGTCCACGGTTTGTCAATTTCTCAGCTTGGACCAAGGCTCCGGGAGTTGCTATATTGCACTACTCAAATTCGCAGGGGCCTGCTTTAGGTCCTCTTCCAGACCCTCCTAATGAATATGACACGTATTTCTCAATGAATCAAGCAAGATCCATAAGGTTGTAGTTAAATGATGTTTTTCCTTTCTTTTTATTACTCTGTAAATTAGTGAACATTTTTATTTCATATAGAAGCATCTTTGTGATTGTTACCCCACTTTAATGTTGTGGCAGCCTGATATGCATCTACCTCTGTGACATGTGGTCTGGAATGTGTGAGGATGGGTTTCTCTGTCTGTTCTGTTACTGAAAACAACTATGAATATAAAAATTATGTTGCAACTAACTAAAATTGCTATCAAGGGAGAAGGCTAATGATGCTAGAGCATTGCTTCGGAGCATTGTTTCCCTTGTATTCAAAAATGTTATCTAAGTAATGCAGTGTTCTTATATATTAACTTCATTTTGAACTGATTGGATATACAATATTGTTGATACAGATGGAATGTTTCTGCTGGAGCTGCTCGCCCAAACCCCCAGGGATCTTTCAAGTATGGCCAGATAACTGTTACCGATGTATATGTAATTCTGAATAGACCTGCCGAGCTTATTGATGGGCAATGGCGTACTACTCTAAATGGGATTTCCTACATAGCTCCTTCAACACCTCTCAAGCTTGCCCAGCAATTTAGTGTCCCTGGGGTCTTCAAGCTTGATTTTCCTAATAGGTTTATGAATAGACCTGCAAAAGTTGACACATCTGTAATTAATGGAACTTTCAAAGGATTTATGGAAATTATTTTCCAAAACAATGATACTTCCATCCAGAGTTACCATCTTGACGGTTATGCCTTCTTTGTTGTGGGGTAAGAAATGACTTTGCAAAAATTCTGTGGTCTCCTGGGCTCGTTCTTTGTAAATTTTGAGGAAAGGTTGTCTGACAGTCTGGTGTCACTTTTCATGTGGTCTGTAGGATGGATTATGGAGAATGGACTGAGAACAGCAGAAACACTTACAACAAATGGGATGGGGTGGCTCGCTCCACTACCCAGGTAATCACAGTCCTAAAATTTGAATTCTAGAGCTTCTGAATATTGTGTTGTATCGATAGATTTCATTTTAGCTGTATACGATCAGCATTTGCTATGTGCTTATTTCATCTGTTCCTCTCTATATTTCTCCATTTGCTTGATATAAATTTTTTTTACATTGCTGCCATCCCATTAGTTTTATTGTCGCTGATTAGAGCAGATGTGTTGGACAAACTAATGCCCTGCTTCTTCAATCAAACAACATGAAAGCTGGTAGTCATAGTGATTTGACACCTTTAATTGACAAGTGAACCCCTTGTTGTCCACACTGGCATATGGCCATATCGCATATTTATCTAATATCTTGGACTCGAGGGAAGAAAGAGAAGTCTTTTTGGTCTCTCTCATTACCAATTGTTATGTTAGATGGTACATCCACTTTAGTGCTTTATTCTACTCATTTCATCTCTCAAGTTCTCTTAGAACAACTATGCCAGCCAATGTGAGAGGCATCATGCCCATATGCCTCGTATTCATTTGAGTTAATTACTAGGTGCTTGCAGGATATGCAATCAATAAAGTTTAAATAGAGTTGCATCTTGTCAACTCCATCAGCTGATCTGGGATTTGTTCTGGAAGAGACATATTCTACATACTATAGGACCTATCTTGCACCACTGTTCATGTGCAAGGAAGTTTTTGCAGACTTCTAGGTTCAAGCATGGGTGGCTATTACTGCTCAATTATGCAGAATCCTATGACCTTCCAAGACTATCATTTGATAGAAATTAGGAATGCGGATGTTGCAAGGGAAATTTGGTACATTCTGCTATATGCTATAATTATATTATAGCTTCAGTTTTACTGTTGTCTATGAAGAAGATAGTTTAATGCTGTTTCTGAGTATTTGGATGTAATATAACTAGGCATGCAAATAAGCTGAATGCATATGAATGGTAGTGACTTGACTGAGCTCGAATAAAAAGTACTTCAGCTTTAGTCTGACAAACCCACTCATCCCATGCTGGAGCAGAGCTCAGGCCATGAAGGTTGGAGGTTGGCTCTTTTAATTCAAGCCTGACTTTGAGTTCCTATCAAGTACCACCCAACATAATATAGGCCAACAATATAGAATCCTGAAGCAAAATCAAGAAAAATGTCGGATTAAAAAAGCATGTGTATATCCATGCCATTTTATACACGTTCAAGCTCGGCACCAGTCACTAAGAATGAATATGAATTGAAATATTATTTGAGGCTCGACAAGCTCATGGTTGTTCAATTCTTATGCACCCCAATATGCATCAAAAAAGATGTATCAGTCATCACTTCCAGTTGAAAACTTGACCTACATATTTTCTGTGGTTTGTTCATTTCTTCGTTTTTCTACATAATACTATGGGCGTCCATATCATTTTCCCAGAGTAAAACAATTACTCTTTACATGAAGACGACATTCTCTCCTCATACATGACTATGCAATTCTTATATACATATTCTTGCAGTTCACATAATTGTATATCAAGTTTTCTTCTACCCCTGCCTACTCCCAGTGGTTTTGATTTTAATAAATGTAGCCATGTTCCTGACAATATTTTTTACGTGTTAACAGGTGTTCCCTGGTGCTTGGACTGCTATATTAGTATCTCTTGATAATGCTGGGATGTGGAATCTTCGCACACAGAACCTAGACTCATGGTATCGTGGTCAAGAAGTTTATGTCAGTGTTGTGAATCCAGAGAATGACGATAACGAGGTTCAGTTGCCTGAAAATGCCATCTATTGTGGTGTGCTCGCTTCCTTACAGAAGTAAGTGACGAAATATGTTTTCTCTGTTTTGTTTCTTTTATCTGTCCTTACTCCCCTGAGTTCTTGTTTTGAGAAAAATGTTATATGTGGGTTTTGAACTTACCATAAGGATAAACATGTTGCTTAATTCTTTTGAGTGGAAACAAAATGTTGTTGAGGGAACACTAAATGTTTTGGTTCAAGAATTTTGATTGGGAAAAGAAAAGAAAATGCTAAGGAAAATATTTTTGATTGTTTGGTTAGTAAGGAAAAGGCTTAAGAAAGGAAAATTTAGGGAAAAATATGATGGATTTGAGGAAAATGAGTTTTCCTCACAAAATGGTGAGGAAAAGTCCATTTGATATCTCTCTCCTTTTCCAAAACATTTATCTTCCGTTCTTTTCTTCATTATTTTCTTCTACAACCAAACAAGCTTGAAATTTTATATTTCTTTACTTTTGTTTTCCTTTTCCCTAATATTTTCCTTTCCTTACCAAATTCCTTAACTCTATGTTTGGTTTAAGGATTTTGACAAGGAAAAGAAAATATTAGGAAAAAGGAAAAGAAAACAAAGAAATATAAAATCTCAAATTTGTTTGGTTGTTAATAAAATTAATGAAGAAAGGAACGAGGAAAAGAGGTGTGATGAAAGTGTAGGAGAATGAGATAGAATACTTCAATATGAGGAAAATCGTTTTCCTCACCATTTTGTGAGGAAAATTCATTTTCGTTAAATACACTATATTTTCCTTACAAACCAAACAATCGAAAATATTTTCTTTTCTTTTTCCCACCAAAATCCATGAATCAAACATAGTGTAAGGATAGAATTGTCCAGCATCTTCCACTGTCCTCTGTACTTGGATACAGTGTAACTTTATAATGTTTAGAATTGTTGTTAAGGTTTTTTTTTTTTTTTTTAAAAAAATGTTAAAAACACTAGAAAAAATGAATAATTTTGTGGACAGTTTCTGATTCAGTATCTTCTGATAAGCTTTTTCATATTAACACCCTGACTCATCTGTTACCTCTGTTGAATGTGACTCTCGCAGGGACCAGGCTCAAAGAGTCAACTTCTCCGCTGCGCCATCTCTGGACAAAATGATCGAGATTGTTCTCGTTGCAATTGTTGTAGCTTTATTGGAATTATTGGGCATCATATAAGTCAAAATCATTGAATTGCGCCTTATATATATATATATTGATTTTTCTTTTTTTCTGCAGTCAAGTGTATAATATTGAATTTTATCATCTTTTAACTCAGTGTCAGTATGCAATATTTTGGTAAAGAAAATATAATGTTGGTTGTATGTGACTCAATTTTTAGCATTTTGAATGAGCAATCAGCTTGAATGTTTGAGAATAGCATCCAGTATGTTTCTTTTGGAATTGTTCAAAGACAGACAAAAGGTAATGCATTTTATGTTGAGAATTTTGTTGGTAGTACCATGTGTGTCATGCTTCATCTCTGAACTTCTCATTGTTGCTTTCATTTTAGTCTACAGAAATTAGTAATGCTGAGAACTTATTATTATTGTACCATGCTGGAGACAACAGGCTTCACCAGCATAAAATCTTCAGTACAAAAGATATACTCGAACAAAAATATGTTCAATTAACCATCCAACTAAATGCAAGATTTTCCAAACAAGGAATAAAATTAACTCAAGGGCAAGTTCCTTGCATATTTTTTATGGAATGGCGGGTCTTGTAATCTTTCATCTTCGGCTCTGCCTGCGCTTCAAATATTTTTATGGCTTCATCTCTTCCTGAAGTCACTATTATACCATGGATTGTCTAATTTACCAGCTGGATCAATGAATTCTTCAAACTATTAGGCTCTACCTGAGCTGTATTAGCCTTAAAGAAGAAAAACAAAGTCAATATTTACTGGAAAGGTTAATAATCTAATCAAGCAAACACTTGGTTTTGTGAAGGATGTCGGAGAAAGAGAGGAGTTGCAAGAAACCTAGAAAGTGACTCTTCTATCTAAGAAATAGTATTAAGGTTACCTCTACTTTAAGGATGTTCAAAACTGAGCCATTGAATGTGGTGACATTAGCATCCGTCACTTGAAGCCCTAAGGAATATATGGCTTCCATCAACCTTGAAAACCCACCTTGCTTTTGATTGCATATTAGTTTCAGCAGGAAATCTTTTGTCCCCAGTTGGCTTACTTCAACTTGTACCTAAAAAATTGGAAACATTTGGCAAATGTTTATGCTAAGTTGGTGTAAAATGAAAAGAATGTTTTTCCTGACCTCTGTTTGTGTCTTTTCACCAACACCATCCTTCTTGCCTGCAGAGTCTCTGATTGACTTTGTGACATCTTGTTTAGAATTAACTTTGTTGCAGTCCTCCTCTTCCATTGCTCTGAGTTCATCATGATAATTTTCAATACTTTGCAACAGCTCCTTTATGTAGTCAGCTGCATCTCCCAATGTAGCAGCTCTATCCATCTGAAAAAAACAAATAGATGCATGATTGAGATTAAAACAACATGATCAAAGGTGTAAATATGGTCTCAATTTGTGAAGATGTGAATTTTTTATTTTAAAACCTTAGATATTTTTGGGACTAACGCACGAAGAGCAAACATTCCATCTTTGATCCTCTTCCTCCGGTTTCTCTCAGTCACAAGATTCTTCGACTTGTAAGGTCCCTTTTCTGCCTTGTGCCTAATTCTCACAGCTACTTTCTCATTGACATGAGCTAATGCAAAATTTGCATACTTCTTCCTTTTTAATCTCAGGTTGCTGCTTGGTGAATCTTCATATTCTCTGTTTGATTTTTCGGGCGACATGCTACCAAACACATGATCAGAGCTTATTTGAAGTACTTGGTGTTCATTTGAAAGACTGGAACAAGTGGGTGATCCTTCAAAGCTAGAATAGTTGTTTGGTTGGGATATTTGAGGAAGAAAATTCAGATGGTGGAGTGAAGGAGGCCAATTCTCGAGATAGTCATTGGAATCAGGATCACAAGATTGTTCTCCAAGGGTAAAATTGGTATGCGCCTTCTCAGTCATATTTTCTCGTTTAAGAGAGACTTTGAAGCGAGCAGAAATATAATCCAAGATCTTCTGATCTTTTGGTACCTATAAGCAAAATTATCATTTTTCAGATATGTTTTACTATAGATTATCCGAAAAAGAAAATGGCTTACATGCTTGGTGGTAAAGAGTTCAATCAAACCACAGGCTACAGGGACAAGAACTTGGGTTCCATTTATCTCCTGCAATAAGACCAGTGAGTTAAATTAACATTAGTACTCCTCGACATGATCAGTTTCCAACCTAAAGAAAGCTAACAAAGTAAAAAATGTTTATTTCCAGCAGAAATGATGAGGGACCCCATGAAATGCCAAGTTATCAAGAAAGCAATATGGTCTGGATATTGGTGTTTAAACAAAAAAGCAAAGAAAAGAAGAAGAAAAAGATATTCACAGAGAGAGAGAGAGAGAGAGAGAGAGAGAGTAATGCATTGAATGAAAGAAGAACTAAAGCCCGTATTACTACTGTTCAAAAATTAATGTAGGGAGAACTGTATGATCAAAATATAAGTTCAGAGATTGATATTGTAACATACATAATCTGAAGCAGAGGCAATTTTGTGGGCTGTCCACCTTGGTTGTTTTGATATCACAACATCCCCATGAATCCTGGTTAATTTCACCTTAATGATTACTCTCCTCTTTACCCTCAGAAAGAACCAAAACAAATATACATATTCATTTGCACAAGAATTTGGTCTCAAATAGTAAGGTGAAGTGTTTGAGTACCCAGAATACAATGGAATGACAGATGGTAACTCAGCAAGCTTCTTGCAAGCCCTACTTCTGACCGGATGCTTGACCAATTTATCCTTGCATTCACCGGTCAAATGCTTCCCCACATCATTCTCATCCTTTATTTTGGTGATTTCAGGCCTGTTTCCGCCACTGCAGCAGCATGCCTCCCACTCAATAAATCTGAGAAAAGTCAATCAAGAAGCAGATTATGATAAAAAGATATAGATAGGGGCACTTCTGGGGGAAAAAGGTACAACTTTAATTAATAGCAAGAAGTACCTTGAAGGGTCATCCCCTAACTTCCAAATGACACAGTAGTCCCATGGCTTACTGTTGATAAGAGGTCTCAGCCACTCCACTCCTGTCTCTAAAGCTGCCATGTCTCCACCCATTTGAATGCTTCTTTGTATTTTTCTGGGCTGGCAAAAACATATATTTTTTCAGAAGTTAAAAGAGTCCGTTTATATTGTCTGTTTTCAAGAATCAGCTTGTGTATATATACATATTACATACCTCTTATCTTCTTTGGGCCATAATAATATTATGGTTCTGTTTATAATAGAGGTAACTTTGGACGACAAGCCTAACCAACTTTAGAAAATGCAGCGTCCTCTCCCTTCATCAGTAGAAAATCTGTCAGAAGAATCCGATACTCCTCTCTCTCTCTCTCTCTCTCTCTGTACAACTGAAAATTGTGGGAAAAGTGGCCAAGTTATATCAACTACAGGCCGGTGCTGATATAATGTGAAGAAAGCTAAAATTATACCGACAAAAACAAGAAAATACAGGTAGAAAATAATTGGCCAAGAGTGGTTCAAAAGCTTCAGTGTGATCAATTGATATTTGACAACTGCACATGGCTAATATCAGGAATGATGATATCTTTTTCGCTACAAGAAAGTTAATTATGCCTTAAATAGTAGGACAATTTGTTGCTTTTTCTGTTTTCTGGTTTCGTTTCTTTTTTCTATTTTCTATTTTCTATGGCTTGGTAAAAGCCCTGAAGCAAATGTAGGACATTAGGGGACAGAATATTTGCACGGCCGAGTGTTTATATATATATGTATATCTGTCTTTTGTACTGGTTCTTTGTGGAGGTACCATGATTTGCCATAACAACTCTATTGTACCATCTGCAGTTATGCTTTTTTGGGAGGATTTGCCGCTGGAACATTTTGTTGAATTTAAACTTATTAATAACTGGAATAAAGAGCATACTCAGCCCAAGAAATTAATTTTGAGCGTTAAACAGAAAGCCGGGAATGGAAGGGAAAGGTGGTAAGTGTAGCTGTTCCTCAAATCTAGAAATAACAAAATTGTCATTTATATTGCAAAAATTCAATTTCGTTCACAAAAAGTTAAAAATTCTTGATTGAGCTTTTGAAGAAAAGGCAGCATTTAGAATATGTGCGGCAAATTCCAAACTCTCAGTATATAAAATTTGAGAAATCCACAAATTTCCAAACTTTTTGAAAGAATTGGAGTAACTTTGTGCCATGTCCTAAAAGAATTCGAAAATTTGCGTATGCTAAAGTTTAGCATACAAATTTCTTGTAAGTCAGCAGATTGTAACTTATTTTCAGCTTCTAATATTATAGAAAATTGAGTTCATTGAATTGAATTCTGGGATTAGGAATATGAAAAGAATAGTTAAAAATTGAAGCAGTTATAAGTCCAATTTTCTTGATGTCACATGTTATCCATGATGTGGGGTTGAGATTGATCCTTTGCTCGAGTTGGGAACTGACGACTCTATTATAACAATTCTTCAATCTAAATGTGCAATCATTATAAGGTTGTTTAGGATCATTGAGGGTTCTAGAAAAAAATCCTCAAACGCTCTACAGATCGTGAGAGTGAAGTATAAGAGAGAAATTATCTATATATATCTATATCTATAGTATCTGTAAAAATATGAATGAGTATAGTAGTTTCTTCCCTTTTATGTAAGGAGGACAGAAAATATCCCGCTCTACAGATCGTGAGAGTGAAGTATAAGAGAGGAATTATCTATATATATATATATATATATATCTATGCTATCTATAAAAATATGAATGAGTATAGTAGTTTCTTCCCTTTTATGTAAGGACAAAAAATATCCCTATCTAATAAAACTATGACATTTAATATAGATGGTTTAATGGTAATTGCAACCATTAAATCAAGTTTTTCATCTTAAATAATGTATAGGCATCAAATATATATCATTGTATTTATTACATTTCTTACAAATTAAATATTTTTAATTAGAATTATAGAAAATAATAATTACATTGAAATTAGTGAAATAATTTTTTTACTTAGCAAATGTAATTACATATATTCAAATAACCATGTTTAATACACATAGTTTTATTGTAATTACAATTAAATTGAGTTTATTTTTAATTATACTCACAAAAAATAATAATTATAATTAATTAAATCAAGTCTTTCCATTTTATAAATGTATATATAGCAAATATATATATACATTGTATTTATTAAATTTATTCCAAATTAAGTGTATTTTTAACTAGGCATATAGAAAATAATAATTATTTTGAAATTAATTAAATCAAAATTTCCTAGTTAGCAAATATGATTATGTATATTGAAATTTATCCTTCTATCATCATATTTAGTTGGGCTTATAGAAAATAGCAATTAAATTAAATTTAAGCCATTAAATTATATTTGCATCTAATGAGACTATTGCTATCACATTAAATACATATGGTTATATGGTAAACTACGAGTAATTAAATTAAATTTATTTTCATTAGACTCATAAATAATGACTGAATTGAAATTAATTCAAAAAAAAAAACAATTGATGAGAAAAGATGATACTTCATAAATACATTTGTATAGATATTCCTTCTGTGCTCTCCCTAAAAAATAAGAAAAGAAATATTTTTTATATATCAAAATATATGTATTCAATTCAAATATAATAGTAAATTTAATATGACAATGAACAAGAATATGTTAAGCCTTACAATCACATATTTAATTGATGAGGAAAAAGAATGATATTTTATAAATGTATTCGTACAAATATGGGTTCTCCTCAAAACTAAAAGGAGAAAAGTACTTATTATATATCAAAATAGGCGTCAAACTCATATGTAATATTATATTTAATTTGATAATAAAAAAGAATAAACTAAATTTATTTATTTGTTATCTTTTTATTTATTTGTGTATTTATATATATTTCTGAAATATTTTTGGTTAATTTTTACATATAACGATGTGCACATTTTATTTTCTTGAAAACTAATAGAAAAAAAATGCTTCCATGTTGTATCACAAATCTGAAAAATTTTCTTAACCTATAAGTTAAAAGCAAAAGTTAGGTCAAAAGAAAAAAAGAATATATACTTGATAGTTATATTAGAAGTTGTGAAAAAGAATCAACTAAAATTTTATTTTTTTAAATAATCTTTTAAAATAAATTATTTTTCAATTAAAATAATAATGTGGAAATATTAACTTTCAATAATTATTTTTAAAAAGACAATAGGATATAAATAAATGTAAAATTTATTTTTATCAAATTATCTTTTGAAGGATTAAACTAAATCGTGGGGTGTGATGGAGGATGAAGAAGACCTTATCAAGACCAAGTTTTGTATGACTTAACTAATTATATGATAAACATTTTAAGGTATACATCAACGACATAATGAGTATAATTCACTCATTATATAATTAACTTGAACTTGATCATGTTTAATTAAAATTTGAAAGATCTTTATAATTCCTCCATCGCCCATCAATTCTCTATTGTTTCATTGGTACCTAGTTTTAAAATTTTTCTGACATCAAGTTTTAGTTAAGTTTTTTCATGGTTTGTAATGTGAGAATTTTGCCAAATAGACCCTTTTGAGGATCCAACTTTGGCAAAATAATTAAATGTGTTGTGCTTAATGAAATTTATGAAATCTTCTAACAATTTGAAGATAAAGCACATATATTTTGTTATATTAATTTTTCTACAAAGATAAAGTACATATATTTCCCTATATATTAATCTTTCAATTAATAGTGTTTTAACATATAATTTTCTCAAGGACCTTTAAATTGTATGGTAATGACAAAAAAATTATTATTATGTAAAATATCAGTTAACTTTTATTACAATCGATGATAAACTTACATATAGAATACATTAGATTTAAAAAGTGCTTATGTGCGCGGGACCACATTTTTCCCTAATGAAAAGCTTTTATTATAATTATCGCTTAGAAATCACTATCCAATGAGAAGTGCTACAAATTAATACCATTAAACTACAATGCACGCGCCTAGAATTCGTAGTTATTGTTATTATTATTGCAACACACAAATTGGGAATCCTGTGAATCTAACGAAGTAAGTTATGTTGAGCAAAAAATTATAAAGTAAATAAAAAAGAACAATTACTTGAAAAACAACTCATAATAAGATAGCTAATTGAGTATATTTTGAGAGGCAGATCTTACTTTTGGACATATTTATAGAAATTATTTGGCTATGACCACTTAATTTGTCAGGAGTTCCTTTCGTATTATTGTTTGTTTGTTGATGACGGTAAGATTTGGTATAGAGCGGATTGGGCTCTGGCCTTCTATGGTCGACCAGAATATGGGTAATGGATAAGTATTTGGTTGAGAACGGGTTGAGTCTTGCAATCAATCAACACATGTCAGGCTAGCTGAGGAGGCCTTCGGCTAAGGCACGCCAACACTCAAGTCAGTAGAATTTGACCAAAATATGGAGTGGCAGAGTGAGGGCTAAAGTTATAGTGAACATACCTTTATGAAGGGCTGCAATAGAGTATTTATAGTCTCTTGTGAGAGGTTAAATATCTGTGATGCCCCTAATCGTGCAGTAAGAGCTTTTGTCTTTGTCTAAGGACCTTTAGGTCTTCTTCCACTTGAAAACCTTCTCTAGGTTGAAATATCTGTGATGCCCCTAATCATGCGGAGGCAGACTGGCGGTACGGTGGAGACATGCTTCATAAATGCGGAGGCATACCTCCTATCAATGTATTTAATGCGGCAGAGTAGTGGTTGAGTTACATTTAATATGATAGTGACCGATGGCGGGGGAAACACTTCCTATTTCCCTAATCGACCTCCTCTGGTTTTAATGCTGAAACACAACCAGCCTCCTTCTTTTGTAAATTTTAGTAACCTTTTTCATCTGCCTATGTCCCCAAAGTCGGGCAGCACCAAGGAGTCAAATTTTTATTACTTTACCACTCATCCTCATCGAAAGATATTCGTGACCCCTTCGTCTTCCCATAGTCAAACTTGGAAAAAATGATAATTCTTCATTCGTGCCCCTAGGGGGTTAGGTTCAATATTCCTAGGGGGTGGTTGAGGGGTCGTGTCGAGATGCCCGGGAATGAGAACCCTACTTGGGATAACATATTTATTCGAGATCTGATCGAGTTTGGGGAGATGGAGGTGTCAGGATACACAACAGATAGAAACCTGGTATTAGCGGGCTTGTCGCCTGCTCGATTGAATTTGCTAACTAATGCTCGACTAGGTAGACACATTCTAGTTGCTTCATTCTTGTTGACTTCACTTCTTGTTATCATAGTTTCTAATCAATAAACTACTTTTGTGTTTTTACGTTTTTTAAATCGAGCAACAATCATGAACCACACATGCTAACAAGCCATGGCTTGACAAAAAAAAGTGCAGGAGTGTTGGGAAGCAGCTGCCCAACGAGAGGCTGCGTCTCAAGGTGTTCCCTCACAGTGGGCACCACCGTTTACTCCTTCACCTACTCGACCATCTCTAGTCGAGGTTGCTAGCCCAGCACCTTGACAAAAATAGAGAGCTGCCGATGACCAACCCCCATCCTAAGAGAACTGCTGCTAAGAAGGGAAAGGGGAAAGCCATCGATAACACCTCACCTTTTGGGTCGCTGCCCAATTAGGAGCTATTTTCTCTGCCTACTTTTCTAAACCCAAGGTTTGGTCTTGGCGTTGGGGTTGTGAACAATGCAATAATGATAGATGCGGGGTCGACAGGGACAAGGTTTGGTCTGAGCTTGCCCTGGTTGATTGTAAGGCTCTGCAAAAGGAATAGTTTGATATCTCCAAAACTCAAATCGAGTCACTTGAGTTGAGGGTCAAAGAGTTGGAGAAGCAGCTTGAGGAGAAGGACGCCGAGCTTGTGGCCGTTGCTACAGACAAGAGTCGGCTAGACGGTGTGCGGACACAAGCGAGGTCGGAGGTGGAAGCGGCCTCATTATTTGGTTGGCCATAGGATATAACAGTGCTCTATGATATGCTCCGGACGAGTTTTTTAAGATACTGCCGAGCATTTGGAAAGAGGCAGTGCAGCAATTTATGTTAAGCCTAGCTTTTCAAGAAGCTAGTATCGTCTTCCCTGTCGATGACGCTAAAGAGGCCTTCCAAAAGGTTGTTAAGCAGTTGGAATTTTTGGGCTACCGGTTCCAACCAGAGGATAAGGTTTGACTGAACGTGTTGCAAAATGAGCACCTTAAGGATTATGATGAGGTCGAGCTTGTCAATGAGGTCGAAGCTTCTATCTACCCTATGGCAGTCAGGGTGGGGAAAGAATTTGACTTCGTTGGTGACTTCACCTTCGACGTCAAGGATAGAAAACTTAATGCCGCAGCCTACTTCCTCTCTGTCGGATGCACTTTTTTATAGAGGAGGCTGGCCCTTCTCGATTGGCAGGAGCTCCTCACTCTGGGGTGGACCAAGAGGTCGAAGGTCCCCAATGGTTGAGACCGTGACTCTGTCGACGAGCTTGACAAGGTTGTCAATAAGGTGGCGGCAGATACTGCTCGGAGTGCAGGAGGTGAGGTGGCGGGCTCAAGCTGATGTCGCTATGATTCTGCTTATTAGTTTTTTTATTTTGTTTGACTTGATCCACCCTGTGAGGCGTGATGGATGATTTCAATTTAATATGATGAATATTTTTGTACAACTTAGATGTTTTTTTTAATTAATATCAAATTTTTGGTAGTTCATTGTTGATCTGATTTCATATTGCTTTTGCTTTTGCTCACTAAGTAATAGGCCTTATGTTCATTAGTTTGAAACCAAGATAAAGGTCGACCACAAGGTCATCATCAAATAAATAATTGAATAAATAAATGTATCATTAAAGAAATTTATCTTATTTGATGCGTCAATCGACATGAGAATTTAAGTCAATATGCACATAAAAATTGATTGGTTAGAAACCTTAAAAATCAACTTTGAGGTCGACTACTATGTCAACTTTAAATAACTTCATTGTTATTAAATGATTAGGCTAGGAGCCATGATCGAACATAGGTCGACTTCATTAGATTAAATTCAAGTTATCATGTAATCTTTGAGCTGAGGTACGTGCGTCTGTTGGTTAACCTGTAGCCAAGATAATGGTCGATTACTGGCTCGACTTTAACGATTTTCTCATTTACGAGATAATTAGGCTAGAAGTCGTGATCAAACATTAGTTGATTTTGTTGGTTTGAAACTAAGATAATAGTCAACTAGGGGGTCGACTTTAAATGATCTTCTCATTTACGAGATAATTAGGCTAGAAGCTGTGATCGAATGTTAGTCGATTTTGTTGGTTTGAAACCAAGATAATGGTCGACTATGGGTCGACTTTAAATGAGTTTTTAGTTTATGAGATAATTAGGCCAGAAGCCGTGATTGAACGTTAGTCAATTTTGTTGGTCTGAAACCAAATTACAAAAGCACACTTTTGGAGAGGATTAGATCTTGCGTGTCATAAAGCTATTGAGTCAAAACTAAGTCTCTTTATACATAGAACTTTTTTCAAGTTTACCGCATTCAACGATCGAGGAAGTTCGCTCCCATCTATATCTGCTAGCCGACAAGAATTGTGCTTTGCCACTTTGACTATTGAGTAGAGACCCTCCCATTTCGAGTCACATTTTTCAACATATTTTAAAACTTCGACTTTCTTGAAAATGAGGTCCCCCCCCCCCCGAAAATTTCTTGGTTGGATGCCTTTATTGTAATGCTTGGTCATGATTGACCTATACCTTTGCATCGTTGAATATTCATGATGTTGTAACTCATTGATTGTTTCGAGTTCGAATTGTCTTTCAGCTTCATTCTTGATCGAGTTGTAATGAATTACTGGAGCTGTATAGTTTAGCTGGGACTATTGTTTCTAAACCATAGACCAGACTATAAAGGTTGTGCCCCGTGGTACTTTTAGAAGTGGTTTTATATGCCCATAAGACACCCGGGAGGTCGTTTGCCTAGTTTCTTTTAGATCCCTTGAGTTGGGTTTTGATGTGGTCCAAAATTGTCCTGTTAGTAACCTCAGTTTGTCCGTTTGATTAGGGGTTGCCAACTGAGGTGAAGTGTTGTCAAATTCCCAAACCTTCGCACTAGTTCCTCATGTTTCTGCTCTGAAATTGAGTCACATTATCTGATATAAGTACTTTTGGTAGGCCAAAACGGCAGGTGATATTTTTCCACAAGAAGCTTCTAATTACTGTGTCGATTATCTTTGAGACTGCTTTTGCGTCAACCCATTTAGTAAAATATTCGATTGCCACAATTTTGTATTTCCTTTGACCTGTAGCTTTCAAAGAGGAAGCAACTATGTCTCTCCCCACTAGTTGAAGGGCCATGTGAACTGAATTGGTACCAGGGTTAATGTAGGCTGATGGGAGATGTTGGAGTGGACCTGGCAGGATGGGCATTTCTTGGCAAAGTTGACTGCATCTTTTAGTGAGGTCGGCTAAAAGCATCCATGTTTGATGACCTTGTGGGCTAATGCTTGCCCCCCGGAGTGGTTACCACAAATACCTGAATGGATTTCCTACAAGACCTCCAAAGCCTGCTCTGATGTCAAACACCTTAATGGGGCTCCAGAGAGGGATCTCTTATACAACTACTTGACCTCTCATTTTTTGAGCCTCAATTTTGTCCTTTGGTACCTTACCTTCACTTAGATATGCTTTGATTTCATGTTGCCAAGTTGGAGTTGATTCTTGAATTTGCCAAATCTGCTTCTGGCCGGAACCGTTTATAGTGGGTTTGTCTGAGACCAAGAACGTGATGATTCTCTCCCTAGTGCCTTTCATCAAGCTAGCAAATTTGGATAAGGCACCTGCCCTTTCATTCTCTGATCTAGGAACCTGGCTGAGGGAGAATTTCTTAAAAATGCTACTGCAGTTTTTTAACCTCAGTGAAATACTTATTCACGGTAGTTTTTCCTTGCTTGAAAATCCCCTTCGAACTGCTTTGCAACTAGTTGAGAGTCTGTAATAGTTGCTAACTGTTCGACCCCCCATCAATGGCCATCCTCATACCGGCTAAAAGGGCCACGTCTTCTACTTCATTATTGGTGATAGGGTAGTCGAGTTTGATAGCAAAGTCATATTCCTCAGTGCTGGTGGAGCGTAGGGAAACACCTATCCCTCCATCCATGCAAGTTGCTGAACCATCAACATGCAGAGACCAAACAAGTGGACCTGGTTCGACCTCGCCAGGGAGGTCAACACACTCAGCCACAAAGTTTGCCAACACTTGTGCTTTTATAGTTGTTCAAGGCTGGAAAGTGACATCAAAATCTCTCAACTCAGTGGCCTATTTAGTCAATCTCCTCTATTGTGTTCGATTTTGATAGGATTTATTTCAAAGGCTGGTTCGTTAAGACAACTATAGAGTAGGACTAGAAATATGACCTCAGCTTCCTGGCTGTTGTGACTAGAGCTAGGGCAAACTTTTCGATCTCCAAATAGTTGTGTTCTGGTCTTTGCAAAGCTTTGCTAATGTAGTAAACTGACATGTGTGCGCTGTGCTATGTCAACACCAGAATGAAACTGATTGATATTGACATGATTGAGAAGTAAATGCAGAAGACTTCTTTGACCACAAGTTTGGCAATCATCAAGGGAGTTGATAAATATTACTTTAAGTTGACCAGGGCGTGGTCGCACTCTTCTGTCCATTGAAATTTTCACACGTTCTTGAGTATTTTGAAAAATGGCAAGCTTTTATCTGCTAGTCGGGCGATGAACTGACCCAATGCTATGATCCTCCGACCAATTTTTTCACGTCCTTGACCATTTTGGGTGATGAGATATCCTAAATTGCCTATATTTTTTGTGGGTTTCTTCTATACCTCTTTGGCTGACCATGTAACCTAAGAACTTTCCTTTTCTCACCTCAAATGTGCATTTATTGGGGTTAAGTTTCATGCCAAATGCTCTTAGTATGGAGAAAGTATGGTCAAGGTCGGCCAAATTATTTTCTTCTTTTTCCATTTTGACAGTCATATCATCGACATAAACTTCCATGGTCCGCTCGATCTTGTTTTTGAACATAAAGTTCACTAATCTTTGTTATGTGGCTCCTATATTTTTTAGACCTAAAGACATGACCAAAAAACAGTATAGACCATTGGGTACCACAAAAGAGGTCTTATCCATGTCTTTAGGGGTTATAAAGATTGATAATGCTCCTGAAAGGCATCCATCATACTCAAAAGATCACAACCTGATGTCGAATCAACTAATAAATCTATTCGAGGCAGTAGGCAAGGGTCTTTAAGACAAGTTTTATTGAAATCATTACACATTCTCCATTTGCCCTCATTCTTAGGGACAAGAACTACATTACATAGCCAACTAGGATATCTGATTTCTATAATTTAGCCTGGCTCTAAAAGTTTGTTGACCTCTTCCCCGATAATCTGGCACCTTTCTACATTGAAGGTTATGGTCTTATGCTTGATTGGCTTGAATGAGGGGTCCATATTAAGGTGGTGGACAATGATACTAGGGTTAATTCCTTGGAGGTCAGCAGTTTTTCAAGCAAAAACATCAATGTTTCTTCTGAGAAAGTCGACCATCATGCATTTTATGTTGCTCCCATATTGGTCCCAATCTTTGTAGTCTTGTGAGGATTTTCGGGCTCAAGTTCAATGGTCTTGAATTCTTCAACTAGTTCGACCTTGGTTTCCTCCCGCTTCCTTTTCTTGTTTCCTTGTCCCTCTTTGGGTTCCATTACTGGGACGTCCCCTGAAAGTTTCAGTTTAGATTAAGTTTTCTGCTCATTTGCCTCAACTGAAATGGTGTAGCATCGCCAAGCCTCATTTACATTACAAAGTAGGTCTCCTAGTCCTACAGCTATTGGGAACTTGACCTTCATGTGGTAGGTCGAGACAATTATCCTGAAGTTATTCAACACAAGTTTTCCAATTATAGCATTGTAAGCAAAAGGTGCATCAACTACTAGATAGTTGACCATAAGTGTTTATCTTCTAGGTGCTTATCTGAATGAGGTAGATAAATTAATGGATCCTTCAGAAATGATCTCGAATCTTCCAAATCTGACCAGGGGGTGCAAATTGCCTCGAACTTCAGCTTTCTCAAATTCATCCTCAAGAAAATTATGTTTGCAGAATGCCATTGTCTACCAAAACCTTCCTCACCTCCCTTAAAGTTAACAATTTCAACTAATACGATGAGAGGGAAATCCCATTTACAGTTGGTCCCTTGGTGCTCGAGGTGCAAGAGATCAAAGAAAGAGATAGGCACTGCATTAGTGGAGAGTTGTAAAAATATTTCGACTAGAGAGGATTTAGTAGATTCCAATCTCCGTTGGTTCTGCCTTCTTGCTGTTTTGGAGTCTTTTCCAGTTTTCTCCCCTGCATTAGTATCGATCACACATCGAAGGGGTGAATGTTGATCATTAATTGGCTTTTTCCCTTTGTCTTCCCCTCTCGAGTTGACTGACCTTTCTTTACGGGGAGTCTAGTCGGCCAGACCCCTATCCTATCTGGCTTTCTCATCAACAAACTTTTTCAGGTGTCCCTGTCGGATGAGTCGCTCGATCTCATCATATAGGTTGAAGCAATCTTTCGTGTCATGTCCCTTCTACCTATGGAAGTGACAATATTTCTTAGATCTCTTTATGGCTTTGATTTTAGTCAATTTCCTAGGCTTTTTGAAGAGGTTATCATTCTGGATGGTGAACAAGACCTCCTTCATAGCAGTGTTTAGTAGGGTATAGTTGTGAAACCCCTTGATGGGGGATTGATGACCATCTCTCTACTAGCTGTTATATTTCTTCTTGGCTTTTTTCCTTTTATTCTCAGGGTTTCCCTACGTCAGTCTGTTTATATTCTCTTGGGTTATATACCTCTCAGTGAGGTCAAGCAGCTTTTCCATCGATTGTGGTCTTTCTCTGAGCAGGGTATTGACATATTGTTTGTGTCTAAGACAAAGGAATAATACATCAATCAAGAACTCAATCTGCGGACTGTCAATTTTCAGTACATCAGTGTTAAATCTAGCAAAGAAATCCCGAAGAGATTCTTTCTTGTTCTCTTTTACCATATGCAAGTGATTGTGGGGCAATTTTGCTTTCCTTATGCTTGCAAACTAGTGAAGGAACTTGTCATAAAGCTGGTCATAAAAGAAAATTGACACTGGCTCTAACTTGACAAACCAATCAAACGCTATGCCTTGGAGTGTGGTGACCAGCATTTTGGCATAAATGCACTCATTGTGTTAATGGAGCTGCATCATGTGCTCAAACTGGAGCAAGTGCTCATTTAGTTCAGTTGAACCGTCATACTGGGGCAGACTAGTAGGAACCTTCGGGTCAATAGCTATATACTCGTCAATTATCTCTTGGATAAATGGTGACCGCTTGCAATGGAGTTAGGGTGCGCTATCATGCTAAGGCTTTTTTTTGTGTGTTTCTCCTCGAAATTCCATCGAGGCATCTATTGAACTGTTGAACTTGGTGCAACACCTCTTTCCATTCTTTTCGCTCTACTTGTGACAAGTTTCTATTTAGTTGAGGTTTTTTTCACTCGACCTTATCGCGCTTCAGGGATCTAATAGGTCGAGCGAAATGTTCCACAGAGTCAGCCATTTCTTCACGAGGATATAGATGGGTCTTCTCATGTGGGAATCGACTTGAACTATCATCATGTCGTTTAGGCGGGCATCGAAACTGATTCCCTACCCTTTTCTCTCTTTGGACCTTTCGTCGTGATGAAAGGGATGGGTAGTGGCACTGGCGGCTGCTCCAGGCTGATTATTGAGCTTTTGTAGGGCGGTTGATAGTTGAGCTGATATCTGCTCACTTATTATCTATATAAGTTGTGGCATAGTTAGAGTTACTACTTACTCGGGCTAGGAACTAAGTCCAACCATATCTTGCTCTTTTGATGGCGCAAGAAAGGGGTCGGGGACCTTTTCATCTCCTCCATATCTAAAAATGCTCGCCTTGTGTTTATCATCTGCTCAGGTTATGGACTCTAGAACCCACAGACAATGCCAAATGATGATGGTAAGATATGGTATATAGTGGATTGGGCTCTGGCCTCCTGTGGTCAACTAGAATATGGGTAATGGGTACTTGGTTAAGAGTGGGGTTAAGTCCTACAATCAATCAACACATTCTAGGCTACCTGAGGAGGCCTTCGGGTAAGGCACTCCAACGCTCAAGTCAGTATAATTCGACCAGAATATGGAACGGTAGTGTGAGAGCCAAAGTTATAGTGATCAATGAACATACCTCTATGATGGGTTGTAATGAGGTATTTATAGTCTTTTTGTGAGAGATTGAAATGTCTATGATGCCCCTGATCATGCAATGAGGGCTTTTGTCTCTGTCTAACCTTTAGGTCTTCTTCCACCTGAAAACCTTCTCCAAGTGGCGCATCCTCCTTCTTTCTAGGATATAGAGGAGATCTCCACATTTAATGCCGAGGAAGATTGGTGGTACGGTGGAGACATGCTTCATAAATGCGGAGGCATGCCGCATATCAGTGTGTTTAATGTGATAGAGTGGTGGTTGAGTTGCGTTTAATGTGATAGTGACCGATGGCGGGGGAAACGCTTCTTGTTTCCCTAATCGATCTCCTCTAGTTGAGATGAAACTCTAGCTGAGAATCTCTTAGGCATGCTTTGGTTGAAATGAGGGATCTCCAGGGATCCAGGGGCATCTCTGGCCGAGGGCATGTCGACCATGTTTGGGCTAATCGATCTCACTCTGGTCAATTGAAGGGATGCTGATAATTTATACTGTCTAACTAGCCTAGTGCATTCTTGGGCCTGGTCTAGTACTGTTAGGCCTAATGAGCTCGATTTAGTTCCCCATATCATTTGTATTCATGGGATTAATTTTGTTATTGATATGTAGAAAATTAAGACATGACACTACAAAAAAATATAATATTAATTATAAAAGAATAATTGACAAAGTAAAAATTATCATTAATGACACATATTGAGTGACAATGGCTATTTATTTTATCACAATGATCTTTCTAAGTGACAGTAATTTTAATTTTATTTGATTATTGCTTGTCTGTATTCTTTTATTTTTATTTATTTAAGAATAATATAATTATTTCTTTGATACATTATGAAATATTTTTTTTGTATATTGGCGTGTATATATATATATATAGATAAATAAAGAATTAATTTATTTCTATTAAGAAAAATAGTCTAAAAAATCTAAAATATTTATATGGATTACAATCATTTTTGAGAGAGTATAATCAATTTTTTTTTATATTCTTGATATTAGAGATTAAAAAAGAATCGGTTTATTTCAATAAGGAAAAGTTTAGAAATTTTGGCACACTAGAATGAAGATCCACCAACTCTGGAGAGTAATAAAATGAGCTCTATGAAAAAAAAAATTAATGAAACTTATACCAATTAATTTGTCTCATTGATGAGATGTTCATACAATCACTACAAGAAAATTCGCATTTAGTGGCACAAACTTAGTGATATTTTATATTATAATGACACAAAAAAGTATTATGGTAATAGTTGTAAAAGAATATCACTATATTTGGTGGCATTTGATTATTAAATGACAAACAAAATATAGACATTTTATTGAAAATACCAAGATAATGTGTTTCAATGACATTTAACTAGTGTCACTAATTTTATTTTTTTTAAGAAAAATACCACTAATATGTAGTTATAGTGCCGTTTGAAGAAAAATATCATAAAGTATTTAGTGACACTACTTAGTGGCATTTATAATGTGATGTCATACAAAAGTAATATAGTGATAGTAAAAAAAATGTCACTATAATAAAATATTTAGTGGCATTTGATTAAAAATGCCAACAAAAGTATAGTTTGAAGACATTTAACTAGTGCCACTATTTTTCTTAAAAAATGTCACTCATATTTGTTTATGGTGTCACTTAGAAAAAATGTTACAAAAAAATTTAATGGCACTAACTTAGTGACATTTGGTAGTGTAATCACACACAAGAATAATATGGTAGTAGTTGTTGAAAAATGTCACTGTAATACAATATTTATTAGCATTCGATTAATAAATGATAGAAAAATAGTGACATTTGATTGAAAATATCAATATAAATATATTTACAAGGCATTTAAGC
This sequence comes from Jacaranda mimosifolia, assembly GCA_018894105.1. NCBI lineage: Eukaryota > Viridiplantae > Streptophyta > Magnoliopsida > Lamiales > Bignoniaceae > Jacaranda > Jacaranda mimosifolia. Next base: position 23,192,663 of record CM032128.1, on the reverse strand, counting down.
AGTGCTACTAATTTTTTCTTAAAAAAATAACACTGATATTTATTTATGATGTCATTTATAAAGATACCACAAATTATTTAGCGGCACTGATTTAACATTATTCTACAGTATATTGACACATTAAAGTAATGTAGTGATAGTAATAAAAAATGTCACTATAGTATAATACTTAGTAGTAATTGAATAATAAATATTATAAAAATGTAAACTACTAACATAACTATATGTTAAAAGCATTTAACTAGCAATATTACTTTTAAAAAAAATATATATAACTCATAATTTAGTTATGGCGTGACATAAAGTAAATATTGCACAATAATAGATAAAGTATATATAGTTATTAATAACTACGAAATATATAATTTTAAATCTTATCATAATGCATTGATTTAGATTAACTACTTAATATAATTTTAATGTATCGACTAAATTAATCATATTTTTCAAGAAGTATTAAAAATATTAAGTTTTTTCCCATTTTTTCTCCTCACCTATACATTTTTTTTTGTGAATATTTTCTCTTTAAATTTAATGCCTCATACTTTTTTAAATTTATTATTTAATAAAATAATTTTGAGCATATATCTAAATAATTGATAAAATTTGCTTTTAAAGTATAAAACTATAATAATATTTTTGAAAATTTATAATGAACATTTAATGGGTAGCTTGATGGTAAACTTATATATATATATATATATATATTCAAGTAAAATGTTGTAGGTTTGAGCAATTGGATCATGTTGGAGTCTCATATATGGGGTGCTAGAGGTAGATTAAAATGTCAGTCAAAAGAATCTTTTCCCCATTTAATTTAGCATGTTATTTAATTAACTTTTATGGCATGTTGTATGTCATTTAAAAGAATCTTTTGTGGCATTTTAACACACTATATGCATTTTTTTGTGGCACATTAGCATGTCATTTAAAAGCATTTTTTTGACTTTTTAATATGTTATTTATTGTATTTTTTATGGCGTATTATCTTGTTATTCAAATGAACTTTTGTAGCGTTTTAACCTGCCACTACATGCAATTTTTATTGGCATATTAGCATATCATTAAAAATAATTTTTAATGGCACTTCAACATTTTTTTTAATGCATTTTTCATAACATTTTAACGTGTCATTTTATGCAAGTTTTGTTGCATTTTGTTAATGCCAAAACAAAGTTAATTTAGTGACATTTATACCTTTAGCTATACTGCTACAAGTGACACTTTTAAAAAATATCATTAAATATAAAATTGCCACTATAATAATAGTTAAGTGACATTTTTTAGTGTCTTTAATGCTTGATTTTGTTGTATTGAGTAGCTAAGTGCCAAAATTAATGAGGCATCGGATGAGCAAAATTGAGTTAATGGTGACCCATGAACTAAGAACTAAGGCTAAGGGATCTGAAGTTAGAGTCGAGCTATTTATACAGTTTGAGTGTGGTCTAAGGGCTTCGACATGTTGGGGGTACCAAAGTGTTTGGAGGGGAGAGGACCTGCATGTTTGTAGGTTTGATCTAAACCACATGTGCACGCGCCTTGCCCCTCCGTCCGTCCGGCCGACTCGACTTGGGCTAAGGCACGGGTGCAAGTGTGTTAGATATTTTCTTTTTGGAAATTTTTTAAAATAAATAAATAAAGAAGGAAATAATTCAAAAATAATAATAGTAAGTTAATTTTATTATTATTATTACTATTATTGTTGTTGTTGTTGTTGTTAATGTTATAATCATTTCTAGTTTTGGGTTTGAGACCGAAATTATTCCTCCAACAGTCACGTCTAATTTCTTAAAATGTTGTATCTAATGTCCTTTAAAATTCAAAATAAAGGTCATAATCTTTAGTTAATCTAACATACTTAGGGTCATGTCCTATAGGCATAGATACTTAAGTCCTATAATAAATATAAGTGTTGTCTAGTGTCAATTTATTAGAAAAATTATACAAGTATTCGCATACTGGCATTCAAAGCACCCCACATACAAACTTCATTACACAAAAAGGTTCAAGTTAGTAAGGTTTGGAGGTATAGCCAGTAGGAGTACCGCATTTGGTAATTCCAGAGTCATATCTTGGGAGGTTATTCATCAACAATCCTGAACACCAGTGGGGACAAATAAAACCTTAGCAAAACTGCATTTGTCTAGCCTCAACTTTTGTTTCATTTAGTTCTTCAGTCTTGACGTTCTGCTTCCGATTTGCATTCTTTACTAAATTTTGTCTTTCTATTTATTGTGTTATATTATATTCTGTTTATATACACTTCACTCCATATGTATTTATTTATGTATTGTTTATTGACTATTAAATTTATGCTATTGAATTATAAATATAAACACACACTGGTGGTCACCAATTTACAACAGTCTTAAGGTTTTATATTTCCTCTATGTTTATAAGTATTATTCATTAGCAAACTAATATTTAATTATGTTTCTTTGTTGCACAACAAATACTTAGGTTTCTATTTCAAGTAGAACATCCTATAGCATTTAAGTTTCCATTTTATTCTAGAATATGCAGAATATCCTAAAGCGTATTTAAATTATTAAAGTTAATTAAGTGTCTACTTAACCTGTACAAAATAAACTTGTTTCTACAACTCTATTTTTCTTCTAACTCTTGAAAAAATTGCTTGTTATGTATTCTGCTTTAAATTTGTTTGCGAGCTATACTGTCCTATTTTACAATTGTGGCATATAAACTTTAATTTATTTTCGTTTTACCTTTTCAACTAGTGGTATATTTGTTCCTATATTAACTATGGCTTCAAATAATGATGTGCCACACATTCCTACTGAATCCAATGTGACTAGCATTGGTAGTGGAATGCATAGTGCTCCCATTGCTCCTCTTCTGGTTGTCGCTGCTCTTACTACAATCGTACTTGGACAAGCGAAGTAACCAGAGAAGTTCAATCGAAAAGAGTTGAAGAGATGGGAGCATAAGATGTTGCTATCTCTCTACACTTATCTTGCAAGGTACTTGCGCAAAGAACATCCTGCATCGAGGAAAATTTGGATATGCAGACCGTAGCTACTATTGATGCATGGAACCACGGGAATATCCTATGCAAAAATTACATACTTAACAGGCTGGACAATGTATTATATAATGTCTACAGTCCAATCACTACAGTGAAAGAACTTTGGGAATTACTAGATAAAAAGTACAAATTGGAAAGCATCGATATAAAGAAATTCATTGTTGGTAAGTTCCTAGAATTTATAATGGTTGATTCTAAATTTATAATGTCGCAAGTGAATGAGTATCAGGTGATATTATATGAATTGGCTTGCAAAGTAATGGCACTTGATGAGGCATTCCAAGTTGCAGCTCTGATAGAAAAATTGTCCCCAGGATGGAAGAATTTCAAAAATTACCTCAAGCACAAGCTCAAGGAAATGAACCTTAAGAACGTAATCTTGAGGCTAATAATAGAGTAAGATAACTGACTTTCTAGAAAGAAAGGTGACAACAACAACTGTGAGAACAAGACAAATATTGTGGAGCAAGATCCTTCAAACAAGCGAAAGAGGAATGCATCTGACCACCAAAATGAGAAAAAGAAGAAGTTTGAAGGGAGTTGCTATGTGTGTGGCAAACTAGGCGATAGAGCTCAAGATTGTAGACATTATCAATAAGAGTGATTTTGAAGAAAAACGGACCTTTGAAGAAGAGAAAGACAGTCTATCAGATGGTGAAAATAATTTTAATTTGTCAGTTGTTTTTCTGTGGTAAATAGGACAATCCTAAGTAGTTGTGGGTGGATACTGGGGAAACTCGACATATGTGCTTAGACAGAAGATTGTTCACAACATAAAAGAATGCAAAGGATGAGAATTTGTTCATAGAGAACTCTTACAACGTCCAAAGTGCATGGAGCTGAAAAAGTGGTGCTCAAAATGACTTATGGAAAGGAGCTAACTCTCAACAACGTGCTTCATGTGTCTAACATAAGGAGAAATTTAGTATCAGATCATATGCTTAGCAAGAATGGATTTAACCTAATTTTTTGAAACTGACAAGTTTGTACTTAGCAAAAATAGTGTATATGCCGGAAAAGGCTATTTGTGTGAATGTAATAATCATCATACCAAAAGTTGTTGCAAATAATAAGAAATTGAATTATGCTTATTTGTTGGAGTCCCTACACTGTTGCATCATAGACTAGGGCATGTGAATTTCGGTACCTAAACTAAATTGGCTAAAAGTGACATTCTACCTAAGTTGGATCTTGACACAAAATCAAAGTGTGAAGTTTACATTGGGCAAAAATGACTAAAATTCCTTTTAAGGAAGTTGAAAGAAGCACTGACTTAGATTCAATTCACACTAATGTATGTAACTTAAATATGGTACAATCAAGAGGAGGGAAAAAGTATTTTATAACTTCTATAGATGATTGTACAAGATATTATCATGTTTATCTACTTTCAAGTAAAGATGAAGCAAAGTATTTAAACATTACAAGAATAAGGTTGAGCACCAACTCGAGAAGAAAATAAAACTTTGAAATGATAGAGGTGGTGAATATGCCCACCTTTTTGAAGAATTTTGTGTTGAATATGGAATAATTCATGAAGTAACCGTACCCTATGTGCGAAAATTGAACTTTAAAGGAAATGATTTGTATTAATAATTAATGCGGGGGCACCTCAAACCATGTGGGAGGAGACAATGTTAACTGCAAATTAAATCATTTAGTTAAAGTGAGAGTACCACCTCTTAAAATGGTTAAGTTAGGACTCCAAGACAGTTGATAGAGTCTTTATTGGCTATGCACAACATATTGTCGCCTATCAATTGCTTGTATATAAATTTCATGTTCTTAATATATAGGTCAATATGATTATCGAGTCAAGGAATCCAAGTCTCTTCAAAGAAATATTCCCTTAAAAAAAGGAAGAAGGACGAGTCTCATTTAAAAGACCTCGAGAAGTCCAAGAGTCGGGCAAAGAGGACGTTGAACCTAGACATAATAAAAGAGCTCGAATGTCTAAATCCTTTGGATTCAACTTCTTAAATTTTATATTAGAGAGTGAACCGCAAACATTCACTAAAGCTATGGCAACTCCAGAAGCTCTTTCGTGAAAAAAAGCAGTAAACAGTGAAATGAAGTCCATCATGCAAAATTATATTTGGGAACTAGTTTATTTGCCTTTTGGAAATAAACCTTCAGGGTGTAAATGGATTTTCAAGAAGAGATTGAAAGATGATGGTACGATAGATAAGTATAAGGCAAGATTGGTAGTCAAATGGTACAGATAAAAAGAAGTTCTTGATTATTTTGATACATATTAGCCGGTGAGTAGAATAACTTCAGTTCGATTATCACTTGTGTCAACGCAATTAGCAACCTACACATTATCAAATGGATGCAAAACAGTTAATGGTGACCTCGATGAGGAGAGTACATGGAACAACCTAAAGGGTTTGTGGTCACTGGCCAAGGAAAAAAATGTGTGTAAATTAATTAAATCATTATATGGATTAAGACAAGCATCTAAATAGTGGCATCTAAAATTTGATCAAGTCATGATAGCCAATGGCTTCAAGATCAACAAATGTAACAAGTGTGTGTATATTAGAAGTTTGCCAATTGAATATGTCATTGTGTGCTTTTACATAGATGACATGTTAACCATGAGAAGCAATAGTGACATAATAAAAAAAGACAAAAAAATTGCTAAGTCGCACTTAGTGTTAAATTTATACTGTGTATTGTATGCTTAGCGTTATATTTATGATACTAAATCATATATAAACAGACATTGGTGCACACTAACTTACAACAAAAAATAATTTAAAAAATCTAAAAGTATTTAAAGGAAAACTTTTCTGTATGTATCGATTGGAGTGAAAAAAAATTTATAAATAGAATCCAATAGATTTTTAATTTTTTGTATTTTATGAATAAATAAAGAATAATTTATTTAGATCAAGAGAGTAATTTTGAATATCCATGGCCCTTTAAATGGAATAAATAAGTGTAAACTAATATTAAATTTAATAACTAACAATCAATGGAAATTTTTAACTTAATTAAAAAATTCAAAATTTTGAAACTTACGTCAAAATTACACAATTACAATCAAAGTCCCCATTTCTATATCTAATATTACCAGTTTTGCAAATATTTTTTCCTGTAGCAGATCATAAGAGATTGCATTAGGAATTTATTCATCTTATAAAATATTGAATTTTATGCCAAAGATTTTAAAAAACATGAATTATCGTTTAGAATCACGTAGTAGTGAATTTTCTTGCAAATGAAAAATTATACGAAATTATAATTTTTGATAATTACGGTTAAAATTTAAATGTCAATTAAATCATTTATGAATACTCAAATATCAAAGAAATATATTATTAAAAGAACTAAAAAACTGGTGTAATTTTTGTCCAGTAAAAAATTGCTTGATTGTCATCCCTACTCCAAGTATCTTAATGAGGTCTTAGGATCTATCAAGGGCCTTTTTGGCACAAATGACTAAACCAAAATTATCGAGAAAAAATTATTTTATCTTCCTGTGAAAAATGAAATAGGCAAAAGACCTCTTATGGTGGGGGGGGGGGGGAGAGGTCAAAATACCCACTTATCATTTTTAAAATCATGTAACGGACCTCCTTACAGGTGCGAGTGAAGCTCATGCGCGTGTTTATGCAAGTGTTTGAAGCTATTTATGTATAAAATTACTTTTCCATCCTTACAATATCTAAAAAAAATCAACGGTTCAGATTAAATCCCATAAATAAGAAAATATATTAATATATATTATTTAATAAATACATATATATTATCATATAATTATATGTATATATATTTAATAAATATATACACATATTGAGACATTCCATTACGAGACTTATTTTTCTAAAATCAAAATTGATTTTTTTAGTCAAAGATATTGATTCACTTCAAAATAATAATGTGATATTATTAATTTTTAATTATTATCATTAAAAATAACAATATAAAGCTTAGTTTATTTTGGATGATGGGCTAGGAGGAAATTTATTTTTCAAAGTCATATATCATTTAATTTCTAAAATATAGACTCAATAGATTATTTAAAGTCCAGCACTGTAGTTGATTGCATTCAACTAGTTTGGTCGGACAAATATATTCACATCTAGATATTGATTTATTCATTACTCACCTAACTTGGAAAAATTGGTGTGTATATGCCAGTTTATTGATGCTTAGGCGCCAATATTTACAATATTGATGCCAATATCTTGGGGAGTATTTGATGCTTTTAGTCAATTCTATATACTAGGTCTCAAAATGTATGCTACGAAATATTGTTTTGTCTCATTCTTTTTATGATTTGATCATTTGAAATCCTCGAATATTACATTTTCTAGTGAAATTTTGAATTATGCTTAAAGAAAAGCTCAATTTTTTTTTCTTCATGTGTAAGAATATTTTGTTTAATTCATACTTTATCCGACTAATTTTTCCATATATATAAATATGCTTCTAAATATTCGTTTTCACCATTCATTTTATCCCATGTAATAAATATAATATATTTAAATCAAATAATCCTAATTCTAGCCAATTGGCTTTTGATCTATTGGCATAAGTTTTATACATAATATGTGAGTTGACAATTCGAATATAACGAACTCAAAATATGCACATATTTAAATGAAAAATAAAAATCTTTATTATCATTCAAAAATTAATCTCATTAATTAATATCTAATCCACAAAAGTAGATTGAATGCAAATACAACCTATTTTTATTTATGTTTTCAAACCCATTTTCATCCATTTTCAATATTTGAAAATAAATTATCAATAACTTATTATTATTTTTACTAAAACTCTAATTTATTTTTATCTAAAAACACATTTTCTCCCAATAATTTATATATTTTCTCTATCTATATTGATTATTACTATTTCTCTACCTACAAACACTAAATTTTCTATAATAATTATTTTTTCAACAATTTATTCAAGTACAAAGTCATTTTTAACTTATTTTATCTAACTATTTTTGTAAATTTAAAAATACTGAAAATAAAAAATAGAAATGCAAACATAACCAGTTTTTTCTTCTATTTCTTACATAATTTTTTTTCTATTTTACCAAAATAATAAATGTAAATTTGAGATGGATGTAGTTGACCCTTAAAACTCGAGTGACTTCTGTGAAAAGCAAACGCGTAGTTCTGTTTGTGTGTACTTTCAATAATTGGGACAAAGCCCAAATAGAAGTCCTCTAGTTTGAGGAAAGTCGCAATCATCGTCTGTACTCGCTCCACACTTCACTTCCACTGAAAATGGCGGCCTCTGCTCTGCGTATCGGTCTCAACCGCAGCCCCCAGCCCTGCGGCGTCGTGCAGCCTCATCGCTGTGCATACTCTTCCGGCTCCATCAAATTCGCGGCATTTCCTAATAGCAGCAAAAGCAATCTTCCTTTCTCATGTTCGCCTTCAACCCATTACGAAAGAATTCATGCGAATAGATTCCAACCCGTCCGAATTTCCGGCTCGAACCAGGCCCACGGTTCTGACCCACTCACATTCGACGTTGTCATCGTGGGAGCGGGTATAATTGGGTTGACGATAGCCCGTCAATTCCTCCTCGGATCGAATCTGTCCGTCGCCGTCGTCGACGCGGCGGTTCCCTGCTCCGGCGCCACCGGTGCAGGTACTAAATTGATTTTTTATTTCGGTAAATAAATGGATTTCTCTTTATTTTCTTTCGACCCAATTTTGATTAATTGTGGGATCTTTAACTTCATCCTCTGTTGGCATTTAAGCTGATTTTGAATTTTAGGGCAGGGTTACATTTGGAGGGTTCACAAAAGTCCGGGGACCGAGAAATGGGAGCTGGCAATGAGAAGCCATCAGTTGTGGGAGGCTCTGGCTGAGAGCATTCAGAATCAAGGCATGGATCCTTTACTGACACTTGGATGGAAGAAAACAGGTAGTACGAAATGATTTTTGTCATCTTAATGAATTATTGCCGTGTTTCTTGATCAGCTGAGGTTTTCAAATTGATGTAGATATGTCTCTGCATTTACTCTTACCTTGTATTTCAAGCTCAGATTGTCTTAGGAGTCGAAAAAAGTGTCCGTGTCTTGACATTCATTAGATCATGATTGAATTCTGTGGTTAACAGCAATCAAAATATGTTATAATGTAAAACATGGATATAAGATACTAAGACATTCTGTTTTATTAACATGATTTCTAAGATAATTTGTTGTTAGATGCCAGAAGACGTACTCTTTCGGGGTTATATGTTCAATTCTTTTGTAGTGAGTACATGAATATACTTGCAACATGAAGCATTGTAAGGATAAACATTAGTTGTGGTTGAGAGACAAGTTGCTTCTATATGACAATAGGATGAGATTATGTAAGTCCAAATATGCTCTTTCAGAAATGTCCATCTGGTATGTCATGTCATAGAGTGTGCCTCATGAAAATCTTGTGCTTATCTATTCCACTGCATATTCTAATAGATAATGCTTTTGTGTCTAACTTCTTCACATCTCATATCTTTCATGCAAAGGTCAAAATTCCCCTTAGCCACTTACAGATAAAACTTTATGTTCCTGAAAATGCTATAACTTTAGCCTAATGCCGGATCTAGCTTTTTCCTATACATTATTGAGTTCTTCCCAAATGCTAAGAGTACCACACTAATGACTGTTGTTTCTGTCATAAGGAAGCTTGCTAGTTGGTAGAACTGCGGAGGATTGTTCTGTGTTGAAGGGGAAGGTGGAGCAGCTAGTGGCTGCTGGCCTGGATGCACGGTTATTGTCTTCTGATGATTTGCTGGCAAAAGAACCTGCTCTTAAGCTTGGAGAGGAATGTGGTGCAGCTTTTATGCCCAATGACTGTCAATTAGATGCTCGACGTGCTGTTGCTTTTATTGAGAAGGTTCATAGTGATTCATCATTCGTCCTCTGAGAAGTAATTTCTTTCAGTATTCGATTTCTTAGAAATTTGTTCTTTCTATACATAATTGCTCGGAATGCTGTCTGATAGGCCAACAGGTTTTTTGTAGCAGAAGGGAGATATGCTGAGTTCTATTATGATCCAGTAACCAGTTTGCTAAGGTTGGCAAATTAAGATTTCTGTACTGTGGTAATCTTCGGGCTAAAGTTGAGTCATGATGATAAGAATACCTTTTGATTTGGATCATGTTAAGATGAATAATTCATTTTACCAAATATCTGGTTTAATAATTGCGACTGCTATACATAGGAAAAGTGAGCGAGACTATTTTAATACTTTTTCTGCGATTATGCTCAGATCTGAGAACAGTGGAGACATTGAGGCAGTTCAAACTTCCAAGAATACATTGTGCAGTAGGAAAGCTGTTGTCATTGCAGCAGGCTGTTGGAGTGGTTCTTTGATGCATGACCTTATAAAAAATTCTGAAATTGAGATAGATCTCCCAGTAAAGCCTCGAAAGGTAAGACCTTTAGGTGTGAGTCTTCATAATTTGCTTAAATTTGAATTGCTTCAGTTCTCGGCCATCAAAGTTTCGCTAGGGTTCTTTGAGTTTAAAGTATTGAGGGTGAATGATAATGAAGGCGCCAAACATTTATGCAGGAATATCTTTTTCTTCCTATTGCTAAATTCTTTTTGTGCTTTCCTCCTTTATCCAATACTTTCAAGAGTTTACAAAGGCTGCATAAAACCCCTTGAAAAATTTATAGTAAATTAATTATCTCGATTAATTTTGTTTAACTTCAATCTTCTTATTAGAAAGCTGGTGATTAAGGTTACTATATGTATTCCTGGAGATCTTATTTGAAATACTTTTTATTCAATTAGTACAAGATCTGCTGATACTGTTGACACAAAGAAGATGTTGCTTTGTTTCCCTTCTTTGCTTGAAATTTTTGGGATGCATTTTTGCATATGATCTTTTTCCAAGTTGGTTCCTTTTTGAGGGATTGTGCTTCTTTTAGTGGTCTTTATATCTTTGGAATTATGATGCATGATTTTCCGCCTTTGAAATAGTCTTTTGTCTTTTAATGTAAACCATGGCAACATGGGAGGTAGAAAATCCCAAGGGAAAGCAGTCAGGCGTTTTCATTGATTTATGTGGCAGGGTCATCTGCTGGTTCTTGAGAATTTCAACTCGTTGAATCTTAATCATGGGCTTATGGAAGTAGGATATGTCAATCATTCTGCAATCCTGGGTTCTACGACAGATTCTGGGGCTGAATACAATGTGAATACTGCATCTATTTCAATGACCGCTACCATGGACATGTCAGGAAGGCTTGTTCTTGGTAAACTTATGAGTGCTCAACTTTCTCTCTACGTTACCTGTGCATAATAATTCATGAATTGTAGATTTATATGTTTATACTCGAGTTAAAGAATAGTTTGCATGATCATGTACTGGCTCTGAGGATTTGTTTCTATAGGTGTCTATTTCAGTTCCTTTATCAAAGAGGAACTTATTAAGATTCTAAGATCAATATATGCATAGAATTACTGTTCTGAAATTATAATAGCTTATAGGTATTCCAAGTACGACTTTGAGTTAATTAGAGTCATCTGAGTTGATAACTGTAGAGATGAGTGTCTCATTTTATATTCAGTAACAATAGTGCACGAGTGACAAATGTGATATGAATCTTGCATCTCGCATAGCTGTAACGTATAAATGGTTTATGTGTAAGTTATCATTGTCTATATTGCTATCAAGGGCAATGGCATTAAAATGGTCATGTCAATGTTTCCCTGTACAATTCTGGTTGGTTCTTCACCCATTACAACCCTGTATTTCTTGTTCAAACAAAATTTGAGCTGTTATAATTGAATCATATGCATCATATTCTTCCAAAATTGTTTACTATGTGACCTTTGGCTGCAAAACTTTTCTAGTTTACAGAATCCTCACTGCTGACTGGTGCATGTCTTGGGATATAATAAAGGTCCAGGACTGCTTTCTGGTTGAATCACCCAGTCTATCCATGTTTACATCGTTTCTGATAAAGTTTCAGCCAAAGGACAATAGGTTTTGCTGCATCCATTAAACTCTCCCTTGTCGACTTCAAATTCTTGAAAGACCTGTTTTGCTGCATCTAGCTGGTCATATAAATTCTTGATTTTACCAACTTAAATTAGTTAACCATAGTTTGCCGACTTACCCCATGTTTTTATTTTTGGAATATCAGAGGGTTAATATTTAAGCTACTAAGATGTGGTTCTTAACTCTGCATTGAACTAAGTTAAGTTCAAAAGTTCATATTTCTGTCTTTCTAGATCAATATGCTTTGGGGAATATTGAACTCAATCTTGATGCATCATGCCCATTCCGCTCTTATCGAACTTTGCTAACTCTCCCTTGTCAATAACTTGTGCCTAACAAATTTGCAAATTTTATACAAACAGCAAATTATTTAGGCTCATTCTGTAGTGTGTACAATTTAGTTTTGTTAATGAAGTAACATGTAATATTTATTGATACGTAAGAGTCGAGTGAAGTTTGGTATTTGGACGGTTTGGCCTGGGTATAGCCAGTTCCATGGGGTCCTAAATTAGTTATGATGTAGTCCCTCTTTTATAAGGAAATTTGATGTTGTGGGGACTTAAGAATAAGCTGTGTATTTTCATAACCTTCATGTATTGTAATGGTCATCTTTAACCATCACCTTACTCATTGGCTTTGTAATCAAGATCCGCTCGACCAAGAAGACATTTCCTAAAGTGACCATGGTCTGGGTGCCAAGGAAAAGGCTAGGGTCATGTTCTTATCCTTTTCTCAATCTGCCGTCTGTTCTTGCAGGAAGCAGCCGCCAGCTTGTTGGGTTCAGCACTGAGATTGATGAATCTATTATCTGTAGGATATGGGAGCGGGCGGCTGAGTTCTTTCCTGTGCTAAAAGAAGTATCTCTGCAAGATTTAAGCAAAAGCAGAGAAGTAAGAGTAGGTCTGAGACCTTACAGTAAGTTTGCCAAGAAAGAAATTGGTTTCATTGTGATGATGTGTAGAGGGATTCAAATTATGGTTGCCTACTGATCTATTATGTTATTAATAAAACTTGTTCCAGTGCCGGGTGGAAAACCAGTAATTGGGCCTGTGCCTGGATCATCAAAAATGTTCCTTGCCGCTGGACATGAAGGAGAAGGGCTCTCACTGGTAAATTTGTCCTGCCCTCACTTCATAATATGCTTTGGCCTGCGAGATTTAGATATAATGTTTTCAGCTTTCGTTTATCTGTTTTTCCTCGTTTTATTTTGCCTTCCCCCCCCCCCCCCCCCCAAATACGATTGCCTTTGTTCCATCTTTCTTACTGGTGTATGTTTTGTAATGAAAAAGTCATGTCTTTGTGGATTTTAACCAGGCTTTGGGAACTGCTGAAATGATTTACAACATGGTGTTGGAGAATCCTCAAACAGTGAACCCAGAGCCCTTTTCCATTTAGGTTTTGTCCATCTCTCAGCATATCATGGAAACAGCAGATAAGTTAACATCCCACATGTTCCAGAAATTGTTGTGAGAAAATGATCCTGGTTGCATTTACTCTTTCAGAGAAAATTTTCAACTCTTTCAAGAATCTGATACTTAAATGTTACCAAGAAAGATCAAATGGAAGTTATAAAACAGTGCAAGTATATGTTATTTATTTGCGTTTATGTAATGCTCGTGGCTTTGTGATTCTGCCGTTTAAAGGAAGAACGAGGACCTTTCACTTTAATCAAATAAATTTGCTACGAGTTCATCTCTCTTTTGTATGGACATTTAATTTGTCTGTTATCATGAGATTATCTAACAAGAGGTATTCAGAAGATTATTCTGTAGAAAATGAATGTGAAGACCCTTTTTTCTTTTTCTTATTTGCATTTTCTATTTTCTTGTTTGTTCAGAAAATGGTTTGAACAGGTAGGGCTATAAATGGATATTCAAAAATTCGTTTACTGTTCGCATTCGTATCCCTTTATACAAAATTTATCTGCATTCTTTTAAAGCGGATATTATCCGTATTCGATTAGCAGATATCCGATTATAAATTGATATGGATATGAAAAATGCGTATCCGATCCGTTTAATATCCGATCTGAATATATATTTATTAAATAATATATTATTTATATGTTTTAATAAAATTTCATAGTCTATATATGTATAATTGGGAAGAAAAAAGAATAAATTTTAAAAAAATATTGTAATATAGAAAAAAATTGAAGAATAAAGTTAATCAATATAATTATTGTTGGTTGACTTTATAATTAATATACTTAAATGCCATTATTATTATTAATAATAAGTACTAATAATCAATTATAAAGTTAATTATTAATTATTAATTATACTATTTGTTTGATTGCTTTCGTTTTAATAAAATTATATAGTTCTTTTTATTAATTAAAATATGTATTTGTTATAGGTTCATAGACTTACGTATTTGAATATTTGGAAATGAATATTTAAATAATTATCATCGAATATGAATATAAAACAATAATTTCAATACAGATAAATTTAATAAAATATGAATATATCTGAATAATTATAATTGAATACGGATATATTTGAATCCAACGGATATCCGACGAATACGAATTTGGATATCATTTTTAAATATCCGCTAAATTCGTATCCGTATTCGTATTTGAATATTTGAAAAGTTAAATAAATACGAATATGAAAATAATATATTCGATCCGTTTAATATTCGTTTATACTCCTATGAACAGAGTAGACAGATCTGCAGAAAGGTGTTAAAACTATGTGGATTGGCCCAGCCCATCAAATGGACCGATTTGAATCAACCCGTTTGATTGTATTATATGGGTTAACTGGCCCGTCCCCTGGCCATCTCGGTTATGGGTTCCGGATTTAAATTTTATAAAAGAAAAAAATTGAACTGACCGTGGTCAAACGGGCTAGTGATGTTGCTGGTTGGCCAGCACTACCAACTTTGGCAAGATTTTAGGTTTTTATTTTATTTTTCCTTAAAAGAAGATTACCACTGGTATCAAATTTCATCAAGCAAGCTACATTGCTACAATTCTCTACTCTCCCAACTCTCTCAATTCTCTAATTCAATTTTTAATTAATGTATAATTTATCAATTTTCAACTATACATATTATTTATTGTATTTCAATTGTTCGTGCGATCAGTTATATGAAAATGTTAATGAGCTCAAATTGAATAAATTTGCAATTCTTTATCATCATTCAAACGATCTTATGGTAAAATTTATTCATTTTCTTATAATTTTATTTTGTGTGATATTTTTTGAATTTTACGTGTTAATTTATAGCAAGTAAATCCAAAATTATCTTCCTTTATGCACACAACGTTTAAAATTTTTATATTCAAAATACCCTTGTGAGTTATTATATAATACTTAAGTTTCTTCAATTTTGTTACTTCATTTTAGGACCTAAAGTATCATCTAACTCATAATCCAATAAAAACATTAAATCAATTCATTTTTTTAAAAGAATATTAAACAACTCCATTCTAATACAATATATGAAAATATATGGGACATTATATGTATTTCAATTTTGTAACGGTTTGTCTAAAATTTTCTAAATCTGCATTCGTTTTAGAATTTAAAAAATCTATAATAATATGTAAGGTTTTGCCTTATTTCACTTGTAGTTTATCATTACTTTATAAAACTCTAATTGAATAAGCAAATTGAAAAAGTTCCAAAATTTTAGGATTTCAAGGTTGAAATATACTAACCGATTAACTTCAAACAACTCGTAAAAAATCATTCGCTTGTTCCTCCATAGATAAACACTATATCTTTTAGTATTCACAATCAAATTTTTGTTGGGTCTTTTCTAAAAATTTGGTATGATATTTTAGGTTTTTTCTTTGTGAGTGGGAAGAAAAGTAAGTTAAATATACTTGTTTCTTTCTAGTCATATTTTTTCTTTATGCAAGGACAGATTTGTTGAAAAAAAAAATGCCATGTGCCCCAGGTTTTTATATTATTTAATTATTTTTTGAGGTTAAATTAATAATTTACAGTAGAGTTTTAATATCATCAGCTATTTGACTATGACAAATGATTTTGAGAGGGGTATTTGAAGGTTTTGATAGTATATTGGGGGTATTTGACACCTACCCCATAGTACAAGGGGGTAAAATGAATTTAACCTTATATAATATTTTCTTTTTAAAATAATTTAATATCATTTTGCCCTTTTATTTGAGTTGCTTTTTTATTGTGTAGGAGTTTTTTATGTTCTCAATATTGTTCATCATTTTTCATATTTTCAACTATTATATTTTTATTATTTTGTTTGAGTTTTTTTAAATCTATTGAGTTGTTTTTTGTAATAAAAATATAAGTATTTTTGTATTTTTGTATTGTGCCTTTATAGGTGAATGATGTTGTGACGAGCATGACTTTTCATTACTTTTGATATCCATATATTGTGATTTCGTGGAAAAAAATTTAGTTGCACCATATACCTTACCAATATATATATATATATATATATCATGAATTATATTCATTTTTACATGAAATTAGAATAATACATATATTTTTAATTATCATTAATGTAATTTGTGCATGAGGAATATACTAATATTAAAAAATAGGAAAGTGGCTTTTTTGAAAAAAAAAAATATATAAAAATAAAAAATTTGACTTAGAGTTTAGTAGTTCATGTTTTGGAATTTGAACATGCATAAAAATAATTTCCAAGTTTAGTGGGCATCCCACAAATTCCTCCACTTTTTTCTCACTCCACTTGCAAAACCAATCTTCTCCCGCGTCCCAACTCCCAACCATTTGTAATTAACTTTGTCTGGGCTGTTCAAAGTTAATTTCCCACAAGAAATTCAACTTAATTCACGCATGAAAATCTAAATTCTCCCGTCTTCGTGTTCCTCATTTCTGCCATGCAACAGAATCATTTTCATCTACAATGAACTGATCTACACTAATCTCCTTTAATTTCCCTTTGTTCTGCGTTTTCCTTCTCCTTAAATTCAATTTTCGGCAGCGGCTACCCAGATCATTCGAGCTTTCATGAATACATGGATCCAGCGGAGCTGCGTCGGGTATTCGGAATGTTCGACCGAAACGGCGATGGAAAAATAAGCCGGAGGGAATTAAGCGAATCGCTGGAAAAGCTGGGGATCCACATTCCGGAAAAGGAGCTTACGCAAATGATCGAGAAGATCGATGTCAACGGCGACGGATACGTGGACGTGGAGGAGTTCGGGGATCTGTACACGGCGATAATGGAGGACGAGGATAGGGGAGACGAGGAAGAGGACATGCGGGAAGCGTTCAACGTATTCGACCAAAACGGCGATGGATTCATCACGGTGGAGGAGCTGAGGGCGGTGCTGTCGTCGCTGGGGCTGAAACAGGGCCGGACAATCGAGGACTGCAAGCGGATGATCAAGAAAGTCGACGTCGACGGCGACGGAATGGTTAACTACGCTGAGTTCCGGCAGATGATGAAGGGAGGAGGATTTGCCGCTTTGAGTTCATGACTGGTGGTTCAAACCCAGATCCAGATACGAAATATTTTACTATTTTTTTGTTTGATTTTCTTCACTTTTTTAAAATATAAAAAAGAATGCATGCATGTGAAATTCAGGTATTGCATTGTGATTCCCTCAAATAGTACATAAACTGTTATCATACAAGAATTGTGATCCCCTTAAATAGTAGGTATAAGAATGTTAGTGTTAATGTGCTCCCATTTTTTTTGTTTTTAATCTCTCTCTCTCTCTTTCTCTCTGTGTTTCTTGGGTCAATGTGATAAAGCTAGAAACTTCAGTGTCCGTTTGAATATTTTTTGAAAGCTCATTTTCATTTTCATATATTTTCAAAAGTTGTAAAAAAGTAGGTATGGTTTAAAATAAAAAATAGTATTACATTTAAATATTTTATTGAAAAGTAATGATTAAAGTATGTGTAAGGTTGAAAAATTAGTTGATTTAGATTTTTTTTTATATTTAGAAAGCCTTAATTTTTTAAAATATATATTTATTAATTTGAAAATAATTGTGAATACTTTATGTTAAATCAAATTTGAATTTAATTGATATGGTTGAAGGATTATAGGGTAAATTTTAAAAAAATTTAAAAATGAAATAATGAATATTTCGAGCGAGATTTGTTTGAGATATGAGTTTATGAAAATGGGCTGTGAAAATGAAAATGAGTGGTGAAAATATAAATAAACTAGATCAATTTTTTTGTTCATACTTTCTACACTCTATCTCCAATAATGCATGTACATGTACGACTTGACACACAATATCTTTGTTACAGTCAAAACTCAAAAGAGTATAAATTTTCCTTTTCTCTTGTTATTTTTTGGAGGGTGTGTTATATAAATGGCAATTTTTGGTATGACATGATAATACAATACAAATTGACTTGATTTATTAGGTTTGGATTGAAAGTTATTGAGTTGGGTCGATATTGGACTAACATGATAACCAATACGAAAATTATATGTTGGTTATTGGGTTTCAAATCACCCGATAAACACGATAATTTTATTTCGTCAACCCGACCCAAAATCTCAAAAAAGTAGAAAAAAAAAAAAAAAACAAGGAAAGAAAAATTCCAACTGCCAAGTTAAAGTGCCAATTCAATTGCATAGTTGTTAAAATTGAATTGTGCATGGACTTTTGGTTTAATATTGAAATTTCTTAGTACTGAAATTGTATAGGAAATTACATGAAATTCAATTATTAAATTGCTCAATGATACAGAATCTAGACTGTAGGAGTATAATTAAGATTGACTTTTTCAAAATTTTGGTATAAGCTGATTCTTTCATTAAGTTTTTAGTTGAATATAAAATGTTGTAGATTTTTTAGATGAATTATTAATGAAAAATAATTACAAGTTAAAATAGATTGGATTGTGGATTGTTGATGGGTTAGTGGAATGGATTGATCTATTTATTTTCGTGTCTGGATCACAGATCGGTTAATGGGTTGTTGTATAATGCCAATTTCTTATACTTTTCAAATAAGGATACCATCAGAAAGGAGGATGATCGGTAACTGGCATCCACCAATTTTATTTAAGTTTAACTAGCATACACTTTTACCAAAATTTAAAACTTTATCTTCTTAAAGATAATAAATTTATCTTTCATATATTATAAAATTTCAGTTTTGACTTCTCAAATTATAATTCACAAACTTCGTCAAATTTAACTCCGATCCTTTTCTACACTGCTTTCAAAGACAACTCCTAAAATTTTCACTAGTACAAGAATTTTACATTATGTTTGGTTTATGAATTTCGGTGAGAAGAAGAAAAGAAAATGCTAAGGAAAATATTTTTTATTGTTTGGCTAGTAAGAAAAATAATAAAGAATGGAAAATTTGCGGAAAAATATAATGTACCTAACGAAAATGAATTTTAATTTCTTGCAAAATGATGAGGGAAAAGTCTATTTGAACTTTTTTATTCTACAACATATTCATCACCCCTCTTTCCCCCCTCCTTTTCTTCATTATTTTCTTTAACAATCAAACAAATTTGAGATTTTATATTTCTTTCTTTTCTTTTTCTTTTCTCCAATACTCTCCCTTTCTTATCAAAATCCTTAAATTAAACATAGTGTTAGTTTCCTGAATAGAAAAATATAGGATAAAATATGTTCTACCCTTATAAAGGATCCAATTAGTTGAAAAACACAAATCATTATCGGACTTACAAGTACAGCCCTCTATTCCTTGAAACAAAGAATTTACACTATGTTTGGTTCAAGAATTTTAGTGGGGAAAAGAAAAGAAAAGAAAATGCTAAGGAAATATTTTTTATTGTTTGGTTGATAAGGAAAATATTAAAGAAAGGAAAACTTAGGAAAAATATAGTGTATTTGAGGAAAATGAGTTTTCCTCATAAAGTGGTGAGGAAAATGCCTATTTGACACACATCTCTCCTTCTCCACCATATATATCCCTATATTCATTTCTTCATTATTTTCTTTAACAATCAAACAAGTGTGAGGTTTTATATTTCTTTAATTTTTTTTTCTTTTTCCCTAACATTTTCCTTCCTTTGTGAAATTCCTTCAACCAAACATACTGTTACAGTCCCTACAGTAGATGTGTTCCGAAGACGCTCAATGTGTGGTTTTTTCTTGCATTTGAATGACTCTTAGTACATTTAATAACCTTCTTTCCCCGCATTTATTTGTGAAATAGAGACCAATCTTCTTACCCATTTTTGTCTGTGAAGGTACAAGCACTACAAAAAAATATTATTTTTTCAATAGAAGTCATCCGTCGAAATTTTTTGGAAGGATTTATGAGGACAAATGGGTTCATCGAAAATCCGATGAAAAACCAATAGAAACTCATTTGTAAATTTGGAGGGGATTTGGCACTAAAGGCGCGAACATATCCAACAAATTGTCTGTTGGAAGACTGTCAGAAAATACAACCCAATGAAAATTTTTTATGAAAATTTCATCAGAAAATTGAATTTTTTAATTGTTAAAAAAATTGTTTTCCGACAAAATTTTCATCAAAAGTTTCCATAGAAAAACCTAATTAAATCAACCGTGGCCCTTTCTTCTTCCCCATTTCTTTTTTCCTCCTTTCCTATGCTCCTCCCTCCTCCTGGCCCCCATGTGTTCCCACCCTTGCTCCCCACCGTCCTCGGCCGATGTTGCCGCTCTCGTCGCCGCCTGCCCATGCTTGTTGTCGCCGCCCACCCCCACATGCCGCCGCCTTCCTCCATTGCATCAGTTAGTTTTCTTAATTTTTTTATATTTTTATTTATTTAGTTAGTTTTGTATGTCCATATGTTTAGATTAATATGTCATTTTTGTATGTTAGTATATTTAGTTTAGTATGTTAGAATTGATATTTACTTTAGTATGTCAGAATTGATATTTAGTTTAGTATGTGAGAATTGATATTTTATCTCGAATATATATCAATATAGGTCAATAAATTGTTTGCTTTTATAAAATTGAGATAAGAATATATAATATTATACAATTCATTGTTTGGTTTCTTGAAATGATTTCTTGTGATAATTGATAAGATGACATAATTAACTTCTAATTTTTATCATAATTTCTTCTTTGTCCCTCTACACTTATTTGAGGTCCTTAATCTTAAGATTACAAATTGTGCTACTAATATGGGATGTATAATAGGATAATAAATATCAAGGCACTTATCAATCATGGGATCCAAGTATACTAATCAAGAGGCCAGAGTGCTTGGATTATGTATCTATCACGTGTAATCCTTCAAAGCAAGTGAGACCTTTTAGTTTAGAATTGAGTTTGGGATTTGTAACTTAGACATTCCGAAATAGAAAAGGCCATGCTTCCTTTTAAATTGTAATAGCACAAACCCAAGGCGAGGTTCAAGGCCATGTTTGGACATCAGGTATCCCTCGATTCCTCTATGTGAATGTAAGAAAAAAGAAATAATATGAGTGGTTAAAAATGACATCGAGCCCTCCGAAGGCAAGCTCCTCGATTTAGGCCTGTCAATGGGTAGAGTTCTACCTTACTCAAACCCATACTCAAGAAAAACTCAAAATTGAGGCCCAATAGTATACTCTACCCAACTTTACCCAATACCCATAGGGTCGTGTATTGGGCCTCTTTTCCAGACCCACTTCTTGCGGGTAGAGTATGGGCCTGACCCAATTTTTTTTTTTTTACTTTTATTTTACTAATTTCAATTCCTATCTAAAATAACAATAAAGAAATCAAAATTTTACAAACCATTTTTTTGTTAACTATTTTCAATTCTTATGAAATAACAATAAAAGAAAAAAAAAATCACGAAAATTTTAAGTTAAATCAATGGACAAAACAATTATTAAGTCAAATAAGTCTATGCAATCTTTTTTGTTTATTTCTTCACTGAAAACCCTCAAAGTCCTCAAGCTTAGTCCTGTCAATGGATAGGATATTGCCTTTTCCAAATCCATACCCTAATATACTCAAATAATTAGACCATATATTTGTCATACTCTACTCAACCCATAGACCTAATTAGATCCATACCCTAAATACCAAAATAATACTCCCTAAATTAGACCCTACTCCATCAAATCCAAGACCCATTGGGTCTATGGTTGAGTTTAGTTTATTAGACCCAACTTTTGGATTGTGTTTTGATTTGACTAATTTTTTCATCTTTTTCAAATTTTCTTAGTGTCAATAAAAATGCTAAAACTACATAAACATAATATTTGAATGCTAGAATAATTTATTAATATTGGCTAATTTTTTTGGCATATTTTAAAAAAGGTAACTCGATTTTTTTACAATTAAAAAAGAGTATACATTTAATTTTAATCGTTTAATTTAATTTAGTTAATTTATATATTTAATTTTTGGTATATTGAACAAATAAGAACTACAAATTAGTATGTATCACTTTTTTTATCTCTTCCCCATATTATGTTTTTTTCTCTCTATTTTTCCTTTAAGATAGTATTTTTTTCTTTCTTTATCTTTATTCTTTTCATTTTTTTTTTTGAAATATTATTATTCATGTAATATATTCAATCAAATATATATAAGTAGTAGAAAAAAATTAATTTTGTGCTATTGAAAATTTGAATATGTAGCACCAAAGTATAAAAATTTTTCTTTCTTCACCGGCCAAAGCTACTGAAAATAAATAAATTCAAAATAATTTCAATTATTTTATTTTATATATATATATATATTAAAAATTTAAATATACACTTTAAGTATCCATTAATATTATTATAAATTTAATTTTGATATAAGTAATTTGGGTTAACTAGTTAAATTTGAGTATTTGGATAATAAGTAATTTTGAGGTAGACCTGTCAATGGTTCGGATTTTAATTCAAATTCAATCTAAATTTAATTAAAATTTTAGAATTTTTATTTGATTAAAATATCTAATTGATCAGATCTGATTATAAATATTCGTAATCTAAAATCAATTATTTTTAGTATATTTTTGGGTTTAGGTTTGACAAAAATGTTAACTAAATAAAGTTTTATGAGTAAAAAAGATTGAAGTTGGGAAGGAGGGAATTGGAACATAGATATTTGATATTGGGTATTTTTTTAGTATTGGGTATTTGGGTATTTTATGGGTATGGACCCTACCCGTACTCATTTGATTTTTCTTAATAGGTTTGGATAGGGTCCGGGTCTCATGTCTAGTTAGTGGGTATGTGTATGGGTATTGTACTATTGTCATGGACTTGAGTAGGGTTTTACCCTACCTATTGACAGGCCTACCTCTATTACAATCACTACAAAAAAATGCACGATGTCAAATGAAAATTTTTGACGAAATTTATTTCTAAATTTTTTTTGATAGAATATCGATGAATTTCAGATGAACAGGCATTCCATTGGAATTCCTGTGGATTACCGTCGGAAATTTTGATAGATGTTTGGTGGAGATCTAGCACGTATTTGTGCGATGACTTATCCATCAGAAATTCCATTTGAAAAGTTTTTCAATGTAACTTTCAGATACATTGATCCGATGAAAAGGAGCGTAATTTATTTTTAAAATCTAAGTCAATTTTTGACAGATTATCCTTGGAAAATGTTAGTCGAAAAACTTCTCAGACAAAATTTTCGATGGAATATCCCTCGAAAATTTTCTCACTTTTTGAATTTAAAACGTTGAATTTCAGACAGTAAATTCCATTATAAATCTATAGAAAAACTAAATTATAAAAACAAAGACTACGATTTCTCCTTGATACTACTTGAAAATAGAGTAGGTCCTTTTAAAATAGAGTAGGTCCTTTTCTGAAAAAAAATAGTATGTCGGTTCGTTTCCCTGAAATATGAGTGAA
This sequence comes from Jacaranda mimosifolia, assembly GCA_018894105.1. Lineage (NCBI taxonomy): Eukaryota > Viridiplantae > Streptophyta > Magnoliopsida > Lamiales > Bignoniaceae > Jacaranda > Jacaranda mimosifolia. The sequence goes on along the minus strand of CM032128.1, from coordinate 23,168,879 downwards.
GAGATCTTTCCCTCTCAAAAGTTCTTCGACTTTGAGAATTTTTACGAATGGTTTCTTATGGCCAAGTTCTTTCTAAGACTTAGTATTTATAGTTTTTGTTCTTGATGTGTTTAAGCCCATTATGATTTTTCTGGCCTTCTTTATAGACTTAGCTTGTCCTGTGGTCTCTCCAGCCTTCTTTTTTGGTTAATGAATTTTACGTTTAATGATGTTTTTAGTCAATTTACCCAATTATTCTTCAGCCAATTTTTGGCATTATCATCACACCCCCTATTCTCGATGAGAAAATTTTATTTTCATCGATAATATAACATAAAGTTTCATTTTGATTTTTATCTTATGTTAATTCATAAAATTAATTTGATTAATTATTGTGTGTAGAGTTTATAACACGTATTAGGAGACATAACATTCACCTAAGGACTTAGATAAATTTCATGTATCACAAGTTTAGAAGTTCAAGAAGTTCTTGCACCAAAGTCATTCATGGACTTAGATAAATTTTGGGTATTGTTTTGTGGATAGCAAGGTGATGCGCCACGGAGGTGCATGATAGTGTGAGTTTTAGGGTGAGCTCTCTTAGAGGGATGTGTTTGTGTTTGTGCGAGAAAGCGCGTGGGCGTCTTGTAGAAGCATTCTTGTTGTGGTACTTAGTCATTCTCATGACAAGGGGATAGTATAACATCATCGACATACTTAGAAATTTTTCTTGAGGATGTGATGTATGTCTGTAAAAGCGTCGAGGACATCTTTGCAAGGTACTTAGGCATTTTTTGAAGTCTGTGAGGTTGTTTCTACGACTAAGAGGGTAGAGGAACGAGTGTATGAGGCACATTTGGAAGAATCATTGTAGGGCGATGTCGCCTACTAGGAGTGCAAATTGACAAGACGCATGCTCTGTGACTTGTAGTGGCGCGGTCGTGCACTACTATTAAAGAGTTAAAATTGATGCCTTCGAGGTTTGTCAGGAAGTAGGCCTGTAAATGGGTAGGATTTTATCCTACTCGGGCTAAAAGAAAAGTTGCTATACCCAAACCCAGGCTCATACCCATTAACAAAAATACAATGGGTATGGGTAGGGTCTATACTCATAAACTATCCACATACTCATACCTAATAATTACTCATTATCATAATACTCAAATTTAATTAAACTAAATATTAAATATATCAAAATTAAAAAAAGACTAATAATAAAATTTCAATATATATAAAATTAATAAATATTTATTATTTTTATACAATAATAAAATTTTTCAAATTTGCATATATTTTTTTATATATGTTATATTGAAAAATTATTTAAAAAAATTAAAAATTAAAAATTAATCTTTGTGATTGTCGCTAAGCACTAAGCATGGTTGAATAAAGATTAACAACTACAATTCTATTTTATATTGAACAACAATCAGTTATTTTTTATTTTCTAATTTCAGAAGGAAAAAATAATAATCTTTGTGATTTTATTTATTTAGGATATTAAATTAAATTTATAAATTAATTAAATTAAATATATGCACCAATTAAAATTAAGTAATATCTTTTATTATCATAAACCAAAAGAACCTTTCAATACCAAAATAATTAATGAAAACACTAAAAAATTATGTTCAAGATGCTAGACCCAATGTTATTGAGTTATATAAGGTAGAGTAGGGTATAAGGTCTTGTTGCTTGGGTATTTTAGGGTAGGGTAACACATAGGGTCTTATCATTTGGGTATTTTAGAGTATGGACCCGGAGAGGGTGAAACCTTATCAATTGACAGGCCTATTGGGAAGCATGCATGTGAAGGGGTCAATTGTCTACAGACAGCTTGACCTTTTAATGTTGATAAGGGTAAGGGAATTTAAATTGTGACACAGATTTTAACCAAGAAGTGGATGAAGCGGCTTTTAGCATTGATCATATACGAGGTGTAGGTGGCAAATACAATTGAGGAAAGTTGGCATTATTCTCCTTTTTTCAACTGATTGAGATTGTTGGTGACTTTCTCTGAGTAAACCTTTGTATCATGACTTCACCTTCTTCATGGTGTTGCTTAAATTTTTTATTCTCGCATATCTTTGCGTCTTTGAGTGCTGCGTCAAAACTTAGTTGAGAAAATGTCTTGTCAAGCAAAAGGAGCTAACCAAGCTGCTAAAGGAACATGAGTGCTTGAAGACAAGGCATGCAAAAGAGGTGAAGAGTAGGGATAATTTCATCGGTCTTCTGTTGGAAGGACCCCTCTCATAAATGTTGCCTATGGGGATGCAGTCAAGGAGTTTAGGCATTCTAGTGAGTTGTTTGGAGTAGTTGAATCGAAGGCGATGGGATCTATGAGCAGACTATCCAGAGTTGTTGCTATAGTTTGAGCGAGACTGGACAGTATCTCGTGGAAGGCTTGTCGATATTAGATCCTACTATCCTACTCAACATTGTTGTTCGAGAACTTAAGAAAGGTCTTGAAGTTATGGTAGAGACTATGGTGGAAGAGCCAGTGGAAGTAGCTTCTTAAGAATAAAGAGATTCTACCTAGGATAGTGGTAGCATATAAAATTCATGTTTAGGACTTTGTCACTACTTAGCATTTTCTAGTTAGCTTGAGTAATGCTTTGGTATGTTTTTCTTTTGGCATTTTATTTACTTTTAGAGACCAACTATTGGCTGTATCTTTTTTGTCCTTTTTGTTTGGTTTCGATGAAGTTTCTTCGCTTTTACACATTTTGCATTCATGGAAGTACTTAGCTAATTGGATGACTGTTAATTAGGTATATTAGTAATTTGAGAGTTAAGTAGTAGGGGATAGAATGATACCATTCTTAGGTACCTATGAAGATAGCGAGACTCAGGCGCTTGTAGCGGGCACTCGTCGTAGAGCTTATTTCATTTTTCATTTCTTTTGCATAAGTTTCAAGCTTAGTAGGGGCATGGTACCTTGTTTTTTACTTGGGGACTCAGACAATTTGCTAGGTGAAGTCGTGTGATCGTTTTAGCGAGTTTTCTAAGTGACCATTGTAGTTGCGAATATAATATGTTATTACAAGAAAATTGGCACTAACTTGGTAACATGTTATAATGTAATGACACAAGAAAATATTATGGTGATAGTTGTAAAAGAATGCCACTATAATTTAATATTTGGTGGTGTTTGATTATTAAATGACAGGTAAAATAGTGACATTTGATTGAAAATGCCAAGATAAATGTATTTCAAAGACATAAAACTAGTGTCACTAATTTTTTTTAGAAAAATGCCACTATAATAAAAATATTTAGTAGCATTTAATTATTAGATAACATATAAAATAGTGGTATTTGATTAAAAATACCAACAAAGATATGATTTGAAGGCATTTAACTAGTGTTACTAATTTTTTTTAAAAAAAAATTCAAATTTATTTATGGTGAAAACTGCCATAAAATATTTAGTGACACTAACTTAGTGACATTCGGTAGTGTAATGACACACAAGAGTAACATGGTGATAATTGTTGAAAAATATCACTGTGATATAATATATTAGTGGCGTTTCATTAATAAGTGACATAAAAATAGTGACATTTGATTCAAAATGCCAACATAAATATATCTGAAAGGCATCTAAGTAGTGCCACTCATATTTATTTATGGTGTCATTTGTAAAAAGTACCGTAAATTATTTAGTGGCACTGATTTGACGTCGTTTTATAGTATTATGGCACATTATAATATAGTGATAGTAATAAAAAATGCCACTATAATATAATACTTAGTTGTAATTAATTAATAAATATTATAAAAACATAATTTTATTAAAATTACTAATATAGTTATATGTTAAAAGCATTTAACTAGCATCACTACTTTTTCTTAAAACAAAATCATTCATAATTTAGTTATGGTGCGACATAAAATAAATATAAAAAAGGTAAATAAAGTATATTTAGTTATTAGTAACTGTAAAATTTAAAAATTTGTATATTATCCTAATGTATTGATTAAATTAACTACTTAATATAATTTTAATGCATCAACTAAATTAACTATATTTTTTAAGAAGTATTAAAATTTTAAGTTTTTGCCCATTTTTTCTCTTCACCTATACATTGTTTTTTTGAATATATTCTCTCTAAATTTAATGTCTCACACTTTTTCAAATATATTATTTAATAAAATAATTTTGAGCATATATTTAGATATTGATAAAATATACTTTTAAAATATAAAAATATAATACTATTTTTGAAAATTTACAATGGACATTTGATAGGTAGCTTGGCAGTAAATTCATATCTTTTCAAGTAAGATGTTGTAGGTTCGAGTCTTATGCAAAGCAATTGGATCATACTAGATTCTCATATATGGGGTGATAGAGGTAGATTAGATGCCACCCAGAAGAATCTTTTTGCTATTTAATTTAGCATGTTATTTAATTAATTTTATAGCATGTTAGTATGTCATATAAAGGAATCTTTTGCAGTATTTTAACATCACTATATGCATTTTTTGTGGCACATTAGCATGTCATTTAAAAATAATTTTGTGACATTTTAACATGCTATTTAATTTATTTTTTTTATGACATATTACCTTTGTCATTTAAATGAATTTTTGTAGCATATTAGCTTACCACTACATGCAATTTTTAGTGGCATATTAGTATGTCATTTAAAATAATTTAATGACACTTTAACATGTTATTTAATGCATTTTTCATGACATTTTAATTTTTCATTTGATGTAATTTTTATTACAATTTATTAATGTCAAAACAAAGGTAATTTAGTGACAAAGATAATTTAGTGACATTTATACCTTTAGCTACATCGCTACAAGTGACACTTTTAAAAAATATCATTAAACATAAAATTGCCACTATAACATTATTCAAGTGGCATTTTTTAGTGTCTTTAATGTTTGATTTAATTGTAGTGTGTAGTGGAATTATTTTAAGGAGGTGTAGAGCCCTCTCTTTCATTAGCATTAGTCCATCATTTGAGAGGCAAAGTTTTTCAAAGGAGGAAATTCAATTTCGGGTTTGAGTTGCACAGACACTAATATAGAGTTCAAGTGTCACCAATGAGGAAGGGTGCGTTTATTGGTCTTTTGGGAGACTCATAATAAGTGCGCAATAAGTTGATGAGTTATTGGACTTAGGACTTTTCTTTATTTTTCCAACTGTTGAGATATTGCCACCTTAGTGAGTTTCTCTAGAAGGGTTGCCACGTACTCCTGAAAGGAGCCTATGGTGGGCTTCTTCAGAGGTTGTGATGTACACCAAAGAGGAGCCTATAGTGGGTTTTCCTAAAGGTTGGCATGTACTCCAGAAAGGAGCTGACAGTAAGCTTTTTTAGAGGTTGTTGCATACTCCTAAGATGAGCTGATAGTAGGCCTTTTTAGAGGTTTCCACGTATTCCTAATGGGAGCTAATAGTGGGCTTTGGGGGAAAAGGCTTTTCTTGTAGAGAGAGCCACTTCAGGACTCTAATAGAAAAGGTGTTTCCATGGAAAGAGCCACTTCAAAACTCTAACAAAAAAGGTTTCTCCTTGGAGGGAGCCACTTTAGGATTTTGGCAAAAAACTTTATTCTATGGAGGGAGCCACTTCAAGACTCCAACGAAAGAGGCTTTTCCATTGAGGAAACCACTTCAGAACTTGAGCGGAAAAGGTTTTTCCATAGAGTGAGCCATTTCAGGACTTGGCAGAAAAGGTTTTTCCATGGAGGAGGCCACTCTAGGACTTTGATAGAAAAAGTTTTTCTTTGAGCAGTTGTGACTCACAAAAAACAAGTGGATGTCTAGAAAAACTACATAATGCTTCATTGGAGGAATAAAAGGCAAACAATGGTCATCTCCAGAGTGAAACTAGCTTTAATTCATGATGCAAATTTCACCTAGATCAACAGAAATGAAACTTCACTTGCTAGATAAAGTAACTAAAAAGGGGAAGAAGAAATAATGCTAGACTTCCGAAAGGACATGCTTATAGAAATTCGGGGTGTCTCCTACTCCTATTGCATGGACTGAGTTTCTACTAATGACATCTCTTTTCTCAAATATTATTTGGATATCTCCCCTAACTCCAATCCTTCACCAGGTAAGTATGGGTGGTCTCTACTCTCTTCTAGTCTAGATTACTTTTTAGGGTTGTTATGCCTTCGGCCCACGTATTCTTTTAGGTAGCTATGCTGGATCAACTTTCCTTTCTTATCCCTTCAATTGTGGATTTGTTTAGTAGTATGCCCCCGACTATAGTGAAATTTGCAATACTTCAAGAATTTCAACATTTTTAAATTCTCTGTGATCTTTGGGGGCCACTTGACCAAGCTTTGTTTTTAACGATCTAGAGTATCTCTAGTTTTGAGAAAGTCAAGGAAGTGTATTCGTTAGGAATATGTAAGTGATGTCAAAGGGATAGTCAAATAACCCTATTTCATCAAGATTTCAATGAATGTGAGATGAACTTGACCTAAATGAACTAACAAGGGAGAATCACTCCACCCAAGGGGGATGACCCAACCTTCGTCTCGAATAAATTAAAGAAACACCTATCTTTCCATGGACATCTTAAAGAAGGTAACCTACTCAAAAACCTACTGTTAGAATTGGGAAAAATGTCTCATTTGACACCTTATGCACCCTAAATAAAGAATGAAAATTGTCTAAGGAGACTAGCAAAACTAAATTAGTCAGACATTATTGGAACTTAAAGTATGCAAAAATGTTCAGCACAAACTAACTTAAATATGCTCTATTGTTCCTCAATGTATCTACCAACAAAGGATCCAGAGATAGAGAAAACTTACATAAGAAATAACTACTAAATTTAGTGAAGTATCCTCTAGGAGGTACTACCATGTTTTCATTCAGCGAAGGAAAAAAAAAAAAACTCAAACTCCTCCAAGGCACATATTTGACCTGGTGGAATTAACCCTGAGGCACCCCTTTACTTTATCATGATATCACCCTCGTAGCTACTTGGTTCATATTATTCCCCGCTAGTCTACTTGATATAACACAAACTGTGAAGTCTGACTTTGCTTTAGGCCCATCTTCCATTTGAATCCTTGGCAAATGCAAATTTGTAGTTCCAGTAGAGGAGTTCAGCTTAAGTCTCTCAAGATATCTAACTCCTAGGCAGGAGTGAACACTTGACCTCTGTAGCTTGAACAAAACTACTATCAATAATAGACGTATTGTCAAGCTCATCATCAAAAGACTCCAGACTCAGACTCTGACTCTGACGAGGAAAATACTCTCGAACCAAACATTGACTCCTCAACCTTTGAGACTCAATTTAATTATCCAACACTTGACTAGACACACTCAATGAAAGGCTCACCAACTTAAAATACGTCGTATCACCATGAAAAAGACTAGAAGAGGCATTGCTGCCCAAGCCCAATTGCCATGATGAACGATGGTTAGCTGCACAAAATGGGTGCCCAGTAGGCTCCCGTGATAATGCCCCATAGATGCTGGAATGAGTGCCTGACAAGCACCAGCTCTAGGTAGTACTCCTCTACCTTGGTTGCCATGTAGCATAATAGCAATAGTCCTACTGTTGCCTGTTTCCACTAGGTTGACTTTTGACTCCATGACAGGATTTTACTGAAAATGAGACCTGCTCTCAAAAGTGGTTTGGCTTAACGGGATTTAAAAAAAAAAACCTTTGGCTGACTTTCAGAAGTTAGGTAAAAAGTTTTAAATAAAAGAAGCAAGGTGAAAAAAAAAAAAAGGAAAGTAAAGTATAGGAGAAGTTCTCTATCTTCAACTTGGACAAATTTTTGCTAAATCTTTAGGCAACCAAGCATTCCCTAAAAAACTTTAGTCATCAGACCTAATAAACCTTGACTTAGGCAAAAGTTGAGTAAACTCAAGTAGGCACTTAATTAAATTAATGGAAATTAAGTAAATTAATAGCCTTATTTTAACTAATTAAAGTAAGGTAAAATTAAAATTGAATCTTATGTATATTTTCAATATGAAAACTATTTTTTCAAATTGAAAATAGGAGGACTTGATGATATGACTAATTAAGCTCACGAGGATAAGAAATAAAATATCAAAAAAGCCCAATCGATCAAAAGAAAATAATTAAATAAAAAAGACCAAAGAGCCCAAAAATGACTAAGCCCATGAAGAAGGTAACAAAATCCCAATCAACCTGAGATCATAGAAAATAAATTATAAATATTTTTTGGAATAGTGCCCCATAAGCCAATTAGATTGGCATGTAAAACTACTCCATGTAACAATTTTGATTGAATGATATTTAATAAAATGACCATCTTCATCTTATGAATTTATGATTTTCCTCATGTCCATTTAGTTGAGGCCCTTAAATCATACAAGACTATGGGACGTGGTCACACATATGATGGAGATCTTGAAATAAGTCTCTATGCTCATGATTTTAAGTATTCCAAGTCAAAGAATCTTATGAGATAGGGCATATAAGATTACGATATACTTGCACTAACGATGCATACTCCAAGGAGTTGGATATTACCCCATTTCATAGGCAATCTATGTTAGACATGGATGCATATTAGTGGGTGTTTATTAGAGAACAAGTTCACTGAAGACTCGCCTAGAGAATCCACAAGGTCACCAAAGTGGAATATCAGCAGTGGAAAATTCTCTAGCTTATGATAGCACATATAATTAATCATTTGACTTGAGGTTCCATAGTAACCTTGTATTTAGGTCCTTATGCTTTGATTTTGCTCTGACCACATAACGGGTTGTCCGGGGCTTAGGTTGGGCACAACCTACCTAAGTATGAAAGTTGGTGAGTATCAAGATGGGATCCATTTCACCTATCAGTAAAGAATAGGTTGGTCTCCTATGTATTCTATGATGATCAATTCTAAAAAATCTTTGCTCAAAGTTATATGATAATTTAGAAAAGGAGTTTTCTAAAGTTGTGGTCATAATTGGGAATCTAACATTAAGAATAGATACATATATATTGAGGCTATTAGGGAATCGACAAATATCTTGCCCTAAGCTTCTTTCGAGAGATAGAAAATGGAGGGACCATATTTCCATAGTAATCGTAAGCGGTAATGGTTCACCCAAAATTAGTTCATCCAATTGATTGGGCTCCATAGACTTGTGTTAGGCATCGATTATGGAGATTGGGTACTCTTCAGTTAATAGAAATTAATTGAAAGAGTGATTAGTTTAAAAGAGTTTAGACTAATTGAATTATTTGATATTCTATAAGTCACAAAGAATTGTGAGCCCATGTCTAATTATTTGTGAACCTAAAGGGTCACACACAAAAGCCTAGGACACTCTAAAAAGAAATGGAGAAATTATCCAAGGAGTTAGATAATTTAATTGGTTAAGTTTGGAAGTGAGATCAAGTTGACTAATTAAGAGTTGGTCACAATGACTTGATTAATTTAAAGTGTTAAAGTAATCAAATTAATTTAAAGAGTTAACTTGTTTAAATTAAATTAAGGAGTGAATTTAATTAATGAGATAATCTAATTTTAGAGGGAAAATTAAAATGGAGAGTCCATTTTAAATATTGAGTTGGCATTTTTAATTTTGAAAATTAAAATTCTACTAAGCATGCAAGTTGGCAAGGTCTGAGGATAGTGTGATGAATACTTCTAGGAGCATGCAAGTCACACTATAAATACCTCTCTCACACTTCATGGCTAGCCATAACTCATTTTCCCTCCCAAAATCTTTATATCATTTGTTGAGAAAAAACTACCCACCTAGATTCTCTCCAACTTCTCTTTCTCTTTTCCAATTCCCTCACACCATCTCCACTTCTTCCTCCTTCCTCATTCTAATTTTAGCCCAAAGAGTCAGGATTTCGAGTGCAATAGGTGTGTAGGCACCTTTAGAGGCACAACATTTAGGGTGCTTGGTGTTGGTGAACAATTAAACTCTTAGAGAAGAGTTTTTTAAGGATTGAAGAGGAGTTTCTTGGAGACAATCGTACCGGCAGCTAGATGCTTTGGAGCACAAGATTTGCAGTAATTTTTTTACCATTTGAAGGAGTTTTCAAGGATAATAGTTTCTGGACTTGAAGTCTTTGGAGTGGGAAGAGGTAGATCAACAAACTGGTGTTGGAATTCTTCATTACTGATGCTTATTTTCAAGGATCTACAAGTTGATTTTTCAGAAATCAACAAAAGTACTTCTTCCTATCCCAAAATCCTTAATTGAGGCATAATCTAGATCCTTGGGTGAGGTGATGTGAGTCACATTTGATGTTTTTTAATTTCCTACTACTATTAGATCCTTGCTTCACCTCTACCTTCAAATGGTATCGGAGTCAATTTAATACCTAAATTTGAATTTGTTGAATTGATTCATGTAATGAATTGATTCTAGGACTCTAATTTCTTAATTCAATTAATGGTTTTAAGATTTTGGAGTTGATTCATGTGGCTCTAATATGTGTTGAATTGAAATATGTCAGTATGTGCTAGATAGTGATTTAGTTATGTTGGCATATGTTTTGATTCTATTACTAGATTTTGATTTAGGTTGAGATGATGTTAAATGGTGACTTAGAATGTTGTTAATTGCTTAAAAGTATTTTGGTAATTTTTGGACCCAATTTGGTTGGAAATCTTGAAGGTCTTTGAAAAATAGTGATTCTTCCTTGAGTTTGATTTTTGAAGTACTTTGAGGACCTGAATATCTAGTTTTTAAAGTGTTTAAATTCTGAAAATTTGCGAAAAAATGTGTGGAATAATATTTTGAAGGTGTCCAAGAGTTTTGACATAAAAAAGTGTACAACACAAGTATATCGATGCCCATTGGTGCTGCCGAGAGGGCTGCTGCCCGCTGGCCAGCCCCTAGCATGGCAACAGGGGCACTGTGAATGCCCGTGCAGCCTACCTAGATGGCTGCTAGGGTAGCAACCCACCCTCAAGCTGCCAAGGGGGAACCATCTTGCCATTTTGGTGTATTTTCGCTTGCTAACCTCTATTTTTCCATACAATTTTGATGCATAAGTGTTATGCAACTCCTAAAACTAATGTTGGACATTTTTTCATGCTTTTAAGATCAAATTTAAGTATACTCTTTAAGTTTGTGAAAAATTGGAATGCATAAAGAGTTATGCTAAATTTTGCCTATAAATAATTATTTATGCGATAAGCACTTAATTGATGGATTGAATGTCAATTCTACTTATTTTTCATTTAATTGTTAAATGGATTATGGATGTATGGTGATAAACATGAGCCTTTAATTTGGTTTAATTAAAATTTAATGTTGATTGAATGAGTTGTATTAAATGGGGCTTGCATGCCTCTTGATTTTGTACCTTATAATTGTTGTGAGAGTAGAACTCTTAAGTGGTGAGGTTTTCTTTATTCTTGTAATCGTTTCAAGGAGACAAAGGAGGAAAAGGATCAAGGAGGCTTGAAGACCTATGAATGTATGGAATATATTCATATAATAGATAGGATCTATTAATTTAATTAGCCCACCTAAATCAACTAAGTAGTGCAACTATGGCTCCAAATGTCCTACTTAGTTAAAGCTTATGCTCATCCCAAGTTTAGATGCATGCTAGGTTTATTTATTTATTTATTCTTTCTTTATCCTATTGATGTATGGTGATGCATACTTATGATAGAAAACCTAAATAAGCAAATATAAAATTATGAGATCTTCCATGCAAAAATCCCTCACATAGAAGAGCCTAAGTTCAATTAATATCAAGTTAAAATGGATAAAATTAATAATCCATGCTTTCTACCAATAGATGTGCAACATGAGATGCTACCACAATTATGTGTTGGCTCACGAGTCGTGGGACACATTATTGCTGGAAAACTATGATCACCACCTTAGCATAAGATGCACTTTAATGTGAATTTGCTATGACATTATCTCACGAGTCGTGGAATGTTCATAGTTAAATTTATAATTAAAGATTGATTGGTAGGTCTAACTTAACACTTGTAGTATAGATGTCGCATGAGTCGTGGGTCTATATGAAAAGTGAGGCAAATCACATCAAGGGTTTCATAGAGATGTAATTGGTAAAAGTTACCTACCTTAGGGTCATAAGTAGATGTTTCACGAGTTGTGGGTCCACGAGTGATGCCTTTGGACCTTGATTCCTACTAGGAAATATGATTTCCCAAATTTCTTACGAGGGTAAGGAATTTGATAAAATAGAGAAAGCAAAACATGCTTGAAATACCATAATCATGTTTTCAATATCAAAATTCAGTCAAATACTTATATTCTCTTATTAATTTTTTTGTAGAATTTTTAAATCTCAAAATGGCTAAAAATCCACTAAGCATTATTTTGGAAACTAATAAACTAATTGGGCTAAACTACCGCAATTGACTAAATCTTAAAATTGTTCTAGATTTTGAGAAATGAATATATGTCCTATATAAAGGTGCTCTGAATCCCATAGGGATCAATGCAAATCAAGAGATACGTGAAATGTTCACGAATTGAGTTGAGGATCACCTCTTAGCCCATAGTCTCATGATGACATCTATGAACTTCAAAATTCTCACAAACACATGAAACATACCTCAGTCAATTGCTTGCAAGAGTTGTATAGCAAACAAGAAATGGGAGGTTCATGCAGTTGAACGAGATTTTTCAAGCTAGGATGGTTGAAGGGTCATTTGTCCTCGATTATTATCTAAAGATGATTAGGCTTGTTGAGAAGCTCTTCAACTTGGAGGTGTTGGTCAAGCCGAAAATAACCATAAAAAGAACAAACCTCTAATGATTACTTCATCCTCCTATTCTAAATGCTCGAAAGGCAAATAGAAAGGGGGCTATAAAAAGAAAAGTTCTTCTTGCGAGAGAAAACAAACATTTAAGGCTTCCGGTAGAGTCAAAAAGATAATTGAGGATAGTTAGGATACAACTTGTTTTTATTGTGGCACATTGGGTTATTAGAAGCTTAAGTGCAAAGAATACCTAGTAATCCTAGGGAAGAATAAGTTGTTTGTTGAAGTGTACCTAAGGATATATTCTTCCTCATGGATATTTGATACCACATGTGGTTCTCATCTTTGTAATTTATTACAAATAATGGAAAGAAGAATAGATCTTAATGATGAGGATATGATCCTCCACTTTGGTAATGGTGCAAAGAGTTGCGGCCAAAGCTGAAGGCATAAGTTAAGTTAGACTTAAGAGATTCTAAAGATTGTACCAAATCCTTGTTACTATGTACCTTAGTGCCATTGGTACAATTTATAATGGATTATACATTCTAGATTCTCAATCATCACTTGTGCACATTCAACAAAGCAACAAAAGAAAATTAGATAATCAAGAAAATGCCTTTCTTTGGCATGCTAGACTTGAATATGTTTTCAAAAATAGGATGAACAAGTTAGTATCACTCAAATCACTAAATGTTAGTAGATTAGAGGACTTACCTACTTATGAATCTTGTTGAAGAGGATATATGACCAAGGCTCACTTTGTAGGAAACAACGCGATCCACTAGTCCTTTGAATTTGATCCATATGGACGTTTGTAGTCTACTAAGAGTTAGTGCAAGAAGAGGTTATTCTTACTTCATTATCTCCACTAATGATGTCACTTAGTTCGAACATGTGTATCTTATACAAGTTCGAAGCTTCTGAAAGGTTTAAAGAGTATAGGAATGAAGAAGAAAAGCAACTTGGACTTAGTATTAAGACTCTTTGATCGAATCAAGGAGGTGAATACTTAAGTTTTGAATTCTTGGATTATCTAAGAGAGAATGAGATTCTCTCACAATAGACTCCACCTAGCACACCCAAACATAATGGAGTAGTTGAGAGGAGAAAACGTATATTATTAGACATAATACAGTTTATGATGAGCTTTACTAATGTCCCTATCTCCTTTTGGGGATATGCCCTAGATAGGGTGGCGAGGTTGCTAAATGTAGTACCCTCAATTTCGATGCCGGAAACACCACATGAGATGAGGTATAGCAAAGTACCTTCTTACTATTATTTAAGAGTTTGAAGGTCTACTGCCTATGTCAAGAGACTAGTGGGAGACAAGCTAGATGGGAGATCTACCTTATGCAAGTTTGTGGGATAGCCGAAAGAGTCTTTGTGTTATTACTTCTATGATCCCTTGGAATAAAAGGTGTTTGTTTTGAGAAACTCCACTCTTTTTAGAAAAAAGAATTTCTAGTAAATAGAAAAGGCGTAGTTGTTGAACTTGATAAAGTTCAAGATGATTATACAATCCCACAAGTGATAGAAACAAAAGAGCATCCCGAGCCTAGTACACAACTTTCTATAAGGTCGGACCGAATCAAGAAATAATCCAAAAAGTTCGGATTCCTTTATGAGATAGGCCAAATGCATAGCAATCTAAGGACTATGATGAAGCTATGTATGACATAGATTTAGGTCATTGGCTTGAGGCCATGAAATCTAAAATGGACTCCATGTACTCCAATAAAGCATGGACTTTGGTAGATCCACTGGAGGGTATAGCACATGTTGGTTGCAAGTGGATCTATAAGCATAAACTTGGAGTCGATGGAAAGGTAATTACCCTTAATGCTAGACTAGTGGCAAAAGGTTAAACTCAAAGACCTAGCATTAACTTCGAAGAGATCTTTTAACTGGTCTCCATGCCTAAGTCCATAAGGATTATGCTTGCCATAGTCGCTTACCACGACTATGAAATTAGGCAAATGGATGTGAAGACCACCTTTCTCAATGGAAACATTGATAAGAAAATTTACATGGAGTAACCACAGGGCTTTACATCCAAATAAAGTGAGCAAAAGGTTTGTAAACTTTCAATGCTTATTTATGGACTCAAGCAAGCATCCCGAAGTTGGGACATACATTTTTGTGAGATGGTCAAATTGTTTAGCTTCATTAAAAATATGTATGAACCGTGTGTATAGAAAGGCTGGTGAGAGTTTGATACAATTTATTATACTTTATGTCGATGACATCTATCTCACTGGGAATGAGAAAGAGACGTTACAGTACACTAAAGCATGATTGTCTTCACAATTCTCCATGAAGGAATTTGGAGAAACATCCTTCGTATTGAGAATATAAATCTATAGAGATAGATCAAAGAGGATATTGGGGCTCTTCCAATCCATGTACATTGATAAGATACTAAAGAGGTGTAGTATGGACAAATCCAAAAGGGATAACTTCCAATGGGATATGTCACTCGTCTCTCCAAGTTTGTGGCCCCTAAAACTGAGAAAAGGGAGAAAAATAATGTCCTTTATACCTTATGAATCCACCATAGAAAGCATAATATATCCCTTTCAATGTACAAGACCAAATGTAGCTTACACTTCAAGTGTTACGAGCCGCTACTAATCTAATCCCAGTGAAAGTCATTGGAATGCTGTAAAAATAATCCTAAAGCACTTAAGAAGAATTAATAACTTGTTTTTGGTATACGACAATGGATAATTGAAACTTGAGGGCTTTTTGGATTTTAGTTTCCAATTAGATAAAGATGACCTCAAATCCATTTTTGAATTTATATTTTGCCTTAATGGCGGCGTGGTTAGTTGGAAGAGTTCCAAACAAGACACCACGATAGAATCCACCATTGAGGTAGACTACATTATGACATTGAACACCGCAAAGAAAGGTATTTGTTTGAAAAACTTCATCCAAGAGTTGGATATAGTGCCTATCATTGCAAAAGTGCCGGTTGTTGTCTTTTGTGACAACATTGGAGCCATTGCACAAGCAATGGAGCTAAGATCCCATCGGTGTTCCAAACATAAATAAATGCGTTATCATTTGATCTATGAGATCATAGATAGAGGCAACATTTAAGTGGATAGAGTTGCCTTAAAAGAGAATATAGTAAATACACTATCTAAACACCTAAAAGTAAAATGGTCTTTAAGACATCTTGTAGGCTTAAAAGCTATGGAAAATTGGCTTTAGGGCAAGTAGGAGATTGTTGGTATAGTGCCCTGCAAGCTAATTAGATTGGCATGTAAAACTACTCTACATAACAATTTTGATTGAATAGTATTCAATAAAATAGCCATCTTCATCTTATGCATTTATGATTTTCTTCACATACATTTAGTTGAAGCCCTTAAATCATACAAGACTACAGGACTTGGTCACACATATAATGGTGATCATGAAATAAATCTCTATGGTCATGCTTTTAAATATTCCAAGTTAAAGAATCTTATGATACAGGGCATCTAACATTCGCATAGACTTGCACCAACGATGCAAACTCCAAGGAGTTAGATATTACCATATATATGTAATTTATGCTAGACATAGATACATGTCAGTGGGTGATTGTTAGAGAACAAGTTTACTGAAGACTCGCCTAGAGAATCCACGAGGTAGCCGAAGAGAAATGTCGGTAGTGGAAAATTCTCTAGCTTACGATGGTGCATATAATTAGTCCTTTGACTTGAGGCTCCAATGTAACCTAGTATTTAGGTCCTTATGCTTTGATTTTGCTCCGACCATGTAGAGGGTCACCCAAGGCTTAGGTTGGGCACAAGTTACCTAAGTATGGAGGTTGGTGAGTATCAAGATGGGATCCGTTTCGCCCGTTAGTGAAGAATAGATTGGTCTCCTGTGTATTGTATAATGATCGATTCCAAGAAATTCTTGCGCAAGGTGATATGACAATTTGAATAAGGAGTTTTTCAAAATTGAGGTCATAATTGGGAATCGAACATTAAGAATAGATACATAGATATTGAAGGACTATATATTCAAGAAATCCTATGAATTAGGGAACTGACAAATATCTTGCCCCAAGCTTCTTTCAGGAGATAGAAAACAGAAGGATTGTATTTGCATGGTAAAATCGTAAATGGTAATGGTTCACCCAAGTTAATTTATTCAATTGGTTGGGCTCCATAAGCTTATACTAGGCATCGACTATGGAGATTGGGTACTCTTTAATTAATAGAAATTAATTGAAAGAGTGATTAGTTTAAAAGAGTTTAGATTAATCAGAATATTTGATATTCTATATGTCACAAAGAGTTGTGAGGCCATGTCTAATTAACTGATGAATCTAAAGGATCACACACAAAAGCCTAGAACAATCTAATAAGGAATGAAGAAATTATCTAAGGATGTTGATAATTTAATTGGTCAAGTTTGGAAGAGAGACCTAGTTGACTAATTAAGAATTGGTCACAATGATTTGATTACTTTAAAGTGTTAAATTAACCAAATTAATTTAAAGAGTTAAATTAGACCAATTAAATTAAAGAGTTAATTGGTGCCATGTGACAATTTAATTAGTCAAGTCAACTTAAGGAGTTAAGTTGATTTAATTAACTTAATGAGTTAAGCCGCTTTAATTAAATTAAGGACTTAATTTAATTAGTGAGAGAATATAATTTTCAAAGAAAAATTAAAATGGAAGAGTCCATTTTAAATATTGAGTTGGCATTTTTAATTTTGGAAATTAAAATTCCAACAAAGCATGCAAGTTGGCAAGGTGTGAGAATAATATGATGAATGCTCTTAGAAGCATCCAATAAATACCTCCCCACACCTCATGGCTGGCCATCACTCATTTTTTCTCCCAAAATCTTTATCTTATGTGATGAGAAAAAACCACCCTCCTAGATTCTCTTCAACTTTCCTTTCTGTCTTCCAACTCTTTCACACCATCTCTACCTTCTTCCTCCTTCTTCCTCTTCTAATTCTAGCCCAAAGAATGAGGATCTAAAGTCAATAGGTGTGTTGGCACCTTTGGAGTCACAAAATTTGGGGTGCTTGGTGTTGGTGAACAAGACCAAACACTTGGAGAAAAGTTTTTGAAGGATTGAAGAGGAGTTTCTTAGAGATAATCTCACTGGCGGGTAGGTGGTTTGGAGCACAACTATTGTTGTCATTTTCCACCATTTGGAGGAGTTTTTGAGGCTTAAATTTTCTGGGCTTGAATCCTTTGAAATGGGAAGAAATAGATCAACAAACCGGTGTTGGAATTCTTCACTAGTAAGACTTTCTTTTAAGGATCTATTAGTTGATTTTTGAGAAATCAACAAAGGTACTTTTTCCTAAATCCTTAATCAAGGCATTATCTAGATGCATGGGTGAGGTGGTGTGAGTCACATTTGATGTTTTTTTTTTTATAATTTCTTACTATTATTAGATCGTTGCTTCATCTCTACCTTCAACATAGAATTTGCGCATAAGAAATCATTCCCAAGAAATTACAAAACTTCAATAACCTTCAAATGTTGAAATCTCTTTGTGCGCACTTTATAAAAATGAACCGAATACCTTGCTATTTATGGGAAGAGATTCCTCTCCAATTTTGTGCAAAAACACTATTTTTATTATTTTCATCAAGTCAAATATAGAATCACGCTTCTCATCGAACATTTTAATTTTCAGTTCGAATGCATTCCATTTAGAACTAGGCTAAAATAGCTATTTTCAAGCAGTGTGATTAGACAAAAACACTTAACCTTAACAAACCTTCACATGTATTCTTTTGTTGATTCTCTTGGAAGTTGCTTCATATTGGTCGATTCTTATGCCAAAACTTATAGAGGTCTATAGTAAAAGTGGCTATGGAAGAGCTTCTCTATTGTTTGGTAGTCTTGAACCTAAACCTCTATTGGAATAGTGCATCGCAGCCAATTAGATTGGCATATAAACTATTTTACTTGTGATACAATTTTGATTGAGTGATATTCATATTAAATGGCCATCTTCATTTTATGCTTATTTTACTTCACTAGCATTTGGTTGAAGCCCCTAGATCACACAAGACTATGGAACTTGGTCACGCACTGGGTGGTGATCATGAAATAAGTCTTACACGGTTATGATCTTAAAACATTTCAAGTAGAATCTTAGGAGACAGGGCATATAAGATTCGGATAGACTTGTACTACAGATGCATAAATCCAAGGAGTTGGATATTTCTTCATTTCATGAGCAATCCATGTTAAACATGGGTGCATGTTAGTAGGTAGTTGTTAGAAAAAAAGTTCACTGAAGACCCGCTCAGAGAATCCACTAGATAACCGCGGTGACAAGTCGGTAGTGGCAAATTCTCATGCTTACGCTAGTGCGTATAATTAGTTCTTAGACCTGAGGATCTATGGTAACCTTGTGTTTAGGTCCCCATACCTTGACTCTTCCTTGACCACATAGCGGGTCATCCAAGTTGAGATTGGGTATGAGCTACTTAGACATGGAGGTTTGTGAGATCTAAGAAGGGATTCGTCTCTTTGTGGTTGTGAATGGTGAGTTCATCTCCTATGTATTCTATAATGATCGATTTCAAGAAATCCTTACTCAAGGTAGTATGACCATTTGGAAAAGGAGATTTTCAAAGATGATGTCACAAAGGGGAATTGAACATCGGGAATAGAAATACAGTTATCGAGGTTAATGGGGAGCCAGCAAATATCTTGTCCTAGGCCTCTTTCAAAAAATAGGAGATAAAAGGATCGTATTTGCATGATAAGCGTAGAGCTCGAATGGTTCACCAAGAGCATATTCATTTTGACCAATTAGTTGGGCTCCATAGGCTTGAGGCTATATACATCGACCATGGAGATTGGGTACTCTTCAATTAATAGAGATTAATTGAAGGAGTTATTAGTTTACGAGAGTTAAACTAATACGAATATTTCAATATTCAATATATCACAAAAGTTGTGAGCCCATGTCCAATAAATGAGAGAACCTAATGGGTCACATACAAAAACCTAAAAGAAGTTCTATTTGATGGGAGGAATTTTCTAAGGAGTTAGAAAGTTCATTATTGCCATTTTTATGGAGAATTCAGTTGAATAAGTTTTTGGTCACTTTGGCTTGATTTATTTATTATTAAATTAATCAAAATAATTTTAAGAGTTAAATTAGATCAATTAAATTAAGGTGTTAATTTAATTGGTGCCATATGACTATTAATTAGTTAAGTTAAAGAGTTAAGTTGACACCTTCTAACTTAAAGAGTTAATTTAATTAATATAATGAATTATTTTTGGATGGAAATTCAAATAAAGGAGTTCATTTGAGTTTAATTTGTAATTAATTTGAAAGACATTTCATGAGATGAAATGTATATTCAAATTAAATTCAAATACAAATGAAATTCACATTTCACGTACAAGTGGATTGCTTAATTGGCAAACCACCTCATGGAGGGTGTGATGCCAACTTGCGTCACACCATCCACTCTATAAATAGAGAAAGGTGGTGGGCCATGAGGTTTTCACTCATGTTAAATTCCAGTTTTCCCTCCAAAAAAGTGTGATTCACTCATGTGTTGAAGTTTCACATATTCCTCATCAAATTATCTTTATATTTCGGCCCTCCATCTCCTTATCCCTCTAGTTCTCTAGCTGATTAGAGGTAGATTGGAGCTCTCCTTGGGTGTGTGGATCATAACATTAGAGGCTTCAAATTTGGGGAGCTTTGGCTCTTGAAGATCCACTGCTATCCAGCGACGTTGGAGACAAATTTGGAGGCCTTACCGTGCTTGAATTTGGCTAAAAGTTTTACTGGAAGTTCTCAAGTGTGTTGAGGAGCTATCTGCAAATTTCAACGAATTTGGAGTTGATTTGGTTTGTCAATTGTTGGCTTGATTCTGCTATGTGTGGTTTGGCACTTTAAAGTGTTAATTGCTTGATATACCTTTGGATTAAGTGTTCAAGGTATTTTTTTGCCATTAAATCCTTATTAAATGCATGATTAGATCTTTGGATTTAGAGTAGAGAAGTTTTATTTAGCCCTTTTTGCGGTTTTATAATTGGATTCTTGGGCTACTCCTTATTTCAAGTGGTATTGGAGCCTAATT
This sequence comes from Jacaranda mimosifolia, assembly GCA_018894105.1. Lineage (NCBI taxonomy): Eukaryota > Viridiplantae > Streptophyta > Magnoliopsida > Lamiales > Bignoniaceae > Jacaranda > Jacaranda mimosifolia. Next base: position 23,148,139 of record CM032128.1, on the reverse strand, counting down.
CATGCTTTAATTTGGATTTTTGTTGAATTGATTCGTGTGATGAATTGATCAATATCACCAAAAACTTGATTCAAATCATGGATTTAAGTATTTGGATGATTTTGAGTGTGGCTTCTTTGTTGATGAATTGAAATATTCTAATATGTGTTTTAAATGTTGATTCATAGGTTAGTATGATTTTAATTCATAGATGTTAATGTTAAATATTGATTTAGCATTGATTCATGTTATATATTGATTTGGTCTTAAGGTGTTTTGATTATTTTTAGATCCAGTTTGATTGGAGATTCTATAGAATGTTGATTCTTTCTTGAACTTGACTTTTGAAGCATGTTTGAGCACTTGAGTTTTCACTTTTGAAAGGTATTTTAAATTTGAAAATTCATCTAATATGTGTGAATTAATGCTATGCAGGTCTTTTTAAATTTTGGTGCACAAAAGTAGGCTAAAAATGGCCTTGACTCGGTCCGAAACCAAAACATGGCAAGTTGCCACCCAGCTACTTTTGGATGAGTTTGGATGCCCTTTTGTGTTATTTTGTGCTCAAAAATGATATTGAATCACATTAATTAGATGCACAAGTGTTATGAAAGTTCTCAAAGTTATGTTTGACATTTTTGAATGCTTTTAAAAGCTTGTTCAATTTAATCTTCAATTTTGTGCAAAAATAAAATTTATAATTGTTGTGCTTATTTTGGTTAGTTAATTAATTGCTTATGAGATAAGTATTTAATTTTTTGAATTGAATGTCCATTATTATTTATTGTTCATTTAATTGTTGAATGGATGATGAATGAATGGGGATGAACATGGGCCTTTAATGTTGATTTTATTTATTTCAAGTTGTTGAAAAGGGTTGTATTAAATTGGGGCTTGCATACCTTTTAATTTCTATCTTGTAAATATTATGAGAGTAGAATCACTAGGAGTGAGGATTTCTTTTCTTATATAATTGTTGCAAGGAAACAAGAAGACCATTGGAGGAATGAAGACCCATGAATGTATGGGATACATTTATGTAATAGCTAGATTTAATCAACCCACTTAAAATAAACTAAGTAGTGCAACTATGGCTCTAAAGTACACTACTTGACTCATGATGGTTTCTATGTCTAATAAGCTCCAAAAGTCTCATAAGCACATGAAATCGGCTAAGGAGATTACTTGCACCTACAAGAGTTGTATGGCGTGCAAACTAGATATGAAAGATTCTCATTATCTAAGGAACTCTTCTGGACTAGAATAAATGAAGGCTCACGTGTCCATGATCATGGCCTTAAGATGATCGGTCTCATTGAGCAAGCAAGCTTGCTCAATTGGATGTGGTTATGGACAACGAGCTTTATGTGGATTTCATACTTCAATCATTGCCTACCTCTTTTGATCAATTCATTATGAACTTTAACATGTTGAAGCAAGAGGTGACGATTAACAAATTGGTCAATATGTTGGTGACCACCAAGGCGACTATGAAGAAAGATAAACCATTAATGATTGCTTTTTCCTCCGAGTCTAAGGGCCCTAGGGGTGCTAGAAAGGGAGGGAAAAGGAAGAAGTGTTCTTCCTCCAAGTGAAAGCAAACATTAAAGGCCTCAGGCGGAGTTAAGAAGAAGAAAGAGGTCAAAGACGATGTGACTTATTTCTATTGTTGCAAGAAAGGTTATTGGAAGAGAAATTTCAAGGAGTATCTTGCAAGCCTTCTGAAGGATAAGTACTTTATTGAAGTGCACTTAACGACGAATTCTTCATCATGGGCATTTGATATCACATGTGATTCTTACCTTTATAATTTGTTACAGGGAATGGAAATAAGAAGGAATCTCAATGATAGGGATATGATCCTATGCCTAGGCAATGGAGCAAAAGTTGTGGCCAAAGTCGAGAGCATCATCAAGTTAGAATTGGGGAACTCTTTTATTGTATTTGATCCTTGTAGTTATGTACCTAATTTTGTTAAGAACATTATTTCTATTCTAGTTTTGGATAATGAAGGATTTGATTTTTCTATATCTAATGGGAATTTGATAGCATTAAAGAATGGTTTTAATTGCTCAAGGGACGTTAAATAATGGATTATACATTTTAGATTCTCAACCATCAATGATGAACATTCAACAAAGTAAAAGAAAATTAGATATTCAAGAAGATGCTATGTTGTGGCATGCAAGACTTGGACATACTCCAAAAATAGGCTAAACAAGTTAGAAGCCCTCAAAGCATTAAATGTTAGTGGCATAAAGGATCTTTCTACTTTTGAATATTGTTTAAAGGAAAAAATGACCAAGGCTCCTTTTGTAGGACAAACGAAGCAAACCACAAGTCCTTTGGATTTAATCCATACGGATGTTTGTGGACCACTAAGAGTTAGTGCGAGAGGTAGCTTTTCATACTTCATAACCTTCATTGGTGATCATACTTGGTTCAGACACTTGTATCTTATGAAGTACAAGTTTGAAGCTTTTGAAAAGTTTAAAGAGTATAGGAATGAAGTAGAAAGACAATTAGGACTAAGTATTATAGCTCTTCGATTGGATCGAGAAGGAGAATACTTAAGTACCGAATTCTTGGATTATCTAAAAGAGAATGGGATTTTCTCTCAATAGACTCACCCAGTACACCCCAACACAATGGAGTAGCCAATAGGAGAAACTGTACCTTATTAGACATGGTATGTTCCATGATGAGCTTTACCAATATGCCTATATCCTTTTGGGGATACGCTTTAGAAACAGTGGTGAGGTTACTAAATGTACTACTCTCAAAGTTGTGCCAAAACACCATATAAGATGTGGTATAGCAAAGCACCTTCTTACTCTTTTCTTAGAGTTGGGGAGTCTCCCGCTTACATCAAGTAGTTAGTGGGAGACAAGTTGGATGCTAGATCCACTTTGTGCAAGTTTGTGGGATACCCAAGAGAGTCTTTGGGTTATTATTTTTATGATCCCTCAGAACAAAAGGTGTTTATTTTAAAGAACACCACCTTTTTGGAAAAGGAATTTCTATTATATAGAAATGATGTTGTTGTTGAACTTGATGAAGTTCAAGATGATCAAAATATCCCACAACCAGTAGAAGTAAGTGAACATCAATTGCCTAACACACAACCTTTGAGAAGATCGGACCAAATCAAGAAGCAATCCGAAAGGTTCGGATTCCTTCATGAGACAGGCTAATCAGATAGTGACCCGAAGATCTATGAGGAAGCTATGTTGGACATAGATTTGAGACATTAGCTAGATGCCATGAAATTCGAATTTGACTCCATGTACTTTAATGAAGTATGGACTTTGGTAGATCCACCGGAGGATATAGTACCTGTTGGTTGCAAATGGATCTATAAGCGAAAGCTAGGAGTTGATGGAGAGGTTATGACCTTTAAGGCGCGACTAGTGGCAAAAGGTTACACTCAAAGACCCAGTATTAATTTTGAGAAAACCTTTTCATCGATCACTATACCTAAGTCCATTCGGATTTTGCTTGCCATAGCCGTATATTATGACTATGAGATATGTCAAATTGATGTAAAGACCGCTTTCCTCTATGGAAACATTGAAGAAGAAATATATATGGAGCAATCACAAGATTTTACATCTAAAGGGAGTGAGCAAAAGGTTTGCAAACTTGAAAGGTACATTTATAGACTTAAACAGGTGTCCCGAAGTTGGAACATACGTTTTGATAAGACGGTCAAATTGTTTGGCTTTATCAAAAATATGTGTACAAGAAGGCTAGTGGGAGTAGCATACGGTTTATTGTGTTTTATGTCGATGACATTCTTCTAACTGGAAATGAGAGAGAAATGTTAGAGCGTACTAAAGTATGGTTATCTACACAATTCTCCATGAAGGATTTGGGAGGCATCCTTCATATTGGGAATACAAATCTATAGAGATAGATTGAGAAGGATGTTGGGGCTTTCCCAAATATCATACATTGACAAGATACTAAAGAGGTTTAGTATAGAGGAATCCAAGAAGGGATTTATTCCTATGGGATATTGTTTTTATTTCTCCAAGTCTATGGCCCCTCAGACTGACGACGAGAGGGAAAAAATATCTCACATACCTTAAACGTCCACTATAGGGAGCATAATGTATGTCGTTCAATGTACAAGGTCGGATGTAGCACACGCTCTAAGTGTTACGGCCTCTTTCAATCCAACACCAATGAATGTCACTGGATTGCCGTAAAAGCAATCCTTAAGTACTTGAGAAGAACTAAGGATTTATTTTTAGTGTATGAAAATGGAGAATTGAAACTCGAGGGGTTTTTGAATTCTAGTTTTCAATCCAATATAGATGACCTAAAATCCACTTCAGGATTTATATTTTTCCTTACTGGTGGCGCGGGAGTTGAAACAGTTCCAAACAAGATACCACGATCGATTCTACCATGGAGGCGGAATATATTACAGCTTCAAAGCTACAAAGAAAGGTGTTTGGATGAAAAAACTTCATCCAAGAGTTGGATATAGTGCCTAGCATTGTTGAGTTTGTAGTTGTCTTATGTGACAACAATGGAGCGGTTGTGCAAGCAAAAGAGTCAAGATCTCATCAGCGATCTAAGCATATTTTATGGTGTTATCATTTGATCTATGAGATCATTGATAGAGGTGACATCCGAGTGGAGAGGATAGCCTTAGAAAAGAATATAGCAGATCTACTGACTACACCCCTAATGCAAAAAGTCTTTGAAAGACATCCTGAGAAGATAAGTCTGAAGACTATAGGGAATTAGCTTTAAGGCAAGTGGGAGATTATTGGAATAGTGCCCCACAGCCAATTAGATTGGTATGTAAACTATTTTAGTTGTGATAGAATCTTGACTGAATGATATTCATATTAAATGGCCATCTTTATCTTATGCTTATTTTACTTCATTAGCATTTAGTTGAAGCCCTAGATCGCATAAAACTACAGAACTTGGCCACGCACTGGGTGGTGATCATGAAATAAGTCTTACATGGTTATGATCTTAAAACATTTCAAGTCATAGAATCTTAAGAGACAGGGAATATAAGATTCGGATAGATTTGCACTAACGATGCATAAATCCAAAGAGTTGGATATTGCTCCATTTCATGAGCAATCCATATTAGACATGAGTGCATGATAGTGGGTGTTTGATAGAAAACAAGTTCACTAAAGACCCACCCGAGGAATCCATTAGATAGCTGCAATGATAAATCGGTAGTGGCAAATTTTTTGGCTTATGCTAGTGTGTATAATTAGTCCTTAAATCTGAGGATCTATGGTAACCTTTTATTTTGGTCCTCATACCTTGACTCTTCCTTGACCACATAGTGGGTCATTCGGGTTGAGATTGAGTATGAGCTACTTAGATATGAAGGTTTGAGGGATCTAAGAAGGGATTTGTCTCCTCGTCGTTGTGAAAGGCGAGTGCATCTCCTATGTATTCTATAATGATCGATTTCAAGAAATTCTTACTCAAGGTAGTATGACAATTTGGAAAAGGAGATTTTCAAAGATGATGTCATAAAAGGACATCAAACATTGGGAATAAAAATATAGTTATCAAGGCTAATGGGGAGCCAGCAAATATCTTACCCTAGGCTTCTTTCAAAAAATAAGAGATGGAAGAACCGTCATAGTAAGTGTAGAGCTAGAATGGTTCACCAAGAGTATAATCATTTCTACCAATTAGTTGGACTCCATGGGCTTGAGGCTAGACATCAACCACAAATATTGGGTATTATTTAATTAATAGAGATTAATTGAAGGAGTTATTAGTTTAAAGAAGTTTAAACTACTAAAAATATTTCAATATTCAATATATCATAAAAATTGTGAGCCCATGTCCAATGAATGGATGAACCTAATGTGTCACGCACAAAAGCCTAAAGGAAGTTCTATTTGATGGGACGAATTTTCTAAGGAGTTAGAAAGTTCACTATTGTCGTTTTTATGGAGAAATCAGTTGACTAAGTTTTTGGTCATTTTGGCTTGATTAATTTAATTGTTAAATTAATCAAAATAATTTAAGGAGTTAAATTAGACCAATTAAATTAAGGAGCTAATTTAATTGGTGCCATATGACTATTAATTAGTGAAGTTAACTTAATGAGTTAAGTTGACATCTTCTAACTTAAAGAGTTAAGTCAAACCAATTGATTAAATTAAAGAGTTAATTTAATTAATATGAGGAATTAGTTTTTGAGGGAAAATTCAAATGAAGGAGTTCATTTGAGGTTAATTTATAATTAGTTTGAAAGACATTTCATGAGATGAAATGTAGATTCAAATTAAATTCAAATGCAAGTGAAATTCACATTTCACATGCAAGTGGATTGCCTAGTGGGCAAACCACCTCATGGAGGATGTGATACCAACTTGCATCACACCATCCACTCTATAAATAGAGAGAGATGGCCTGCCATGACGTTTTCACTCATGCTAGATTCCATTTTTCCCTCTAAAAAAGTGTGATTCACTCATGTGTTGAAGTTTCACACATTCCTCACCAAATTCTCTCCACATTTCGGCCATCCCTATCCTTTTCCCTCTGGTTCTGTAGCTAATTAGAAATAAATTTGAGCTCTCCTTGGGTGTGTGGATCATAACATTAGAGGCTTCACATTTGGGAGCTTTTGCTCTTGAAGATCTACTGCTATCTAGCAAATTTGGAGACAGATTTGCAGGCCTTGCTGCGCTTGGATTTGACTAAAATTTTTACTGGAAGTTCTCAAGTGTGTTAGGAGCTCTATGTAAATTTTTAGCCAATTTGGAGTTGATTTGGTTGGTCAATTGTTGGCTTGATTCTACTGTGCGCGGGTTGGCACTTTGAAGTATTACATTGGTGTCATTCTTGATCTACCTTTGGATTAAGCATTCAAGATATTTTTTTCCATTAAATCCTTATTAAATTCGTGATTAGATCCTTGAATTTGGAGTAGACAAATTTTATTTACCACTTTTTGTGGTTTTATAATTGGATCCATAGGCTACTCCTTACTTCAACCTGGCCTTAGTTGGATAAACAAAATAAATGCTTCACTTGTTAGTGAGTTGAAAAAAGGTGTAACTTCAAATCACCATCCATGCCTATCTCCCCGCACTGTATAGTGAACTATAAATATTTAACTCTATATTGGTTTAAGTGATTCATCAAAGAAAATACTATAAAAGTTTGCACCTTATAACCTGGTAGAAATGGCATGGTACCAATTTTAGGGGGATAAGAATGTGAATACCTGGGTGGTGAGAGATCTCTTATGCTAAGTCAAATCTTGGCAAAGTATTTCCTCGACCTCCTACCTGGAAACAACACGTGGCTTGCTGCTATTAGTACTTGCTTGAGATGGGCCTGTCCAAGTGCTAGTCATTCGACCATTGTTGGTGCAACTTATTGTCTGGATACTTAGCCTTTGCCCATTATGAAGACATTGTTTGACTCATAGACTATGTGCTTTCCTTGATCATTGATTAAAAAGTGGCGTTTGGTAGATCTCTTCTATGAGGCATCTGATATGTAAGAGCTTTCCTACGTTGATTATTTCCTGTGTCAAGCTTGTTAGTTGGCGTTATTGATTCCGTTGGCGAAGTTCAGTACGTTTTTTTTTCTTCCTGAAATTATACTATCCCTAACATCAAAAAATATGTTAGTGTTGGTGTCGATCTTTAATTCTAAACTTTTGATAGAAGTAGATAAGTTTCTTAAGTTTTTCTCAAGCTGAGCAAGTATCATCTCAAGAGCCTGTTTGATAAAGTCAAGTTGACGCTTTTTTTTTCCCCTCACTTCATTCTCAAATAATTTTCTTCCTCCAAGATCTCCCTAATCTAGGTCACCAAGGATCGATGTTGTTATGACATTACTCGCATCAGGGTGTTATGCAGTGTTTAAGGTTTGATCAGAGTTACTGATTGTATGATCTTAAGGCCGTAGATTCATTTTCAGCAGCTGAAATGTCCTGCCGTCTCGTCACATAGACGGCTTGTTGGAGATGCACTTCTCTTCTTGTAGTAGGCATGATGCTTTTGTATTTTTTAATTTTTTGAACTTTTGTTGTGATAATTTTTAATAAAAGAATAGAAATAAAAAAGAAACAACTCAACTGGATGTGCCATCACATTATTTTTAGAAAAATTAATATTATAATTGGATGCTTGAGTTGCCCTAATGAATATGTGTGCATATCATAGTAATAAGAATATGGATTTGTAAATTGAGTACCCTTGATCTTGAGTTTCACCAAACAATTGAGTAAAGTGCCGCAAACTAACATCTGTAAGATTCTTTACCTAATTGATAGTAGGACATAAAAATAGAACAAGTTTGGCTTGAGTGCTATTCACCTTTGAAGATGATTTTTTCAGTTGTCTGAAGATTTGGTGCGAGTATTGCAATAAAATACTTAATTGAATGCAGAAGATAATGAGTCAGAAAGACAATAAATGTAAATCCGAGGCTCATAAAATGCTAGAAAATTCGGTAATAAATGTAAGAGTGTAAATGAATATTAAACGGATCGAATACATCATTTTATATTCATATTCGTTTAACTTTTCGAATATTCAGATACAAATACGAATTTGATGGATATTTAAAAATGATATCTGAATTTGTATCCGTTGGATATTAGTCAAATTTGGATATATATATATATATATATCCGTATTCGATTGTAATTATTTAGATGCATCCATATTTGATTAAACTTATTTGTATTCGAATCGGATATGTATTTACTATATCCGTATTCATTTATAATTGGATATCTACTAATCGAATACGAATAATATCCATTTTAAAAGGATACGGATAAATTTATATAAACAGGTATAAAAGTGAACAGTAAACGAATTTTAGAATATCTATTTACAACCCTAAATAAAAGCTTGCTTCAATAGATAATTGATTTGCATACGAAATTGTTGAAGAATGTTTGTATTGGTGTTATAAGTACATTGGTTTTAGTACATAAGAAATGATACAACAGATTGACTACTATTAGGTTTTCATTTGGTTTATACAGGGATTATCTTCAAGATATACTTTAGATCCCTTTAAATCCTCATATTAATCTTTTGAAAAGGTTAGTAAATGGAATCTTAGTACATTCACACGGGCTCAGTGTCTAGCTATAAACGGATATTTAAAGTGGATTTGCATAATTATTTATAACTCATGGATATTGAGTCTTCTTATCATAGGTCCTCGAGGTGGATGAGGCCTTCAACTGTTTATGAATCTTGGTTGAAATAAATATTTGGATGCTGAGTCTTCCTCCCTTGATCCTCGAGAATTTAATGTTGGGGCAAAATTATAATTTTCGTATCTATAATTTTGTTAGATTTATCTTTTGTTCTATAAATTGCAAAATTACAATTTTAATTTTATAAGATATTAAAAAATTATCACTTTTATTTCTTTTCTCACCAAAAACGAGAAAATTCATTAGAAAAGTTGATGTAGCTTTCCAAACACGTGGTCATAAAGAGTTTTTGTCTAATCGGCAAAAATTAAAAGTTGACCTATTTAAGTTGTAGTGGGCTTATTTTGTCTATTTTCAAATTATTTGTCAATTTGGTGGGAAATTTCCCTCCAATTCACCAATTTTCCTCTTCTACTCAACCAACCACGCACATATATATAATATATATACATATTTATATATATGCACATGCATATACATATATTTATATATAATTTATGATTATTTAAGTAAAAAATAAATAAATTAAAAGTAAAGGTATATAATAATAGCAATAATAATAATAATAATTATAATTAATTAAAAACAAAAAGAAAATTAATAAGAAATTTCCCCCACCAGGGCGCTGGCCGCCTGCCCAGATTTGGCCATGGCCGCCATGGTGGGGGGAGAGGGGTGGATCGGTGGATCGGCGGGAGGTTGGGGCTGGGGGTGCTGAGGTGTATATAATACATATGATGACTATGTGTGTATATATATATATTTATATAAGTATATGTGTTTGTATATGTGTGTGTGTATAAATAAATATATACTATCTACTTAGTTGGTGTTTTTTATTTTTTTCTTCCAACCAATCAAACTATTTCAGCTGGATTTTTGCCAATAAGGCCACATCTCCAAAATGGGCACATTCAAGCATGTCACGTCAGATTTTTCCGCTACTTTTTGGATCTTCGATGAAAAAAAGACTAATTAAATGTGATAATTTTTTGATACTTATATGAATAAAATTGTAATTTTGCAATTTATAGGACAGAAGACAAATCGAATAAAGTTACAAGACAAAAAATGTAATTTTACCTTAATTAACGTTGGTACAGACATATAGAGTGATGTTAAAGTTTCAAATTTATCTTCACACCCAAAACGTTTTTTTGGTTGTCGATCATATAGTAAACATCCTTTGTCTTGATGCATGTAACAATTAAACTATATACATGTGATTGGGCAATATGTCAAAAACACGCAAGCAAAAAAATAAGGGAAATACCACCTAGGATGCAAGGAATAAACTTTTGAAAAGAGGACACCAAACAGAGATTACTGTATTACAATTAGCAGAAACCCTATAACTACAACCCCTTAATACTTGGAGCCTAGTAGTGTGTGGTCCAATAATATAAGTTTTCCACATAATGTGGAAAATCAGGAGTTCGGGCCCTAACAAGCTCTTATATGTGTGCACGTGTATAGATTAAAAAAAAAAAAAAACCCTTAATACTTGGCTAGGTATTGAATTGAGTTTGAAAGATTCTGCTGCTGCAGCTTGCTAGTTTTGAGTCTGCTGTGTCGTATCCTTACTGCTTACTTCTACAAAGAACGAAGCATACACAGCAGTACTCACATAAACCACAAGCCCTGACCCCACGAACAAAACCAGTGTCACCAAAGCATACAGTGGTTTCCCTCCACAAGAAAATACCCCCAACTTCACCTGAATAAAATCCACTATCGAAAGCATCAAGAACACACATCCCATAACCGATCCAACGGCAGATCCAAACAGCCCGTATTTGAGGAAATCCGGGTCTATGTCAGCTTTGTGAGGGTCGTTTGCGTCCATGTTGTTCAACAGGTTGATGGCCAGCTTGAGGCTTTGAGCTATAAGGGATGAGAAGAGGAAAAAACTGAACGAAATTACTTCGAAGATGATGAGTCTCCTGACTGTTTCGCGGCTGGTGGTGCATTCTGCCCGAGAGGCAGCGGTTGCAGCTTCCGGGATAGTGAGGGAGAAGCCGATGAAGGTCGCCATGGTGAAGAGGGAGTTGACGTTCACTATTCCGTCCAGGGCTGTCACATGGATGCTCGACTTCACCCGACCAATGGTGGTGGTGGAGGGATCCGTGGCCGCCGCTGCGGTGGTGGTGGTGGTTGGGCTTTGCGTGTCGACTGAGGAGGTCTTTGACTGCAGTTCCATCCTGTCATATAAACTGTTAATTATAGTTCACCCTACGTTAAATTTCTGCATGCGTTGCGCACAAGAGAGGGGCGGGGGGGGAGATTACGTACCCATTCATGGTGGGAGAGTCGATGGGAGCTAAGGCAGGGCGCTTCTTGTTCATCATTTTCCGTGCTATATAGCTAGCTACCTGATGAATATTAATAATTATAATGATATATATTTCCTTGTGCTGCAAATTTGTATGTGCTTTGATGATGGATGGCGTGGATGTGCTTAATTGGTATCGTCATATATAGAGTTGAGCTTACCACAGTACGTACTATACCCACACCGCCACATAATTAGGAATTCATTAGCCTGCTTTTGTTGACCAAACTTTACTGTTTGCTTTTTCATGATTGAACTTTAATTTGGTTTTGGTTAGGTAATAATACTTAACGCTATTAAGTTTAGGAATAAAACTAATAAAGTGTTTGGGTAGGTTTATAAAATGTTAAAAAGTGTTTGTTATTTTTTTAATAAAAAAGTTTTATAATTTTTTAAAATAAAATATTATGAGTTTATAAATTTTTTTAAAAAAATAAGGAGAAATAATTTATTTTTAAGATTTTAAAAAGTTTCTTTAATTTTAATCATGTTAATTATAAAATTATCATTACTAATATTTTAGAAGGTGCAAAATCTTATTTTATCTAAATACTTTAAAAATTTATTTTTAAAAGAAAATCTAACATCTTATAAATTTTAAAAATATCTTATAAAATATAAAAACTCATAAAATCTTTTAAATAAATTTAACCAAACACCTTCTAATCCTATCCGTTAGCAACTTAAGAAATTAACAATTACTTTTGGAAGATATGCATTCCTTTTAATAATGCCCCCATGCTAGAGGACAAGTCTGTCGATGTCTGCATGGCCGGCTGCTAAGTAGAAGAACAGAAAGTGCATTATTGCCGAAATAAAGTGAAGTATAAATTAATTAATTATGCATGCCATCACTAATCGGAGAAACTATTGGTGTTGAAATCACCATCATGCATGTGTTGCACAAGCTATTATCTATATATACATATCTATACACACATGAAAATTATTGCATGAATTTAATAGTTCGTCCAATATTATAATTGGCCGCCAAGGAGTTGGATAACTATAAGTTGTACAAGCCTTTTTGATTCAACAATTAATCATCATGGCAAAATTGTAATTTTGGTCCAATAACTTTGCTTAATTTAATTTTTCATCCTATAAGTTGCAAAATTCAATTTAGTCCTGTAACTATCAAAAAATTCTCACTTTTAGGCCTTTTTTCGCCAGAGCCAGCGATAGTCGCTGGAAAAGCTGACATGGCTCGATGGGCGCGTGCCTATTTGGAGTTTTTGCCTTGTTGGTAGCTGACGTGGCTTGATGAATTGGAGAATAAAAATAAAAATTGCAATTTTCATCCTATAATTTTATCCATTTTGGATTTTGGTCCTATAAATTGCAAAATTTCAATTTAGTCTTGTAAGTATAAAAAATTGTCACTTTTAGTCCTTTTCTGGTTGGTGCCTGCGAAAGTTGTCGGAAAAGCTGATGTGCCTCGCCAGGGGCATTCCCATTTGGAGTTTTGCCTTGTTGGCAGCTGACATGACTTGATTAATTGAAACAATAAAAAATAAAAAAAATGCCAACTATGGGATTTGGCCATGGCTGCCTGGCCAGATCAGGCCAGCAGCGGGGATTGAGGAATGTAACATTCTTTTCCTTTATTTTTTTAATTTAAAAATTGCAATTAAATTATTTTAACCATTTGATTTTTGTTTATTATTTAGTAAATAATTATAAATTATATATAAATATATATTTATATAAATATATGTGTATATTTTTAAATTCAAAGTTGTGCCAACAACGCGAGTTAAAAGAATATTGTTAATATGGTGGATTAATTTTTTTTATTTTTTAATTAGTGAATAATTATAAATTATATATCAATATAATTTATATAAATATATGTGTATATATAAATATATATCATATATATGATAAATGATATATATCATAAATATATATCATATATATACATATATTTTGTTATATATCTAGTTGGCGTTTTTGTTTTCTATTTTTTTCTTCCAAAATCAAGTCAACGTCAGTTGCCAACAATGCAAAAACTCCAAATGGGCACATGCTCGGCGAGCCACGTTAGCTTTTCTCACGACTTTCGCCAGCTCCGGCTAAAAAAGGACTAAAAGTGGTAATTTTTTTATACTTAGAGGACTAAATTGAAATTTTACAACTTATAGGATCAAAATCCAAAATGGGTAAAGTTAGGAAGAAAATTGCAATTTTTATTTTTTTCTCAATTCATCAAGCTACGTTAGCTACAACAAGGCAAAAACTCCAAATAGGCACACGCCCAGCGAACCACGATAGTTTTTCCGATGACTTTCGCTAGCTCCAGCAAAAAAAGGACTAAAAGTGACTGCTTTTTCTTGTACTTATAGGACTAAACTGGAATTTTCCAACTTATAGGTTGAAAAACCAAATCGAGCAAAGTTATAGGACGAAAATTACAAATTTGCCTAATCATTAGTGAATCAAGTACTAAGATTCATCAATTAATATAACTAACATTATGTAAGTTATGTTTTTCAAGTATCTATATCCCCATAAAAATTCAGTGATGATGAACTTGTGTGTGTGTGTGTGTGTGTGCATATATATATTGTAAGATAAAATTTAACCTAAGATATACATACCCATGAAATCAAAACACTATTAGATTGATTTATTCAAAATATCACATAAGATTGATGTTGTTTGAGCTATGAAATTGATGATCAACGATTACTGCAATTTCACGATTGATTGCTAAGATTTCCTCACCTTCTCACACAAAATACTTGACAACTTTAATGAGATAACAATATCAAAACGTGGAGTGGAGAGGGACCTAGCCCCCCCCACCCAACCACCCACACACACACACACACACACACACACAGATATATATATATAAAATAAAAACTCTAGAGAGCCATCCCATCACGGGCTTCTAAGATTGGGTTCACACCAACTGTCATACTAAGTCTGTTTAGAAAAAGGCCTTAATAATATTGGATCAAAATAATAGGTCCTATTAGTCATGTCTCATTAACCGTATTAATTTAGCCCCTTTTTATTTTATTAGAAAACAAATCCAATTAATAGAAATCCACATATTGGAATAAAATTCCAACATTCTCCCACTTGGACAAATATTAATTGTAACTTTAAAACAAAATAAAAGGTAAAGTTTGAGAAAATGACTCTCGGGCTAAATTACAAAAAGATTTTGACTGTGGCCACAATTTAAAGAAGAGAAAAAAAATAGGGCAATGAGACAAGACTACCAACACAATTCGGTCCAATAAAAATTACTATTATTAGATCATGGCGGTGATTGCACTTGTCATCAACACATGACCTTCCATGGTCACATATACCAGTGATTCCACCAACATGGATTCAAACATGGTGGCGTAGCAAGAAATAACAACTAAATATGACCCAAGTATGTATGCTTTTCATTGTTAGTCCTCCAATTTTCTTGTAAGGCATGAATTTCTAGAACTATATGAAATCCCAAGAAAATTTGATTTTCTTATAAGATATGGGCCTCTTAAGCAATAGGAAACCCTAAGAAAATCTATGATTTTCTTATAAGACATGGATTTCTGAAAATAATGTGAAATCCCAAGAAAATCCGACTTCAAAAGAAGCCATATATGCTTTATTCAATGCTAAAAATACAATATGGTATCATTTATGAGACATACCCAATTCTCAAAATCAACATCTAATCTTAAAATATATATATCAAGCGATATATAACCACAAAAAAATACACACAATTATAACAAATATATCAATAGTTGAAAAAAAATCTCACATTAATAAAAACCAAAAAGACAAAGGCTTCAATATTGTAACAAATTCAATAAAGAAACATATATCACTTAACCCAGTACATCAAAAGCTCAATGATACCCATGTGTTCTGCATGTCTTTTGAAAATTATAGGTCTCAATCCCTTGGTCAAAGAATTTGCAAGCATAGAGTCGATATCAAATGCTCTATAAGAATGGTATCAGTTTTAACCAAGTCTCTCACAATGAGATATTTAAGCTCTACATATTTAGATTCATTAGAGGACTTATTATTCTTTAAAAAGAAACACAACAGCAACATTATCATAATAAATCCTCAATGGACCTATAAATTGAATCATTAACCAAAAAAAAAAAACTTTGAAATGAAGTTCTTTAGAATTTTCTCGAATAGCTTAAGACTTTCTTAACAGTCACTCAATGTTCTTATCCTGTATTAGAGAGATAATTCCCAAGAACACAAAAGGCAAAGGCTATATCAGGCTTAGTGCAAACTGGTATATACATAAGACTGCTAACAACACTACACAGTAAGGAATATTTTTCATCAACTTTTACCCAAGTTTGTTTTTAGGCACTGCCCAATGCTAAGTTTATCACCTTTCATAATAGGCACATCACTAGGTTTACAATTCTACATGTTAAACCTTATCAAAACACGATCAATGTAACTCACTTGAGAAAGTCCTAACAAGCATTTCTATCATAGTGGATCTCAATTCCACGAAGAAATGATGCTTCACTAAGATCCTTCATATCAAAACCATGGCATAACATTTGTTTAATCTCATGGAGCAAACTCAAATCATTACTAGTAAGTAAAATATCATTAACATAAAGTACAAAATATATGAATTTGCTCCCACTAGTCTTGAGATAAATACAATTGCCCACCTTATTTGCTTTAAAGCCTAATGAAGTCATTACCTTATCAAACTTCAAATACCATTGACAAGAAGCCTGTTTAGGGCCCTAAATTGATTATTTAGCTTACACACTAGGTGTTCCTTCTCATCTTGAACAAAACCCTCAGTTTGAGTTATATAAAATTTTTATTTAGATCGCCATAAGGAAAACTTGTCCTAACCCATTTGGTTGAGTTCCAAATAAAAGTGAGCTATTAAACTCATAATGATCCTAAAGAAAATTTTGGAAGAAACAGGAGAAAATGTTTCCCTATAATCAATACTAGTTTTTTGAGTAAAACATTTAGCCATAAGTCTAGTCTTAGATCCTTCAATCTTCCCTTTTGAATATTTCTTAGTCTTAAACGCCCATTTTAACCTGTAGTCTTTCGACCTTAGGGTAGATCAGCTAACTCCCACACATCATTCCCTCTTATTGTGTGAATTTTGTATTCATAGCACTAAATCACAAATCTAATTAAGGACTAGATATAGCATCATAATAGCTGATAGGATCAACATTCAAATCACCCTCTATATTAGCATTAGGTGTAGACACTTGTTCATGAGGATCCTAAATTTCATGTGCAGTAAGGAAGGAAAATGTGACATATTTAATATATGATCATCAACAATTATGGAATGGGAATGCTCACTACTATTAGGCACATCATGCTCTAAGAACTTGGTTGTTTGAGACTCAACCACTCTAGTTCCAAGAAAAGGACAAAAGAATCTGTATCTTTTAGAATGATTTAGATATCTGATGAAGTAACTATGAGTAGTTATACTAAAGTCCAACTTCACAGCACATATGAAAATAGTTTGAGCTAGATTCCTTCCTACCAACCCATAATTCAAGAGATGTTTTAGGAACTGATTTGGTAGGGGCACAATTAAGAATATAAATGGCAGTTCTTATAGTTCACCATAAAGAAATTTAGGTAACTCATATTAACTCATCATGTTTCTTCATTACTTTAGAGAAGGTACAAATCGCCTTTTAGCTACACCATTTTGCTCAAAACTCCCAGGCATGGTATATTTAGCTAGAATTCCTTACTAATATTTGGCAAATGTTACCCATTTATTACCCATCTCATGATATTTGCCCCTAATACAATCAGCAAAAACTCCACATCTCTAAAGTTAAAACTAGGAAGAATGCCTCTTTTTATCAATCTCTTTATCCTATCATTAGTAATATGACCAAGATGCCTATGTCATTGAAGAATCATCATTATTTATGGTCCTTTAGATATGAATTTTCAATATTAAAGAAAGAATAAATTTGATTGGAAGCTAATGTCAACATAAATGGGCAATTGGACAAAAAATTGCAACCAATAATTTTAGAGTCTAACATCAAATTAACCTCCCCTCTGCCAAAAGATATATCACAACCCAAATTTCCAAAATAGGAATCAAAATTACTTTTTTTTTTTTGGTGGGGGGGGGGGGGGAGTGAAAGTTGGTACATAAAAAACCTTTTTTAAGACAAGCAAGGTTGTCCATTCTTCCTCTTAATTTTCTCTTTGTCAAAGACACACTTGAAAATAAGGTCAAGAATACCCCATAAGTTATTTTGGGTATTATAGGCTTGGTTGGGCTAAATTCCACAAGCAAGAAATTGAGAGCAACGTGAACAATATAGTTATTAGGAAGGGAGATATCAAAATCTTGAGTTTGGATTAGATATGAAATTTTAGAATATACTCATTAACTCTGCCAAAATTATTATATTTCATACATGTCAGATCACTTATTAGATTCCCAACCTTGAACTTATCTTACACTTGATATGTTTATTCTACTATGTGGAAAAATTCCCTAGCATTATTAGCCTTAGGAAGTGCACTAACTAGATGCTCTCTAATAGGCTTCTTTATAGCTAGAAGACTTAGGCGATTGGACCTTTCCCACTAGGCATAAGTTTTTTTCATAGCATCGGAAACGTTATCAGCAAGTTGGGGAGGTTGATCCTCATGAAAAGCAATATAAATGTCAGCTAATCCTAGGGTAAACTCAATATCACACTTCTATCTTTTATAATTTCCACCATTCAACACTTCAATAGTGGCAAATAACATTATTTAAATTCACAGTAACTATTTAAGACAACAAGAATACAATAAACCACACCAATAATAGGCAATTAACAAAAATAAGCTTAGAACAATAGAGCTTAATTCCTCATAACGTCCTCGTGAGTCATGACAAACTCTTCTTTGCGCAGAGAATGCCACACACATGACCTTTCATGCAATAACGGTATAGAGATATATTAATTGTTGAAGAGTTGCCTCCTTTGGGAAACAAATCTTCTAAATTAATATATCCCCATCACTATGTTCTGCACCAATAAAACTAATTATCACACATATCTAACCCCTTTTGTGCAGGTAAGAATGCATAATAATACCAACTCGAGATATGCATGCCACAAATTTTACAAGTCTCAATAAATAAAATATTTTGGTGTAACTATTTATTTCAACCTATAAAATAAGTACATGACCGAGTTCAATCATTAATTGCCCAACTTGCACACGTGCAATATGTATACAAGACTCCCATAAAATTGAGTGCTAAAACAATAGGCAAAATTGCATTTTTAGTCCCATACATTAGGGAGGTGTGCAATTTTAGTCCCACGCTTTTGCCAAATTTAGAAAACATCCCAAAATTTCAAAAAAAGTTGCAAAAGTTGGTGTCAAAAGTCAATTTTTGTCCAAAATTTAACAGAGAAAGCACGTGTGACGTGCGTGGCCTCGCGGGTAAAATTGCACTTTTAGTCTCATCATTAGGGGAAGGATGCAACTTTAGTCCCATTATAGATAAATTAATTTTAAGCCAATTGAGATGTGACATGTATAAAATAATATGCTAATTATTAATTTAAAATTCTCTATTTATATTTTGGGATTCATTAAATTTAATTTTAAAAGATAAAATGGTTAATTTTAATTAATAATTTAGTATTTATTTTCTATTCAAATCAAATATTGACAAGTGACAAAGATGCAGTGTCTATATCTGTAGACAAATTAAATAAAAAATATTTGATATTATCTCTTGATATTGATATCATCTTTTGATGTTCGATATTGTCAAATCAAAGATATCCGATATTATCTATGGGTGTAAATGAGATGAGACTATTCGTGAACATTTTGGACTTGGCTTGATGAAAGCTCGAATTTGACTCGAACCTAAACAAGATGAGCTGAGCTGAGCTAAGCCCAAGCTCGCCAACCGAGCCAAGCTCAGTAGTATTCAACTCGACAGGCTCGCGAGCCTACGAGCTTTAGTGAGCCAAGCTCGAGCCTTTACCTATTCCAACGAGTCGACCTCGAGCTCGAACTCGATTATCTAGGCTCGACTGGACTCATTCACATCTCTAAATTATTATCCCTTAATATTTGATATTATCTCATCGAGAAGATAACTATCAAAGATGTTCAATATTATTTGGGATCTCCCACCAAGCAACTATATAAAGTGGAAATTTGACACAAGGCAAATTCTAGCAAGTGAGAGAAACTTTGAAGGAGTCCAGTAATTCTCTCAAGCAAATTTAAGGAGATCCACAATATTCAAGGAGTCTTCAGAGCTCATATATTTTTGGTATTTGATTTGAGATTAAGGTGCGAAGACCTCGAATTGGCATAATTTTTCTTCAAATCGAGGGCTCAAATTTGATTTGAAGAAAAATAATGCCAATTCAAGGGCTTTGCACCTTAATCTCAAATCAAACACAAAAAATATATGAGTTCTGCAAAGAACGCTTTGAACATAGTGGTTCTCCTTGAATAAAAATAATGCCAATTCGAGGGCTTTGCACCTTAATCTCGAATCAAATGCCAAAAATATATGAGCTCAACGAAGAATGTTTTCAACGTCGTGGATCTCCTTAAATTTGCTTGAGAGAATTGCTAGACTCCTTCAAAGTTTTTCTCATTTGTTGGAATTTGAGTTGTGTCAAATGAGTTGGGATCACCCTTTTATATTGGTGCTTGGTGGGTAGGGGTGTTCATTGGATCTGATTTATCCAATGAACACGATTACCCAAGCCAAACCAAATCAGCTTAATTGATTCAGATTGGATCGGGTAATTGGGTCCAATCGAGTAAAACCCAATCAAAACCAATTAACAGTTGGTTTGGACTTGGGTTCAACTTTTGCATACCCGACCTAACCCGACTTGACCCGACTATCCGATTAAAAATTAAAATATAACATATATATTTAAGTGGTCATATAGTACACTTGTTTCAATATTTTGGTCATACAATATATAAACTAGTTTCAATATTTTACCTACTTAAAATTGAATTTTTAATTATTTCATTAATTGAAATGTAATATATAATCAAAATAATATCTAATTTTTTAAAAAGTAAAATTAAAAATAAAATATAAAAAAATAAAATTGAATAGGTATACCTGACTATCCAACCCGATCCAAATTGAACTAGTTTGGTTTGGGTTTGGAGATCTAATTTCATGAAACCCGATCCAACCCATCCCAATTAAATTTAATTGGTTTGGATTGATTTTACCTACAAACCCGACATGACCTGATCCGTGAACACCCCTATTGGTGGGAGATCCCAAATAATCTTGAACATCTTTGATAGTTATATTCTCGATGAGATAATATCAAATATCAAGGAATAGTATCAAATATATTTGATTTGATGATATCAAATATCAAAAGATAATATCAATATCAAGAGATAATATCAAATATATTTAATTTAATTGGTCCATAGATATAGACACTCTATCTTTAACATTTGTCAATATTTGATTTGAATATAAAATAAATACTAAATTAATAATTAAAATTGACAATTTATCTTTTGTAATTAAATTTAATAAATCCCAAAATATAAATAGAAAATTTTCAATTAATAATTAACATATTATTTTACACATGTCACTTCTCAATTGGCTGAAAATTAATTTATCTACAGTGGGACTAAAGCACCTCCCTAATGTATGAGACTAAAATTGCCACCAAATCCCATTACCAAATGGCAAGGCGCATCACATGCACTTTCTCTGTTAAATTTTGGACAGAAATTGACTTTTGGGACCAACTTTGCAACTTTTTTGAGATTTTGGGACATTTTTTAAATTTGACAAAAACGTGGGACTAAAATTGCACACTCTCTTAACGCATGAGACTAAAAATGCAATTTTGCTAAAATAATATGTACTTTGGGAAGTTATAAAGAAACCTCGCAGCATTCAAGTTGTTTCAAAACAACTAACTAAACATAAAAGTACATTTTTGAATTATATTATTTTAGTTGACTCAAAGCATATCCATTTACATATAATGATCATAATTCACACCATATTAGAGAGAGAAACTATCACTTACACAGAGGACACATGATAAAGGACAATAATTAGATCAATTTGCAATTTGTATGTACACATGAAATTCATATTTGCGAGCATTTTCCCCCTTTATATATGTGTGTGTGTGTGTGTGTGTGTGAATTGTTTATGACCAAAGAGGTGTGCATCTCTCAGTATTTGGATTCAAGACTTGAACTCAAAAATAAATACTATCCATCCTTGATCATAAAATCGGTGTAAACAAAATTTTATTATGGTAGAACAAGATATCTATGAAATGCAATCAACAAAGCGGGTTCTGATTCATAGATATATGGCTCTAATATCAATTGTAAGATAAAATTTAACCCAAGATGTGCATACCCATGAAATCAAAACACTGTTAGATTGATTTATTCATAATACCTATTTGAGCCATGAGATTGATGATCAATGATTTCTGCAATTTCACGATTAATTGATAAGTCTTCCTCTTCTTCACACAAAACACTTGACAACTTTAATGGGATATCATATCAAAATGTGAAGTGGAAAGGGGACCTAGCCACATATATATATATATATATATAATAAAACTCTAGAGAGCCCTTCCATTATGGGCTTCTAAGATTGGGCCAACACCAGTTATCATACCAAATTTGTTTAGAAAAGGGCCTTAACGATATTGGATCAAAATAATAGGCCCTATGAGTCATGTCTCATTAGCCGTATTAATTTAACCCTTTTTATTTTATTAGAAAACAAATTCAATTAATAGAATCCATATATTGAAATAAAATTCTAGCATATATATCATCCAATTTATCTAAAATTTAATGAAAAGAATCTTACCGGCCAATCATATTGAATACATAGTAAAATTTTTAATTTTTGGATGGGGCGCCTTTTACCTGCTAACCGAGCAGTTAAACTCTAAAAGAATGTTTCCAAATGACCTAATTTGAATATAAAAATTCAAATTTAAAAATAAAAATAAAGATAAGTAAACCTTATCTAGACTACGTACTAATTAAACCAATTCAAATTTTGAAAAAGTATGTTACATTTAATTTGCCTGGCTTCAAATCATGTAAATGAAAGAATTTTTTTTTTTTTTTTTTTCAAAATGGATGTCATATTTAAGTACGCTTATGGATATAATGATTTAGATTTTTTATAATAGGTCGCATGCACACTAAATTAAGTAAAGTATAATTGTGTTGATGAAATCCTCATCCTTAAAATGGCTATGTCAATATATCTTGACATACCTATAATAGAAAGCCCAGAGAGATTAGAGCGTAATAGTCTTGAAAACGCAACAGCCGAAGATCAACATTATTGAGTCCATATTAATTATAACATAAGAGACACACCTTAATTAAATATGCACTCTTAAGGTATATAAATAATATTATATTTAATGGACAAATCCAATTTGGACATCCTACCTATCTCCAGTTCGAATCGATTAATTTATTTGTATTGATCACGACAAAATTTCTTCTTTATATTCGATCGAGTTATCAATCTCAACAAATTATTCACATGATATATATATATATATATACAATCTTTATCTATATGGAGTATATAAAAAAATTCTTGCAGCATATGGTGAGGGAAATGAATTGGAAATCCAAAACTTATATATTAATTAATCCATAATTTGCTTGATTTTTGTGTGTATTTTAATTGGAAGTTCTCTTATTTTTCTTTTTTTGTTTTTTGTTTTTTTTGTAGGTAAATGTCGAGTGGGAAGACGATTGACGTACAAATTAATCTTGTTGATCACATTCCTATCAATTAGCATCAATCAAATTAATTTAGAATCCTTCAATCTGCTGATTTTGCCTTGAAATTTAGGCTTCAAATAACATGAAGCGAAAGTGTGGTTGACCCATAACACATAGGCCAATAGCCCATTTGGCTATTTTGTTTGGGTATTTAAACCCCAATTTCTTCCTGGTTGACGAGGAAGAACCTTAGAAAATTGAGTCTATACTGTTTTAGAGACATTATCTCAAACTGGAGTGTAGAAACAAAGGTGTTGAGTGTTCTCGTGAGATTTGTGAGATTTAAATTGTACTTTTCACTTTGATTTGAAATCAATAAATTCATTTCTTTGTCATATGGATTAGGTACATCACCGAACCACATTAAATCTTATTATCTATTTCATTGAATTACTTTGCTTTTTTACTTGCCAATCATATTATTTGGTCTTTATGGGTTACAACAAATTTATATCAGAGCCGGGATTGACCAGATGTCAGCCATGAAATACGAGGTAAAGAAATTCGATGGGAAGAACGACTTTTGGCTATGGAAGATGAAGGTGAATGCCCTCATGTGTCAACAAAGTTTACAGAGAGCGTTAAAGAGCAGAAATTTCTTGGCAGAGACGCTATCAGATAAAGAGAAGGATGAATTCATGCTGAAAGCTTATGGTACACTGGTGTTATCCTTGGCAGATAACGTATTGAGAGAGGTCACCACAGAAAGTACACCAGTAGGATTGTGGTCAAAGCTGGAGAGTCTCCATATGATGAAGTTTTTCACAAATCGGTTGTACTTGAAACAACGGTTATGTTAACCCTTTTGGTGATTTATATTATTTTGATCATGAAAAAATTATTCTTTGAATTATGTGCTGAATAGCATGCATATTATCTGCTGGAATCTATTTACATACTGTTTGCTCGAATCTGTCATGCGTTGGAATTTACTTTCCATAAATAAAATATCTCCTACAAATTATAGTTTGACTTGCATCTTTGTAACTAAGTAAAGAAATCACTTCATGCTGCAATTATTGAATTATCCATTGTTTATGGTATAAATGCATGATTACTAAAGTTAACTTGTTTTCTTATTTAATTCCAATGGATTCTTGTCTTAATGAGAACTTATAGTCATTGGACAAAAGTATATAAAAGTGAAATTATGCAACATTTTTAGAAGTAATCACTAAGTTGGGAGAGAACTTTGCTAAGTGTATTAAGAAATTTAAGGGACCTTATAGTGAAGAAGGCCAAGTGGAGCTTGCCTTTGATGGACCTTGGGGAGACGAGGATAAGATGATTTGTGTCTCGATAGACCTAGTGGTGAAGAGGGGCGAGAGTTGTAATTACTCTCAAGGGACCCTACAAAGAGAACAAATCGGTGCTTGGTTGCTCTAAGGACCTCTAGGTGAAAAAACCAGTAGGGTGATACTGTTTGGAATTTTTCGCAATGTTCTTAGTTTCAGTTTGGAAGGAGAGGCTAGAGCTTGCTGTACGGAGTGTCAGCAACTCGTGCATCAGTCTACAAAGGCTGTGCAAGGGAATCTAGCAGAAGTTCCCCTAGACTTATTCATAAGCGGCTGGTTTCACAGTGCTCTGGAACTTGCCTCATCCCGTATAGGATTTCGATGTAGCTCTTTGCGAAGAGCTGGTCTTTCACCCTGCTAAGGTGTTTCTGTTCCTTAAAACTTTCTTGTTGTCAAATTACTATTTTATTTTTAAAAATATTCTTATGCACTTATTAATTTGACAAGTTTAAAATCCTAAGTGAAAGCTTAGATAGAGAACGTAGGCTTGCCAAACTTCTATAAATACTAGTGTCTTATTACATCTATTTTACTACTTTTCTTATCACTGGTCTAACTAGTATCTTAACTAGTACTTGCAAATTCCAGTTAGTAACTAAAACTGTTTTCTGCAAAAGGCTTGAACAGTGTTTGAAAGGCCATAAAGTGTTTTGAGTGATGAACTTCCACTACATTAAAATCTCTTAAGCTTACCCCTCTCTTAGGCATATAGTCACTTAGAATTAGCATCGGAGCATTGATTCTCTATATTATGGTGTAACTACTCTTGATATCTTTGCAGAAAGGGCAATGGCACAACTAGCTTCCACTATTTGATAGTTTCAACTATGCTATGTGAAAAAAATCGGATGCAGGAATGCATAATTACCTTACATTTTGATTCATGGGATGTGGTCAGTGAAAGGCCAACGGTTCCAATGACATTAGTTGATTGACAGATGGTTCTAAAAGAGATACATAAATTTACCAATAATTATAAAAGGCCGACTTAATGAATTCAAAGGCCAAAAACATTCTGTCATGCGCTTTCTCCAAAGAAGAGTACAATCGAATCAGTACATTTGTTGTACTAAAGCAAATATAGGAATTATTGCAAGTAACCCACGAAGGTACCAGTCAGGTTTGACAAGAGAGGATTGCTCTTCTCATTCACAAGTATTAAATGTTCCAGATAAAACCTAATGAGACCACAAGCTAGATGTATGCGCGCTTCATGGAAATTATAAATCGCATGTTCGCACTCGGTAGAACTATAAACGAGGATAAACAAGTCCGTAAGATTCTTATATCGCTTCCAAAGGAATAGACGCCAAAAGTTACTACTATTCAGGAGGCTCGTGATCTTAGCAGAATGACCATGGGTGAACTAATTAGATCTCTCACATCCCATGAGATAACGCTGCTAAATAAAGATAAAGGTTCGGGAACAAAGGTCAAAAAGAACATTGCTTTTTAATAACGGTCATGATTCCGACTTAGAACTTCAAGAAGATCTTGATGATGACTAGGTTGAGGATGAAATCATTCTTATTTCCCAAAGATTAAAGCAACTGACAAACCTCAAAAGAAAATTCTGAAACAACAGGCTAAAATCAAAATAACCAGTTCAAAAACTGCAAATACCAAGCCATCTTGATGCTACCAATGTAATGAGATCGGACATAGAAAACTAGATTATCCCCGATTGAAGAAATTTACAAAACAAGCCAAAGCTAAGGCAATGGCAACCACATGGGAAAAATATGATGGTGAACAATTTGATAATGAAGAGAATTGCTTCATTGTAAATCAAGTAAGTACCTCTTCATGTTCTAATTATGATTCCAGTGGTGAAATTGTATTGATGAGGATGTGCAAAAATTGCTTAAGCTTTATGAATTCGTGTCAAAATGCTTGTTGATAAAAATGAAGCTTTGCAAGAAAAAGTGGACAATTTGTAAGAATAATTAGATAGTGCTCATAAGGATAAATTTGAAATGCAAATGGCTAAAAATAAAGAGACCCTTAATACTGAATGTAAGAAGAAAATGAATGATTTGCGTCTTCCCTTTCAAGATCTTCCCTTATTTCTAAAAGTGATTTATTTCTCCTTCACAAATAAAAAACCTCTCTCTCGCGTCTTTATCTTCCTCACAAAAACCTCTGCTACAAATTATTTTTTAATCTATAATCTTCTCCAAAAATGCCAAAGAGAGGTAATACCTAAACAGCTGAACCTTCAACTTCAAAGAATAAGAAAGTTCTCTTTTCTTCCTCTAAACCTACTCCTCATAAAGTATCAGAAGCCCATATTCTGCTTAAATGGTACATAATGACTCCAGTTCTGATGATGAAAAATCATCCTCCTCTGATAAACTCGAGTTCATGGGGTTTAAAGAACCTGGTAATAAGGACACCTCCATGGGTTTTCCTAAAAAACCAAGCGGTTAAAACGAAGGAATGTCAAGCCCTAGGTCATCAGCTCCAGTTAACCCTTAAGAAATTTCTGACTGGAACTTTGGTAAAGCTCCTTCCCCTCTCAAGATCCATTCTACTGAGCCTGAAAATTATTTTCATGAGAACATTTTTGGGCTGAATCTAAATAGGGAAAGAGCAGTAGATTTGAATTCATTAACCAAATCTCATGCAATGGATCTTGTTTGCAAAATGAAATTAGATGAAAGATCTTATCCCTATGTGGTTAAGCTATTCTAGTCAAATTTTACTTTCATTAAGTCTGAAAATGATATTTTTGTTGAGTCTTACGTTTTTGGAAAAAGGATTGTGCTTTCTTCCTCCAAAGTGAATTTTATACTTGATCTCCCTGATGATGGACTAAGTTCTTTAACTTAGGAGATTTGTCTGAAGTTGATGTTTCTTATGATGAAATCACAAAATTATTTTGGGGCAGTAAGCAATTTGTGTTATCTAGTGGGACTACTTTAAACAAACTGAAAATTGGACACATTTTGCTCCACAAAATGCTTAGCTGCACTTTGTTTTTATCTTTGGTATCTAATGTCGGTCACTCCACTGATCTTAATGCCATTAGTCTTTATGTGATGGCTAAGGCTGTTAGATAAGAACCAGTTAACATTAGCTTCATAATTATGAAATATATGGCCTATTCTTTTTCCCATCAAGTCAAGAATCTTCTCTTCTCTATGATCCTCACCCACATCTTTAAACATAAGGGTATTTTCTTATCGGAATCCTGGTTGAGGGGGAGCGTGACCATAAAGTCGTGGACCTCGCCAGCCTTAGGAAAATGAGGATCCAGTATACTAAAAATGATGGGTGGTTTAGAGGAGTTAGTAAAACTCGTAGCAGCATTAAGCTTTGCCCTCGCAAATATAAACTTCTAGTTTCCATTAGCTTTGAGTCTGAAGAATCCATCCTTACTTGACCTACTTTGATTAAAGCACGAAGAAGGGCTCAGGGGAAAGTCAGTAAAGCTGATGTAGGTCTTGAGGCTAAGATAGATGATCTTAGCAGAATTGTGTAAACTCTTGCAGGTCGTCTAGAAACACTTGTTGATTCAGTAGACTACAAGCTGGAACGTCTTCTTCGCAAGTCTAGTCGCACTCATGCTAGTGCGATTCAACTGAAAGAAAAAGTTAGGGTATTTTTGAATGCCTCCTAGTCTGCTTTTGATGATGAAGTGGGAGGAAATATGAAATTTAACAAACTTGTTTCTACTTTCTATTGTTTCCTGCTATTGGAACTTTGCTCTTGTTATTTTGGAATTTTGATGGAACTAAAAAAAAATTTGGGCCTATAATAACTTATTACTCTGATTACTTTTTACTTTCATTTTAGGCCTGTAATAACTTATCATGGATGATTACTCTTTTTACTGCTTGGGCATTCCTAATGATTTAATATATTATATCTATTGGTATATATTGCTTGCTTGGTATTTTCTTGAGTATATGAATAGGAGAAACACCAATCATTCCAGACAGGGGAAGCACAAACTAGCAGAACTAGGCACATGTATAGGGCGTGTTTAGGCTATATCTTTCCACTCTACTCAAATTTTGTCATCATAAAAAATGGGGAGATTGTTAGCCCTTTTTATGATTTACATTGTTTTGATTATGAGAAATTATTCCTTGAATTATGTGTTGAATAGCATGCATATTATCTACTAGAATCTATTTACATATTGTCTACCGAAATCTGTCATGCGCTGGAATTTACTTTTCATAAATAAAAGATCTCCTGCAGATTATAGTTTGATTTGCATCTTTGTAACTTTAGAAAGAAATCACATGATGCTGCACTTATTGAATCATCTACTATTTAAGGTATAAATGCATGATTACCAAAGTTAACTTGTTTCCTTATTTAATTCCAATGAATTCTTGCCTTAATGAGAACTTATAGTTGTTGGACAAAAACATATAAAAGTGAAATTATGCAGTATTTTTAGAAGTGAATCACTAAGTCGGGAGAGAACTTTGTTAAGTGGACTAAGAAGTTGTGTGATACGCTCTTATATGTTCTTGTGCTTAATGGTTTCTAATTCTTTGCTCTACATGTGATTTCAAGGGACCATGTGATGAAAAAGGTTAAGTAGAGCTTGCCCTTGATAGACCTTAGGGAGATGAGGACAAAGCAGTTTGTGTCTCGAAGGACCTAGTGGTGAAGAGGGACGGGAGTCGTACCTGCTCTCGAGGGAGCGTGTGAAGAGAATAAATTGATGCTTGGTTGCTCTATGGGACTTTAGGTGAAGAAACCAGTAGGGTGGTACTGTTTGGAACTTTTCGTAGTGTTCTTGGTTGCTCTAAGGGCCTTTAGTAGAAGTTTCTCGGAAACTGTTCATAAGCAGCTGGTTTCACAATACTCTGGAACTTGCCTCATCCCGTTTGGGATTCCAATGTAGCTCTTTGCAAAAAGTTGGTCTTTCACCCTGCTAGGGTGTTTCGTTCCTTAAAACTTCTCTTATTGTCAAATTACTATTTTACTTGTAAAAATATTCATATACACTTATTAATTTGACATGTTTAAAATCCTAAGTGAAAGCTTAGGTAGAGAAAGCAAGCTTGCCAAACCTTTATAAATACCAGTATCTTAGTATATCTATTTTACTGTTTTTCTTATCACTGGTTTGACTGCTATCTTAACTTGTATTTGCAAATTCCAGTCAATAACTAAACTATTTTCTGCAAAAGACTTAAAACAGCTTTTGAAAGACCAAAAAGTATTTTGCAAAAGACTTAAACAATTTTCTGCAATATAATCTCCTAAGTCTAATTCCCCCCCCCCCTCTTAGGCATATAATCACTTACAAGTTATACACATTAAGGATGAACGAAGGTACTTCTATTATTCAGCATATTGACTATTTCAATAAGGTGATTCTGAATCTCGCTAGTATAAATGTGCAAATTGAAGATAAAGATCAAGCTTTAATTCTTTTATGTTCTCTATGTAAATCTTTTGAGCACTTGGTTACTACTTTGTTGTATGGGAGCGATACGATTTTAATAGAGGATGTGAAGGCTTCATTGAATTCAAATGAATTGAGAAAACATGTCATATATAGCAACGATGATAAGAGGGGGGGAAGGATTGGTTTTGAAGCAGAGACCGAAAGAAAGAGAAAGGAGTAGAGGTCGATCTAAGTCTTGAACCAAGCTTAGAGCAAACAATAAATTTTTTAGGTGCAAGGGAAAAGACACTGGAAACGAAATTTTCCAGAATGTGGAAAGGCGAAAGATGCAATGAATTTTTTGATCAGAAACAGGGTGATGTTGTAGGAATTATTGAGGATGAGTTTGATGGTGGGCTTGTTCTCAACATTACTGAGAGTCTTCTGAGTTCGGAGTAGATTTTAGATAGTGGTTGTTCCTACCACATGTGCCCACAAGAGGATTGGTTTACCACTTATTAGAAATACGATGGTGGTAAAGTGCTCATGTGAAATTATGCTTCTTACAGAGTTGTAGGGATTGGACAGTGAGTATTAGAATACACAATAGTATTGCAAGGACCTTGACAAATGTGCGTTATGTTCCTAATCTGAAGAAAAATCTAATTTTGTTAGGTACTCTAGATAAGAATAGCTATGGGTGCAGAGCTTGAGATGGAGTTCTGCGGGTTTCCAAAGATGCACTGCAAATCATGAAGGGAGACAAGAGGAATGGTCTTTACAAATTGCAGGGCAGCATAGTTTCTGGTACTGCTGTGGTTTCTTCATCAATCAATGATACTACGAGATTGTGGTATATATGGCTTGGGCATATGAGTGAAAAGGGATGTCAAAATTGAGCAAACGAGGTTTGCTTTGTGGTGAGAAGAATTGAGAGCTGGATTTCTATAAGCAATGTATTCTTGGCAAATAGCACAAGGTAAATTTCAACACTACAGTTCACCGGACCAAGGGCACCTTGGATTACATTCACTCAAATCTTTAAAAACTTCTCAAATTCTCTCAAAAGGTGGTGCACGATACATGTTGACATTTATTGATGACTTCTCATACAGAGTATGGGTGTACATGCTGAAGCATAAGGATGAGGTGTTTGTCAACTTCAAGCAATAGAAGACTT
The DNA here is from genome assembly GCA_018894105.1 of Jacaranda mimosifolia. Lineage (NCBI taxonomy): Eukaryota > Viridiplantae > Streptophyta > Magnoliopsida > Lamiales > Bignoniaceae > Jacaranda > Jacaranda mimosifolia. Next base: position 23,116,981 of record CM032128.1, on the reverse strand, counting down.
TGATCGAGAAGCAAACAGGAAAGGGGATCAAACACTTGAGGACTGACAATGGATTGGATATTTGCAATAAGGAATTTCATGAATTCTGCGCTAAGGAAGGAAATGTGAGGCATCACACAATTGTATATACACCACAACAGAATTGAGTTGCAAAATGGATGAATATGACTATCTTGGAGAGAGCTAGATAGATGCTCTTTAACTTCGGCTTGTCCAATAATTTTTGGGCAGGAGCAATCAATACTGCTTGTTATTTGGTGAATAGGTAACCGTCGACTGCTTTGGACTGCAAGACACCAATGGAAATTTGGTCCGGGTCTCCTGTTGATTACTCAAATCTAAAAGAATTTGGGTGTCCAACCTCTGCTCATGTCCGCGATGGGAAGCTTGAGTCGAGGGCTAAGAAGTGCATATTCTTAGGCTCTACAGATGGAATCAAGGTCATTGTTTGTGGTATAATGATGACAAGGGCTCCAAGGTGATTATCAATAGGGATGTGACATTTGATGAATTTGCTATGATGAAGAAGATGGAGAGGGGTAAAGTAGTTAACAAGGCGTCAAGGAGAAGATGGAATTTGAAATTGGTACTCCATAAGTTTCAAAGGGGGAACAGAATGTGGTAAATAAAGTTGGTGAGAATTCATTATAACCTAATCAGTAGCGGGAAAATGATTTACTACAGAACTATCATTTGGCTCGTGATAGAGAGAAGAGACAAATCAAACCACCACAGTGGTTTGCATATTAGACCTTATGCTTTGACTTCAGCCAAGAAGTTTGTGGGAGATGATCCAGGCACATACAAGAGGCCATTTCTCGTCCAAATTCTAATAAATGGATAGCAGCTATGAGCGAAGAGGTGGAGTCTCTACACAAGAATAGCACATGGGTGCTGGTTGATAGATCTAAAGGGTAGAAAATTGTAGGTTGCAAATGGGTCTAAAAGAAAAAGGAAAGGACCCTCAGGGTTGGGAATGCGAGATATAAGGCGTAATTGGTTGCAAAATGATTTACTCAGAGAGAAGGAGTTGATTTCCACGAGGTGCTCTCCCCAGTTGTAAAACATACTTCCATCCATGTGCTACTTCCCATGGTAGCTTTGTTTGATATGGAGCTTGAGTAGATGGATGTGAAAACAATGTTTCTATATGGTGAGTTAGAGGAACAAATTTATATGCGTCAACCAGAGGGATTCGTTGTTTTTGGAAAAGAAAATGATGCATACCTTTTGAAGAGGTCTTTGTATGGCTTGAAGCAATCTCCGAGGTAGTGGTAACCAAGATAGGATATACTAGAAGCATTTATGATTGTTACGTATATCATCATAAATGTAGCAATGGCCTTCTCGTATATTTTGTGCTATATGTTGATGATATATCGATTGCTTCTAGAAATATATATGAGATCAATGTTTTAAAGGCATAGTTGAGTGATGAATTTGAGATGAAGGATTTGGGCAGTGCGAAGAAGATTTTGGGCATGGAAATCGTCTGGGATAGACGCTTGAGATTGTTGTACTTGTCTCAAAAAAATTATATTGAAAAAGTATTTGAGCGTCTTGGGATGGATAAGTCCAAGCCAGTTAGTCCGCCACTTGTAGCTCATTTCAGGCTTTCATCAGATCTATCATCGTGTATTGAGGAGGAGGTGGAGCACATACCAAATGTGCCATATGCTAGTGTAATTGGTAGTTTGATGTATGCCATGATGTACATTATGCCAGATATTTCACATATAGTCAGTATTGTGAGCAGATATATGCACAAGCCAAGAGAGATTCATTTGTAGGTAGTGAAATGGATCATGAGGTATCTAAGACGCTCTGCAGATATATGTTTGAAGTATAGTCAATTGAATTCTACTACCAGAATTATTGGCTATGTAGATGCAAATTATGTCGGAGATTTGGACAGCAGAAGGTCCATGACAGGATATGTGTTTTGTGTTTTGAGTTGTATGGTTAGTTGGAAGGCAACTTTGAATTCATCAGTTACATTGTCCACAATAAAAGTTGAGTACATAGTTTTCGTTGAAGGCATGAAGGATGGTATTTAGCTAAAGGGGCTGATTAATGATATGTGTATGAATTCTGATATTACTACAGTATTTTGTGATAGTCAGAGTACCATATGTTTGTTAAAGAATCAAGCATTTCATGAGATAACAAAGCACATAGATGTGAGGTATCACTTTGTTCGGGATATGATGTCTCAAGGTGTCATTTTGGCTGACAAGATTGGGACTAAGGATAATCCAATAGATATGTTCACTAAGACTGTTCCAGGAATCAAATTCAAGCATTGCTTGGACTTGATAAATATTTGTAGATTCAGATGATGAATGGAAAATTTCAAGTCAATGTGGAGAATTGTTGATTTTGCCTTAAAATTTAGGCTTCAAATGATGAAAAGCAAAAATGTGGTATGCCCATAACCCGCGGGCCTATGGCCAGTTTAGCTATTTTGTTTGGGTATTTAAACCCCGATTTTTTCCTTGTTGATGAAGAGGAATCCTAAAAAATTGAGTCTATACTGCTTTAAAGATATTCTCTCATAACGGAATGTAGAAACGATGGTGCTGGGTATTCTCGTGAGATTTGTGAAACTTAAATTGTACTTGGCACTTTAATTTGAAATCAATAAATTCATTTCTTTCACTACAAGAAAACTGCCTTTCACCGACAAACAAATTATGTTGGTAATTACCGACGGATTTCAAAATCAAATTTTAAAAGGTTTTGCTAACAAATTTACCAACGGAATTAGTGACGGACATAATATCCATAAGTAATCGGTTGGTAAATTAGCAAGAGAAATAAAATCCGTTGGTAATGGGTCAGTAATTTTTTCCAACTGAAATAAATTCCGTCGGTAATATTTCCAACAAACTAATGTTCGTTGGTAATCCATCGGTAATTTTTTAGTATATATAATTCCGTTGGTAAAATTTCTAAGAGATGTACTTCTGTTGGTAATCTATTGGTAAAATTTCTAAGAGATATAATTCGTCGGTAGTCTGTTGGTAAAGTTTCTGAGAGATGTAACTTTGTTGGTAATCCATTGGTAAAATCACTGACAAATATTCATTAATATTTCGTTGGTAATGTTTCTGAAAGATATAACTTTGTTGGTAATCCATTGGTAAAATTATTGACAAAAATAATTTATTAATGATTCATTAATATTTCATTAACACATTTTGTTAATAGTTATTTAACAAAATAAAATATTAAAAGTTATATATATTAAGTATAATTAACTAATAATTATATAAAATTAAATTTTATAACAAAAATTGACTATTCATAAAAATTTAGTGAATAATTAAATTTTGAATTCAAAATTTTTAAAATTAAAAAAATTAATTACTATAATTAAATAAAAATTATTAAAATAAAATGCAAAAAAATATAAAAAAAAAAAAAAAAAAACTAAATCCTAACTATATATAATTCAATTACACTTTTACCTGACCACACAACAAAGTATGTGCTTTCCTCTCATCTTCTTCCCTCTCTTCTCTCTTTCTGTCTGTCTTTCTCTATTGTGTCTTTTTTTTTTTTTTACCTTCTTTTTCTTACTTGCCTCATTCTCGTTGGCAAAATTGCCGGCAAGATGCTGGTCGCAAAGGCCAGCCTCCACGATGCAAAAATGGGACCGCGAGGGGAAGGCCAGCAGCTACTGGCTTCGTGAGACCCAGCAGCAGATGGGTCTCGCGACCAGTAGTTGTTGTTGGTCGCCAGGCCAATAATTTTTTATTTTTTTTTTAAAGTTTTGTGATTTTATTAATATATTTTTTAATTCTGCAGGTTTAAAATTTTGCATCTTTGGGCATTGTAAAAGGTAATTTATTTTAGTATTAAGTTATAATTATATGAATTGTATTGATGAATTATGTAGTCAATTATTTTAGATATTGTGTTGGTTTATTTCAATTTGTGAGTTTTTCTATATCAGTGGACTTATAGTAATTTGAAACTATCATGTTGGTTACTCCTAGGATATTAGTAAGTGGTGGTAGGCATATGGAAATTATTTTTGTGCTACAACATTGTTAATTGAATAATTATAAGTATTTGTTGTGGCATAATTTTTGGAAAATTAATAGCATAGCATCGTCTATTTTCAGTCTTTGGATCTGGATCTTTAATGAGTCCATCCATATTGTGGATGCTTAAAATGACTTGTATTAATTATGTTTCTATATATAGTTAATGTTTTCCATTAGTTATATATGTTGTTTGTGGGCGGTGAACTTGTATTGATCATTTATCTATCTATATATCCACAATATATTGTTTGTAGATGGTTATTAAGATTGCTTTACAAATTGAATTTATTTGATTGTGCAGAAATTACATAAGAAAGTCATTCAATGTGCTACCTTTTAAATTAGATTTTAGAGTTTTTCATTAAATATATTTTCGAAATGCAGCAATCATGGCTAGTGATCGTAGTTGGATGTGGCATCGATTCGATGATAGAGGAAGTATTATATTTGAATTTCAAAATGGGGTGATTGAATTCTTAGATTTCGCTTACTCTCAACTAGGAGTAGTGCATGACAGTCAAATAAGATGTCCTTCTAAATGCTGCAATAAGAAATTTTTGAGACGACATGATGTACATTTTCATCTAAAAAAATATGGATTTGAGTGTGGTTACATTGTCTGGGCTGCACAGGGTGAGTCTTATGAGAATAGGCCTTCTTATGAAGGACCTTCATGCTCTAGGGGTGAAGAAAGTTTTGGTTTGAGGGAAATGATGATGAACGCTACTAGACCCAACTTCAGTTGGGGTATCAATAGTGATGAGAATTCTGAAAACAATGAACAACTACCTAATCCTAGTGCACAAAAGTTCATTGACCTTTTGAAAGATGCTGATGAGCCTTTATGGGAGGGTTGCAAGAAACACACTAAACTCTCAGCTGTATCTTAATTATTGAATCTCAAATCAAAGTTCAATTTACCACAAACATGCTATGATTGCCTCACTACAATTGTTAAAAATATGATGCCAGAGGATGAGAAGTTGCCGAGCAACTTGTATAGTACAAAAAAGATGGTGGCAAACCTTGGCCTTGGTTATCAGAAAATTGATGGCTGTGTCAATAACTGTATCTTGTACTACAAAGAAAACAAATATTTGACCAATTGTACAATATGTGGCCATGATAGATACAAGCCAAGGAATTTAGGTTGTAAGAAAGATGTGCCTTTTAAGGTCTTGTGTTACTTGCCGCTAACTCTGAGACTTCAAAGACTTTATATATCAAATTTGACTGCTAAGGAAATGACTTGGCACTACAAAAATCGATGTGATGATGGAATTATGGCATACCTAACACATGTTAAGGTATAGAGACACTTTGATTAGTGTCACCTATCATTTTCTTCTGAACCACATAATGTACGATTGGGATTATGCATTGATGGGTTTACTCCAATTAATAATGTTGGTGCTCCATATTCATGTTGGCCTGTAATGGTAGTTGTATACAATCTTACTCCATGGATGTGTATGCAGACACCTTACATATTCTTGAATATGATAAGTCCGGGTCCAAAATCTCATGGGAGAAAGTTGGATGTGTTTTTAAATCCTTTGATTGATGAGTTGAAGTTGCTCTGAACTGATGAAATTCAAACTTATGATGTGTACACAAAACAAAACTTTCAAATGAAAGTGGTGTTATTGTGGACAATACCTGATTTCCTTGCTTATGGCATGGTTTCTTGCTGGAGTACTCATGGTCGACTATCGTGTCCTTATTGCATGGAGCACACGAAGTCGTTTTATCTTTCAAATGGACATAAAATTTCATGGTTTGATTGTCATCAGCAATTTTTACCTTCTCACCATCCACATAGAAGGCAGGCCAATAAGTTCAAAAAAGATACAATAAAAGAAGGTTCCCCTCCACCACGTCTATCGGGTGAAGAATTATGGAGTCGAGCATCTTAGTTTCCTCCTATGACATGTGATAGACTTGGCAATCCACAAAGTTTACCCGATTTTGGTCAAACTTATAATTGGTTCAAGAAAAGCGTATTTTGGGAATTACTTTATTGGAGTACAAATCTTCTTCATCACAATTTGGATGTTATACACATAGAAAAAAATGTGTTTGAAAATATTTTTCATACAATTTTGGATTCAAATGGCAAATCAAAGGATAATGGGAATGCAAGAAAGGATTTGGAGTTGTGTTGTAGTCGGCCTGAACTGCATTTGTTTTATAATGAGAATGGAAAGCCTTGTAAGTATAAAGCATCATACACATTAAGCCAAGAACAAGTAAAAGAAGTGTACAATTGGGCTAAACAATTGAAGTTCTTGATGGATATGCTTCAAAAATAGCTCGATGTGTAAATGAAAATGAATAAAATTTTATGGGATGAAGAGTCATGATTGCTATGTGTTCATGCAAAGATTGTTTCCAATTGCATTTCGTGATCTATTGCTAAAATCAGTTTGGGAATAAATATCAGAGCTTAGTGTCTTTTTTAGAGATATATGCTCAACTGTACTGCGTGTCAATCATATGGAACAATTGGAGAAGAATATTGTGGAAATCATATGCAAACTTGTAAAAATATTCCCACCAGCATTCTTTGATTGCATGGAACACCTACCAATCCATTTAGCTTATGAAGCTAAGGTCAGCGGCCCGATATAATACCGATGGATGTATCCATTTGAGAGGTATATTAATTTTAATTATAAAATTATTATTTAATTTACTAAACTTTTAAGATATGTTTTTTTATATATTTTTAATTGATTTCTATGAGTTAGATTTCTTCATCATTTGAAGAAAAAAGTGAAGAATCGAGCTCAAGTGGAAGCTTCAATTGTTGAGGCATACATCATTGAGGAAGTTTCAACATTTTGCTCTTTGTATTTTGAGCCTAGCTAATGTAGAAACAAGACTAACTCGAGTCCCAATAAATGATGATGGTGATGAGATCGAACATGGGGGTCATCTTTCTATTTTCACTCATCCAGGAAGAGCATTTGGCACTCAACAACCTATGAAAATATTGGATGCCGATGAGTTGAGTATTGCTCATAGATATGTTTTGTTGAATTGTGTTGAGATCACTCCATTTGTAGAGTAAGTATGATTCCTAGATTACTTGAGATACAGTGTACTATAATAGACAATGGATACTAATCTTTAAAAATCAAACTTTTTCAGCCAATTTGATAATGATGAGAAAATATCCTAGGATGACTGATGAAAATCTTGGCATATTACGTGATAGGGACTTCCCAAAGTGGTTGACACCTTATGTAAGTGATAGTTATAATTTAGTGCACAATATATTTGATATATTATATATCTAATATTTTTATTAATGTGTGCTCTTAACCGGTCATGGCTAATCACAATATTATCGATGAGCGCATAAAATCTATGTGCTAGGTGCCAAGTCATAGGTTAAATCCTAGAAAGGTTACTTTATAAATAGATTCAAGTTTCATACTATTAGCTATGGGAATAATAAATCAACAATGAACTGTAGTGTTTGCGTGTTAGGGAGCTCATGGAATGCAAATAAAGTAGATTATTATGGTTTGTTGGAAGAGGTTATAGAACTGGAATATTATGGCACAGGAAATAAGGTCGTTTTGATTAAATGCCATTGGTATGACATTTTTGATAGAGGGGTTAAAGTGTGTTCACATATTGGGCTTGTGGAAATTAATCAAAAAAGAAAGCTCAACACAAATGATTCATTTATTTTGGCACAACAAGCTTAACAAGTGTACTATTCTAGTTTCCCCTCTGCAATTAGGGAAAGGCGTGATTAGATGGTTGTCTGCAAAATAAAGGCTAGGAGTAGAACAAATATCCCATTGATAGAAGGACATGACGATAATTCTGAGATCATTCCTGAAGATGCTTTTCAAGATAATGAAACATCTACACTACATGAAGTTCCCATTTCAGTTGATATGGATCAAATAAATATTTTGTTGGATGAAAATGATGTTGAACTATAAGTTGATCTCCTAGAGATTCGACCTATTGAATGTGAAGATATTGATGTTGAAGGAGATGATGAGGAAGAAGATGACGAAGCAGAAATAGTTGAAGATTTTAGCAATGATGATAACTTAGAATATGAAGATTAAGTTGTTATTAATTCAATCATTATATTCATAGTTGGTCTTTTATTCTCTTCAAATCTTGTTTGTAGTAGTTTGGTTGTTTAATGTTGGAAGTTTTCTATGATGTCATTTTATTGAAATCTATGTCATTCTAAACACTTCAATTCTCTTCAAATTTATGCTCGCATGATTGCATTTAATTATATGATGTCATTTTATTGAAAATTGTTTATGCTACTTTTGTTATTGTCATTATGCATTAGTGAATATTTACCTTGTTTACATTATTTTAATATTGTAGAAACTAATTTCGACTAATGTTTGTCTATTACATATTTTTTCAAGATGACAATAAGAGGAAGATGAGGAAGAGGCTCCAGGGGTAGGGGACGAGAGCAAAGTGTGGCAAGATCTAGTACAAACGTGGAGCCTGAAACATCTAATATAAATGTAGAGAGAGCAGTTAATTTTGAAACAAACTCAGAGGTTCCACCCACACAGGTTAATGAAGTGGTTCAACAAACATTAAATGAAGATGTTGGAAATTTAGGTTTACATGCATCTGAGGAAGATTCACATTCACTTGGTAGTCATGCTTTTGCATTATTAAGAATTAGAGGACCTAACCAAGGTGATCATGCTCCAAATAATACTGGCACGCGGCTTTTGATAGGACCAGAAGGGAATGGGTAATATTTATAAATCTTTACATTATTTACATTGTTCAGCATTTACCCTCTTATTGAAGATTTTACAATAATCTATGCTAGCATGATTTAGAAAGTCAATATTACTTATATTGATTTTTTAATTTTATTTTGATATAATTGTAATAGGTTTAATGACATAAGTGTGACTAGAAAAATCACACACATATTGCAAGGTTATTTAGGTCCATGGCCTACCTAGGGAAAAGTTCCAAAACATGCTAAGGATAATATATTTGGAAAATTTCAAGTAAGTATTAATGTGCATTGATGAATTACTTGATTTATAAAATTAATTGTTTGTTGATTTATTGCTTGCTTGCAATATTTTAGGAGTACTAAAAATGGTTACTTGAGGCTGAGCCAAGTATCATGGAACCATGTAGCTGCAAAGAACATAAGTGGGATGCTATCAGATGCTCGCAATGCTACCATGACTGCAGCTGGAGATTGGACAAACCCTAAGAAAAGGAAAGGCCATGGGCCCACATGGTTGAGTGTTGAAGAGTGGAACCAATTAGTTGATGAAGTTTTTGCAACACCAGAATTTCTAGCTGAGCGAGAAGTTGCTAATAAAAATAGGATGCCATAAAAAGATGGATCCAGCACAAAGCATACTTCTGGTTCTATTCCATTTAGGGAGCATGAGAAAAGGATGGTAAGTTAATATTTCATATTAAGTTATCGAATGCATTATATTTAATTACTTTAACGTTTTTATTTTAATTTAATTAAAAAGTTAATGAAATGAACTAATTTTATTTGAACATAGAAAAGAGAATGAGGGTCTGAAAATGTGACTCAACTTGATATGTTTGACCGCACCCACAAGAAAAACCATGGACTAGGTGATTTTATTGATAGCAAGTCTAAGAGAGTTCATGTAAGTAAAATAGAATGCATTTATTGTTTTTTCTAGACTTTGTTTTGATCTTTTTGTTAATCAAATAAAATGTTTCTGATTACATTTAATTTATTTATGTAGGAAGAATATCATGAAAATATTTTGAAGAAGCATGGCAATGAGGCTTCCTCTCAGCTCTTGTTTGGCACAAATTCATGGATGGAGGCAACTGGTGGCCCATCTAAGGGTTTCATATATGGATTCAAGCACAATAGGATTGCTAGTGAGTTATTGAGATCCTCATCATCTGTATCTGGTCCGTCAGCATCTAGCAATTCAGATCGTGTAGAGTCTATCTCTAGGATTGAACAGCTAGAGGAAACAATGAAAGATTATTTTGAGTATTTTGAGAGGAGGGAGGCAAGTCTTTTAGAAATTATAAGAGAAAGAGATGAAGAAATTAGAAAGAAAGATGAAGATATTGAAAGGCTATTGCAACAAGTACCACCTCCAGTGTCAAATTCACTTGAAGAAATTATCAAGAAGTTGATCCAAGATGTTGGAAAGAGCAATTCAACAATAAGAGAAGATCAAGCTGGTAAAGACTCTTAAATATAGAAGAGTTAAGAAAATAGTTGCATATATTTTCACTTGGATATTATGGTACTTTTGGCTTGCATTTGATGTGATTTAATCCTTGAATAGTTTGTTGAAGTTTTAATTTTTTGAAGTTATGGTTTTGTTTTGTGGTTTTATGGAGTTTGTGGTTTTGTGAACTTTGTGCTTTTGACTTGCATTTTATGTAGATTTAATTATTGAATGGTTTGTTGAAGTTTTAGCTTTTTGAAATTGCGATTTTGTGTTGTGGTTTTATTAGAGTTTGTAGTTTATTGAGGTTATATTTGTTGAGTTATGATTGTGTTGAATTAGTTTGTTAAAATTGTGATGATTTTTTAAATTTTGGTTTTAAAAATATGGTTAATATTATTTAATGATGGATTTGATGAAGAATTGATATTTAATGTATTTTTAATTTTTATTGTATTTAGCATTAATTAGTATATTTAATTGTTATAGGTTATAAAAAATTTGTTGAAAAATTATTAAAAAAATAAAGTTTTTTCAATGAAATTACCAACAGATTTACCGACAGATTGTTAATAAAAAAAAAAAAAAAGACTAAATTTACCGACGAAAAATCAGTCGGTAAATATTACCAATGGAAAAAAGACTAAATTTACCGACAGATTATCGACGGATTTTTGTTGGTAATATAACCAATGTCCATACCAAATTTACCAATAGAAAATCCGTTGGTAAAATTTACCGTCGGAGTTGTTGCCAATGGATAATTTCCATCGGCATATCCGTTAACAAAATATATTACCCACGGATTTTTACAATTTACCGACGAATTTTTCCTTCAGTGAAAGCTAGTTTTCTTGTAGTGTTTGTTATGTGGATTAGGCATATCAATGAACCACATTAAATTTTATTGTCTATTTCATTGAATTACTTTGCTTTTACTTCCCAATCATATTATTTGGTATTTTTGGGTTACAACGCTATCTTATTAAGTAATTGCTTGTATAAGTGAATAGTTTATGAAGTATTCCTGCTACGAACCCTTAACACGTTTATGGGAATTAATGTGCCAAGTCAATTACATATATATATATATATATATGCGCTAATTAACAGCACAATGTAGTACAGCTGGTATTCTTGTATATATAGTTGCCCCCACCTTAGAATTATTGACCACATGCATGCATGTGCCGAACTGAAAGGCCAATAATTATATTTTAAGTGGATTGGCCTTGATAGAACCTGGAGAAGGATGACTCAGTCATGTATGGCATGTAGCTCTTTAATGAATACTCGGGAAATATAAAGACTGCCGGTGGCTAGCATATGGTGAATTACTGACAACAATCAAGAATTGTACGCTTACTTTTGAAATTTCTTTTTTAATTTTCATATCATAATTAATTAATTAATTTGATTATAGCATTGCTTGTCAATTGAGACGATATATTAATTATTATTACCTGTGTTCTCGTTGTGAATATTCGAAAAATTAGACAGTGTATAAAAATGGGGGTAGCCACGCTAAAAACGAGTAGGGTTAGTCGACCACATTCACCTAATTGAAAGGAGATTAATAATATATATATATATATATAGAGTTTGACTCAGACGTTATTAGTTATAAATTATAATTAATAATTTATTTATGTTTGATTTTCGGATTGTATTATATAGGTGGTCCCCAGCCCAACCCCTCCTTATTGCTAATATATATCCCAACTTGGATGTAAGGTTCATTTTTTAGGATAACTCCATCATCCTTTCCGTACTTTGACCTCTTCTCTTACTGGTTTAGCAATATATATATATATATATATATATATGTATGTGTGTCCGTACAAGGATCGTTTTATGACAGGCATCCAATAAAGGCGGAGCTGTGCAATGGAAAATATGCAATTTTGATATTATACACAACAATGTGTGGAAAGAATTAAATTATATATTAACCAAACAAGTCAATTAATATACAAAATAATACTGAATTATAGGGAAAATGGCAATTTTGATCCACTAATTATGGCCTCCCATGAAAAAAAGGACTTTAATAATTTGTATTTTTCAATATAGTCCACCACATTAAAAAATTCAGCACATTGAGAACATTTGTTTGCAATTTGAAGACATTTGGCTGGAAAATTGGTCAATTTATTGCCGGAATTTGCATGTGCAACTCACATGATATTGTAAATTGGGAATTTATGACATGTGGCATTAATTGCCACATCACTGCCAAATCAACTGCCCACATGGTGATGCCATTGCCAAGTCACCATCCTAATTGAAAAAAAGCCATCAAAATATGCTTCTAAGAATCGAACTCAAAACCTGCAATGTGGACGAACAGCATAGCTACTGCTACTCCACAAGAACAATATGGCCACGCAGTCTTTTAATTTTATATGTCAAAGTTTCGCTAAACCTTTTAATTTTATATGTCTCTTTCCATCTTTAATTTTTTTTTAATTCTTAATGAAATTTTTCTTAACTTTCTTTAATCAGTGAAACTAAATAAATGATTTTTTTTTAAGTATTAACAAAAATTTGAAATTTATTGATAAAAAATTAATAAAGATTAGCCTTGTACTTTTAAAATTCGTAAAAGCTAAAATTTTACAAGTTTTTTAATTCATAAAAATTAAATTAGCAAAAATAAATTGTGTAACTTTTCGTAAAAATTGTAATTATTTTATTGGTAATAAAAGCCAAATAAATGAAAATAATATTTGTATTGTTTTAATCAATTTGTCATTGTTCTGTTGAATTTAGCTTTTCTTGAATTAAATTAAAAAAATTATTAATTTTTTTTACCATAATTTTACTAAAAGTAAAATTTTTACAAAATAAATTTACAAAAATTATCATTTTATAAAAATTATGAAATAAAATGATAATTATTTCTAAACAAAATAAATAAATTATTTCGTATATCAATAAAATAAATTGATATATGAAATAAAATAAATTTACAAAAATTAGTGAATTTATTAAAATTATCATTTTATTTCGAATATCAATTTATTTCTTATCATTTTATTAATTTATTTATTTTATTTCATGTATCAATTTATTTTATTGACATATGAAATAATTTATTTTATTTTATTGTAAAATGATAATTTATTTATTTTATTTCGTATATCAATTTATGTCATAATGCAAATTATCATTTTACTAAAATTATCATTTTATTTTGAATATCAATTTATTTTCTTATCATTTTATTAATATATTTATTTTATTTCGTATATCAATTTATTTTATTGATATACAAAATAATTTATTTTATTTTATTGTAAAATGATAATCTATTTATTTTATTTCGTATATCAAGTTATTTTATTGATATACAAAATAATTTATTTATTTTGTTTTGAAATAATTAACATTTTATTTCGTATATCAATTTATTTCGTAATTACTAAATTTATCATTTTATAATTTTAGTAATTTTTATAAAATGATAATTTTTGTAAATTTATTTTGTAAAAATGTTATTTTTAGTAAAATTATGGTAAAAAAATTTGATAATTTTTTTAATTTAATTCAAGAAAAGCTAAATTCAACAGAACAATGACAAATTGATTAAAACAATACAAATATTATTTTCATTTATTTGGTTTTTATTACCAATAAAATAATTACAATTTTTATTAAAAATTACATAGTTTATTTTTGCTAATTTAATTTTTATGAATTAAAAAAATGTAAAATTTTAGCTTTTACGAATTTAAAAAGTACAAGGTTAATCTTTATTAATTTATTATCAATAAATTTCAAATTTTTGTTAATACTTAAAAAATTTTCATTTATTTAGTTTCACTGATTAACGAAATATTAAGATCCACATTGGAGGTTTTGAGTTTGATTCTCGGAAGCAACATTTTGATGGCTTTTTGCCAATTAGGATGGTGACTTGGCAATGACATCACCGTGTGGGCAACTGATTTGGCGGTGATGTGGCAATTAATGCCACATGTCATAAATCCCCAATTTACAATATCATGTGAGTTGCACATGCAAATTCCAACAAAAAATTGGCCAATTTCCGGCCAAATGTCTTCAAATTGCAAATAAATGTCCTCAATGTGCTGAATTTTTTAATGTGGTAGACTATATCGAAAAATACAAATTATTGAAGTTCTTTATTTGCGGGAAGCCATAATTAGTGAACCAAAATTGCATTTTTTTCCCTCAATTATATATGTATTACATCATTATGAAGATTATAACGACAAGCTAGCTAGGATAAATGAAAAATTAATGTCGATGGACTTCTAGCTGAAATTAAGCTACATTTATATCGTACTGGAAAATAAATATATACCCCATCGATCCCATAATGGATTGACGTTGTTTTCTTGCCGGCGAAATCAGATCTGAATGTTGCTGCAGGCAGCCTAGCTAGGTAGCTAGCTTTTATTCTGTTGTTTGGTATCCTTACTGCTTACTTCCACGAAGAAGGAAGCATACACAGCAGTGGTCACGTAAACCAAAAGCGCAGAACCCACAAAAGTAACCAATGTCACCAGCGCAAAAACCGGTTTGCCTCCACAAGAATATGTCCCCAATTTCACCTGGATAAAATCCACTATGGAAAGCATCAAGAACAAACAACCTATAACTGATCCAATGGCGGATCCAAACAGCCCGTATTTGAGGTAATTCGGGTCGATGTCAGCTTTGTGAGGGTCATTTGGATCCATATTGTTAAGTAGGTTGATGGCCAGCTTGAGGCTCTGAGCTATAAGGGACGAGAAGAGGAAGAAACTGAAGGAAACGACTTCGAAAACTATCAGCCTCCTGACTGTTTCCCGGCTGGTGGTGCATTCTGCCCGAGAGGCGGCGGTTGCGGCTTCTGGGACAGTGAGAGAGAAGCCGATGAAGATTGCCATGGTGAAGAGGGAGTTTACGTTCACTATGCCGTCCAGGGCTGTCACGTGGATGCTCGTTTTCAGGGGACCGACGGTGGTGGTGGTGGTGGTGGATGGATCCGCGGCGGGGGAAGTGGTTGTGTTCTGTGTGTTGGCCAATGATGTATTTGACTGCAATTCCATCCTGCCACAAAAGTATAATAAAATAATTATCAACATATACTCACAATTAATTAACTAATTTAATATTTTTGGGGCATAAACACATGAAAATTAATGTGTATATATGTGTGCAGACTGCAGAGAGGGATGATATATTACCCATCCATGGTGGGAGAGCTGACGGGAACGACGGAGAGACGCTTTTTGTTCATCATTTTGATAATGATCACCAAATAATAAAGTGCTGTAGGCTGTAGCTGCAAATAAAAATTCTTGTTTTGATACAAGTTTTGTGTGTAGCGATGCTAACATACATACATATGTATATATATATAGGATGAAGTTAATTACCACTACTGACTGGTGACCACTGCTGAGCCGTACATGTGGGAAACATTAATTTTACAGGCAATCATTAAATAACATACACAGAGTGGTGCGTGTTTGTTGACCAACCCATATATCGTATGGGATGTTTGAACACTCAATCGTCTCTATACCTAATTATTAATTAATTAGTACGTACTTTTGTACTGATTTGAGGAGACGACCTAAACTTGGTCACGGTCAGCTTAACAAAGCAATTTCTGTCAGAAATTGTGAGTTAATAATGTTTTAAAGCAGTCAAGTCTGACGCTGCATGCACGGCTGCTATCCGACATCGTTATTAAAGAACACAAAGTAAATCTGCAAGTCATGTGTATTGATAATGTTTATTTACCTAAAACAAATTGACAAGATTTGGACTACTGTTATGAAGAATTATGATCATTAAGCAATAATGGCATAATGCGGTTAGGTCCATGATTCCCGTTTTCTTAGTGCTTGTGTGGTTATGAATTGGAGTACTTTACCAAAATATTTTGGTAAAATTAAATGATTTTTGGAAAGTGAAATTGGGAAATGTAATGATTGTTTGTTTGCGTTTTAGGTTGTATGTGGAGAATGAATAAGAAGAAAATTATTTGTTTATTTGTATTTTAGAATGTTGGGATAAGATGTCGCATCAATAACTTTTTTATTACGTTTGTATGGTGAAATTTATATTTTAAAATGATTTATGTATGTGTATATATAGATTGAGTAGGAAGAACAAAAAATAAGAAGGCTATATACATGGGAGAATGGGTAGGAAATAAATTGTAAGGGTATTTTGGGTCTTTCTAGGTGTTATTTGAATAGTGAGATTGGAGAATATGATGAGTTGTTTGTTTGTGCTTTGAGAGTTAAAAAATATTTTGGCAATTTACAAACAAGCAAGCCCTTACAGCCCGTTTGGTTTTGTTTTCTTAGGTTGTTTTTATTTTCAAGAGAAAATGAAAACAAAGAACTATCAACTTCTTTCCCATTTTCACATGTATTTTCATTTTTAAAACATTTTTCCAAACACACTTTTACACTTTATTTTCTCATACTCTCACTTATATGACTTTTAATACAAAAACACAATAATATTCAAATACAACTCATTCTCAACCATACGTAATCATTTCATTTTAAATAAAATATCGAAACAATATTTTATTTTCAAACTCACACTTATAATTAACTTTTCATTATTTCTTTTCACTAAAAAATGAAAATGCCTCCAAAGAACAAAACCAAATGGGCTCTTAGTTTTCTTTTCTTTTTTCTTTCTTTCTTTTTTGTTTTTGTTTTTTTGAATGAGTCTCTTTGTGTGTGTGTGTGTATTTCTTTCTCCTAGACTTCCTAGCTGTACATGGAATTAGGGGATCACTTCGTATGCCAAATGGAAATGAAAGAATACTTAAAAGAGTCATATACCACTTTGGATCCTTTATTTTGTTTTTTTTTTTATTTTTTATTTTTATTTCAATTTGATGAATTTATGCCAAATATATTTGATTTTCAATTAATTATTTTTATAAAAAAATATTTAATCCACATAGCACATATTTTTGAAATGGAATAGGATATGAAATAGAGAAAGTGGAATAGAACTTCTTGACTGGTCTATATGTACAACATATAAAATTTGAAGAATATATTTTAAAAATGATTTTCAAAAAAGTTATCGAGAACATTGTGAAAGTAAGGATATATTTAAGTTTGATCAATTGAGTTGATAACTTTTGATTGAAGAAAAATATGTTTGATTTACTTATTTCTAGATACAGAAGAAATATCTTCTTTCTTCTTCTTTCTCTCTCCGTTTTTTTGGCATTGGTTTTTTAACGAAAAGGTTTCTTTAGACTATTTTGTAAAAATATGTTAAACCAAATATGGTTTCAATTTTTGAAAAGGAAAATATGTATTTAATTTGGTAAAAAGAATCCATACATAAAGTAATTTTTCTTCATGTTTAACAGAAATTTCATGCCGTAACATATGAAGGCAAATCGTATTGCATGTAGGAGTAGCTCTGGGACCAAATTGATCAGAACCTGTTGTTGATCAAGAAGATTCATGTTATATTTGGATTTTAATATACAGTGAAAAACAATAAAAGAAAAATAGATGTCTAAAATATGACAAAGTTATATCATTTAAAAGTGATCAATATATAACTTTTTATTAAAATTTAAAATCTAATGAGGTAGATTGCGCTTTTGGTCCATAAATTACGCCCTTTTGAATTTTGGTCCAATAAGTGTCTTATTTATTTATTTATTTATTTTAATTTGAGGACTAAATAGGCTCCCATCCAAAAGTTAATAAAGCAACTAACATGCCACTCAAGTTATCGTTAAATTGGCATTTTCGATCCCATAAGTTAGACTCGTTTTGAATTTTGATCTCAACAAGAACTCTAGCAGATTTCATGTTTCTGTAGCACACCAGCTTCATAGAAATTCTCATGGATAAATGAAAATTCAAATATGAGGTTTCATGGTTGTGCTTCCATTAATAATGAGTGTGGTTTCTTTACTTGGGAAGATCCTTTAATATGTGGAAGAGAAGAATGATACTTGGTTGCTTATGATGTTGAATGTAACAGAAGAAAAGTTGTTAAAACTTCAAAAAAAGCAAACTATGTTAGTGTATCTGTTGGGCTTCTTGGTTGATAGTTCTTCACTTTGTTGGAACCAAAATCCAAACAAACCAACTTATGGGATCAAAAATATGCCAATGTAATGGCCACATGAACGGCATTTGAACCGCTCCGTTCACTTTTGGGTGGAAGCCCTCTTCGGTTCCCAATTAAAAAAAAAAAATTATTGAATGCTATATGTGAAACTGATAAAAAATTAGATCAAAATCCAAATGGATCTAACTTGTGGGATCAAAAATACAATTTACCCAATCCAAACATATATAATTAAGCTTACATATAACTTTATAGCTCATTTAGAGTTACTTTTTTGCTTAGATTTTAACAAATTGATTATGGAAGAACATATACTTTATACTTATAGAATCTACAAGATTTTAATTTTCAAATGAAAAAATATAAGATTTTAATTTTCAAATGAAAAAATATGCAACTAATTATTATGTTTCCACTATCCCAGCAATCACTACATGTGCTTTAAGAAGTAATACCTTTACTAGAAAAATAAACACCTCTTCAAGGATCTTGCAATTCATAGTTCAAGATTCATTCAAATTTTACATATGATCTAGTAAATCTTACTCAAGGAAACATTTTTAGACGACTTAATCATTGTCATTTTATCCAATATGGTGTTCATCACCTTGTAAAAACATACCTTGCCAATTATGTTAGGCGCATACCACAAAATTTGGCTTGTTACCATCTTATAAAAATTGTGATGCTGCTTGGAAATGGAGTGAGGTTCTTTTAGAAAGACAATTATATCAGTTTATTTTCTCTGGAACGTGCGCAAAGAGATGTTCTCTTCTCGAGAGTTCTTTGACTTTGGGATTTTAGCAAATGATTTCTTATGCCCAAGTTCTCTTAGGGACTCACTATTTATAGTTTTTAGTCTTGATGGCCCAGGCCCATTAGGATTTTTCTGCCCTTCTTTATGGGCTTAACCTATGTTTTGGACTCTCCAATCCTTTTGATTAGTTAATTTATTTTTAAGTTATTGGGCCATTTTTAACTAATTTACCGAATTATCCTTATAGCCAATTTTAGCAATATCATCATGCCCCCTATTTTTCATGGAGAGATTTTAATTTTGTATTGAAAATATTTTCTAAGTCCAATTTTTCATATTTGCTTAATCTTACAAATTAAGGTTTCTTGAATTTAATTTATTTATTTTTACGGTGTGCAAAATTAAATCGTGCAATGAAGTTCACTAGTAGACTTAGGCGGTATTCATCTAAAGATTTAGATGATTTTTTTTGCCTTGAAGTTGTTAAGGTTCAAGGATGTCTTTTGTAGTCATCAAGGGATTTAGATAAATTTTGAGTGTTGATTATAACTGATGGGAAGTTGGGGAATAAAATCCAAGTCGACTTATGATCGAAAGTAAATCAATTTTTGTATGAGAAGGAGAGAAGGGGAAGCGTTAAGAGTGCAGTCTCTTGACGAGGTGTTATTTGGCTCGGGGGCAGCTGAGCAGCTATATGGTTAGGTAGGCACCCACTCTAAGCAACCACATTGGATGCCTACTTACGCGACCAGGCTAGGTATTCATGATGGGCACTGAGTCTGGGCACCTATGTTGGGCATTTTTATCAAGGTGTGTGAACTTAGGCAATGTTTCATTATGTTTCTTCAAAATAAAACTATTTTAAGGGACATAATCAAACATATACTTATTTTGATATTTTATTTTGGCTTCAAAGTACCAAAATAAATCTTCCTCAAAATGTTCTTTTTTCCCCCCTTCATTATCCCTAAACCCCCCTCCTTTTTCTGTATACCTACATATATACATATATATATTATACTTTATTATTATTCATAAAATAAAAAATATCCCTATATTTTATTTTCACTCCAAACGCCCAACAAAAAAACATTAATTTGATTGTTACAGTAAGAATTATTTCTTCTCAAAATATAAACAAACATAGAAACACTCTCCAAAATATTTTTCAATTATTCCCTAAAATATAAACAAAAATCAATTACATTCCCCAATACCACTTTCACATTTCCCAATTCCACTTTCAAAATTTATTTTTCTCAAAACATATAATATAACCATCCATAAAATATAACCAAGCATTCCCTTAATCATGGAGCTATTTAACATAACTCATTCGGGACTGGTTTAAGATGGACCTACTCTGCCCCCATTGCCATTATGACTGGGCCGACTGTGCCAAAATTAAATCATACCTCAAATTTTTATTTTTATGTTTTTTTATTTATACATATTGGCACGTTAAAAATTTATTAGAATTTAAATATCAATTTTTACAACTATAAATGTAAAAATATGTCATTAGGCCAATTAATAACTTAACTACTCTACTCAGTATGTCATTGAACGACTCAACCACCTTATTTCAAAATTAAAACTTACGGACTTTTATCTCATCGTAGTCTAATTGTATTAATTAAAAAAGTTCATGCATGTATTATACACATACAATATATATACACACACACGTATTGCGTACCATCATATAAAATGGTTATTCAACATATTATCTAAATAAAATTAAATCATTACAACTTTATTCAAGATCTAATTACAACTTCTGCAAACGTCTACTAATTTATATTGCAGATATTGAAAAAATTAATGAGCATGGAAATGGCCAAACTTGGTTTGCTTCAATACATCAACTTTGACAAAGGAAAAATGCTACTCGCCGCCAGATTGTCAATTCATATAATATTCTACAAGTTGGTTCCAATCCCATTTTTTCTCTATTCCACAGTCCACACGGATTGGTATAAACTATAACATACTATATTGCGCGGACTTTCTGGAGGAAGAAGAGATGGTAAAAAATTAATGAAACTAACACAACATATCATGAATTCGTCATCAAACATAAGAAGAAGAAGAAGAAGAAGAAGAAGAAGAACATTTATATAGTAGCTTTCTGTCCAAGTCTATCCTATAATAAAATATTATGAGAATTGTTTCATTTGGATGTCTAGAGCTTTGGTATTGGAGTACTCATGATAATTAATTCACCGACTTTTTTATTGTATTCTGCCTCAAGAATAGCAATATTTATATAAAATGTAATTTTTTTACAATTGCTTTCAAGGGATATAGTGTAATTAGAAGAATTAATCTCAATAGTTTGGATTTTCTTCTCCAATTTCATTATTTTAATTTAAAAATATAGGTCAGGTGTATATTGAAGTTAAGAAATTTAAACCAATTATATTCCTTAACTATTGAAGAGATTTATAATATGAAATAAAATTTAAAATACATATGCAATTAGATTAATATATATAAGATCCAAGATGAAATTGTTAAACCTCTCGATCTGGTTTTGGAATGTTCTGATTCATGACAAGCATATTTTTGAAACAGAATTTTTGCATGCATTGTTAGACTCCTTCTAGTTAAATTCGCAGGAAATAGCTGTCTGATTATATCTAGAATTTGTTATCAAATGTTTGGTGCAAGAGTCCTATCATGTGACCAAGGAACGAAAGTGTTCTCATATTTCTTCTACTGCTAAATTGAATTTTTGATCTCATAAATTAGGTCTATTTGAATTTTGATTTTCTTTACCAATTGTACATGTTGCATCCAATAAATGCATTTTTTTTTTTCAATTTAAGAGCTCAAAAGGACTTCCGTCTAGAAGTAAGTTAATAGAGCAACTCATATGGCCATTAAGTTGAGCTTTTTTGGTTCCATAAATTAGGCTTGTTTGGATTTTTGGTACCAACGAGTGCTCTAGCAAATTTTTGCAGAGGAGGAAAGAAAAATGGCTACAAGTGAAGGTGCCATTTGTTTCTGCAGCACCGCCTCCATTGAAAATCTCATGGATAGATGAAAATCCTAATAAGAGGTTCCATTATTGTCCTAATATGTGTGGTTTCTTTACTTGAGAAGACCCTCAAATGTGTGAAAGAGAAAGACAAGTGATAATTGGGTTGCTGGGCCCGTTTGGTTTTATTTCCACACTCACTTTTTTTATTTTCTACTATTTCAGAAATGAAAACCATTACTTTTTAGAAAATTTCACCCAACATTATTTCATTTTCAAAACACATTCTCCAATAACTTATATATCTTTTCCAATAACCTATATATCTTCTCTCTCTATTCCATTATTTCTATCTCTCTCAACGTGCAACCTATTAAACCCAACACAATCATTAAATTTCCAACATTTCATCCAAATATAAACTCATTTTTACTAACCAACTTTTCAAATTTCAGAAATGATAGAAATGGAAATTGAAAATGGAAATAAAACCAAACAGCCATAGTATGTTGAATGCAATGAAGAAAAGTTAAAACTTCAAAAAAAGGCAAACTATGTTGCTATATTTGTTGGTAATTTCTTGATTGATGGTTCTTCATTTTGTTGGGATCAAAATCCAAGCCGACTTAACTTATAAGACCAAAAAGATACCAATTTAATGGGCACGTAAATGACACATGATTGGCTCTGTTAACTATTGGACGGAAGCCTCTTCGGTAGAATGAGACCAAATCCAAATGACTCTCACTTATATAGGAACCAAAAACACAATTTACCCTTTCTCTTCACTTGGAAATTATATTACAATTCCTATGCAAATCTTTTTTTAACACATGCGTTTTGTATGATGATCAGATTATATGAACACAATTGATCCACTACACAGAGATTTTCCAAACGGCTCCTTCCTTATATTGTTCCAAACAAATTCTTTTCGTGTCTTAGCCATTTAATTAGCCATTGCATCTTCTCATATATACAGCAGGTGACATTAAAAATTGACATAGAATTAATTATATGTTATTATTTTGTTAAAGATTCTGGTTATCGATATTGAGCTAAGCATGCTTTATTAATCCCTTTATTTTTGTTTATTTTCCTGGTGAAAATCAAAAGCAGTAGACAATTATTGCTAGTACTGGTTAACTGTATCGGCCGAGTTTTGATTTGAAAAGAGTAATTCTAGAACTTGTGGAGTGACAGTTGCTCTAGCATCAGTGCACAAAAGTTGTACAAGACCATGGGGGAAGCTCCCTCAGGCCATACCATTCATCAATTATCTCGAAAGCATTTGAAGTTTAGTTCTCTCTCCTCGGGGAGTTATTATATCCCATTTGGGATTTGGTTTCTCTCTCTCCTGGGGGCTGGTCTTTTTCTTCACTCTAAGAGTTTTCAATTACTTTTTTCTTGTGAAATTATTATCCTCAGATTTTAAAATTTTGCTTTAATTAATTTTATAGGTTTTAAATTCCAAGTCTAGGTAATACATTCACTTGAACCACTATAAATTCTCCTGCTGTTATTTATCTTTCTTGCATTGACAGAAAATACAACTGATTTTAGTAATTCAAGTCATCATGATTCAAAGACTTTCTGCATAAACTCATAGTTTTCATTAAAGTAATTTAAGATAATGTTTTGCTGCATAAAATTTTCTAAAGCCTAATTCACCCCATCTTAGGCATAGTTCCTCCCCCTGAAATCTCAATAAATATGCCACGACTCCTCTAGTATATTCTCAATAGATATGCTCACTTCCTCTAGAGGTATATGCATAGAACAAACACACTTAGCTAGTGTTAGATGTTGCTTGAAAATGGAGTTAGAATCCTTTTCGAATAGCGAATTTTGATGCCTTCGCTTGGGAATGCATTTGCATATAGGCACAACTCTTGATTTTTTGAGTACTTGATTTTCACCGTTCCATTTGACTTTAGAAGTTGGTATTTATAGTGATTAATCGCTTGGTAGGCTTCGGTCACTTGATTTTAGATACCCATTTTGGTGGACTTGATTAATTGGGCTATGGCCTTTTACTTTATTTATTATTTATTTAATTTGGTCTTTAGTCAATCTTTATTTTTTTTTTACCGCTAAGACTTAATTTACCATATTATCAAGCCCCCTAATTTCAATTTAAAAATTTCTTTTATATTGAAAGTAAAATATAAGTTTCATTTTAATTTTATCTTGTCTTGTTTAATTAATTTAAATTTTAATAAGGAGCTTAATTTTATCTTTCTTGTGCTGACATTAGAAACAACTCAGCTTTTGACTAAGCGGACTCCTTTGGTTGGGTTGGCTAGGGTCTGACAATTATGATTTTGCTTAACATCCTATATCCCTTAAAAGGTTAACTTGTGTACAAATGGTTTTTCTAAATCATTACAATGAAGTTAATTTATTAAATTATCCTTTTTAATAAAATTAAAAGTAAAATAATTTAAATGTGAAATGTCTTAATTATTCCATTTAAAAACTAAAAACAAAATAAAATTACATAAAGAAAAAAAATGTGAGTTTAGTAAACTTAAATCAATCAAATAAACCCTCCGGCCTCAAATTCAACCGCTACCTTGTATTTGAGTGACTCTAGAGGATGTGATTTCTTTCTTCGCTAATCAATAAGGCACTTACATATTCGATTGATCTTAAATTTCAATTCTTTTTGAGTTTATATTCAATATAAGAAAACATCCCTTCACTAACAGAAAATTTATAACGAAGAGGGTACATTCACTGTCCCAAGACAATTGTGATGGATTTTTTTATGGATTACTAATGAATTAAAAAAATTGAGCAAAAATACATATTAGTTATGATATTTGTGATAGATATGAAGAGTATATATTGATATGAAGAGTCCGTCACATATTTCATAACTCTAAATACGCTTTTTCGATCTGTAATGGAAATTCCATCATAAAATTAGTTTTATGATGCACTTTATTTTCATCACAAACTAATCAGTTACAAAGCATATACTAACGAATTTAGAAATAAATCCATCACACAATGTTTGCTTTCATTAAATTTATGATGGACTAATTTTACAAATCTATTAGTATATGCTTTGTCACCGATTAGTTTTGTGACAAAAGTAAAATGCCTCACAAAACTAATTTTGTGATGAAATTTCCATCATGAATTGAAAAATCATACTTGAATTATAAAATTTATGATGGACTCTTCATATCAATATATACTCTTTATATCCATCACAAGTATCGTAACTAATATATATTTTTGCTCATTGTACTAAGGTGATTAGTAATCCATTAAAACTCTATCACAATTGTCTTCGGACTGTGACAAAACCCTCTTCATCACAAATTTTCTATTAGTGAAGCAATATTTTCTTGTAGTGATTTTTTAAGTTTTAATAAATATTTTTCAAATATTTCTTCCTTTCAGAGTGGCTTAAATCCTAATTCATCCCGATTTTCCTCTTTTTCAGCCATCTCAACTATCAAAAATAGCATCAATATCAACCTAATTGTCTTCCTCATAAATTTCCACCGACGGATCGATCCTCAATTTAATCAACAAAGGCCTTCTGGCACTACGGAGGAAGTACAACTGGATAACCCAAATGGAAGAGCCTTTCTCTCAAAGCAAAACTCTAAACAAATAACAAGAAGAAACCCTCTGTTACAAATTTACCATTCTCGCCGACAAAACTCCAAACAAAGAACAAGAAGAATTTGGGAACGGATGGTTTATTTGCTTAGCTTAATTTTATTAAATCAAATTTTTTTCTTATTTTTTTTATGTAATTCTATTTTATTTTTAATTTTACTTGTATATAAATTGTTGATAATAATAATTTAAATATTTCATGTTTAAAATTATTTTACTTTTACTTTTATTAAAAAGGATAATTTAGTAAATTAACTTAATTGTTAGTAATTTAGGAAAATCATTTGTACACATGTCAACTTTTTAAGGGAAATAGGATGTTAAGCAAAACCATAGCTATCGGGCCCTAGCCAACCCCTTAGGAGGCATCATGTTAACTATCTTGTATTCATTCAAGGAGTTAGAAAATTTTTGGCAAGTCTATGGTAGTAGGGAGTAGGATTTTTAAGCAATTCAAAGATGAGTTTCCAAGATAACTTTTCCTCTTTTCTTTTCTTTTTTTTTTTTTTTTTTTTTTAATTTCGCTCTATTCTTTGTGAATTTTTGTCTAACTCCTTAGAGTTAGTAAAAACTGCATTGAACTGAAAACGAGTCATGTCCTTCCTTGAGAGTGGGATGTCAGGTGGTAGAAACTAGTCCAAGTCAGAGTCCTAAAATGAATCAAAGTCCACATAGATACAAGGGGGCGGCTATCATGGCCTTAAGTAGTTGGGCGTCTGCTAGGCATCTGATGTGCAAGCGACCAGGTCTGGGGCTAGCACGTGCAGGGCATCGCCAATGCAGGTGGCGGCCACAACGAGTGTTGTCTTAAGCGATTGCAATTAGTCAAAACTTATTTAGCTCGCCGAGGTTGTCTTCCTCGCTATTTACAATGTTTTTTGAATTATGAACCCTTCTTTTGGGCGCATCACCTAATTTAGCATTAGTTTATAAAGTTGTGTCCCAAGATCACATAGGTCAGTTTTTCATCACTAAATTGTCTTCATCATCTAAGTCCAGTTATGAGTTCAGAGTAAAAGATTCTTTCTAGAAGGGGTCCAAGGGTACTCTTATTGTTGGCAGTAGCTTTGTAAATGTCGTAGAGATACCTTGTTCACTATCATTAGGGGAGTTAAAATTTTGAGGTGTAGAAGTTGTACTTTTGATGAGTTTGAGTTTTTTCTTCCTTCGTTGAAGGATAACGTGGTGTCACCTCCTTCAAAGTACTTTACTGTATTCACTTGCTACTTTCTTAATGTGTTGTCCCTTCCACTTGACCCCTTATTGTTCAAAGTAGTTAGAAGTTACAGGGTGTGTTTGACTCGATTTGTTCAAATTTCTTTGCATACTTTGTAGGGTTTCAACACCAGTTGAGGGATTTGGGTCTTTCTATATCTGGATTGCTTTCTTCTTTGTCCGGGGGTGCAGAAGGTGCAAAATGAGTCTTTTTTTCATGTCTTTCCCAAACTAAGTTGTAAGTTTATGAGCGGTTTGCCTTCTCCAAGATAGCCTCGGAAGAGTAGGTTCTTCTCTATGTCGAGATAATGTTGGGGTAGTCCCTATATATATAATAGTTCACCATCACTATTGCATCTAGGTAAGTTCATCGTAACCTTCATTGACACTTCGAAGAGGTAAGATTGTTTGCTTCTTTCTTTCAGTGACTTCATGTTCTCTGAGGATACTTATTTTATTTTGTGTCGATTGCTCCTGCACTTCTACTTGTTGCTGCTTTCTTGTGTTCTTGTAACACCCCTAAAATTCGGTGTTTTGGACAATAAGAATTGAGAAAATTAAGATTTTGATTGGTCGAATTTTAGGGCTAAAAAAAAAGATGTAAAGGACTTAATTGCATGAATATTTAAAGTTTTAGGGTCAATTTGTAATTTGAAGAAACTTGATTGTACTATATCTTAAAAGTTTTGTGGGTCAAACTAAAAATATTTAAGTCAATCGGATTAATGTGAGGCATTAATAAAGCTGGGGGCTGATTTGAAAATGGCTAAAAGGCTGAAGGACCTAATTGAAGTCTCAGCAAAAGTTTTGAGGCCCAATTGAGATTTCAGAAATCTACCCCTATAAATAGCAAATTTCCATTTCTCCCCCACTTTCCTCTTTTTTTCTCCCGTAGCCAAACCATCCTCACCAGTAGTGATTTTCTTCTCCGGCGACCTACTCCCCAAACCCTCTTAATTATCTTCTTCCCCACCTCACCAGCAATCGTTCGACACCTTGCACATGGTGTTCCGAGCGATGGACCATCGGAACCGAAAGCTCGAGAAACCCACTTTCGATGGGTATGGTGGATGCCCGTGGAGCCACGACCAACTGAGTATCTAGGCGACATTTCTGAAAGCCCGCAGCTGGAGGAACAAAGCGGTGCTATTACATGTTCGATTCATGCAGTGGCAGAGGCAAAAATCGGCGAAAACTTCACGCGGAGCAAAATAGATTTGAGCTTTCATGGTAGAGTTTAAGGCTTTTCCCAGTGAAGAAGTTGAAAACAAAGTTGAGCATTGGAAAGCTCACGGTGAGAGGCACCTCTGGGTGGTGGCGCTGGATTTTCTGGCGACGGCGGACGATGGCCCGGCGGTGGAAAGGAAGTTTTACCACATCGACACAACGAACGCATCAGTGTAATTAGTTTGTGGTTTCGAAACTCCGAGTGCCAACCTTGGAATTTAGTTTTGGGTTGTACCTTGAGATATATATATATGTATATGTTGTACCTTACCTTTGGAAGCCTTGTATTTTATGCCAAGAATGAAGATTTTGGGTATGATTAGTATATATATATGTGTATGTATGATTCCCATGCAAGGAGGAATATTCAAGTAGTGGACCCGGACATGTTATGCTAAATGCCAAAATTTGGATTTAGTAATGGTACTAAGTGATTAATCTAAACTAAGGATTATGTAATGTAAGAGTAAGTGGTATTTGATTAGGATTAATTATGTAGTGATTGAACTATTTTGTGTGGATTAGGATGATGATATGATAAGGACTTTGTAATTAAGAACGAGATACCATGCTATTTTTGGAACCGACATAGACCATTTTAGAATAGTTCACTAACTATTGAATTTATATAATCGTGTTGATCAGTAAGTTAGTAATGTTAGATTGCTTATGATGCAATTCTAGAAGGCTATTAGAGATGAATAGGAATTTGACTATGGAAAATACACTTTTGTTTAGGTAACGACGAAGTGGGTCTTGCCGACTAGTAGGATTGCTGACTGTGGTTGCTATATTTGAGAACTACAAAGGTGAGGGTCTGTCAACCTGACACTCCTTTTACTTATCTATTATTGCGATGAACCCCTATGAGGGTTTCCTGTTTCTGATCTGTATTCTGTTTTGTTGAAATATGAGAATTATTGAATTCTTGATTGATATCTGTTACCTAATTTGTAAACCCCTATGCGGGTTATTGTTTATTATTGATTCTGAATCCTGTCTGTTCTGGCGCCCATAACTCTTATATGTTATCTGTTACTGTCTGTTTTCTGTTCCGTTCTGTTTTGTTATCTTTTGCCTTGCCGGCACATCTATTATCCGTTACAACTTTTAATTGGCCATGTTGCCTTATTTGGACTGTTTACTGCTATTGTTCTGCCTTGTTGGCATTTCTGTACTATTCTGAACTGTCTGTACTGTTATCTATTCGATTTGATATCCAATTGTCTGTTATCTGTTCGATCAGTTATTTGACTGTATGTTATCTGTCTGTATTGTTATTTTGGGACGTTAATCCCTACTATGTGAGCATGGAATACGCTTTAATCCATGGGACGTTAATCCCTACTGTGTGAGCATGGGATAAGCCGTAAGCCCAAAACTCGTGAGATAAGGAAATCTAATCGACATGTTCTGTTTTATTTTCTAACTGTATTCTAATTGCTTGTATTCCGTTCATGGAGCAACAAGGTTGCAAAAGTTTCTTGGTCTAGATTTGGCTATTGTCTAGGTCGAACGAGCTGTCTGTGTTTTCTCCCGAACTGATTCGGTTGAGACGATCCCAGGCCATTCGAGTCAATAGCCACAACTCTTGAGCTAGTTCCTACTGATAATCTTGGAATTTGAAACTGTCTGTTTTTCCTGACTGTATTCTGATTGCCTAATCTGATCTATTTGTCTGTTTGTATTTGGTCCGCCTGTTGTCTGATCTGTTTTGTCTGATTGTATTCTGCCTATAATTGCTTGATATGCTCTTGTTGTGATTGACTAATGATAATCTATTGAGTTGATTCTTCCTCGACAGATACTTACAGTTACTATTATGATTATCCTTCACTAAGTCCTTTGGACTTACCCCCCTCGTATTTCATTGATTTTCTCAGACAGGGTTAAGTGATGGATACGGACTTTTAGCTTGAATTGGAGGAAAATTATCCTTTGTAATAAGAACAAGTGTTTGAATGTATATATATGGAATCATCTGAATATTTAGCTTGTACTTGAGATGTTGTGATAATGTCATGTTGATGCTGATGACTTAAGGTATGTAAATGTGGCTAGATATAAGAAGGTAAATCATGGCATTTTCTTAATGATTTGACGAGTCAATTAAGTTTGAAATTTTCGCTGCTTTTGGTAAATTAAGATTGAATGTTATTAGCATATTAGTTGAATTGTAGGTTCAATTTAAGATTGAACTATGTGGCTCCTCGGCTTAGGTGCTGTACCGAGTAGGGGCGCTACAGTTCTCCTTAGTGTATATATATTTTTTTCTTTGCAGATCATCTATTAAACTATTGGACTTAACCAAAATTTCTTGTTCTTGGTAGTAAGAAGATTAACTTAGCGAAGATATATGTTAAGAGGACAAATGGAGGTTCACACAAAAAGGCAAGTAGTGGAGCCACATTATGGGGAGGTGTCACCAGCTGGGCAATGGTCGTGCCCTTTATGGTGGTGTTTGAGTGAGTTTCATGCCCTGCCTTCATTTGTGGCGTGTTGGGCAGGTATAGGTGATGGTGTTGAGGTTGTGATTCCAAGACCAATTGGTAAGCGTGCTTAAGGCCGTAGTTCCTTCTTCTCAAGTAGGAGTTCCCATAGAAGGTGCCAAGATGATGCTGCTTAGAAATGAAGCTAGGGCCCTTTTTGGAAGTCAGCAAATTTTGGAAAAATTGCAAGCAACCCCCCTGAGATAAGAGAAATGGGCAAAAAGCCCCGTTGTGAAAAAATAATGTTCAACATACCTCCCTGAGTTTTCATAAATTATGCAGCGCAACCCTTTTGAGCATTGGTGTATGCCACACGCGTCTGGATACGACTGGTTATCCTTTTGGACATGTGAAAAGCCTGTTTTACCCCCTTCTTCCCTAAATAAGTGAAAACCCATTTTCTCCTTGTGGACCTGAACATTGAATGTATTCTCTCCATCCCCAAATTTAATTATTTCTGTTTCAACCAAGATTATTTTGTAGAATGGCGACTTCTTCTTCCAACAGTGCAAGGAATAGATTCAGACCCACCAAGCCTTCACTTAACCTAAGGTATGGGAGGCCTCTAGTATGTAGATGATTGGTAGATGCTGCTCTTCGATTGGTTATGAATGATAGGAAAAGCTTATTTGGTAGACATTATTACTGTTGTGTTATCCAATGATGTAATTTCTTCGAATGGTGTCTGCCACTTCGAGCAACATGGTCTCCAAGTGGTCTTCCAGTTATTTGTCCCCAGAATTTTAGCATGGATGCAAGCTCTGATGGTGAGGAAAATAAATTGGCAGATGTTGAAGAAGTGGTTTCTGGGCTGTCACGGTTAGCGGCGTCTAGGAAAGAGATGAATTTTTCAAATGTTATTCCTATTTATTGGCTTTTAATAGCTATTTTAGTCACATTTTTTGTTGTTGTACTAGTAATGAAGTAATTAGATGAAAAGTGTTAGTTTTACTTATCTAGTTTCTGCAATGTTAAGGAACTTCTTATTGCTAAGTTTCCTTCCTTGGTTCTATATTGCCGACAATTAATTAGGGGGTAAATTGCTATTATATAGCTTATGATTGAAATCAAAGGGGGGTAAGTTGCTTATTTCTGGAAATAAGAAATTGCAAGAGTTGAAGGAGTATAATAACTTATCCAATCAAAAACCAAACATAAACAAATCAATAGGAAACCAACAAAACCATACACAAAAAGTGTTAAAAGTGGTCCAAAGATTAACAATCTCCCAATTGGTCAAAAGAAGACAAGTCACTATATTCAATAAAGTTCAATTGACATTGTTTAATACATTCCAACCACCCATCAAAATAATTAAAGTCACCAAATTTGTTTAAATATTCCAAACCTAATAAAAGGTAAAGAAGGCATCTTTTCCCTAGAATCACATGCCATTTAGTTACATACATACAAAATAGATAATTGTTTGACAAATGAAATCTCATTAACAATCTCTCACACTAGATCTATAGATGTTGTGCTCTCCTCTTAGTTGCCCCTTTTTTTTATATTCTGCAACACCTCATTAATAGTTTGTTTTTTATTTCTCTTGGATGGTTTGGGATCATTTGCAGCCACACTAGTTGAAGCACTAGATCCTTTTTGAGTTGAGACAAAAGGCATACTTTTTCTTGGTGCACCTTTTCTTCCTTGACTTATTTTTCCTAGTAAAGCTGCATTTCTAAGGCCCTGGTAAGGTCTACCTTTTCCTCCATAAGTGGTTTGTTTTTGCAACCAGGAAAAAAAAATCAAGCATAATAAATCAAACTGAAAAATGATTGAGTCAATTTGCAGTAAGTGGCTTATTTGCATATTTAGTATGGATTTTGTAAATCATAGAGGGGTAATCTGCTAGTTTATAGAAAACTCATACAATGCCAGCTGCACCTCAAATGAAGTAGCATAAACATAAACAATAGAAACAATCTGAACCGAACAAGAACTAACCAACCAAAAATATTGACCATATATTGTTAAGCTAAACCAACAAGGCAACAACCCCTATTTTAGAGCAACAACCAAATCAACAAGCATCAAATTTCATTCTTATTAGCAGCAACAACCCAAATGATGATTTCAAACCTAAGATTTGCAACAAGGAGACCAGTATATCAAAAATATTTACTAGTTTAAAAAATAGCTTACTGATCTGAAAGGCTGCGTTGGGTGTTCAATAGTGGAACTTTGCCCTGTAGCATTTTGGCTAAGAATAGGGACTTGAGAATCTTGGTTCATCATCTTTTAGGGAGCTTGTGCAGTATGTGGAATAGCAATAGCCTATAAAATGCATGTAAGTTGATCAAACGTAATAATCATTAGGAATATATACAACTGTCAATTTAAATCTAATATTTTAACCTTAAAGAGTCTAGCTCTAGGATGAGTGAGGTTCTTGCAAGAAGCTTTGTTGTGACCTCTTTGTAAACAATTTTTGCGTGTTTGTGTAAGCTCCTTCCTTGTTGAAATAGTCATATGCAATTCATCAGGACCTCTTCTTCTCAGCTTAGCTGGTCTCCCAGCTTTAGCTTTGATTTTAGGTGGCTTTAGAGGTACAAAGTTAGTTTTAATGTAGTCCTTAAGCCCAAGAACCCCATGGATCAACTTCTCATATACCTTTATGTAAGTCTCCTTTTTGTAGTAATCATCCACACAATCTTTCAATTTCAACCTTCTCTTTGAAATTGTAGTCGAAGCATGGCAATAAGGATAAGCATTCAACTGAAACATCCCACAGGTGCAAGCTTTTTTCGCCAAGTCCACAATATATCTATCTTCTGGACTGTCAACTTCAAACTCTTTGCCTCCACACCATCTAGCAATGCAATGCCTAGTCATAATTTGCTACTTATTAATCTTCTTGAGTATGTTTGGGCATATGCATCCAGCATATTTTTCCATTCCTACTCTCTTGGTCTGAATCCTAGTCATCAACTTGCTGCTGATACTTTCAAACATACTAATGATAGGTTTGCACCTTGCATTAATGATATAGTTGTTAAAAGATTCAGAAAGATTGTTAACTAGAATATCACTTTTGCAGTAAGATGAAAAATATGACCTGACCTAATGTTCAGCTGGAACTTTTCTAAGCCACTCCACTGCTATCTCAATATTCTCATTAACTTTAGGATCTTCTGCTTCCAACAAATTCATGTAATGCTCAAACTCTGTTTTCCTACTAACAGATGTTGCATTCTAGAATAATTCCTTGAGCTTAGGTCCACTGAACTTCTTCTTGAAGTTTTCATACATGTGTCTTAAGCAGTATCTGTGTTCACTATCTGGAGCCACATATCTCAAGGTTTTAATAAGTCCATTTTGTCTATCAGATATGAAAGTACATCTCCTATCCCCAATATCCTCAAGCATCTCATTCAAAAACAAATTCCATGTCTCTCTGCTCTCCACTAAAACCACTACAATGGCAATAGGAACCATGTGATCATTGCCATCCTTTCCTATAGCAACCTAAAGCTGCCTACCGTATGTAGTTTTCAAAAAACAGCCATCTAGACCAATTATTTAGTGTACACCCTTGAAAAGACTTCTTCATGGTATCCAATAAGAAATACATTGTCTCAAAGATAGGTGGATCGCTATCTTCAACGTTCCTCGACAAAATCTTGTTGTTAGGATTCTTCTCTCTAACTATAGCACAATAATCCCACAGCCTCTGAAACAGTTGATCATCCACCTCTCTAATTTGCTGCAATGCATGTCTTTTGGCTCTAATCACTTTTCATGTACTCATATTCAAATTCACCTTCCTCTAAATAGTATTCTTCAGCTTCTTAGTTGAAATATTAGGATTATCCCTGATAAGATTCTCTACTCTCTTTGCCAAATATCTTGCTTTGGCAAGGCTATTATGATTTGCTCTGGGACATGTATACGTTCCTTTAACTGTCTTCACTTGAAAAATTGCACCTTGCATTACTAGGGAGGCATGAATCCTCCAAGTTCATGAGCTATTCTTACACTTAGCTATTATTCTGACCTTCTCATTTCTAATCCGTTCAAGCTCAAAGCCCTATCTCTCAAAGCCTCTCTAAATACCTTTGCATTAGCAAATTTCATCCCTACCACCATGTTAGTCTTTAATCTTTTGCCCCTCTCTGAAATATGGATGCTTTGGATCTTCTTCATCTGAACTATCTAGACTGATGAGTTCATCTTTTGCACCAGGGTCACTATACCACTCATCTTCCTCAACCTGATGAGCTCTTTAGGGTCTCTTCCTCTTGGGATTTTTTGATTTCATTACTTTTCTCAACTTTCTGAGTAGCCTTCCTCTACTCATATTCTTTTCTAGGAAGATGTCATCATCACTTGACCCCTCCAAATCTTCAAGCACAAGGCTTGGTGCATCTAAATCAAAGTCAATGTCTTCCTCTGAATCATCTAGCTCATAGTCCTCATCCTTTGAATTTGAAGGAGTAGTAGCTTGCTTCCTTTTATGACTTTTTCTTCTCTGCGGTTGTGCATAGGGGTGTAAACGGATATTAAACGAATCGAATACACTATTTTCATATCCGTATCCATTTGACTTTTTGAATATTTCGATACGGATACGAATTTGACGGATATTTAAAAATGATATCTGAATTCGTATCCATCGGATATCGATCGAGTTCGGATATATCCGTATTCGATTATAATTATTCAAATACATTTATATTTAATTAAACTTATCCATATTTGAATAATTTTTTTAATATTTATATTTAGTGATAATTATCTATATATCTATTACGAATATCCAAATACGTGAATTTATGAACCTATAATAAATACATATTTTAATTAGTAGAAGGAACTGTACAATTTCATTAAAAAGAAAGCAATCAAACAAATAGCATAATTTTTAATTAATAATTAACTTTGTAATTAATTATTAGTGCTAATTAATATTAATAATGATATTTAAGTGTATTAATTATAAAGTCAACCAACAATAATTATGTTGATTTACTTTATTCTTTAGTTTTTTTCTCTATATTACAATAGTTTTTTTAATTTATTCTTTTTTCTTTCCAATTCTTTAATTATAATATATATATATAGATTATTAGATTTTTATTGAAAAATATAAATAATATATTATTTAATAAATATATATTCGGAGCGAATATTAAACGGATTGGATACGCAATTACCATTTTCATATCTGTTTATAATCGAATATCTATTAATCGAATATGGATAATATCGCTTTAAACGGATGCAGATAAATTTTGTATAAACGGATACGAATGCGAATGGTAAACAAATTTTCGAATATCCATTTACAGCCCTAGTTGTGCATTCTCTGATTCCTAAACAAATTGTTCTTTAGGTTGTTCACTACATGAATCATCATATGTATCTGCATCTGGTGAGACATCAACAGGTTCATCATGGTCTACATCTTTTTCTTCTTCAGTATGAGATAATGAAGTCTCCTCATTTCTATGCATATGTTCCTCATCAACCTAAAAATCATGTAGAAATTGATCTACATAATGATCTGCAGAATTTTGATCAAAATAAGTTCCTTCTGTACGGTGATCAAAATGAGCTCCTTCCTTATGCTGGAATGCAGGTTCTTCCTCGTGATGATCAAAATTAGCTCCCTCTGAATCATTTACTGCAGGTGCTTCTTCCTCATGTTGGATTGTACCTGCTGCTTCATTTTTAGTTTGCCCTATAAGTGCTTCAAGATATTGTTCAGTTGAAGGTGCTTCTCCATGATCAGTTTCTTCAATTGGCTGTTCAGATATAGGTACTGAAGGTGTTTCTAAATGTTCTGTTTGTTCTGTTCTTGGTTGTTCAGCTGTAACTACTTTTTCTTTATGATACACTATAGTAGCATGCACTTGTTCCTCTTCTGGCTGAGGAGGTTGTGTATTGAAACCCCCAAACTCCGTCTTTTCTGGTTGTGTACTGCAAAAATCATCTTCAAAATCCATCCCTTGTGTCAATAATCTGATCTTGTCATCCTTATCAATTTCTTCTTCCCTATAGTTCATCTTCTGAAGTTTTTCCAAGGTAATCAAATTCCCATGTTCATCCATTATTTGGATTAGGTTTGCTTCCTCCTCCACATACAGCAAAATTGGAAAATCGGTAAGGCCCTTGTGCAACCTTTGCAAGTGAGTTATACAATAATCAACATCCTCATTTGTTATTTTCCTCAACCCAAGTTCAAGTGAATACCCAGGCACTCTATAGTAGAAATTGACTATGGCTTTCTTGCCTCCATGTTTCATATACAACTCCCACAGAGTATCCAAGTTCATGTAGTCTAAATCAAATTTTGATTTCCTCCTCTATATATTAGTTTTGGAGTATGCACAAATTCCCCTCCACTCCACATTTCTAATTCATGATATTCAGTCATCTGCGTTCATCAACAAATAAAATATTCAATTATATAGTGCCATAATGTATACCAATTAGCCTAAGTAGTGACAATTAACAATGATATAGGCCATAATTAAATGGACATTCTATATGTGATATTTAAATAGGAAGAACTATACGCTATGTCAATATAAGTCTTTTTTCAGGTCTGACTCCTATTGGGACCACTGACATAAGAGTTCCATTAGGACCACTAACATTGAAGTACTACATTGACAAGTACAGACAGATAGATACAACCACGCCATCACATAACACCTAAATAACATCCACATAACAGACAAAACTCATATTGGGCTACAGAGTATATTTCATCACTTCACACATAACGGACAATTAATACATCTATATACGATATCTATACACATGCAAACAAATTTCACAAAGAGAAGCCCAAACAAGTACCCTAAGCAATATACGTGAAGGAGAAAACAAATGCGTACGGTGCGCACAAGTTAAAACACCAAATCCAGTCCCTTCCCCTTCAATCACGTCTCTACACTAGTCTTCGCCTCCAATCTTCTTTACATCCACTTTGGATTGCAAAAAATATTTCAATGTGATGGGGGAAACATGAAAATTCAAGATAGGCTTTTGAAAATTCACGTCTCTACACCAGTCTTCCCCTTCTTTATGATTTTTGCTCTCATTTTTTTTGCTATTTGATTTCAAAATGATCTGAAGAATGAGAGATGAAAGGTGTTTAAATTTATGCAAGGACATTTTGGTCCTTTCAATATTAAAATCTCGGAAAAGCCTTTCCAAACAGTTCACAGGAGGCGGTGAGCATGATTTTTCAAAACTCAAGGAGGTTTTTTGTACATTTTTTTTGCAGGGGGTATTTTGCCTATTTTGGATAACACAGGGGGGTAAATTGTTATTAGCCCACAAATTTTTGATGAATTCTTTGCTTCGAGATGTGTTTGCATGGAGGCAAAGCTCTTATTTTTTGTGTAAATGATTTTTCGCGTGCCATCTAGCTTTGGAAATTGATATTTATAATAATTAATCCCTTAGTATGCTTCGCGCACTTGGATCTAGATGGCCATCTTGGTGGACTTGATTAATTGGGCTTTCTTTCCTTTTATTTATTATTTGTTTAATTGAACTCTTTTAATCTTTTTTTTTTTTTTTATCCCTAGGGATTTAATTTACTATATCAACGGTAAATACATGGTGATTACTAATCAATTATCAATATTAACACACACATTACAAAATACTTATTTGTCCTAAATATATTAATTTAATTTTTTTTCTTAAACTTATTAAAATAATACTTCAATTTCTAAAATTATTTCTTTTTCAAAAAGAGCCTCTCAATTTACATAGAATATAAAATGTCACCAATAACTCATACTTTCTATCTTTGACAAAAATATTATTAGGTTGGCTAAGGTCCGATAGCTATGGTTTTAACTTAACATCTTATACCCCTTGAAAAATTGACACATGTACAAATAATTTTTTTAAACTATTAATAATTAAGTTAATTTACTCTACTAACCTTTGCTAATTAAATTAATATTAAAATAGCTTTAAGTATGAAATGCCTTAACTATCCTTATCGAAAAGTAATATACAATTAAAATGAAAAACAAAATAATATAATGTACAAAATACAAAAGTGAGAGAAGAAAAATGAATATGATAAAATTGAACTAAACAATAAAGCCTCCCCTAAATTGAATATGCCGAATACCCCAACTCCAATGTTCTAAATTTTCGAAATTCACCACCAACCCATATCATGTTGTGTACGAAAATCAAAAGCAATAGAGTGGCCAAGCCAAGTTCGGTGTCGTGGACGGAAATCAAAAGCAAGAGAGTGGCCAAGCCAAGTGCGGCATGTTTTCAACAGGCGTGGTTGTCGCTTTCTTCTACTCTCCCACAGATTGTGTTTTCTCCAAAAAACTAATTGATTCACCAGCAACTTCTTCTTCTCGTTAGACAATTAAAAAGGTGATTTTTGTTTTATTTATTTTGCTAAATTTCTATACAATTTTTCTAAGATTTGTCAATGGAGGCATTTGATTCAAGGTTCTATTTTTTGTTCTGATTTTCGATTGTTTTGGTGGTTTCAAGGTGATTTTTAGATCAATTGAAATTTCTTGAATTTAATGTTGAAGGAATATTTGGGGAAGCATTTGAGTTTTGGATTCTTTATTTAATAGTAGATTGCTATTTGTCCAGCAAAAACCAGTGAAACGTCCTTGTGGTTTCTGAAATCTAGTATAGGATTTGAAAATAAGAGGACACAGTTTGGATATTGGTAAAAAAATTGAATTATTTATTTTTGTAGTTTTTGCAGTGTAAGCCATTTGAATGAGGCAAAACAAACACAATTTCACAATTTTGGCTGCAAAAACATGAAACTAGTCCCTCAAAATGAAACCAAATATAGCATAAATTAAGATATTTTTTGCCCTCAAGCTAGTAATCAGTTACTGCTAGGTTCCTCCTCCAATAAATAATCATGGAGAGAAACATAGAAGTCAAATTTCACAGTAAGTGGGGAAACCTTGTAACATGAAACAAAAAAATTTCTCATGAGAAGAGGTGAGATACAATACATTTGTATCTATGTTATAGATGATATCATGACATATTAAGTGTTTCAATTTGGAAGAAACCATATATGTGCATGCGAATTGTCCTCTTTTATTTTAAGTGAGCACATATATGTTACAGCATCAATAACCTTAACA
The DNA here is from genome assembly GCA_018894105.1 of Jacaranda mimosifolia. Classification (NCBI taxonomy): domain Eukaryota; kingdom Viridiplantae; phylum Streptophyta; class Magnoliopsida; order Lamiales; family Bignoniaceae; genus Jacaranda; species Jacaranda mimosifolia. The sequence goes on along the minus strand of CM032128.1, from coordinate 23,077,212 downwards.
AAATAAGATCGTTAGTGCAATTCTAATATTATAATTGATATATATTATAAATCATATAATAAACATTCTTACAATGCTCGATATATGTTGACCCAGTTGCAAGCACTTTATCACTGATCGACTCACACTCCACATGCCAAAATTGACAACCAATGTACTATAAAGCATTCAAAAACATGTATTACACATGTTTATCAAAGCAACATAATAGAGTTGTTAATTATCCAGAGAAAAATGTAATCAAATAACTGTATAAAATAAAAATATGAGAAATTTCGTAATCTATTTCGCATGCTTACTTATTATTTAATTATTCATTAAACACAAACTTAATTATTTCATCTTCACTAGCTTTAGGATTTAGGGGGAACTCCTTACTTCCTTGAATTTCTTCTGCTTCCAATGTATCCTTTGTTAGGTCAATTACATTGTCCTTCGTCCAATCCGAACTACTATTCTTTTGAAAGTCCAAAACTCGAACATGCTTATCCTTTGCTCTTCCATAATTCTTGTAACTTGGGGCAAAATGAGGTGGTGCTGCACTTTCAAGTTTAATATTCATATTCAGAGATGGTGTCCATGTGAACTGACTTGACCTTGATGATAAAGTGTCAACTGACTCTTTTATGCTAGATTTTATCATCTCTGGAACTTTTGCTATAGAATTATGTATTTGGAACATCTCCTTAAGCATTTGGTAATGTTTGCTACACAACTGGGATGTAGTTCTGTTGTAGCAATCCTTATATCTTGACATAATGTCTATAACCATGTCAAACAATTGATTCACATTATTTTCCACCACATCAACCCTATCAGTCAATAATTTAATTTGACTTTCTAAGAAAGACTCATTCTTCAAGGATATATCTTCGGCAACATAGTTTGCATTCATCCCACAAATATCAAATTCATTTTCTATATTATTCTTGGTCCTCCAATTTGATGCCAAACAAGAGAAATCAATATTGCATGCCTGCATATATTTATTTGTTAGTCATGACCTTATGATTTTTTAAAATCAAAATTCAACTGAATTCGTTTATTTTACCTTGGCATTCCAGTAACCACCCTCTGACTGCACAATTGTGACAATGTAGTTGATCTTTTCCCTAGTAAGTTGTTGGATCAATGGGACATCGGTTGTTAAATTATTGTGTATTTGACATCCCTTTGGTCGTATAACATATATGAACACAAGCTGCATGAGTTTGAAAAAAAAAATATTTTAGACAATAAATAATTATATATAGTATGATTTAATATAATATATGGTAACCTTACATGAAGTAATAATATGCACCCTGCTATATATGTGCTATAAGGTTGTTTCCAATTCCTCACACCATCATTAAGCATTCGATGAGTGAAAGTAGCCCAATTCATTTTAGGTATCACAACCATATAAACTAGAATATTTAAAAATTCAATCCTAATATTCTCTTGTGTTCTAGGAAAAATGAGCGAACAAAAATCAATACCAGGTACATGACTTGAAATTGTATATCACACTCACTGCTTTTTCCAGTCGATTTCCCAAACCTACCAAATCAATCCTTCCTTTAGTGATTTTGAATAAATTTGAATATTTGTCCAATCCTAATTGGTATGTTTTTATCTATTTTTATATCTCTTCCTACAAGTGGAATCCTAAGAACCTTGTGCACCATATCATCACTTAAAATGAGTTCTTCTCTATGAATGCTGAGAAAGTTATTGTCAGGGTCATATCGTTCAATAAGCCAACGAATCATCACCAAATCTAATGAATCTACGTCAACATTTGTTAATGGTCCAAACCCTAAACTTCGAATTGCATTATGTTGTGATTGATTCAGTGTGGCATTTATGCCGATTATCTTCTTCATAGATATCCTATGCTGAAACTTTGATTCCTGCACATAAAAATCAATAAATTCGTAAGTAAACAATTTATATGGCAAACTTCAAACACCAAGATGAGTTTTGAGTGAAGTATGCACATTTTGTAATAAATCAATCATTTATCTTACATTACAAGTATCCATTATCAACAATAATATCATTCCACTAACGTTAAGAAACAAAACAATCTAGGTACAACAAATATTAAAGTAGATAAAAACTAATATTTTGATGAAATTCAACATAAGATCATAATACTTATTCACCAAATAAATAATACCTTACTCCCATCCTCATTTGGTGTTGCTTGCTTTGTATTTCTACCAACTTCAAAATTGGGCAATTTGTTTTTCACAAAGCCATACCCAGATGGTGATCCCATACTAAACATGGATGCCTTGTTATATGATTGCTTTCGAGATTGTTGTTGACCTTCTCCACTTTAGACATCGATTTTTGACAATGAATTATTACAATTTTTTCGTTCAATTAAAATTTTGTAAGTTGGTATAGACAGATTGAAAAATCAGTGTAACACAAGAAAAAAAAATAATTAATTTACTTACAGCTCCATTACGAATTTCACTAAAGATGTCTAATTGCACTCTAGGGCTTTTATAAGTAGATGAACAACAAAAGTGATGCCCAACCACAAGAGAAAACTTATAAAGCACAATAAATAATTAAATTTATATTGAGAATAAATGCATATTCAAAGTGAAATATCAGAGTTACATAGCATCATGATTGAAAATGACTTGAAAACAATTACTCACTCTCAACTTTAAATTGTTGCATCCAGATTTTGCACTAAACTGATGCTCCTCCTAACTAGTTATTTGATGATGGAACTTGGGTATGAAATTTCAACCAAGAACTAAGTATTAGTGCATATATAACGGAATGCAACGAAATTACTTTCTACAGTTTAAAAGTCTTTATTTGGAAGATAAACAAATTTTAAGTATTTTATTAGAAACATGCCTTGATTTTAGCATATAGTCATTATATTTAGGGGTGTAAATTGATATTAAATAGATCGGATACACTATTTTTATATTTGTATCCGTTTAACTTTTTAAATATTCAAATACGAATACAAATCTGATGGATATTTAAAAATGATATCCGAATTCGTATCCATCAGATATTGGTCGAATTCGGATATATCTGTATTAGATTATAATTACTCAGATGCATCTATATTTGATTAAACTTATTTGAATTCGAATTATTTATTAATTTCATATTCGATGATAATTATTTAAACATTTATTTACGGATATCCGAATACATGAATCTATGAACCATAACAAATACGTATTTTTAATTAACAGAAGGAATTGTACAATTTCATTAAAAAGAAAGCAATCAAATAAATAGCATAATTTCTAATTAATAATTGGCTTTATAATTAATTATTAGTACTAATTAATATTAATAAGTACATTTAACTATATTAATTATAAAGTCAACCAATAATAATTATGTTGATTAACTTTATTCTTCAATTTTTTCTCTATATTACAATAATTTTTTAAATTTATTCTTTTTTCTTCCTTAAATTTATTTATATATATATACATATATGGATTATGAGATTTTTATTGAAAAATATAAATAATATATTATTTAATAAATATATATTCGGAGCGAATATTAAACAGATTGAATACGTATTTACCATATCCGTATCCATTTATAATCGAATATCTGTTAATCAAATATGGATAATATCTGTTTTAAATAGATATGGATAAATTTTGTATAAATGAATACGAATGTGAGCAATAAATGAATTTTTGAATATTCATTTACAACCCTAATTATATTAAAGTAAGCCATCATCAATTACCTTACAATCAGGGGGTAGGCAATAAAGTAATAAGTAAAATATTTTGGAATGTTTTGTTTTCCTTTTCATGATATCATTTAAATATGTGACAAACTTAAATTAAGGTAGAGGGACTATTAATTTGAATTTTTTTCGGGAGGTGGTGTTTCCAATTGTCTTTTATTTTCCTAAGATTAATAAAAAGCTAATAAGCAGTAATATATAACGCTTTTATGAAAAATGATTGAATAAATTTTAATCATAGCTTTAATATTTCATATCCATAAAGTACAATCTTTCCAACCATTCATAATCAAGAAATAATTATATCCGTCATAACAAAAGTATTAAAAACAATAAAATTGTACCTAATAGCAAGTATGATTTCACGTGCACAAAAATTTTAATATAGTATGATATGATGCTAACAGAATATTTATTTAAAGAGAGGAAAAATGTAAGTATCTATATTGTCATTATTTTTCAAAGTGGCATTATATAGCTTTTTGTATGATCCTATTTCTTATTACTATTGAGAACTTTACTACTACTATATTTTTAATTATGTAAATTTATTTATCTCTATATATATTGATATAATTTTTAATATTCTCACTCTAGTAATTTAAACTATTATGATAAGTAAATAGAAAAAATTAAAATAAATAAAATGATAGAAAATAAAGGAAATAATAAGTAATAATTAGAGACAAAAAAGGAAAAATAAAACATATATAACTACTTAATATTTAATATTTATGAGGATAAATGATAGTTTTGAAGGCATTTTCTTATTGTCGGTCAAAATACTAAAGCTACCTAATATTTGAATGATAGAATAATTTATTAATATTGGCTAATTTTTTGATATATTTTAAAAAAGCTAACTCAATTTTTTTAAATTAAAAAAGTATACATTTAATTTTAGTCATTTAATTTAATTTAATTAATTCATAATTTTAATTTTTGGTATATTAAACAAATGTCAAATTGTAGAACCGATCAAAATAAATTCCACTAATTGTAGTTAAATCAAACTTGTTGATACTTTTGCTATTGTTTTAAACAGTATTAATCATCAAAAGAATGAGTTAATTTTTTGGGTATTGGGTACTAGGGTATTTTATTGGTATAGACCCAACCCTTACTCATTTTATTTTTCTTAATGGGTCTGGATAGGGTTAGGGTCTCATCTCTATTTATTTGGCATGGGTACAAGTATTGTACTTTGTCATGGACTTGGATAGGGTAAAACCCTACTCATTGATAGGCCTATTTATATATATAAGTGTACTTGTCAATTCACCAAAATCCAAGTACTGGTACAGAACTACAATTAGCAATGCTATTTAGTGATTAATTTATTTAGAATACTTATTCATAATCATATTTTTAAATTAATATTTTTGAAAAGCATAGAATATTAAATTTTTATTCAAAATTTTTTTTTTAAATATTTAGATAAAAAAATTCATAAAATGTCTGTAACACCCCTAAAATTCGGTATTTTAAAAAATAAGAATTTAGAAAATTAAGATTTTTATTGGACAAATTTTAGGGCTCAAAAATAAAATGAAAAGGACTCAATTTCAAGGAAATTAGAAAATTTTGGGGTCAATCAATAATTTAAGAAAACTTAATTGGACCAAACTTGGAAAGTTTTGGGGTTGCATGGCTAATACTTTGGGTCAAATGGGGGACTATGATATATTTAATAATCCTTGGGCTTGATTGAGAGCTGGTCATAAGTTTGAGGCTAGTCTGTAATTAAGAAAAAAGGCTTTATATAAATAGGGGGAAATTGTATTTCAACCCTATTATTCCTTTTCCTTCACTGTGGCACCCCTCTCCCCTCTCTTCGGCAAATCATCGAAAACAATCCAAAAAACTAAAAATTACTCCAATTATCTTCTTGCCCTCGTTCTTAGCTTCACGTCCATACCACATGCACCCACAAACCTGAACGGGCCACCAAAAAACATGAAGGCCGAATAGCAGGCAACGACAGAGCTTGGTGGGTTTCCACTTTCTGGCGACCTTTCGTGGCAGACCAAGGGTGTTATGGGATGGGTTCAGCTCAAGAAAGCATTTGGTGAGGTTGGTTTTGGGTTTCGACCACCAGTAATGGCAAAATGAAGGGAACGGACCATGGCGGCATGAGCAGGTGCATGTAATGGAGTAATTTTCAAGACAGTCGGGAAGAAGATGCCTTGACTTTCTTTTGCTAGAATCGATATGAACCCTATAACTATTTTTGGTGATAGAGGCTTGATTAGCACCTATTGTACCGATCGTACCATAATTACTATATTAATCGAGAAATTAGCAATTTTAGACTACTAATGGTGTAATTATAGTTATTAAGAAATATTAGAGTTGAATGAAGAATTAACTGTAAATATTCCCTTTTGGTCAGATGATGAGGAAGTGGGTCTTGAGGACCAGTAGACAGTTGACTGAAGTTGCCCTTTCTGAGGTTACGAAGGTGAGGGTCTGCCGTTCTGGCCTTGATTATACCTATCTATTCTTATGTAATTACCCCTGTGAGGGTCTAACTTGATTGTGTTCTATACTTGTTCTTGATTGTTGAAATCGTACTTGCTTGAGTACTTGTTCTTGTTATTGGAATCGTTCTACCTTGTGAGTTTGATTGTTATTTGTTAATTGACACATGTACCCCTATGAGGGTTACTTCTTGATCGTACTTTGATATGATTTGTTCTTGTCCGTTCTGGCTCCTAGAACATCTCGTCTGTTATCTGTTCGATCTGTTATCTGATTGTCTGTTATCTGTCCGTTCTGTTATCTAACTGTCATGTTATTCGATTGACTTGTCCGTTATCTGTTCTCGCTCCACTATCTATTACTGCTCTATTGTTTGTTATCAAACATTATTTACCGCTTGTAATTGTTATTGGGAATAAGTAATGACACGTTAATCCCTGTTGTTTGCATGGGATAAAGCCCTACATTAATCCCTACTGTGTGCATAGGATAAGCCGCAAATATTGGGACATTAATCCCTACGAGGTGCACAGGATAAGCTGTAAGCCCTGGGACATTAATCCTAGTGAGGTGCATGGGATAAGCCGTAAGCCCTGGGACGTTAATCCCAGTGAGGTGCATGGGATAAGCCATAAGCCTTGAACTCATGTTTAAATAACGGGACGTTAATCCCTACTGTGTGCATGGGATAAGCCGTAAGCCCTGGGACATTAATCCCTGCTAGGTGAGGGGGAATAAGTCGTAAGCCCAAAACTCGTGATATAAGGAAAATCATGGAGCAACAAGGATGTGAAAGTTTTTTGGTCTAGATCGTGCTGTTGTCCCGGTCGGATGAGCCATTTGCATTTTCTCCTGAACTGATCTTGTTGAGATAATCCCAGGCCATTCAAGCCGACAACCACAAGTTTCGAGCTAGTTTCTTCTAATGATCTTGGAATTCGAAAATGTCTGTTTTGCGCGATTGTTTCTTGATGGCTTGTTCTTGATTCCACGTATTACTTTGTTTTTCTCAGACAGGGTTAAATGATGGATACAGACTTTTGGCTTGAGTTGGAGGAAATTATGTTTTGTAATAGAATAGGTGTTTGAATGTATATATTAAATCATTTGAATATTTAGCCTGGACTTGAGACGTTGTGACATGTCATGTTGATGTTGATGACTTAAGGCATATACATATTTTGCTATACGTAAGAAAGTGAATCATGGCACGTATAATGGTTTGACGAGTCAGTTAAGTTGAAATTTCCGTTGCTATTGATAAGATTGAATGTTATGGGCCTATTGATTGAATTGTGGGTTCAATTTAAAATTGAACTGAGTGGCGCCTCGGCTTAGATGCTATCCCAAGTGGGGGCGTTACAATGTCGCAATAAAATAAACACATTTGTTCAAATTGTATTAAAAAAATTAATAAACCATTAAAAAAATTATAAAAAAAATTACATCTATACTATTAATAGATCACCAATCCTTTTTTATGTGATGTATTTAAAATCTCTTATATTTATCTTTCAATCCTCATAACTAGAGTAACATTTACCGTTCTATTGCTATCAAATTTATAGTCCTACAACCATTGAAGAAGGTTATATCATATTTCCATTTAATTGAACATCTTTAATTTTAATATTTTTTTGAGCCCATTGAAATAAATTATAAAAAAAACCAGAAGTTCATATTCTAATCAAGCTATTTCCCGCATATTAAACGACTAATTAACTTGAGCTTATGTCAAATCAATAGATAAAATATAATTACATTTATTTCAAGCTTGTTTTAGCAAATTAAATGACAAACTAACTTAAGATTATGTCTAATAAATATCTAAAATATGCAATTAGCTTATATCCATTCAAGCGCGAAAATTGCCTTTTTAGTTCCATAATATAATTGTGTTTGTATTGTTGGTCCCAAAAACTAGCACTTAACCACTTTACGTTCATTTTTCATAACTTTATAAACACTTTTGGTCCTCTGGCTGATTTTCTGTTAAAATTTTGTCGGAAACTGTTATATATTTATAAAAATGCCCACTAATATTTTTAAAATTTTTATTTGGATTAATTACATAGAACCCCTCAAGTTTGACTCATCTACAAATAAACCCAAACAAATTATAATGAGCCCCTAAAATTTGCTCCATAGAACATTTTTGAAGAATCATTAGCCTCCATTAACAAATTTGCTAACATCAAATTTATGTGAAACTCAAAAAATGTCCTCTGATAATTGTTTCGATTATTTTGAAATAGAAATGTTCTTAGATCTATTTGTAATATTTTTCATACCATTAGGGTGTAATTTAACATTGTTTATATGACTCATAATAAGTTTAAATATATTTTGTTACTAATAAAAAAATTTAAATATTGAATTTTTTTTAATCCAAATTGAATTAAAAAAATAAAAAATTTAAATTATAAACATATACAAAGTAATTCAATCAAATTTAATTAAATTTATTTAAATAATTAAAAAATAAAATAAGTAAATAATTAAAAATTAGAATTAAAATTAAAATTAAAATTAAACCCATCTTTTTAAATAATATAATTTTACAATTTTAAATTACATACTCCGTAATATTAAAATAATAAATACATATAAAATAACTTACTAATTTAAACCCATCGTCCCACCCCCTCGCTCCACGCAAAGCCCCCAGCGCACCGAGCGCAAGCCCTCCGCCCCCACACCTGCCAGCCATGGCCGGCGGCCCGAAGCCAAGGGGGGTTTTGGGCGTGGGTGGTGGGGGATGGGGTTTTATTTATATGTATATATATGTATGAATTTTTATATATATATATATGTGTGTATTTATATATATACATACATAATATAGAGGTATATATATATCTATATATATCTTAATATATATTATTTTAAAATAGTTTTTATAAAGAATTTTTATTGATTTAAAATTTAGCTTTTTATTTTTTTTAAAACTTTTTAGTGATACAAACTAAACAGTAATCCATTTTATGGGTCCTAACTTTGATCCAAGTTATCGTCAACTTTTGATGCCCAAGCAGCAATTGTAAAACAGTTTTTCTTCTTCACATTTTAAATAACACTATGATTTTTGTAATTGGAGGTCTGAATTGAGGAAAATGAAGAGCAAAGTAAAGTTGCTAGAGAAAGAAGTTGATGAATTGAAGAAGCAAAAAGTTTGTGTTTTAATTTTATTGGCAATTATTATTGGTTTATTTGCAATAATGATAAGGTTTTTGGTGTTAAAAGATAACAATTTAGGAAAAGATGTGAACAAATTGCAACTTATGTAATTGTTCTTGTAATGTTTGTTTAATGCTACTTTTATGCTTATTGGTAGAAAGTTAAACCTCAAGGGTAATTTGATTACTACAACATTCATAAATTGCTCTTTAAATACAAAATAATATCCATTGGGCACGTCACCAAATTAATTCAAAGAAAAGCAAGTGCAAACTTAAACTAACAAACAACTGTACGTTCAAACTTTTTTTTCCTTTTTTTTTTACGGAATAGATTCAGGATATATTAGCAATCAGAATGGGAGATTATAAGTCCGGAGTTTTTGAGCAAAACCAAAATAAGGAAGTACTTACTTCCCTTACAATATTAATATTAATTCAAGTCTCTCCTAAAGAAAGAGAAAAATTCATGAATTAAAAGCATTAATCTTATCTAAAGGGATTGGAGGCCACATGAAATTAAAATTTAAAAAGCAAGATTGTAATGGGAAGGAAATCCACACTATCCAAGCAGTCATCATTAAGCTCCTCAATTCAGTGAAAAATTGCGTCCTACAACCCCAACGTGTGCAAGTAGGAGACCAACACAAAAGCAATCAGCCAATCAATAGAAATTAGGCCAAAAAAGATATACTTTTAAAGGCAAAATCCAACAGAGAATTTAAGTGAATTGAGTCCAAAAACCTGTTCAAAGCCAATCACAAAAAGACTGAATCACAGCAACATATTTCTGTTACAACAGACCAGCAAAGTTCAAAGGACCAATTGTAATTCAAAAAAGCTGAACTAACTCTAATCTAAAACATCCATTGCAACAAATTGACAAAGCCAAAGCAACGCATTACTAACCTAAGCTACAAGATGATTTAAAAACCATCAGAAAGAGTTCCCATAAACTACAACATTTATACTTATTTCACTGATCAGAACCAGACTCAAAACCAGCCGATCGAAATTGACCACAACAGCAAGCAGGAACTGTGATAGCCACAGCCAAAACAAGCAACATATTACATCCTAAAATCATCTACCATTGTATCCACAAGACAAAAGCCAAAAATTCAGCCAGTAATTCTGAACAACCAGATTCAACAGAATGCAGTGAAATTCTGGCAGAAGTTCAAATTCATGAAACCAACCAAATTCCTGCAAGCCAAACTTAAAGTAACTTAAAGAAAAAATAGGAAAACAAATAGGAAAAAAATCCACAAATTCATCACCATCCATCACCAAATTATTACAAAAAAAGTGCAATCAATTACAATCCACTCAAACTTAATCAACCCTTAGAATTCTTCCCTTTTCCTCCAAATTTTTTAGATCCATCCTTTTCCTTTTTCTTTTGACCTCCAACTACATCTTCTAAGTTAGAAATCATCCCAAAATTCATGCCACCTCTCACAATCACTGGAGTATTCATGTTTGAAGTTTGACTAACCTGTGCATTGTAATAGTTAACATATGAGTAAAAACATGAAAAACAAAACGAAACAAAACCAAAAAAGTATAAAAGCAAAAAGTTTGATACTTACATTTAAAGAAGTTATATTGTTTGAATTCTCCTTCATCTTGACAAACAAGTTCTTTCTAACCTAAAAAACCAAAACTTTAGTTTGTTAGTGATAATAAGAAAAATGCATACAGTTAAAAATATATATCAATTAAAGCTTACAGACAATTTCTCTTTTCTTGAACCACCAATATTGACATTTGTAGTAGAATGAGCACTACTACAAACATCAACGGGGGGTTGAGAGTCACCAAAGGTCATCTCAAGAGGAACTTCAGGTTGTCCTTCATGCTAGCCAGAAGTTGAATCATCTTTTTTTCTTTCAAGTCCTTGCATTATGGCCTAACACTCAACATTTACTGCATTTCAAAGATTTTTGGACTTTTTTAAGCTTAGTTGGATTGGAAGGAGCTGGTGGCTCATCAAGCTCTCTTCTCCTCAACTTCTTGGGTTTGCCAGGCCTATTTTCATATGATGGTGGCAACGGGGCTGGCAGATCACTCTTAGGCTATAATTCAGGACCATTCGTTCCAAAAATAACATGCTCATAAGCTCTCAAGTATGTGCTGACCATGTAAAAGTCATGCACATATGCTTCTGGCTCTTCATTCCTACATCAAATAGCTGAAATAGCATGCCTACATGGTATGCCTGTCAAATCCCACCTCTTACAACTACAAGACCTTTGATGAACATCAACTGTGTGCTGGTCATACATGCTTATAATCTAATAGTGCCAATCATCTGACTTTATTGGAATGCACTCATGTTTCTCTCCGAAAACTTCTTTATTTTTGGGCATATAAGACCATCCCAACCCCTTGCTCTATCCCTATTCACTTGCATCCTAGTCATGATCATATTTCTTATGGTCTCCAACATGTTTAGAATTGGTTTGTCTCTAGCAGGTAAGATGAAAAAATTAAAACTCTCACACATATTATTCAAAAGAACATCCCATTTTCGTTGAGGGCTAAAATGTGACCTGGACCATTGATTTGGAGGTTTCTTCACTAGCCAATTGTATGCCTTCTCATCAAGCTCTTTCATTTGCTCCATTTTTGCTTTGAATTCTTCAATTCTCGTTGCTCTAGCAGCTGCCCAAAGGGCATTCTCGATTGATTGGCCAATTAATCCATCCCTCTTCATATTGCTATGTAAGTGTCTCACACAGAACCTATTTTGAAACACATAAAAGAAAAGAATAAGTTGAAAACATAAAGAATGAATATATAAGTACATAAAAATTGAAATAACTAAATTAATGTACCTATTTTCTGGATCAGGTAGCAAGCTCTCAAAAGCTGGTATCAATCCTTTCTGCTTGTCACTCATAAGGGTCCAAGCATATTGATTTTCGAAGCTTATGTCATCTTCAAGTAGAGAAAGAAACCACTCCCAAGAATCTTTGTTTTCATTCTCAACCAATGCATAAGCTATTGGAAAAATACTGTTGTTTGGATCTATTCCTACAACAGTCAATAACTGGCCACCTTGAGGACCCTTCAAAAAACAGCCATCCACATCTACAACCTTCCTACAAGCCTTAAACCCTTCTTTGCAAGCATTGAAGTAGATATACAATCTCAAAAAAATAGGTAAGTTACCTACTTTCTCACCATTAGCCAACTTCAACACCACAGTAGAGCCAGGATTTGTCCTAAGCAACTCTAAGCAGTGGTCTCTAATTCTACTAAATTGATCTTTCAAATTACCTTGAATCAGTTTCATTGCTTTCTGTTTTGCCTTGTAAGCTTGTTGTTTAGAGACAGTTGCTTTCAATATGGTGCATAGCTAATTCCTAAACGCATTAACTCCTAGTTTAGGATTGTCTTTAAACTTTTTCATGAAAGTTTTCCCAAGCCACCCAGACTTAAGGCTGTTATTATTGTAATTCCAAGAACACTTGCTATGCACAGGGTTATAAGCTTTTATTTGCCAAGACTTATAATTTTCATAGGTGATACTTGTACATACCACTCACAACCCTCTTTCTTGCACTTAGCCCTCAACCTTCTTTTATCATTTTTAGAAATATGAACCTCCATCTCTCTCCTAAGGCAATGTGTTTGAATGACAAACTTAGCCTCACTTTTTGAACTAAAAATAAGACAAAGGTTCAATTCAAGGTTCTTATTTTCAGTTTTAGGATTGTACTTTGGATACTTAGGATTTAGTTCATCTTCATCAGACCCCATCACACTCTCAAACTCATCACTATCCTCAACCTCATCTTCTTCCCCAACCTCCATCCTAGCATACATGTCATCACTCACTCATTTGCCCTTTCCCACCCCATCAAACTTAGCATCTGGATCAACATACCTATCAAATAACCTATCATATTCCTCCATGTCAAAATCACTATCAGTAAAATCATCACACTCAGAATCAGAATCAAAAGCAGAAGTAGAAGGAGATGATGTAGGTTGGACTGGAATATCAATCCACTCATGTGGCAAAGGGGCTTCATCTAGAAATGAAAAGTCAATCATTTGATCATCATCCTCTAAGTTTGAAAAGTATTGGTTTTGCACTTCATTTGCCCCTTGGGTTTGGTCATTCCCATCCTCAAGATGCTCTAAATAAATTTCCACCAGCCTATCCCTAGGTAAATGATTCACTATATCATAAACGTCAACATCTTTACTAAGACATTTATTTCCCATGCACAAACTTTGCCCATACTTATGCCAAATTCTAACTTTGTCTTTTTCATAACCTAACTCCTTGAGATAGTCCTCAAGTTCAATCATCCCAAACATATCTACATCTACATTATCAAAGAAATCTATGTTACCCCCTTTATAGTATCTTATGGGATCTTCTCTCATTAAACCCCTATGATATAATTTAATAGTAAATAAAGAAATGCCATCCCCAACCAAATCTACATAACAAACAAAAATACAAGAAATGTTCACATCAAATTCAACAAGTATATCTCCCTCAACCATCAACCAATAAATTCGGGCAATGCAATTACAATAACAACATTTATATAAAAAAATTCCAACACAAAACATATAAATTTTCTACTGCAAACAACATTTATATATTTTGACTAAAAATAGTAATTTTTTTATGTGTGATGTTCACATTTCAATACACCAACCAAAACTGCTTCTGTTCTATAAACCAGAAAAAATGTAATTTGCCAAACTGAACTAAATGATTAGGTCCAACACCAGTCACAAAAATGACTTACTGAATTTTTGGTTCAGTTTGGTATGGTGCAGTATCACCAGTTTAACACATATACATGTGATCTTTTGTAGGTATGTGTATAATGATTGTCAAGGTTTTAAATATTAGGAACTTTGAATCTATTTGGAGGTCTGAATTGAAATTTCATGGTATGTTGATCTAATTGATGATTTTTCACTTCGAAATCCTAACTACTTTATTGGGTTTGATTTGATCACCAAATATGTAAATTTTTTAACACTAAACATAAAAAAATTCCTCCATTACTCAAAGTATTCTAATTGAGAACACAAACTTACCATAATTTGGTGTCCCAAGGTTTGAGTTTTTCCTTCATGCCATTCACCGCAAAATAATTTGAGCCTTCCCCAACTTCGTTTTCAATACTCCAAAGGTGTAGAATCTTCAACACTAGGTTGATATACCTCTAAATCAGCAACATTTTCTTCATTTAATCGAAGCAATGGTTGAATTTTGGGTTTGATTAGAAGTTAGGGCTTATGTTGATTTGGGGATTAGAAGTTAGGCTTTGCTTTCGGTTTTCAAGAACCCCGCAACATGTGAAAAAGTGGGTGAAAACATTCTGCCTTCTTCAAGTCATGTGAAGTTGCCGTTAGCTGTCAAACGGTGGGCTTGACGGAAGGATGAGATTGAATGAAAAAATTGAACTTTGGAGATGCAATGTGACACAAGTGAAAACAGAGGGACCAAAATTGAATTAGTGGCATACTTGGGGGACCAAAATTGATGTTTTCCCATTAAAAACATATCAACAAAACATATATGTTTTATCATGTGATGATTTCTCAACAAGGCTGATGATTTTGTAAACCCAAACACCTGCTATGGCCCCGAATATCGTAAGCAAGTTATTACATGTTTTGATTCTTTTCAAAAGGCAAAAACATCTAACCTAGCAAAATGAAACAATTATGCACACAACTATGTTTTATGGCTATTACAAAAATTTTCCACTCGAGTCCAGCCATTTGTGCAGATGTGTAAAAGAAACATGTGCATATTGGATGGTAATAAAATGGGAGTTCGTTGTTTCATACATCAAAACCACCAACAACTTGCCAAGGTTCAAGGCGTCCTGCTTGGGGAGAAACAGCAGTAAAATCCTTTTGTTAGCAGCAAAAGATGATTCTGAGCACCACCAGGACCTATGTCTCAATCATAGAATATTGAAACCACTATGTATATCCATATTCCCCTGTTATGAGTTGATAAAAATGCTGAACCAAATTCCCTACTGGATTCACTGATGCTCCAGAAATTCACCTGGTAAGCAAAGTGCCTATGTTCAGCATAGAGGAACAGATGCAGTGTTAATGGACTAAGTTAAATTCCACTTATGGTTATATCTTTATTTGAAAGTCGTACCTTTTAATCCACCAATATGCGCATAACACTCAATGCATGGAGCAAATTGGGGTCGATTTAAAGATGAAGAGATGCAATAAATGATGTATTAGAATATTGACCAAGTTGGGTCCACAAAAATAAGTTAAACAATTAAACAAGCTCACATGCTTTAAATTAAAACAATAGGTCTTGATGTGAGAAGTGAGAGAGAAACAAGTTTTATATTACGTTTAAATAAATGCCTTAGCAAATTCTTAATGGACCCAAAATTCTCATTTTCAATTGGAAGCGTCGAATCTACTTTGAATGCCATCATAGTCACATGCCAAGGCTATGATCAATTCACGTGAAAATGTGAAAATAAACCCAGAGTCTGGCTAAGCATATAATCAAATATCATATACATCTCGAAAACATAAAGTTCAAAAAATACTATGCAGATAAAAAATTCTTCAAGTATTAGCACATGAGCCATCAACCAAGATAAAAGAAAAAATAACATAAGGTATTCCAAGATTCTTCCAAAAGACCAATAATAAATATCATTGTACCTTATGATGTGAGAGTGAAGACGGACTTTGGGATAATTCTAGCATGTGAGGAGGCATATTTGGGACTAAAAGACAAAAGGATGATTCAAAAAACATGATATGTGAACAACAATTGATTCCAGTCTGCAATAATTTAGTTAAATAGTTATATTAATACAACACTACCGGTTAATGTGACTTAATAAAATATAACTTAGAAACAAATTTATTTATGCACAATTTTCCCTGGATAATTTGATGGGTTACTGTGAATCTGTTTAAGTAGAGTAGTGTGGGAAGTTCCTCCTAGGGGTGGCAATTTGGGTGGGTCGGGCGGGTTCGGGTTGGGTTGAAGTAGGAGTATAATATTAATTTTCTCAACCATAACCCAACCCAACCTGATAACAACCTGAAAATGCTCAACCCTAACCTAACCTAAATCATATCAAGTTAGATTCGGGTCGACCTTATTGTCATTAGGTTAACTCACCAACTCAAATTCACACAATCCAACTTAGCAATCTGATTTAAAATAATTATTTCAAACATTTGTTTTAATTTTTTGAAATTTTTTGGCATTTTTATTTTTTAATTTTATCTTTTTTTTTGAAATAGTCTATTCTTAATTATTAGTAAATTAAAATAGGAGTAAGAAATTCTCATCATGAATTCACGATAGCAGCTTTCTAAAAAAAAATTAACTGAACTACATAATATATTGATTTTATGACTTTTTGTTCCTTTCATTTTGTAGTATCTATCAGCATTATAAAAATATTAAAATCACAAAGTAACTTATTTTTAAAAATAACATACTTTTTTAAGTTTTATTCCCCCACTTTCTTTAATTTTTATATCTTTTATATCAATCAAATTGTCTCTTTTAACTTCTTAAAATGACATTATTTTTTTACTTTGTATTGATTCAATTAAGTAGCACACAAATCAATAAAAATATATTATCAAGCAAATAAGTAAACAAGTATTTTAATTGGACACACAATTTATCGTAAAAACTTCCTTGAGTCTTTTGAATTTTTTATAACCTCCCAATAGAAAAAAATTCTGTCTATTTATGTATGCAAAATCTTGCATTGCATAAGGCCAAAGAAAAATTTGTAGGACAATTCACTAGTGAAAGTAATGTTTTGTCAACTCTTTGTAGAATAATTTTCATGTCCGCTTGGATACCAAAAAATAACCATTAGAAACAGTATAAAATTATAATCATCCATCCTATATGTTTGCGAAAATAAATAAGATTGAAAAATACCAAAGTAGTAATTTTGATATTGCTAAAGTTCAAAACTTCAAGTTTTATTTTGTTATTTTTTATTTTTACTCCTAAAAAATTTAAATTTTATTTGTTTAATTCAAGTTGTGTCAAGTTGGTTCATATAAATTCGGATTGTTGTGTGATCCAAAATCAAATTTTGGGTTATTCGTGTAATCTAAAATTCAACACAATCAACCCATTTTTTTTTGGGTTCTTATTCGTGTTGACCTTATTGGACCCGAACCCAAAATGAGTTGACCCAAATCCAATTTTTTCGTGTCGAACTCTTGTCGAGTTATCATGTCATGTTGGAAATTGCCACCCCTAGTTCCTCTAAGCTACAATTTGTGCATTAATTACAGTATATTAATATAATTTCACAAAAAATAAATGACGATGTACGTAATTTATTGAAAAATAAACATCACATGTGTCAAAATTTTAATTAATGGATTCATGCTAGGAAATTGCTGCATGGGATACTGCATCATGAAACGAGCCTGAGGAGAGTGTAAATTGTCATCACCACTTTATTGCGTTGTGGGTGGATGTGGGCCTGACTTATCAGAGTTATTTGTGACACCCTTTTCTTGGTGATCTGGTTGAGATTTCTTTGTTGGATATGTGCTACCTTTATGCCCAGGGGCCCTTCACAATCACATAATTTTAAATCAAAACATAATAAGCAAGTCACTTATGTGTGTGTGTATAATAATGCAATAAATTTTTAATGGATATACCTACATATGCCACATCTTTGTTTCTTTGAATGAACACCACATTTGGACTTAGCTCGCACAAGGTCGCGCAAATTAATGTCAATCCTCACTCGATCAGGATCACTTATATCCTCTACATTTGATCTTAAATCATGTACATGCTGATTTATATATTCTTCATCAATTTCCTTTGCCACTTCTTTGACGTGATTAATAGAATTCGTAAAACCAGTGTCCGTCTGTGAGCTTAAGAAACATAAGTTCAAGCATTTTTTGTTGATTACAACAAACCTAGTGCATTGAACATTAGGCGGTAGAAAAAAGTCCTTAAACTTAATTTTTAATTTCCTTCCAGCATCAATCGTCCACCGAGGATTAATGCTCCTATGTGGAAACCTATCAAACCTTAAAGATTTGAGTGCTGAAATTATGTGACTGCAAGGAATTCCCTTTGATTCAAGTATCATGCAGTCACACAGAAAACTATCAGTAGCTTGATCAATTTCGATAGAGAATAATTTGCTATCATGCTAGTTATAATTTTCAAAACTGAACTCATGATTGGCTTCATTTATTTCAATCATCTTGATTTGAACAAGTCCTTGCTCGGCCTCTATCTGCTCACGAACTTTTAAGAAAGTTTAATTTGTACAGATTTTAGTTGCGTGCATCTCAAGCTTCTTTAAGGAACTATGCCTTATCGCAGACATCACCTTTTCACATGCTTTTTTTTTTTGAAAAAAGTCATTGTGAAAATTTTGAAGCGTTCTGTGATAATGCTTTAGAAACTTAGTTATGGTGAATTGTTTACTAGCTACAAGCTTTATCAAAGAGTTCATAGACTCTGATCGACTAGTCATCGTCATACAAGCAGTAAAAATTCCACGAAAAAATGCCTTGGCCCATAAGTACCTCTTCTTGTAAGTTTCAGGAAGCCAAGAATTTGAAAGTACATTATGTTGCTCGATCAGTTTAACCCAAGCCATGTCAAATTCTTCCTCTGAACATTGTCTTCGCATCAAAGTAGCAAACCCACTTGCAAATTCATAACCAACCTTGCTTGATGCATTCCTTGCTAAGTGCAACTACATAGTCTATGCCTCGCAATAGAGAACTCAGATAAAATAACTACACGTATTGACGTATCCTGATCAGTAAAAACAACACTAGGAATTTTTCCATGCATAGTCTCACGGAAGATTTACAATAGCCACTTATATGATTCAAAAGTCTCATTTTGTAGAAAAGCAATAGCAAACACACAAGTGTTACCATGATTGTTCACATCAGACAATACCACAAGAGGAAAATTGTACTTGTTAGTTTTATAGGTACTGTCAAATACCAAGACATCCCCATATATATTAAATTTAGCTCTTGACATTCCATCACTCCAGAAAAGTTTAGTAAGCACCCCTTCATCGTCTACAATATATTTATAAATCATACCTTCGTCTTGCAATCTCATGCATTCAAGATAATGAACCGTGGTATTTAAATAACCCTCACTAATCATTTCTTGTCATTACTTGTATAGATAATTATATGCATCTTTCTGATTGAATGAGAGTTTTCCAGTGCCTCCCATCAAATGTTCCATAAATCTAAGCATTTGTAATTAAAGTTAGTGATGACTTGTTTAAAGGAGTTAAGTACCTACCATATTTACTTAACAATGATCAATGCATGGTAAGAAGAAATCCAACAAAGGGAATATAAAATATTATTAATAATGCATGTTATCACATCACTACTGATCTCCAGTAAAAGCACAAAACATTATGACAATGCTATAGTAGTAATTGTTCACTAGTAAAATTAATATTTGTACTATATATATTAAATACATTGAAATCATTTTGTACCATACAATAAAATAAACAAATATTTGTATTTATTTCACATTATCGAAATTTTAGCCCACCCATTCATTTTCCAAAATTATTAGTATTAATAGGTCTTTTCAATTAATGTACCTAATATAAATCTAAAAAATTAATGATGATGTAGTTTTCTATTATTCTAAAATTTTAAATAAATGCATTGCAAATATTACGCAAGTTATGGTAACATATTAAAAGGTAATTGAATATTTTAATTAATTTTATATTGTAAAATATTTAAGACATTCGTTGAGTGTGCTAAAATTGCTAATGTTACTATTCCCAAATGAAATATTAACTTTCATCTATTCTTTGGTCCTTGAGACCACTTGTACACAAAAATAAATAAATAAATAAAATGATCTTATCTGCTACATCACAGACGAAAGTTCACATCATTGGGATCAAGAGAATGATTATGCTCACACACAAATTTGGTGACCTTATATAGACCTAAAAATCGATAATGGGATACACGTAAGCTAGCTGGACATCCACATCGAAGGTCAGGTTCAGCTTGTCATTGTCGAACGTATCCTAGTTTTGGTTTTCTCCGGAATCCCTCTAGTGAATACACCCATTCACAATTCTTTACCAACCGTAATGACCGGTCTCCAGCTAATTTTTCACCTTCACTGCAATTATGACCACGTCTTTTTCTTTATTTGACTTGCATCCCTCACATTTGGTAATACATTCTTGCAAGCTTGTTTTCGAATATCAAATCCTTGTTCTCTTCCGTATGCAATATAGAATGATTGTGCTTCATCAACAAACTTGAAAATATATTTCATCACATTATTTTGGTTGATCTTATTAGGAATATACTTTGATGAATCTACTCCCTCATCCCTATCACTGCAATCAAAATGCAAATAATCATCATCACTTATCACATTTACTTCACTATGGTGGGGGACTGAAAATCTCTTTTTCTTCAAATTTTACATCACTCATCTTATGCTTGTATTCGGATCTTGGGGGAAAAATAAAAAATATATTTAGATATTATCACTGCATAATAATTTTTGCTAAAGATAATAAATAATTTATGGGTGTAAAAGGACAAAATGAAATGATTATGCATGATACATTTGGTATAAATCCAAAACAAATAAGAAAAAGAAGTTACTTGTGTTGTGTTAACTCTCTCTATATTGACCTATCTTCCTATTACTCAGCGTATAATCTAAATTAGCCACTTTATTTCTTTACATCGACACTCAAAATTAGATTAATTATCTTTTCACTAGCTACCTAAATTTAGAAAACCATGAAACAATCATTCAAGAACCCCCCAAGAAAAACATATAAACTTAACAAAAGATAGATGGAGGACGAAAAGTCAAACAACAAACTGAAAAAATAAGACTAATAGGATATAACATTGAAAAAATATAGCATAGGCCTAATCTATCATCTTCATAAGCTCATCCTAGGCATACTTGTGTGGAACTTTTCTGATTGAGAGAAAACGAGAGCATGTAAAATACAATTATGCACTTCTAGAATGCTAGTCCCAGGGGTGGAATATCTATTTGAATATTGACTACCACTATACGACCATTCTATGTGAACATCAATATTTATAAACAGTATGATAGGTCAGTGATACCCAATTTTTAATAATCATTTATCCAAGGTTACAACATTAGATTCTTAAAAATGATCAAGTACATATATCATTTTGCAAGAAATCATGAATACCAAGAATAAGCTACCATAATTACTCTTATCTTTTCTATTCCACCGAAGTGGCTATCAAACACTTAATATGTCATGAGATCATCTATAACACAGATACAAATGCATTGTATCTCACCTCCTCTCATGAGAAAGAATTTTGTTTCATGGTACAAGTTTTTCCAACTTACTGTGAAATTTGACTTCTATGTTTCTCTCTATGATTATTTATCTTATAAGGAACCCAGCAGTAACTAATTACTATCTTGAGGGCAAAAAATATTTTAATTTAGGCTATATTTGGTTTCATTTTGAGGGATTGGTTTCACGTTTGTGCAACCAAAATTGTGAAATTGTGTCTGTTTTGTCTCATTCAAATGGCTTACACTTCAAAAATTACAAAAATACACAATTGGATTTTCTACCAATATTCAAACTATGTCCTCTTATTTTTAAATCCTAAACCATATTTCATAGAACACAAGGATGTTTCACTACTCTTCGTTGGGCAAATAGCAATCTACTATTAAATTAAGAATCCAAAACTCAAATGCTTCCCCAGATATCCTTTCAACATTAAATCCAAGAAATTTCGACTGATCTAATAATCACCTTGAAACCACCAAAATAATCAAAAATCAGAACCAAAAATAGAACCTTGATTCAAATGCCTCCATCGACAAATCTCAGAAAAGCTGTATAGAAATTTAGCAAAATAAATGAAACGAAAATCATCTTTTTAATTATCTAATGAGAAGAAGAAGCTGCCAGTGAATCAATTGATTTTTTTTGTGGAGAAAATACAATCTATGGGAGAGTAGAAGAAAGCGACAACCACGCCTGACGAAAGCACGCCACACTTGGCTTGGCCACTCTTCTGCTATTAATTTCCATCCACGATGCCGCATTTGGCTTGGCCACTCTCTTGCTTTTGATTTCTGTCCACGATGTGATACGGGCCGATGGTGAATTTTGAAAATTTACAACATTGGGGGTTGGGGCATTTGGCACATTCAATTTGGGGAGGGTTTATTGTTTAGTTCAATTTTATCATATTCATTTTTCTTCTCTCATTTTTGTATTTTGTAGGTTATTTTATTTTGTTTTTCATTTTAATTATATATTACTTTTTGATAAGGATAATTAAGGTATTTCATATTTAAACCTATTTTACTATTAATTTAATTAACAAAGGTTAGTATAGTAAATTAATTTAATTATTAATGGTTTAAAAAAATTATTTGTACACGTGTCAATTTTTCAAAGGGTATAGAATGTTAAGTTAAAAACATAGCTATGAGACCCTAGCCAACCCGTAATATTATAAAAATACTTAAAATTCCATATCCAATTAAACGAGAATATTTGTATTAATTAAGGCATGCAGTAATAATTTTACTAGAAACCATGATAAGTATCGACATTCAGGAAGTATATATTACAACGTTTTACATACAGTTACACATGTAGGCCAATAGTAATTACATGTTACAAGCAGCTGCAGCTCTGCTGCATAATTTTGTTAGATGATCACATAAAGAAAGATGCATATAACGCTGTAAGAATATAAACCAAAAGAGAAGAGCCCACCAACACCACCAGGGTAACAATGCTGTAAGCCGATTCGCCTCCACAAGAGAACACCCCTAACTTCACCTGAATAAATTCCACAATGGACAGCATCAAGAACGTGCATCCCAAAAGGGATCCAATGGCGGATCCAAACAACCCGTATTTCATGCAAAACGAGTCGATATCCGCTGTATGCGGGTCGTTCGAATCCAAGCTACTCACCAAGTTGATTGCTAGCTTGAGGCTTTGAGCAATCAGTGAGGAGAAGAGGAAGAAACTGAAGGAAATAACTTCGAAAACGATGACTTTTCGAACTATTCCGATGCTGGCATTGCAAGATGGCTTGTTGCCGGCGCCACCAGCTGCAGGCACGGTGAGGGAGAAGCCGATGAAGATTGCCATGGTGAAGAGGGAGTTTACGTTCACTATACCATCGAGCGCTGTTATGTGGACCCTCGTCTTCGATCGACCGCTGGTGGTGGTGGTGTTAGAGGGTGGTGATGCGGTGGTTGTGTTCTGTTGGCTCATCGGAAGAGAATTTGATGGCCTACTTCTGTGTTATTTGTTAAACAAATGTACGAAATTCTGAATTATTACATTTATTGGAGTTTCAAGATAACCTAATAATTTGGAGAAATATAATTTGAAGAGTAGCAGGAAAATCATACGCTTAATATATAGTAGGGAATTTCCTGAATAATTGTGAAGTCCCATGTACTTATGTGCATGTTAAGTTCCTTTATCATAAGAAGTAAATTGATTGGTTGCTCAGTGGCAAAGCGGGCTTTAAATCATGGGTCCAACTAAACCCATAAAATTTTGAATTAGATTGGGTTGGATTGGGTTTTAAAATTTTGAAAATGAACTTAAGGGAGTTTTATTAGGTTTTAGGTTCAAAGTAGGTTTAAGTTGATTTAAAACGGTTCCAATAAAAAATTCAATAAATTAAAAAGAAAACTGAATTAATAATTATAAATTTAGGCTATTTTCACTTCATCATTTTTGTCAAAGTGTCGTACTTTTGGATTATTAAGAGTATTTAAATTGAAATAATCATTTTATACTTTGCTATTTGTCCAGGATTTTTTCAAAATATAAGTTTTAATATATGAAAAATATATTAAAATCATATGGGTAGATATTGTATCTACTAATTTTAAAAAAAAAATCTAAATCTATTGCTTAACTAATATTACATGTCAATAATAAGATTAATATATATATATTTTTTTTGTTATTAAAAATTAAATATATATTTAGTGGTATGACAATGATCTCGTTTTCTTCAAAATGATCAATTTTTTTACAAAGTAAATTATGAACGTAATTACATTTTATGAAAAACATTTCTGAAATAAGCATATAATCTAATAATATTATAGAATTTTATATTCAATATAAGATATAAAAAATATATTAATATTACTATTGTCTTTGAATTAATTTTTTTGAATTAGTAAAATGAAACAATTTTTTTCATTGGACCTATTGCAACCCAACCCAATTCACTTTTAACCCAATCCAACTTATCTTCCACCCACGACGCACCTACTTAAAGTATATATTAAGCCCATCTATATTGAACTCAATTGAGCCCAAACTAAATCCAACCAATCCACCCATTTGTCACCCTTAATTATTCTTCTACCTATGAATCATGACATTAAAAGTAAAACTAGTGAATCTTATAAATTTTAAGAACATTTTAAATAAGTTTCATAAGATACTTTGCGACAAGATTACACCATCATTTATTTTCACAGCAATGTTCAATTCCAAATTTGCATAGGTGATGTCGTGATGAGATATATATATATATATATATATAGTGGCATCACAAATGTGTTGGAATTTTTAATTTCATTCAACTTCTATTACTTGAATTTTGTTTCTTACTAAATAAGACTAAATTACTATGATATGTGAAACACAACTTAGCGAGTTAAATACTTTGTTTTATGGGCCTCTATTTTTCAGGTCTTTCTCCAGATATAGTTAAGTGGTGTAAACTCAATTCTAGATAACTTGTAATAATGGGAGGATCATAAGATTGGTTGGCTTCTATCCACCACACATTCTAATACAGTTTGTCCTATTAAAATTACCACCAAATTAAGTTGGTGAGCGATGCAGAAGAAACTCCAGCCTAAGATATTAATGTTGCAAAAATGCAAAATTGAATTATAATATATGATATTATGAATTTATAGTAAATATAAATAATCCTGCAAGTAATTAAGTTTTGCTTACAATGTATACTATACTCAAAAGCCCATGTGTCCTTCAGTTTTCTCAAGCGACTACCATTTTCCAAGTACTTTGTATTAATTAATATGAAAAACACATTTCAATCAATATGCCCATCCAATAAAAGATGAGGTTATAATATATAACAAGATCCATATCATACATAAAATTAAAAGTTGAGGCCTTAATTGTAGCGATGCCTCAAATTCTATTTTAAATATTCCTCTAATATTTCATCTCATATTTTATCTTTTATTACAACTTAATGAATATGTCAAGTATATCTAATTTCAATCAATTATTTTTATAAGAAAGTATTAAATACACTTAACACATCTACATAAAATAAAATAAATGATGAAATATGAAATGAAATAAAGGATTTAAAGTGATCAAATTCATTAAGAAAATAACAATGCAAACCAAAAGAACTTATAGAGATTGTTATATGCATACCAAATAGAATTGAGATAAGAACACAGTAACATGAGCACAGAAACCAAACATATTAGAGAAGGAAAGACAGTAATTATACCCGTTAATTCATGACTGATCGATGAAACGTTTCAAACCTGAGAGAGAATCAATGATTCTTGATCACTTATCCATAATTCGTACGTGCTATATATATATAATTGAGTCTCCTTTTTCACAAGATATATTAGGAAGTCAAGGAAGTAGCATGGAAAATGATGCTTTAACATCCGTACATATTTAATCAGTGATTACGTCCAAAGATTGAGTACTTGTTATACAAGCTATGAAAAGCCTATGGTTGCAAGCCTGATCAACAATTCATTGACATTATTTTGCTTACGACGACACTTCATAATTAATATTTAATTAATTATATCCAAGGATCTAGTAAGTGTTCAATATAATGGTGCATGAAAGTTATTTGATCAACCCTTAATCATACATGGAAGAAAAGGTCTTACTACTTTATGAAGGTAATTTAATTGATTCTTTAGGAAAAATTCTCAAGGTAGGCTGTCTTTATTTACCTAGTTTAGTTAGTTTAAATTCTTAATTTCAATTCATATTTTATCTCTTACACTGTAAAAAAGAAATATAATATTAGTCACAAAAATATACATAACATTGTAAATATTATCACTAATGATATATATTAAGTGACAATACCTTTAATTTTGTCACTAATGATTTTTTGGGTTAATAATGAATTTAGGGGTGGCAATTTGGATGGGCCGGGTGGGTTCGAATTGGGTTGAAGTGGGAGTATAATATTATTTTTCCCAACCTAAACCCAACCCAATCAGATGACAACTTGAAAGTGCTCAACCCTAACCCAACCTGATTTTTAAAATAATTATTTAAAATTTTTGTTTTAACTTTTAGAAATTTTTTGGTATTTTTATTTTTTAATTTTATCTATTTTTAATTATTAATAAATTAAAATAGGAGTAAGGAGTTCTTATTATAACTTCACAATAGCAACTTTTTAAAATAATTTTAATTGAACCACATAATATATTGATTTTTAGGACTTTTTTCCCTTTCATTTTCTAGTATCTATCAACATCATAAAAATATAAATCACAAAGTGTCTTATTTTTAAAAATATCATATTTTTGCAAGTTTTACTCACCCCCTCTCTTTAATTTTTGGATCTTTTGTATCGATTAAATTGTCAATTTTAACTTTTTAAAATTAATGCCATTATTTTTTAACTTTATATTGATTCAATTAAGCAATATATAAACTAATAAAAATATATCATCAAGCAAATGAGTAAATATATATTTTAAATTATACACATAATTTATTATAAAAACTTGCTTAAATTTTTTTGAATTTTTTATAACATCTCAATGGAAAGAATTCTTATCTATTTATATATAAGTTGGATTGGGTCGAGTTGTTTAATTTAAAATTTATTATTTATTTAGTTCAGATTGCGTCGAGTTGGTTCAAGTGAATTCAGGTTGTCGTGTGACCCACAATCAAATTTTAGGTTGTTCGTGTAGCCTGAAATTCAACCCAACCCATCCCATTTTCTTTGAATTTTTATTCATGTCAACCTTGTTGGACTTGGACCCAAAATGGGTCAACCCAAACCCAATTCTTTCATGTCGAACTCGTGTTGGGTTATCGTGCAGTGTTGGAAATTGTCACCCCTAATAATGATTTTTATTTTCTCATAATTTAACTTTATAATATAATGACAAAAAATAATACTTAAAGTTGTCATTATTGATGATTAGTGCATACATGTATAATGATAATTTAATAACAAATAAAATTGTCACTATAATTTTTTATAAGATTTTCATGCCACAATGTTGTCACTATATATTTGTCACTAATTATCAATTGTGACAACTTGTTTACTATTTTTGTCGCTGTTAAATTTGCAATAATTGTTATGGTGACAAAATTAAAATCTTTTGTCAATTAATATATAAAATTAGTGACAATTTTTTTATTGTAATCACTCATTATTTTGTCACTATTTTTTTTTTTTTGGGTAGTGTTGTTCTCAATTATATCACATTTTTTCGTGTAAAAATAATTAATTAAAAATCATTTATACTTGACATATATTTATCAATTGTAAAACAAGATATGGAATATACATCCGAATTTGTTTTAGCAGTATTAATTAGTGCCTTATTTCATTTTCTCCTTAGAAGGCCTTCCCCCCCCCCCCCCCCCCCCCGGCCTCCTTTTCCCCAGCTTTAATTTGGCCTTTTATATTTGTAGCAGAGCTCCCTCTGAGGGACTGATCAGACTGAAGGTGTCATAAAAAAACTAAAATTAGCAAAAACATAAAATAAAAATAATACTCATTCTATTTCATTAATTTTTATTATTCAATACAAAATGTGATAAAGAGCTGTAAAAGTTCAAGATTGTAACTACGAATTAATTTCTTCACGTCAAAAGTTAGTGATTCCAATAACATTAACAAATATCACGTAAGTAGTATTATTTTTCTTTTATTTAAATATTTCAGGAGAGCACAAAATGTTGACAATTTTTTTTGTACTCGATCACAAAATTTTCTAATTAACTAATACATTCTTTTTTTTTAAAATTAAGAAGGTGAGCCATGAGCGCTATTTCACTAGCTAAGAAAAGTCCTTTATGCCATTCTTTTGATAAAAAACTATATTGGCTACCTTAACATTAGATATTTAGACAAATAATGAGCATAATATAAAGAAAAGTCAATATTTGGAAACATCTGGGAAAAATATGCTATGTTTTTAGAAGCATAAAAGGGTGTTATACATACATATATATATATATATGTCCTTTCAGTGATATAGGGTTACGTATATACCAATATTTGGTGGAGATAGAGAGAGAGAGAGGAGGGAAGTGGCTAAAGCTATATATATTTACCCGAATTTTATATTTTTAGCCGTCTAAGCTTGAATCTTACTTTACTAATAATTGATTAATGTTGGCGTCACACAGCAGCTAATTACGCTTCTTCCAAATTATAAAAATATTTAGGAATACTATAAAATTAGTGTATATATATGTGTGTGCAGTGCCCTTAGACAAAATTTGCCAAGAATAATTGTTGTATTACTTGTCAAGGTGGGTGACATCGATCACATCAGATTATGAAAACTTTGCTTAATCAAGGTGAAACAATATTTTTCCATTATAAATTATGTACACAACCTCACTAATGTTGTCGTAGCCGTACGTAGGGAAAATTCTCACACACACACGAAAATACTGAGGATGATGTTACATTGAAAAAATGGAATCTTGATTAATTACAGCTTACTAGACATAATTCTGATCAATATTTCTTGTTTGTCTAGCTCTCAGTATTTGATGTAAAACACTTGGTGTGACAATTAATTCTCGTAGTCACACATGAGTCCAGGAAAAATAAGAATGCTGTGATTGCTTGTGAGACTTGATATCATCTTTTGTGTTTTAAAGATTTTGATGTTGTTTTGTTGTTTTAGTGATGTGCCAATGAAGAATGAGGCTGTGATTGATTGTGAGATAAAATATAATGATTATAGTAATGTGATGTATTGATGTGATGCGAGGTTGTGATTAGTTGTAAAATTATTTCTCTAAATATGTTTGAGAGAGTTGTTTGAAATAATGAGATTGTTTTATGAGAGTTTTGACTTTTAGGTTTGTTTGGGATATTAATATTTTTAAAAAAATATTAAAAATTATTTAATATAAATTATAATTTTAATATATTAATATTAATAATTTATTAAGTCAAGTACAAAATTTATTTTAAATTCATCAAATTTATTCATAATTAAACAAAAAATAAATTATTTTGCCCAAAACAAATTTTAAAAATCTTATTTATTTTTTCCCAATAACAAACCATTAAGGAGAGAGAGAGAGAGAGAGAGAGAGAGAGAGATTATGGCTCTCCTTTTTGGACGACACGAAATTATTCCAAATAATTTTTGAAATTTTATTTTAACAAAAATATAATTCCACCTTACCTGATTAATCACAAAAATATAGGATTTAATTTGTTATAAATTTTTTTTTTTGTTCTTCACCATTTAACATGTTACCAAATTATATGATGGTTTATTTTTATAAAATATATAAAAAAAATCAGTTTATTACATTTTTAACTCACATAAGCTTCCCCCTCAAATTTTTTATTCACTTTTACTCCTACCAAGAAAAATAAAATCATAAAAACCAAAAACCATTTCTTTTTCTTTTTCAAAATAAATAATAATGTCACTCTTTCTCACACTCTTCTCTTTTCAAAGTAGTATACTATTACGTACACAAGATGTAGAGAGAGAAAGAAACAGAGCACATAAGCACGCACACACACACACACATATATATATATATATATAGAGAGAGAGAGAGAGAAAGAGAGAGAGAGTATAGCCATATAGCACAAGAAGCAAAGAAGAGAGCAAACGAGATTCTTCAGATCTGCTTTGCTATTTCTCTTCGTATCAGTTGCTGGCTTTTCAATTTCAAGACCAAAAAGTACAAAATTCATTGAGTTTGACTCCGCATTGATCCACTTATCAACTGTTTGCTCATTTGAATTTTCCCCAATATCTCAACATTTCACTATATTTTGGTTTTTTCTTAGCTTGAAACTCGAAGTGGGCGCTTGAAATTTTGCTTGCATTAGTGATGTATTGTTTGGATGGTGGTTTATTATTGCCAGTCGCCGGAACTCCGTTAAGTTTCTCGCCAAAGCTCCGGCGTGTTTTGTGAAAGAATAAGATTAGAAAATTATAAGTGATTATATGCCTAAGAGGGGGTGAATTAGGCCTGAGGAATTTTAATGCAGCGGAAGTTTATTACTCAAAATACTTTTTGGCCTTCCAAAATAGTTTAAATCTTTTGCAGAAAATATTTTGAGTTACTAATTAATTAGAATTTGTAAATACTAGTTTAACTACTAGTTAGACCAGTGATAGATAAAGTAATAAAAACAGTAGTAAATGGACATTGGTATTTATAGAGGTTTGGCAAACCTACTCATCTACCTAAGTTTTCACTTAGGATTTTGAACCTGTCAAATTAATTAATATGTGAGAATGTTTTACAAGTAATCACAGTAATTTGACAGTAAGAAAAGTAAAAGGATTAAAAATGCCCTAGCAAGATAAAAAATCAGCTCTTCGCGAAGAACTAAATTGGAACCCCATATTGGATAAAGCAGATTCCAGAGCACTGTGAAACCAGCTGCTTTTTGAATAGGCCGAGGGAGAACTTCTGCTAGATTCACTTGCACAACCTCTGTGGACTGATGCACGAGCTGCTGCCACTCCATATGGTAGGCTCTAGACTCTCCTTCCAGATTGGAACCAAAAACACTAGAGAAGATTCTAGACAATATTGCCTAACTAGTTTCTTCACCTAGAGGTCCTTAGAGCAACCAAGCATTCGTTCTCTTCATGGGGTATCTCGAGAGTAGGTACGACTCCCATCCCTCTTCACTACTAGATCCTTCGAGACATAAAGCGCCTCATCTCCCCAAGCTTTGTTGAAAGCATGCTCCCTTTGACCTTCTTTACCATAAAAAATCACATATAAAGCAAGGAATTAGTAACACTTAAGCAAAAAAAGTGTTTGAGAGTATCACATAACTCCTACTTAACAAAGATCTTTTCCGGACTTTGTGATTCTCCCTTTTCAATGCTACATATTTTCATATTTATATGTTTATATCCAACGGCTATAAGATCTTAATTAGGTAAGTGTCCATTAGAATCAAATAACGAAACAAGATATTTAAGTAAACATGCATTAATTCCATATATTGCGAATATATCAATGATTATAGCATGATATGATTTCCTTCCTAAGTTTTAGAGATGTGAATCAAACTAGAATCTTCATGAGATCTTTAATTATGGAAAGTAAGTTCCAGTGCCTAAACAGATTCCAACAGGTAATATAGAAAGATATTCATAATTCTATTGAATGCTTTCAGCACATAATTTCAGGAATATTATTTTGTCATAATCGAAACAATGTAAATCATCAAGGGGTTAACAATCTCCCCCTTTTTGATGATGAAAAAATTTAAACAAAAAGGAAGGATATCACATGAACTCCCCCTGTTTATGTGCCTGGTTCTACCAGTTTATGCTACCCTTATCAATGTACTCAAGAAACTTGAGAAACAACAAGTACCAGCAGATACTAGATAATTCATTCATATAACAAGCCTAGTCATCAAAAGCTAATCATCCAGAATAATGAGTTTACAAGCCGTAAAATTGTTCATCATCTAAGCAAATAAAAATTCTAAAAATAGGGATAAGTTCCAACAAACAAAACAAAAGTTCAAGTAAATAAAATAAGAGTTTCAAATTTTCAAATTTACTATTAATTCTCCCCCTTTATCATGAAAAAGAGCCTAAGAAGCATTCAAATAAGCTCTAACTTTCTCCTATAGTCGAATGACATTAGCACGAGTACAACTGGATTTGCCAAGAAGACGTTTAAGCTTGTAATCCATGGAATTAACAAGGGTTTCCAGACATCCTACAAGAGTCTCCATAGCTTTACTAACTTCATCTATCCTAGCTTCAAGTCTAACATCCACCTTATCATCTTTCTCTTGAGCCATTTCTGGTGTTTTAATGGGAGTGGGGCGACCATGACTGGATTCTTTAGATCCTAAGCTAATGGATACTTGAATTTTGGATTTTTGATGACGAAGCTTGATACTGCTAGGGGTTTTAGCAATACCCTTAAACCATCTATTATCCTTAGTATACTGCATTTTCATTTTTCTAAGGCTAGCCAGGTCTAAGATTTTAGGATCACGCTCCCCCTCTATCCAAGCATCCGGTAAGAAAACTCCCTCATCCTTAAAAATATAAGTAAGGATCATAGAGTAGGGAAGATCTTTGGCTTGATAGGAGAATGAATAGACCATTTATTATTGATCAATTCTTGCCTAGCAGCCTTAGCCATCACATAAAGACTCATGGAATTAAGATCAACGAAGTGACCACCACTAGATACAGGGGAGGAGAAAATAGTACAACTAAGTATTTTATGTAGTAGAATATGTTCAATCTTCAATTTGTTTAAAGCCGCCCCACCAGATAAAGCATATTGTTTACCACCCCAAAATATTTTGTTGATTTCATCATATGAAATATCAGCATCATAAAAGTCTCCAAAATAAAAAAAACTTTGTACCATCATCAGGAAGTTCAAGTATAAAATTCAGTTTTGATGAAGAAAGCATAATTCGTTTCCCAAAACATAGGATTCAATGGAGACATCATTCTCAGATTCAATGAATGTAATATTTAAGTAAAATAACTTCACTAGATATGGATATGATCTTTCATCAAGTTTCATAAAACTATCCCATTTCATATTACACATAAGATCAATGGCAGGAGATTTTGGCAATGAATCAAAATTAACCACTTTTCCCCTATTTAAATTTTGGCCAGAAATTTTTTGATTAAAATATTTTTTAGCTTCAGCAGATGGAATTTGAGAGATGAAGGAACTTTACCAAAATTCCAATCAATAACTTCTTTAGGATTGACTGGAATAGAGGACTTAGAGCTTGGCAGTTCCTCATTTGAACCACTTGGCTTTTCAGGAGAACCCATGAGATGTCCCTAATACTAGGTTCCTTGGAGCCTAAGAACTCATGTTTATCAGAAGAGGATGATTTTTCATCATCAAAACTAGAATCATTGTACCATTTTAGCAAAACAGGGACCTCAAAAACTTAACGAGGAACATGTTCAAAGGAGGCCGAAAAGGGTTTTTTTTTTCTTTGAGAAAGAAGGCCCAGTAGAATGAGAACTTCTTCTTTTTGGAATTTTCAAAAAAGATGAAAAGAAGGGTTTTTTGCTGCAGAAATTTTGAGAAGCGAAGAAAGAACAAGAATAGAGTTTTTGAAAAATGAATCAATTAATAATCATAATGGCCAAGAGTTTGGGAAATAAAATTGGTAATGGGGGAATGAAAATTGAGCACATTATTATGCGGTATTCATCTAGGAATAACTGTCAAAATTAATCATGGTTATTTTTCCTACCAAATCAAAATTTGATTTTATTCCTAATTTATTCCTTATATTAATGAATTTCCTTTCCTCTAATGCCTTAGTAAAAATATCTACAAGCTAATTTTCTGTAGACACGAAATTAATTGATATATCACCTTTATTCAATTGATCACGTAATAAGTGGTATTTCATTTCAATGTGTTTTGTGCGTGAATGCGAAACTGGAGTTTTAGAAATGCTAATAGCACTGGGACTATCACATAAAATGGGCATGCAAGGCACATTAATACCAAAGTCATGCAAGATATGCTTCATCTATAATACCTGGGTGTAGCAATTTCCCAAGGCCATGTATTCCGCCTCGGTTGTGGATAATGCAACTACAATATGCTTTTTACTGCACCATGGAACTAGGCAATTTTCAAATATTTGACAACCACCACTGGTACATTTTCTGTCTATCTTCGAACCAACACAATCCACATCAGAATAGCTTTTGAAATTAAAAGATTTAGAATGTGGATACCACAAGCTATAGTTAGATGTTCCCTTAAGATATCTCAATATTCTTTTAACAGCATTTAGATGGGATTCCTTTGGATCATACTGAAATCTAGCTCATAAACATGTTGAGAACATAATATTTAGATGGCTTGCAGTTAATCATACCTATATAAACTTTCTCATCTACACTCCTATCGTCCTCATCAGGTTCCAATCTGGTACTTGTACTCATGGGAGTGGTTGCAAGATTGCATTCACTCATTCCAAACTTCTTTAGAAGCTCCATTGTATACTTTTGTTGCGAGATGAATGTTCCTTTTTGAGTTTGCTTCACTTGAAGTCCCAAGAAGAAGTTGAGCCATCCCATTAAGCTCATCTCAAATTCCTATTTCATTTTCTCGGCAAACTCTTGATAAACTACATCAATAGTAGCACCAAAAATAATGTCATCGACATAAATTTAAACAATAAGAGAACTATTTTCTTTATGCTTAGTGAACAATGTAGTATCTAAGATTGGAATAGAAAAACCATTGTTTATGAGATAATTACTCAATCGATCACACATACAAAGCCCTAGGGGCTTGTTTGAGTCCATAAAAAGCCTTTGTTAGTTTAAAAACATGATAAGAAAAGTTTTGGTTTTCAAAACTATAGGGTTGCTCAACTAAACTTCTTCTTTTATGAATCCATTTAGGAAAGCACTTTTACATCCATTTGATAGAGTATAAACTTTTTATGAGATGCAAAGACAAGAAGCAATCTAATTGATTTTAACCTTACAATTGGATCTTACGTTTTATCATAGTCAATGCACTCTTGCTGATTGTAGCCTTTTGCTATTAGTCTGGCTTTATTTCTAGTAACGTTACCAATTTCATTCAGCTTATCTATGAATACCCTCCTGGTACCAACGATTGGATGGTCTAATGGTTGTTCAACTAGCTTCCAAACTTCATTCTTTTCAAACCGAGCTAGTTCTTCCTTCATTGGTTCAATCCAAAATGGATCTTTTAGTACCTCTTTGATATCTTTAGGTTCAATAATTGAAATGAGAGCACAGTTGGATTCATCTAGTGGAACTTGTCTGGCTTTGGATCTAGTAGTTATTCCAACTTGAGGATCACTAATAATTTTGTCTATAGGGTAATTCGAAGCATGCTTAAACTTTCTAGTTCTTTGTTAAGTCCTTTATATTGACTCACTAGCATCAGTTTCAATAGTAGGATTTGTTTCCTCAAATGATTCCAGTTCCTCTTGATTTAATGTTAATGGCTCAAGGTCCGTAATCGTGACCAGTTTTTCGAATCCTGCAACTTCTTTGCTCAAGGTTTTCTTAGCACAAGATGGATTAGTCTTATCAATCATAACATGCAAGGATTCTTGAACCCCTTTTTTCCTCTTATTAAATACTCTATATGCTTTACTATGCATTGAGTAACCAACAAAAATAGCCTTATCAACATTGGAATCAAACTTTGTCAAATAATTTCTATCATTAAGAATGTAATATTTGCAACCAAAGAAACAAAACTAAGAAATATTTGGGACTTTACCATGTCACAATTCATATGGGGTTTTTCTCAAAAGTGGTCTTAAGAAAACACGATTTGAGATATAACAAGCCGTATTCATGGCTCACCTCAAAAAGATTTTGGAATATCATATTCATTAAGTATGGCTTTAGCAACTTCTTGCAAATTTTGATTTTTCCTTTGAACTGGCCTATTTTGTTGGGGAGTCTTAGGACCAAAAAAATCATAAATGTAACCATGTTCTTCACAAAACAAATTAATATTTATTTCATCAAACTCAATTCTATGGTCATTTCAAATTTTCTTAATGAAATACCCATTTTCATTTTGGAGCCTTTTAGTGAGTAGAATAAAAGCATTTAGACCATTATTTTTATGAGCAAGGAAGATAACCCACGTAAAACGAGTATAATTATCTACTGTGAAAAACACATATCTTTTACCTCCAATGGAAGTGGTTTTTATAAGTCTGAATAGGTCAATGTGTAGAAGTTCCGGTGGCCTGCAAGTTGTAACCTCATTCTTCGGTTTGAAAAATGTTCGAATTTGCTTCCCCTTTTGTCATGCATCACATATCCTATCCTTAAAAAAGTTTAAATTTGGTACCCCTTTGATAATATCTTTCTTTCTGAGATGAGATATAAGCTTCATATTTACGTGGCCCAATCTTTTATGCCATTTTCAGCATTCTTCTTCTAAAATAGCTAAAGACTCCACATTTTGAGAAGTTAAATCACCAAAGGTTATATAATAAACATTTTCTTCCTTAGTAACAGTAAAGACCAGTTTCTTATTTTGCTTAATAACACAATGAGAACGATGAAATTTAATCTCATAACCTTCATCGCATAGTTGTTGATATAAAGCAAGTTATGCTTAAGGCCCTCAACAAGCTATACATTATCAATAGTAGTACCAATCTGCTTACCAATGGTACCTTACCCTTTATGCGTCCTTTTGTGTTGTCTACATAAAGAACTTTTCCTGTAGAACAATTGTTAAGCATAAGAAACATGGACGCATCCTCTGTCATATGCTTGGAACATCCACTATCCAAATACCCCTTCTATTTCTGTGAATGTTCCTTAGCATGATCCTATAAGAAACCAATTTTTTTTTAGGTCCCCAAATTATGTTAGGTTATTCATGGTTAGTAGTAGATAATTTTCTTGCCTAAACAAACTTGGTACCAATGAATTTTTCAATCGCACATATATAATTGATATGACTAGATCTACCACAAGTAAAGCAAGTTTTTCAAACTGGTTTGAAATTCATTCAGTAAGTTGTTGAAACTGGTTTTGGTATTTTTTTTATTCGTACAATTTCTAAATTTTCGACCCTTTTTAGCATTATGTCTAGGTGGAAATGCATATGTCTATGTTTAAACTTGTGGAATATTCACCTAGATCATTCTTAGCATGCAAGCATTCTCTAACAATCATTTTTCCTTTGATTTCATGGCTCATGTTTTTAATTTGTTTCTTCAAAGAATTATTCTTTTTAGTGGGCCAATAATTCATTTTCTTTTTTGCATTCAGCGTCAATGGTCTCTTTGCTTTTCGCTATTTTCATTTCAAACTTATTTTTATGAGTCATATCCAGTTCTTCCTGCAAATAATCCACTTTTTCATATAAGGCTTTGTTTTTATCAACAAGCATTTTGACATGAATTTCATAAAGCTTAAGCAATTTTTGCACATCTCCATCAATATCAATTTCATTACCAGAATCATAATCAGAACATGAAGAGGTACTTACTTGATTTACCATGAAGCAATTCTCTTCATTGTCAAATTGTTCACCATCGAATTTGTCCCATGTGGTTGCCATCGCCTTAGCCTTGGCTTGTTTTGCATTTTTTTCTCAATTGGGGACAATCTAGTTTTCTATGTCCGGTTTCATTACATTCGTAGCAGTAAGGTGGCTCGGTACTTTGAGTTTTTGGATTAGTTCTTTTCGATTTTGATCTATTGTTCTGAAATTTTCTTTTGAGGTTCATCAGTTACTTTAATCTCCAGAAAATTAGAACGATTTCATTCTTGACCTCGTCCTCATCAAGATCTTTTTGAATTTTCGAATCAGAATCATGACTGGTATTAAAAGCAATATTCTTTTTATCTTTTATTTTTGATCCTTTATCTTTATTTAGCAGTATCATCTCTGGGATGTGAGAGATCCAACTAGTTCACCCATGGCCATCATGCTAAGGTCATGAGCTTTCTGAATAGCAGTAACTTTTGGCATCCATTCCTTGGGAAGCGATCTAAGAATCTTCGCTCGTCTTCGTTTATAGTTCTACTGAGTGCAAAGATAGGATTTATAATTTTCATGAAACATGCATACATCTGACTAATGGTTTCATCTGGAGCGTTTCATACTTGTGAATGATAAGAGTAATCATCTCTTGTCGAACTTGACTAGTACCTTCGTGGGTCACTTGCAGCATTTCCCATATTTACTTTGTTGTAGCGCATGTACTAACTTGGTTATACTCCTCTTTTGTAAGAGCACATAACAGAATATTTTTGGCCCTTGCATTCATTGAGATAACCTTTTTATCATTATTGGTATACTCATGTCACTCCTTCGGAACCATCTGTCTGTCAATTTATTTTTTTGAAACCATCGGACCTTCACTGACCATGTCTATAAATCAAAATCTAGGGAAATTATATATTCTTGCATCCGATTTTTTCACGTAGCATAATTGGAACCATCAATTAGTGGAGGCTGGCTATGCGATTGCCCTTCTGCAAAGACATCAAGAGTGGTAATAGCCATAGGATGTTTTACTCAGGTAGTTATACCACAATATAGAGAACCAACACTCTAATACCAATTGTGAGTGGTTAAATGCCTAAGATGGAGTGTATTAAGCCTGAGGGCTTTTAATGCAATGGAAGTTTATCACTTAAAATACTTTTTGGCCTTTCAAAATAGTTTAAGTCTTTAATAGAAAACAATTTTAGTTATTGACTGGAATTTGTAAATACTAGTTCAACTAATAATTAGACTAGTGATAGATAAAGCAATAAAAACAATAGTAAATGGACACTAGTATTCATAGAGGTTCGGCAAACCTACTCCTCTACCTAAGTTTTCACTTAGGATTTTGAACCTGTCAAATAAATTAATATGTTAGAAT
This sequence comes from Jacaranda mimosifolia, assembly GCA_018894105.1. Classification (NCBI taxonomy): domain Eukaryota; kingdom Viridiplantae; phylum Streptophyta; class Magnoliopsida; order Lamiales; family Bignoniaceae; genus Jacaranda; species Jacaranda mimosifolia. Next base: position 23,038,077 of record CM032128.1, on the reverse strand, counting down.
GTTTTACAAGTAATCACAGTAATTTGACTACAAGAAAAGCAAAAGGATTAGAAACACCCTAGCAGGGTGAAAAATCAGCTTTTCACAAAGAGCTAAGATACATTAGCAGATGAGATAAAGCATATTCCAGAGCACTATGAAATCAGCTGCTTTATGAACAGGCCAAGGGAAACTTCTTCTAGATTCATTTGCACAACTTCTGTGGACTGATGCATGAGTTGCTGCTACTCTGTACGGCAAGCTCTAGACTCGCTTTCCAGACCAAAACCAAGAATACTATAGAAGATTCTAGATAGTACCGCCCAACTGGTTTCTTCACTTATATGTCCTTAGAGCAACCAAGAGCCAATTCGTTCTCTTCACAGGGTCCCACGAGAGTAGGTACGACTCTCGTCCCTCTTCACTACTAGGTATTTCGAGGCACAAACTACCTTATCCTCATTTCTCAAGGTCCGTTGAAGGCAAGGTCCCCTTGAACTTCTTCACAACAAGGTCCCTCAAAATCACATGTAGAGTAAGGATTTAGCAACATTTAAGCACAAAACGTGTTTGAGAATATCACACAACTCCTCAAGACACTTAACAAAGATCTTTTCCCAATTTAGTGATTCTCTCTTTTTAATGTTGCATATTTTCATAGTTATATGCTTATATCCAATGGCTATAAGATCTTAATTAGGTAAGTGTCTATTGTAATTAAATAAAGAAAAAAGATATTTAAATAAACATGCATTAGTTCCATAAATTACAGATATATTAATGATTATATCATGATATGATTTCTTTCCTAAGTTATAGAGATGTGAATCAAATTAGAATCTTCATGAGATCCTTTAATTATGGAAAGTAAGTTCTAGCTCGTAAATAGATTCCAGCAGATAATATGGAAATATATTCACAATTTTATTGTATGCTTTCAGCACATAATTTCAAGAATATAATTTTATCATAATCAAAACAATGTAAATCATCAAGGGTTAACAAAAATAATGTGGAATTGAGGGTAAAAAAAAAAAAAAGGTTCTAATCGGTGCGGTGGAGGGGCAAGAAGAATAAGGTCAAAATTGCGTTCAAGTTGCAGTTTCATGTGGTTAAGGTTCTCTCACTCTCTTATCGCCTGGATCTCAAGAACAATGGTGGGTGAGAGGAATTGGGATAAGGAGAGAGGATGTGCACAACAGGACTCAGATTTTGTCTCTAAGATAGCCCTGTAGAATGCCTAAAAAACAGACTTTAGGTTGTGGTTGCTTGTGAAACATGACCTCATTTTTTGTATTTTCGAGATTTTGGGGTTGTTTTAATGTTTTAGAGATATGAGAAAAGGGGATGAGGTTGTGAGATAAATTGTAATGATCATAGTGATGTGATGGGTCGATGTGATGTGAAGTTGTGATTGATTGTGAGATTGTTTTTGAGATATGTTTGAAAATTTTATTTGAGATAATGAAATTATTTTATGAGTTTTGGTTGTTGGATTTGTTTAGAATTTAAATAATTAAAAAAATATAAATATTAATAAATATATTAAATTGAAATATATATATATATATTTTAAATAGACGGTCAAATGATTTGGTATTATGGAAGGAAGTGGAGAACAAAATTTTTTTCTAACAAATTAATTTCGATATATTTTTTATTTAGTCAAGTAAGGTAAAATTACATTTTTATTAAAATTGCGTATTGTCCAAAATCAATATTTGAAATTCATTATTTATTTTATACCTTACTGTGTTATTGTAAAAATAAATTAATTAGTAATTTTGAAAATCTTTTTCTGCCAAATCAATTCGATGATATTTGATAAAAAAAAATTTAATTTATTTCTATATATGAAAATTTATTTATTTTTCCTTATAAAGGTTTATACCTTTTATTTTTGAAATTAAAAAAATTATATATAAATTCTTTATATATTATGTCTCCTTTTTGAATTTAATTCATTCAAATTTATATATAATTAAAAATATAATAATTCAAAATTATTATATAAAAATACAAAATTATTGTATTTCAAGCTAAATATTTAAGCTAATATATATAATTATGATATCTAAATTATTTATAATAAATTATTCATATCTATTATTGATAAATTTTCATTTAAAAGCTAGAAAAAATATTTAAATAAATTTTAAATAAAAAAATTATTGAAACAATACACTGAAATGAGAAAAAAAACATAAAAGAAAGAAAGAAAGAAAAAAAAAAAGAAAAAAGAAAGGAAAATGCGTGTCTTCTTTGTCTTATCATTTTGCCTCCAGTTTCCCTTCCCTCACCACTTCCAAGTGACAAACAATCCAAACTCACCACCCATCGTCACCATTAGAAAAACCTTCTAGCTGATTTTGCGGGGATCCGGCGAACTATGTCCACAAGCACTCAAGAGCAGCGTCATTATCATGATGGAGCCCTCGTTTAAAACCAAGATTTGCCATTTCGACGCGCTGGAGCTTTGTGGCGAGACGGGGGAGGATGGGAAACACGCAGCAGCAGTGAGGGAGAGGCAATTTGAGTGTGTTGGAGGGTACATGTCGATTACTGAAATGGTTAGAGAGGCAATGGAGGGAGGCAGAGAAGAGGAGGTGGATAAAAATGGGATAAGGAGAGAAGATTTGAACAGTAAGGTTCAAAGGTAGGTTTTAAAAACCAAATAAAGTAGGTTCAAAGGTAGGTTTCAAAATAAAAACCAACCACAGTTCCAAAATAAAAACCATACCAAATAAAGTCTGGTCCCTTAAAATGTGTTTTAAAAATAAAAAAAATGAGGATTTACCCCATAGGCAATCACAGTTCCACAACCAAGCAAAGCTTGGCTCCCAAAACGTGTTTTAAAGACCAAAAATAGGAATTTACCCTACAAGCAACACAGGTCATATGTTTAGAGGCACACGACTGGAAAGGCAGATTTGCATATTGCAAAATGTTTGGCCCAGGTTGAGTTCTCCTACTTCTGATTAACCAGGCAAAATTATTGATTTTATTATATTTATCTATTTTCATGATGCCGCATGAAATTGGATTCAAGAATCGTTATGCTAATCACGAAGTAGTGGGCTTCTGCTTTGAATACCACTATAAATATATATATATATATTAATGATAAAAAAAAGTGATAATATAAAAATTATCATTGATAACATATATTAAGTAATAATATGACAAAAAATTATTACAATATAACTTAATAGTGATAAAAACTAATTTTTTTAGGTTGTCACTATTAACAATTAGCGACACATATATAACTACAACCTAACAACAACTTAGTAATTCTTATAGTGGCGTGCTTATTTAGAGATAGCACTTGAGTCAATTAATATGTGATTCAATGCCTTTTTTGGCAATAGTAATTAGTATTCATATTGGTTAGTCCGTGGTAGGCTGAGTCCATTAGGCTTGGTGACCCATGTGGGCGAACCTCATTAGCATATCCCATCAAGTCATATTTATTGTTGTGTTGTGTTTTTACTTATATGTTGTTTGGGCAAAAATGAAGGATATCATTTAGCTCCCCCTACTTTTAATTTGAAATCATTAAAAGTTCAATTTATATTTCCAATTACCATCTTTCACTTTACCTTGTCATGATGATTTACTCATTTATTTTGATTTATTAATATTATGTTTGTTGTTATTAATGTTATTTTTATTTTTATCACTCAATTAATTAATCTTCTTTCATTTATTTTTAATTAACTTAAATAATAATTAATTTAAGTTAGTAGTTTTCTAATTTTTAATTAATTTTTGGGCAATTTCACTTACATGGTAAGTTACGTCCTCCGCGAGCCTTGACTATGTTATTTCGTTCAGACCTTTGCACTATGTTTAGTTTAGGGATTTTGACAAGAAAAGAAAAATATTAGGGAAAAGGAAAAGAAAACCAAGAAATATAAAATCTCAAATTTGTTTGGTTGTTAAAGAAAATAATAAAGAAAGGAACGAGGAAAAGAGGTGATGAAAGTGTTGGAGAATGAAAGATAGTACTTCAAATAGAATTCTCCCTAATTTTCCTCAAATATACTATATTTCCTCGCAAGTTTTTCTTTCTCTAGTATTTTTCTTACCAACCAAACAATTAAAAGTATTTTTCTTAGCATTTTCTTTTCTTTTCCTAATGAAAATTCATGAACCAAACATAGCCTTGGTGTTGAGGTTGACAGAGAAAAAAAAAAAAAAAAAAACTTCAATACTTGAGTTAGCAAAATAGATAGAGATCAATATAAATCAAGAAAATGAGTGACAATGTTATAATTGTCCCACCTATATTTACATAATGATGAATTTGTTAATGATGGATAAATTGAAGTTGAGTCTTGATCGAAATCAAACACCTCGAAATCGTGTTCTTCTCCTCATGTTGGAATTCAAATACTTTGGTAGTGTTCGGATATATTTTTTGTTTGATTTTATTATGTGTTTATTGTAAGTTTTGGGAGAATGAACGTTGAAAAATTGTGAGAGAATGTGAAATGAAGGTTGGGGAATGTGATTGATATTTGTTATATTTTTTGGAATAGCTAAAAAATGAATTTTGGGAGTTTTGATATGTTTGGTTATATTTTGTAGGAGACATTTTATACGATAGATGTCAAATCATTGCCTTTAAGTTGGAGTAGGTGGTCAAAATTTGATATTAAAGAATTTTTTTAATTGTAAAGATAATAATAAAATATATTGTGTATATATGTATATGATTACGATGTAAGTTTATAATAATTGTTTAAATGATTAAGTGGGTTGTATTTTAATATTTTATTGATTTGTTTGTTTGTAGATTTTTATATAATTACTGATGATGATGATGATGATGATGATGATGATGATGATGATGATGATCACAACAACAATAATTAATAATAATAATAATAATAATAATAATAATAAATTAATACTATTATTATTATTATTAAGAAAATTAATAATAATAATAATTTATTAGTATTAGTATTATTAAAAATAATAATACTAATAAATTATTATTATTAATTTCTTCTTCTTAATAATAATAATAATATAAAATTATTATTAATATTATCATTATTAATAATTTATTATTATTAAAATTAAGTCATATTTGTATAGTATAGGAAGCATGTCTTTTGCTGGTAAAAAGAAAACAAAAAACCAATCCAAACACCAGCTTCCAGACACGGTTGTTGAAATAAAAAATAAGGATACAAGGACAACAACATTAGCAAATATCTTAGTAAAATATAGAGCATAACAATACCTTTCTTCACCTATAACAAGTACAGCTCCACTCACAATTTATGATTGATGGCCCAAAAAGTTCAAAACACAAAGAAAAGGAGAAATTTTTTAATGTAGCATTCGTCCATATCGCACGCAGAATTAAAGATGGGAGTTTCTAATAATATTATATATGTCTGCAAATTGTACATAACACATAAATGAAGACATCATGATATCAGGGGGTGCACCATGAGGTAGAGCTATCATGTATTCGTGAAATTATGGAACCTGCCACATGTCTTAGGTGCTAGTGAGGGGTGTTGATGCATCTATTACTGTCCCACCATCAGATAGGTCGGCTGCACGATTGTCGATAAATATGTACCATAGCGAGAGGTATAAAGGCTCTCCGAATACACAAAAATAGCTCTGTTTGATAGTCTCCTGAGTGAGGTATATTACAATTTTCAATGTGTAACTTGAGCTGTGTATATATATATATTGTATATTATCTGAAATGAAAAAAAATGGTAAATTTAACTTATATTCCCAACATGCGCCTAGTACTGTGTGTCAACATGCACTACCATAGTGTTGGTGTTATGCTACAACTTAGGTATAGTCATGTACTCCACAAATCCATAGTATCGACCACGTAGCTACTGAATCTTCATCTTAACTTCATCAACTGTCCTCACCCTCCCGAACATCCTAGACAGATAGCATGTAATATGGGAGCACTCAACTATGAGGACTTGCCTATTAGAGATGTCTCGGGAGGGCATAGTATTCATCAAGTAAGTGATTAGGATAGCCTCCTCTTGAGGCCTCCAGTGGGGATCATGAAATATATCATGCATAGGCACATTACAAGTCGGTGGTGTCCCATTGAATAATCCTGGCATAGTCTATGGTCATAATGTTGATATCGTGACACATGTAAAGATGTCAACAAATAAAACTAAAATCAAACATGGTATGTCCAATCATCACGTACAATGCTCATTACCAACACCAACTAGAATTCTACAATACATAAAGTCATTCAGGGTACAATCAGTATAATACATAATAATACATTCATATTACAATAAATTCAAGATGATGTAGTTGGTCGGTTAGGTGTGCGACCTGTACTAACTTGGCTCGTGTGAGGTGAGCCACGCTGTCTCAATAGTCTCGTGCCAATTCGTCAAACAGTCTTAGACCATGATGTGACAGGCCCAACTCCCGAACCCTTATCGATTTTGCCGTTTAAACCAGTGGGCATGTCTACTCTAACTTGAGTCGAACGAGAACATGGGATGTCGGGCTTAGATGACCCTTACAAGCACAAAGAACTACGTGATGCGCCTGAACATGATATAATGACATGGCATTCCTGTTGATCCAACAATAGATCGTTGTGTCTATCGTGCTGGCCCAAGCGATTGCTAGTTTGTTGTGGTCTTTCACGCGGTGTAAATATCTCAGATAGGAGGTCGTATCTAGTCTCCACATATAGCTAATAACGATCAGCAAGTCGGTATCTCTGCACACACATGAAAGAACAAACTTGGTTATGGAACACATATAATCGTACAAAATGATTAAGCTAAATATGGCAGTGCACACTATCCTGACCGCTTGGAGCTCATATCGCATAACAGTAGGCACATAAATATCACCAGTTGATAACTTATAGAAGACGTCAGGATTCTCAACAATCACCTTCATTGTGCCGTGTCGTTTTTTAAGCTAATTAAATTTCTCCCTTACAAAATCAATCGTTCATGGACGTTGAAAGTGCCAGCCAAGTTTGTTAGCTATATTGGTCATGCATATATATATGTACCGTTCATCCATTAGGGATTTAATTATGTCAGCGTCTAACAACATATGCATGAAGCGCTCATCCACGTCGAGTCCCCATATATTTACAATGTTGGTGCTAGCATCGTCCACCGATGCACCCTAACTCGTACCTATATGGTATAAGGACCAGCTCTAGTAGTAATGAATATTAAAAAATACATATATAATAGATTTGATTACATTATTGAACAATATGAAAAAGCAATTATAGGTGCTCCGTTACTAGATGAACCTGTCTGTTTCCACCTAGAGTAGATGGTCATATATATAATATCTTAAATAAGACTGCCAGGAGGAGTAGCAACACAAGCAACAAAATACATATACAACAACAACATAAGGGCAATAGCAAGAGTGGCCTCGTAGGGTGTGCTAAATGCGGTAGTGTGCTGATTAGTGCGCACAGAGCTATGAGACAGCTTCGACGCCGAATAGTCAATGTTACCTATACATACCTGCTGCCTCCCCACATCCACTGTTTGCCTATATAAAGCTGCATGGGTGCTCAGGGCTAACTGGGCATCTGAAAAAGTAACGTCTATAGCTCCTTTCTATCCTAGCCATAAGGACTTGCATGGGGCCGACACCGCATGCGCACATGGGAGGATCAAACCTACTCATCCTTTAGCAAAATCATACCACACATCTTATTACATAAATTACAGAACAACATTTTTATCATGTTACAATGCGACAATAAATAAAATACGAATGCACATGCAACACGTGGTGAAACATACAGAGATAAAAAATTGGGAATTATAACATGGCAACAGTAAATTTCAGTACAAAATATTAAGTGATGATAAGTAGTTCTAAAATAGTACAGGTGTAGCAACACACATACATCATGATATTTTTGCATTAAGAATTCAACATAAACTAATCAATACCTCTTAGCCCACAACCATTGTGCCAGACCATCCCAAAATTTAGATTGTAAATGTATCTCCTACTGGCTTGGGTGACCACGGTGGTGGAAAGTCTCCCAGTCGGGGTCAAGTTTGGGATCTGGGGTCGCAAAAATACTGTCATCCTGACTATACTTACGGATAAAATTATGCAGCACACAACATGCGATGACCATATCAATCTTCCGGGCGACCATATATCTCGGCATACCCCAAGCTAGAATTGGGAACTGCTTCTTAAGAATCCCGAACATATGTTCTATAGTATTCCTCAGTCGAGCATGTCGATAGTTAAACAGCTCCGTTGGCCCACTATATATGGGGGTACCATCTAACTGTTGGAGGCGATATTGGGACTATTTATATGAGGATAAGAAGTACATATAGTTCGTGAAGCCAGAATTGACAGGATAATACTTTCTTAAATGAGAATATCAAAATGTGTTAATGTAGTCTGGGCAATAGTTGAATAATATAAATTTTGTACGACACATAGATACAAATATGTACTGTTATTAGAATCGAAACATGATACGTGGTGGGGGTAGGAAAAGGCATAGTCACTTTGGATTGCATTCAGCAAAAACCGTACATCATTGGCACTTCCTTCCCAACCCTCATACATATACGTAAATATTTGGTCAAAATCGGCTATGACGAGGATATTTTGAGAGATTTTTGGTTTTCGAGAATGATATACATTTTGTTTGCGAGCAGATACCCAGGCACACACCAATGTGCCGTCGATTGCCCCCACCACACCCTATGGATCAAATGTGAGCAATTTAGGTACAAAAGATTATTAAATATGTAGCATAGTAAGAGTTGATCCTTTATATATTCCATACCTAAAAATACAGGAAGAAGTCGGGATTTGATTAAATCTGATTGGGCACCTCATTAAAATTTAGGGGAGTTATGAGCTTAGGTACTAACATATTTAGTGCACTAATTACATGACGTATATGGCAGTTAACCATTTCTAAAGAGTGTTGGGAACATTCCATGGTATTCCTCTATCTCTAATGTCCACCAGTTGTCTGCATAAACATTGTAAGCTCTTCAGTTGGTGATACCCGACACTGTTGCGTTTGAGGCAAACGCACACGACTACTTAATTCATAGACCAATCTCATAAAGGTGGGCTTCGTCATGCGTAGGTTATCATAGAATCGATCAAGATGGCTGTCCATTATCTCGCCAACCCAATCAACCCCACGGAGTGCAGATGTGTTTCGTGGCATTTTGTCAATACATAGATTAGGCAACAAGACATTTGCGATGAATAATACATCGTCAGCTCCGTTAGATACATCACTCCTAGGCGTGCCTGGTGATCCTTCGCTGAACTCCCATTCATCATCATGTGGTGGCATCGAGCTCGATCCACTAGCCATCTATGTAAAGAAAACAAGCTTCATATGCAATGTGAAAGTTGATAAAGATACAGAACGTGATCATCTCATAGAAATCCATAGAAAGATGCGATTACATGCTATGAAGTTAGGTGACAATAAGGCCATATATACTAAAGCATTAGTACATGAAATAGACAAGTAAAAATCACACAGACAAGCAACATAAGTACTTAATGACAGTAGATAATTGGGGGAATAAAGAATGTGGCAGTTGGTCTAATTGCCTAAGGACTCAACCTATAATGCACCTCTCTCTATCATCTAGTTGTAGGAAGAAGGTCTTCATCATGGCACTCTAAAGTGAATTGATAGCCTTTCCACATAGGTGATCTGGCACCCCATCTAGGTGATGCAATACATCAACACACTCGAAAATAGAGGCTTGGGCTTTATGCCTAATCCTCTCTGACTTTGCCTCCATCATGCCATCCCATTTATTTACGACGTCCTCCAATCAATCTTGTCTATCTCTTGCATAGAACTTCCTTTCTTTGCCTCTCTTCCGTCGAGATGAAACCTTTGCCTGAGTACCGGCGGTGTCAATATCATCACATGATGAAGCTAAACGTTTTAACTCACCAGTACTACCTCCAGTCATATTATCACTCCCACTTCGATTACTGTCTGTGGCTAGATGCGGCATAGCCAAAGACCTAGCATTGGAACCTAAAGCAACATTCTTGGAAAACATCTCAGTACAGTAATCATAGCATGGTAAGCCGTGATCCATTAAGGAGGCATGGTCCGGGTGCCCCTAAAACACCAAAAAGAGCATTATTATACTAGTAATTGATAAAAGTTTACAAATATTAAAATATAAGTATACCGCGAGCCCGTGGGCAATGTGATCCTCGCTAGCCGTGATCATGTTTCGCTCGTAATCCCAACTGTAACCTATACCATTGGTTATCAGTGAATGAAACATTCACCACGATATATATAATCTATTCCATTTTTGCTTAAGCTGCTTCACAGTATACGTATATACAGGCTGGAGCTCCATATTCTTCTTGTGGCAAACATTATTCCAAGTGTACACTGAGAATGTGGTGGAAAGCAGTTGACCAGCTTGGTATTCATCATAGACAAACTTGATTATTAGTTTTTCATTATCGAATGGCCAACAAACGTATCCCGATCGAGTACCCCCAATTTGTGAACTGTATGTTGCATCATCTCGATACGATGGGATATGACTGTAAGGTTCTATCTATTAATGAGTTTATTGTATCAAGTGCCCCAAGTAATTCCAATAAAAAGAAATTGTGAGCAATGTTAAATCAAGAAGGTGGCATATATATTTGTCGTAGAGTGTAGTACACTATCATTAAAGCTAACATAAATAAAGGCGCGCGTGTCGTATAACCATTATCATCGTCAAATATGCTGCATATTTCATGCTCAAAGATAGTAAAGTGAAACCATAAAAGAAGTAAAGGTAAGCTGCCTCTCAATATAAACGTGATGAAATATACATTACATGTAGAAAGATAAACACATATAATATTCTTCACACTTTGGGGAATTGAATGAAAAATGGGCATTAGTGGTGTTTATTTTTATAATCATTAAATCACATAACACCATTTTCCACCCACTAATACATCGATCATCTAATATGCAATATGAAACATGCAGATACTACTTAATGATGTCAAGGCCACTTCGATGTATTAATAACTTCAAATGATGGCAACTGGTTACGATAAGAAACTTAATTATATAGGGATCTAAAAAATGAATGTATTACCGTACTCATAAATTTAAGTATTAAGTATGAAATAGGGCTTCATTCATAAATTTAAAGGTTATACTTTACGAAACTCAAACATATGAAGCAATATATTTGTGTGCGTATAAAAAAGATATATGAACAATATACAAATATATTTTTATATATAAATAATAGATTTATTAAATACCAAAAAGATAATAATCATTCGTAATATATAACTGTTATAATATTTGTGTCTATCAATTTTTATTACCAAGCACTATTTTATTTGTTTAATGGTATATTATGTGTTATAATATGCAAACAAATATACACACGTCACCATATAAATATATATGTAGTCCTTTTAGTAATCTTTATATATATATATATGGTTTTACATGACATCCACAATTTATTTTGTATATATATAAAATATATATTTTGTATTATAAATATAATTGAGATATTATTTAAATAGGTAAACAAAATATTCATATATATTTAATATATTTTACTATCAATTTTTTCCATATCTTTTTACTTTATTTAATATTTATTTTATTACATTTATTATTACCGTTATTTGATTATAATGATTTTGATCTATTTTTGTATTTGTGAATATAATTTTCCCTGTATATTGTTTAATAATATGTAAATAGTAAAGTATGTTTTGCAATCATTATGATTACTATATATGATATTTTTTTATTCACTATATAAATATTAATATTATTCAACAACTGTACAAAATTTTTCTTTTTTTTCCCCCCCAATATTTGACTATTTTGCTATCGCTTTATTAATTATAATTTAAAGTTTGGGAATGTTCGGATTATATAATATTTTTACATATATATATTTTCCATATTAACCCTTATACTTTTTAAGTATATATTTCCCCTAACTTATCTAATTATACTTTATAATAAAATTGTATATGTAGCATGTAGTAATACGGAAGCCACCCACTAGTGCTATGTACTACAGTAACGCCCTCCCAACTGATACCTTCAATAAGTAGCCCTTACTATATTTAATTCAATAAAATATTCCAACTATGTATGTAATATCTCTGCATAAAGTGGGTTGTTATTTTTAAGAATTTTATCCTTCATTCATATTTTTAAGGCCAAGCACAAGCTAATTATGATAGTCTCACCTAAAAAGTTTTTATCAAGATTACTTGTACGGTGGTAAATAATTTATACATATATGTATATATATATTACATAAGATGTACTCACTAATTATAGATTAAATGAAATACACAATGAAATAGCGTGCAAATAATCAAGTACTTATTCAAAAAACCCTTAACTGCATAAGTATTTAAATGTAATTAATTACATGTTTAGTCATGTCATTGAAGAGAATAACATTCCCATGGGGGTTAAGATATCTAGTTCCATATGTGTTGTAGTCTTGGGAAGTAAATTGAAAGTTAAGTGTGAGGACGTTGGGAGTTTTAAAACATTATGAAATTAAAACTTTCTAATCCCACATATTTATAACTTTAATTCACAGTTTATGGTATGTTTAGCAGCTTGAAGTTAAATATACATATGACCAACCCTAGGAGCCTATCATTAAACTATTAGTTGATTGTTTCATATTTATGAAAAAAGACCTTGTGTGTTCTCTTGGATTTCATAAAGCACATTGTCATATTTAGGTGAAATTAGGCCCCACAAATTGAATTTGCTTATATTATGGACATAGTAAATACATATCTATAGTTTGCCTTGAACATCATAATAATCCATTCATTGTGAAAGAAATTACAAGAATGCAATAGAATGTAAAGGAACTGCTAAGAAAAAAATTAACAAGAACTAATAAAAATGAAAGGATAAATGTAGCCCGAGAAGCTCCTCCCATAAACTAGCATATGTATCACAAGTCTTGCAACAACTATAGTTACTACAAATTACACACAACTTGTCTAAACAATTGCATATTAATCTTTCAAAGCACGCTACAAATCAAAATAACTGGCCATATGATTATAAAGTCCCAATACTTTGGACGGACATATACAGATCTTCACGACCTATGATGGGTGATTACAAGTCTTGCGAGTCCATCAACTAACCAAGAGGAAAATTAACAAATATAAAATGTGAGATGGGCACTTTTGGGACCACACTAATAGAATATGATGTGATCCAACTCAAAACAACATCTTTTCTTGATAGCCACTGTCACTCCCATCCACCTTAAGATGAATAACCAGTTGAGATGGATTACACTTCAAAAAGATGGGGAAGAACAAGGCGAAGAGAAACAATTCTACTTGCACAGACATGACTAATTTGGAAGTAGGGTACAACTACAATTATCCCAATCAATATGTGACGAGCAATACACTATGTGCGTGCCAAAAGGAAAGCACTTGGACCATACTGTGCAAAAAAAATAAAAAAGGAGCTGTGAATTAACCTTAACAAACCTAATCCCAACTCGAGACAAAAAAAACCTGCTATGACCCACAAGATAATACACACACAGTTGCCTCAGAAATTAGGAAATAAGCTAACTGGGACCACAAAAGGGAGTGACAATGGTTTGATTCAAGAGGAGAGCAACATAAGTGGAGTGACAGCCATTGGATACAAGACCTTATGTGGACAAGAATTGAAGCAACTAAAACAGGATATTGCTGCCCACAAAATACCAATAGGACAAACCATAATAGCCCAACAATAGTGTGCAATATGGTTTTTGACCATTTCGGGCAAAGTGATGCAACATCACTACTTGCCTTCATTAAGTACTACATCATTAACCATCCAAAAAATTACTCAAAAAATCAAAACCTTAGTAGTCACCACGGGGAATGACTTACTTCTCCACTTATGGTGTGGAGAAAACCCAAACGTAATGCCAATGATTATAATAGATCAACCAGGGCTCATAATAGTAAACATCAGAGCATCAAACACATAAAACAATTTCCATCTACTGAATACACAAAACATCACGTAGAAAACATCAAGTACAGTTTATTGTATCCAACGCATTCAAAAGGGCACATAACAAAGTCATAACACACATTGCCACATAATCACTTATTGATGAAGAATAACAACTTGGGGTTGGGGATTGTATTAGAGCAATCGACACGTACTGGGACTTGGACTAGGTATTTAATATGGAGAAATTGTTCTTGCAAGAGCTTATAGTAGCTGATATTTGGAAGAGGCTAATTAAATATTGAAACTACAATACATATGACAGCCATGTAATATACAGATGGGGGATGCTTTTGTAGGGAATGGATTTACCTGCCATTTTTGAACAGATTTTGTTGGACAACAGGAAACTTGGTAGACTTTACTTGGACAATAGGATGATCCAGAAGCAGTTTATAAAATATGAGGCAAAATGTGAAAAGGAGACAGTAAGGCACCGTTGAAAGTGGAGAAAACAAGGCGCCATTTTGTGTGTGTGTGCACGCACACGCGAGTGTGGAAGAATAAATGAGATAGAAATGTATGTTTACATGGTTAGGGGCTTGGCTAAATGAGGTTGGCCTCAATTTATAAGGCAATTCCTCAATAATGCAGTACAATTAATAGGGAAATGATATGACTGCACACAGAAGAATGCATGCATGATAGAGTCACAAGAAAAAAAGAGCTAGTCAAGCATCCAATTAATTCATATGCATTATATACAACAAAGGGAATCAACCCAACAGTAACATGGTGCAGCCTTACAGCCCATAAAGGAAGACTACAATACAGTGAAAGAAAGCAAAAACAAGATTCACATGATCTAGATGTACATGAAGATACAAAAATAATATAACAGGCAATTATTGACTCATAACAGTAAAGTCAATGCTTGGGCACAGTTTGCATCACTTCTACTAAAAATTATCACAGTTACAACTCCTACAATCAGAATACATACAAACTAACATAAGAGCAGAGTATGTTGGCAGCCAATGGGCATATTGATACAGGATATCAAACCAAAAGCAAATGGAAGCCAGCAAAAAGCCAGCCAAAACATGTAGAGCTAAATTTGGAAAGGAATACTCCTAATAACTTGACTGACACCCATGTAGATTCATGGTAAACCCATAAGAAGCGAAGATATGTTTCACAAAGAATTTGTCCCTTTCAATATTAAAACATGTAGAGCTTCAAGTTGGCAACAAGAACGAGAAGAGGACCAAACCCCAACAATTGGCAAATAAACCACGGACACACCAACATACTGCCCAAAATCCCCAAGAATCAATTTCAACCCTCATAACCAGTTGCAGTAAAACTAAAGAGCTTCACTTCTGTGAATAAAACGTCAAATGAAAATTAAAAATCTAGGCAACCACCTAAACATGTGGATTCCAACATCATAGAGAAGACTAAAAGTACAAGTTAACCAATAGAAAACACATTCCATGGGTGGATAGCAGAGGCATATTCCAACAAATTCAAGAAATAAAAGCATAATACCATTCACTCCAAAAAAATCGACAATTAGTTTCCTGAATATACTGATTAACCACCCCTTTTAATGTGGTTCAAAAAGCAACAGAACAAAGGACTGGAAAAACCTATTCGAATACCAAAATATGCTAGAACCTTGCACACACATCATGCCAGATTTAACATACCCCAAATCTAACATAGGGCCCATCTATTTTAGACTCAAGTTTGATACAGAACAAACTAAAAACCTTAACCCAGAAAACATGTCGGAGTTCTTATACAATAAGGTTTCCTAACACAAAAATGTGGACTACAGGTGGGGGAGCATTTACGCAAAGGTGAGAACACTTTCACAATGTTTATACACGAGACATTTTTGGAGGTTCAAGCAATAAAATGGAGATGGGGGAAGGGGAAAAGGGCGACACAGTGAGAGAGTGTGTAGTGTGTGTGTGTGTGTGTGAGAGAGAGAGAGATGGGTGAAGGAGACAAATTCTTAAAGGGGGGTCAGACGCTTAGGAGAATGTGAAATGAAAGGGGATAATGGTTATTTGGGAGGCATATTGAGGGGTTTTCAGGGATTTTATTATAGGGGTTTTAATGCTACATGTTTGGGAGTGTTCTCCCACAACACGCTTGTTCTGGGAGAATGCTCCCAAACACTACCTTAGTCCTATTGGGATTATTAGACAATTTCAATTTTTACAGAGAGGCTATATTTATATATATATAGCCCTTAATTAGTTAATAGACAAAATAAGATTTTATATATTTTAATATTAATTAGTAATTAAGTTAATGCATTGTTTTGTGCTCGTCTTGGCAAAGAAATAATTTAATTTATTTCAAGTTTTTAAGTTAATTCAATTTGATAGTACTTTTATGGTTTATCTTTAAAATTTTCTCTTGGTCAACTAACTATGAAGATCATATCCATTGAGAAAATTAAGTATTATTACAAATAGTATTATTTCAAAATTATATTTAGACAGCTTAATTTGAATAAATTTTATTTCATCTTAACATGATGCTTTAATCATTTACTACAAAATAATGTAATATTAATACAAAAAAATAAATGACAATGTAAATATTATCATTAATAACGTATATTAAGTGATAATAACTTTTATGTCATCACTAATGATATTTTTTAAGTGACAATAATTTGTATTTTGTCACAATGTTATTTGATAGTGACAAAAAAATAATATTTTAAATTGTTACCAATAATTAGTGACACACCTATATATAGTAACAAAATAGTGACCAAAAAAATTATCACTGTTAGCTCAAGGCAAGATTTTCATTACCACCAAAACATTATCACTATAGATGTGTCAGTAATTGTTAATTGTAACAAGTTAAACATTATTCTTGTCATTATTTAGTTTGTAAAAATCATTAGGTAACAAAACAAAAAAAATTACTACTTAATTTATATTAATGATGATTTTTACATTATCACTTACTATTTTATCAATAATTTTTCTTTTTCTTGCAGTAACTTGTCTTTTTAAGCCATTAGTTTGATGTGCATACTTAGTATTGATAATAATTGTTATTTTTCTTAAAAATATATTTTTACTTCTATATTTATTTGAATGGTGTTTGTGAATAAATATTATATCATAGCAATAGTTATCTAAAATTTTCAATTTATGTTATTGAATTTCATTATTAAATACATTAGTAATTTAGTAATTTTATTTAGGGTGAATTACAGCCAAATCTCCTAATTTTTAGGTTTAATTACTAAAAAATTCTCACTTTTTTGTAAACCACAAATAAGCCCCTAATATGAGAAACTCATGTAGTATAGATGAAAAATATGAAAAGGAAGAATGCCATTACGACATAATCGACCAAGAAAAAAAAAATTGAATTACAACCACACCCTATGAGGATAGATGCAATTAATAAAGACACTAGTTTTTCATAAACTACAATAACCCACTAATATTAGTTATAGCTAATATACAATACAAAGGAAAATTTATGCACCAATTGCAAAGAAAACTGCTCTTGTTGCTGAAATGATAAGCTGAAAATTGATGAACCTGCAAAACTTGTTCATGAAATATTTATTATAGAACCTATTGCAAAATCTATTATTGAAAACCAGCATAAAAGATGAAGAGACAACATGTTGATGTTGCACTAATTTATTTTTTCCCCCTATTAGAAGAAAGAAGAGTAAGTAACCATGCAGCAAATAATTAAGAAAAGAATAATCAAATAACTGTGGCACCTCGGAGGTCCCAAAGTCACCACACCGCAACACTAACCCTCTCTAAGAGATTTTCCTTTCAAGGGCCAGTGCTAAGCGCAGACTAACAGAATAAAATGACAAATTATATTAAAAGAAAAACTTATAATTTATTCTTTGTATACTAATCTGAATGTTTGTTCTAGTTATAGATGAGTACACATATACTAGTGCCTGTGGTATGGCACTAAAGCCGCCATGGCTATAAGTCTTATTATGTATATATATAAACTTATTGATCTGGGCACATTGGGATTCAAACAAAAGATAATTTCTTTCTTCTCTATTCTCAAGTTTCTTCTTTTGGTATGACCAATCCAACCTCATCTGTATAAATAGAAGTATAAGGGTGAGTCTGAATGACTCAGTGAGGAAAGTTGGAGAGAGTTACTTGTATAGAGCTTATTCTACAGTAGAAGATGGTAGAGTGAGAATTTAAGTAAGAAACAAACATGAGAGGCTAACTAGATTTCTATAACAAGCTTTTGTAATAAATGCTTTATAAGTCAGATACACATATATTTGAGGTATCTTAAGGTTTTATCTAAATTAAGAGATGTTTCAATTAAATTACTTATAAGAAACCTTATCATATCAAAGACATCATAATCATATCAAACCTTTCATGTAACTCCATCATTGTCCCATACCAGCAAGGACAATTCATAAATCTTAATGCCTTTTTCATATTCAGACTTAAATGTACATGAATCCAGAGGTGGCCCCCGTTGCATAGCCGCACATGGCACTTAGTTCCTTAAACTTCATTCATAGGATTTTATCATTTAAGGTACAAAACACAGCTGAAAGATGTCTAGTACTGAAATCCAGAGGTGCCAGTGATGATAAATTCAAGAGATGGCCCTCACTACATATCCTCTTTCAACTAGTGTGGCACTTTGCTCTGTCCGGCACATACTTTACACAACTGACCGAATAGGATATTCAAAATAGTCAAGAATACAATAAATATAGCAGAAGGTGTCAACCTTTGGATTCTAAAGGTGGCCCCCACTGCACACCCCTTGTCAGCAAGTGTGGCACTTATCTCTTAATTCGACGAGTAGGATAAGAAGATTTATAATAATTAGAAAACACGAATATTTTTCAAGTTATAACTTATCTGGAGTAGGGAGACTTATTCATAAAATATTTTAAACAATCTTTTCTATTTGGAGATGTTTTGAAAGTGTCCGGTATATGAGGTTCTTACTTTGCTTAATTAAGTAGCATAGTTTTGATTATAAATAAACAAACGAAATAAACATTAATGCCATGATCTTTTGATTAGGAATACTTCAAGATTTCAACCGGCTCAAACTTACCAAGCAGACCAAATAATTATCGTTATCATAAGTGAGGCATTTTAGAAAGTGCGAAAAGATTATATGATTTTAAGATGTAGTTATTAACAAGTAATAGATGAAATTCAGAAAGGAATAAAAGACCCCACGTATCAATGATCAAGGTGTTCCTGAAAACACGAGATAGGTATATAATTTTAGAAAAGATATTGCAAAAGAATAAAATACCCTACATATCAATAGTCAAGGTGTTTTACGAAAAAAAGGAATTATAGGTAACAAAATAGCAATTTAGAAGGAATAGAAAATCTCACCGATTCCTATTATCGAGATTCTCCAACAAACTTGTACACTTAATTACCTAAATTTAAGATTCAATTATTATTGATCATTTTTTTGGTAATAATATTATGAGGGAATGAAAATAAAAATTAGTTTACTTAAAGTACTATATACCATTTTAACTATTTAGTTACTAGTTAATAATTCAAGCGACCATCCTTGTTGATATATATATATATATATCCAAGAGTAATCTTTCCTATTTATTAATTCCCAAATGAATTGAATATATCTTAATACTTTTCTTATCACATTGTTCCAAGAATTACATAAAATCATTTTATCTAAATCATATTTTAGAATTTCCACCAAATCCAATTAAATTCAAACCCCAATTATCCAACATAATCTCATAATTCAAACAACATAATCCAAACATTCATATTTGATCACATTTATCAAAACAAATTCAAGTTAGCATCATCATAACATGTTCACAATTACCCAACAATACTTGCCTATTTCTAGAATCACATAGTCAACTGTGTAGTTTCCTAAAACTAATTTTTTTTTCCAAATCTAAGGTATTTGGACGGTGGTATTTACCTCAGATGATCTTTAAACATGATGAAATTTCTAATTATGGCCCCAATTTGTTGATTGAACAGGTTGATTTTTTCTAATTCTTGTTTAAAGTGAGCTTTTGACCTAGTCATGTTCCTGGTGGTAGGTCGCGGTTCCTGCCCCTTTTCGATTGAAATACCACTTCAATTTTAGTGATTCCTAGTCTTAAGATTATCTAAATTCATAGAGCTTTCCAATAATAATTCTACTTCATCATTTGAACGACTAATTCTTCAGATATAACTAAAATAAAACTGCCCTCGATTCGGATAGTTTTTGCCTGCGTGAAGCAGTGCTGATTTTGGCAGAGTTTTTAGGTTGATCTAGGTGAAATTTTTTGAAATATATGCTATTAACATGATATAGACATCAGGGGCTTTCCCAATATGGGTTTGCATGGATGATCAAGTGGTTGGAGAGTGGGTTTTCAATTTTTGAAGATTGAAGCTAGTAGCAGTTTTATTGATTGGTAAGTTTATCTTGATTTCTGCAGCATTTCTGAAATTTAGGGGCTGAAAATTTTGGGGAATTTCTGGAGAATTTCGGTCCTTGATGGATTAGGGAAGATTAGGTATGGTTTTTGCTAGCCAAATTACAACACCCCCAAATTCGGTATTTTTGGATAGTAAGAATTTAGAAATCAAAGTATTGGCTGATTGAATTTTAGGGCTTAAAAAAAAATAAAAAGGACTTGATTGTAAGAATTTTGGAAGTTTTAGGGTCAATTCGCAAATAAGTTAAACTTGATTTGATCACATTTTGAAACTTTAGGGGTTTGCGTGGAACTTTCTAGGTTAACTGGGTCTAACTCCAACTTTTAAAGGTTGAAGGACCCAAATGAAATGCAGCAATAAGTTTTAGGGGCCAATTGTAAATTTTTTAAAAGTCACCCTTTTAAATATCAAATTTTCTTTTCTTTCCCCCTCATTTCTTCTTCTTCTTCTTCATCGCGACCAGCTACTCTTCTCCTCCGGTGATTTCCTCTGACAAACCCCATCCCTCAAATCTAAATCGATTATCGTCTTCCCTTCACCTCCAACAACACAATGGTACCTCTGGCATGACGTTCCAATCGACGAACATCCAAAAAAGTAGAGCTAAAAACTTAATCGTGGCGGAGCTCGACGAGTCTGGCATGGTAGTTGCTTAAAGAGGCTTCTGGGCAACTTTTCTGAAAGCCCTCAGCTCGGGGATCATGGTGGTGCCACTACATGGGAGTTTCATGTGGCAGCAAAGGCAGAATCCGACGAGATCTTCACAATAGCGGAAGGTAGCTTTGAGGGTTTTAGGGTGGCGATTGAAAGCTTTTCTGATGGAGAAACCCAAAACAGAAGAGGGCATTGGACAACTCTCATCGAGAGGCATTTTCTGGTGGTGGTGTTCATATTTTCCGGTAACGGTGGATGGTGGCAGTGGCAAAAAGAGAGTTCCACCTCCTCGACACAACGATCGTGGCTGTATTCTTGATTTGAGATTCCGAAGCTTCGATTATCAAATCTTGGGTTAAGGTTTTGGTTATGACCTTGAAAATATTCATGTATATTGTACCCTTTTCCCATTGTGAACCTTGTAATTATGCCAAGATTGTGGATTATGGTATCATTGGTATATATATGTATATGTTTCCCATGCAGGAAGTATTGTATAGTTAGTGGACCCGGACATGCCATGTTATATGTCAAACTTAGACTAAATAAATTTATTAAGTGATTAAACTTTAGTTCATGGATTTAAGACCTAAGTGGCATTAGTTGGGCTTAATTATGAGGGAATTAAGCTATTATTGTAGTTTTAGGATGATATTATAGGAATGATTATGTAATTAAGGACTAGATTGCATGCTATTATTTGAACTGATACAAAACCTTGTGGCTATTTTTGAAATTATCGGCATAATTAGAGCACTTTGTACCGATGGTACCTATTGAATCTTAATTATCATGTTAATCAATAAGCTAGTGATTTTAGAATGCTAATAGTGTAATTTTAGAAAACTATTAGAGTTGAATGGGGATTTTGACTATGAATATACTCTTTTGATTAGGTGGCGAAGAAGTGGCTTTTGCCGACCATTAGATTGCTGACTGCGATTGCCTTTTTCTAAAACTACTAAGATGAGGGTCAGCCGACCTGGCTTTGATTACCTTGTTATTTTGAGAATTAATGTTCTTGAATCGTTTGAACTCCTTGATTGTTGGAATTCTTTATACTTATTTGTGTTTGTTTAGTAAACCCCTGTGAGGATTTGTTTCTTTAAATCTTACTTCTATTGTAGAATATTTTGTTCCTGTTCTAGTGTCCAGAACTCTTATCATGTTATTCCTTTTTGGTCCCTCATACCCCACAGCCTTGTCGGCTGACCCTGTGTTTATTGTTAGTTTTTTGCAAATGTGGTTGCTATTAAAAAGATCTTGTCAATCTAATGTTCTGTCTCCTTTTTGACTTACCTTGAAATCCCAAAACGGCCTTACCAGCTACTGATTGTTCCAGTCTCGTACCTTGTTATATACATGTTTATGGCTTAACGGTTAGATTCTTATCTATTGGCATTATATCTTATCTACCTATGGGAAGACATGGGCGGTTATCAACCAATGGGAAGACACAGGCAATTTTGAACTCATGGACGCCATGGGTGGTTTTCAATTCATGGGATGCCATCGGCGGTTTTCACTCGGAGGGACGCCATAGGGGTTTAGGCCCAAAGCTAGGTCTGAAAGACAGTCAGGCAAAATGGACCAACGGAGACATATCTTTCGGCTAGTACCCATCTACGATCCTGACTTATAGGTAGTTAGAGGTAGCGAATTGCGAATGACAGGATTCGACATGCAGTCGACCATGCCATATAAACAAATTATTACTTGCTGATCTGAGTGCTCGAGCAATGGATCGATAAGAAAATCTTATTTATGCTACATCGATGCCCAATACTAGCAATTATAAATTGATCTGGGAGTAACAAGGTTGGAATGACCAATAATCTAATAAATTTGATATCATGAGTGGTATGTACATTATTGATCCATATTAAAAATTATTGCTTGTTACCAAATTGTTTAATGATTGTTGTATCTTAATAGCTTTCCTTTGAATCCTATCCTTTTCTTTTCCCTCACTAAGTCCTTAGGACTTACCCTTCTGTACTATTTTGATTTTCTGAGACAAGATTAGGTGATGAACTCGGATCTCCCGCTTGGACATGAGCATGTTTTGTAATAGATAACGTGTTTGAATGTACATATGGAATCATTTAAATGTCAAGTTTGGATTTTGAGATTTTGTGATATGTCAGGATCGACAATGATAACCTAAAGGTATGTGTATGTTATGTTGACTGTTAAGGAATAAACCATGGCATGCATTTAGTGTTTTATCAAGGTCTATTTAAGTTGAAATTTGCTGCTATCTCTAATAAGTTCTGAAAAATTTTCTTATGGGCCTATTACTTGTTTATGATTTAAGATTAAGATTAAATTGGTGGCACCTCAGCTTGGGTGCTATCCAGAGATGGGACGTTACAGAGGTGGTATTAGAGCCTAGGTTTTTTATGACCTAGGTTAACATGAGAATGATTGTGGTGACTGGAATTGACGGATTTACTAGAGATCGAACTTAAATTAGGAGTCATCTAAGATGCGAACACTTAGGATAAGGAAAAACCTGAGCTATTGTGGGATCTGATCCTAGGATATAATTCTCGAAATGTGGAATTTTTGGTTAATAGAGACTAAACTTGATTTTGGAAATGATCTAGATGTATATGCTTGAGGTAAGGAATACCTAAGTTATATCGAGATATGATTTTGGAATGTGAAATCTTGGGATAGGAAAATATGAAGTTTGATTATGGAATTAAATGAGGTTTTATTGTGAACTTGAATGTGGAATTAAATAGGAATATGAATTTTTGGAATAAGGCTTGACATTAAAGAAGTAAAGGGTTATGACTTGGATGGCCAACCAATGAATAACCTTTTACTTCTGGTATGTCAGGCATATGAACGTATAGTGCTTGGAAATGATGGTGCTGTTTAAGAATTTTGGTGTTATGCAAACAATATCTGTGAAGGTTGAGTTTGATAAGTGGATGACTATGTTGGGAGAAATTGTGCTTGGTGTGAAAAGAGTTACTTCGAAAATCAATATTTTGCGTGCAACGTATTTGGAAGTTGTACCTAGCGAATAAGGATCATTCTAGGAAAATATGAAATGGCCAAAAAGTGATTACCTTGAGGCGAATAAGTTCCTACTACATACTTACAGATGAGAATTAGATGAATAAATACATAGAAAAAGGGATTATTGCGAGAATAAATGTATTTGGAAAATGAATGAACGACTATTAGAATGAGGAATGTTCGCCCTATGTGTATAATTGGAATCTAAATAGTATGTTTATATTGGCAGGGAATATGATGATAGGAATTTGGGACTAAGGGATGCAAATTAAGAAAATTATGGAAATAATCAATGATGAAAGATACATTTCTAGGACGATAAGTGTATGATCCAGTAATCTAGGGATGTCAAGTACGGGACTCTTTGAATTTTGAAAAGGTGAAAATTTGGAGAAATATTTCACGTTTAAATGTGTTTTGTGAGATTTTAGATTTATGAGTTGAGAATTTTCCTGAACGGAGTCGCATTTACTGATTTAAAAGGTCATATGAACAAATTAATATTGGAGGAATTCATAGGGTATGAATTAAACGATATAGTGGTCTACCGAATGGTTGTTGAAAGCCATGGAGTTACGAGGAACCGTATAAAAAGTTTGAGGAGAAACTAGCAAAATCATTTTTGGAATATAGGAAATAATAGATAAGAGTAAAGGAATCAGCTAAGAAAGAATTAGAAAACAAAAAGAAGGACAAAGAAGATGTTGTTATTATTATGGCAAATAGGAATGTGGATAGATGATAGAGATCGGTGTCAATTAGGGAAGTTGTCAAAGGTGCGCATATATGCATATGGGTGACTTGTTAGCTCAGTAAGTGGAATAGGATGAACATTTCAATATCACAATGATATACTGGATTTAGTAAGTTCTACCCCCTCACCCATGATTTAAATATTAGATAGGTAGATTGGTAGCTTAATATACTCAGGAATCCTTGGTAGCCATTCTGATATTATTAATATCTAAGATGCACGATATGGGCTAATAGATCTCGAGCTCGCTCTTTAAGGCCAGCAATTGCGATACTATGGGATATGACATTGCCAAAACATCCACAAATGTGAATGTGATCCTCATTCGACTAAGTCATGGTGGAAGGTCATCAATCGATGAAGCTAAACACTCCAAGATGGTGATGAGGATGGTTTAAATTAGAAAATCTCATGGGAAAAATTGAAGATAATTTTAGGTCTTATTTCTCCCCTGCTAGTAGATCCGAAGAGAGGAAGATTGGTGGTATGAAACTTATTACAATGGGAGGGTGGACCTTATAACCCTTTTGATGAGCAAATGAGGTTAGTAATCTAGGAAATATAATAGAGACCATGTGAAGGATAACCTTGAGAAAATTTTAAAGTTTTATTCCCTTAATTACTGAAAGAGTCAGACCAGTAAACTATAGGGATGTGAATTAAGGAATGACGAGAAAATTGGAATAGCGAGTAAACTTGATGAATAAAGGAATTGAGGATACTACTTACTTTTGGGAAGGACCTTACATCACTAATTAGGATTAGTAGAGCAATAGTAAGAGTTCAACAAGACATATCAAGTTTGAGAAATTGGGATATCCATTTTCCTCATAAGCTATTTTTACCAAATGCAGATGTTTGGGGTTTGTTTAGAATTGATGTAAAGGAAAGGATATTATTGAATGAGAAACTCAAGGAAAATATAGGTCAAGAATTGCCATTTTTTTGTAATAAAGACAAAGACATTATGAATTAAGATAATATTTTGGGATTGATTTATAAGGATCTTGTTAGAAACTTGAATTGCTTGCAATTAAGGAATAACTATATTACATATGTGTTTAGGCTATGATCTCCCAAACATTTAAGGAAATAATTTTACCTAAGTTACAAACAATTAAGTACGACCAGAAAATATGTCAAGTACAAGTTCTTGGGGTTCTTCAGATTGGTATCAATAAGTGCATTAGTGAGATCAACTAAGGAAATTCTAGATTCATATATGTTTCGTAAAGGAAATTTGGGAATACAAGGATAATTTCATACGCCTTGGGAAAACTTAAGTCATAGAATAACCTATTTTGCTTGTGTTTAGGATTATTGATATTGTGATTGGTTAAATGAAACAAAGATATCATTTAAGAGTTGAAGAAGAGAAATTCTTACTTATGGTGAATGTACTGGTAAATATGCTTTGGGTCAACCTGGGATTGACAAACACTTTGTGTTTGAAAAGAAATTAATATATTCAGTGATTGGCAAGATAAGTAAAGGATATGTATAAATATCACCGAGATAAAGGAAAACAGGTGGCTGAAGGTTTTGTCTAAGTTTTTTTTTGTCAAAACAAAATCTAACACTGTATATTTTGGCTTCATACCCCAGATGGAGTTTAAGGAATAGTAGGCGTATAGGATATGTCTATACCTAGTATGTTTAAGTTTTGTGAATCTGTATCCAGTTACTTTGGAATGTATGATAAGTTATGAAATCTAGCATGTTAGGTTTGAATTTGACTACTCTTTTATGCGAATATCATGTAAGTGTGAACTTGTGATGTTGTTAGTTGTTTATTGCCGTAATGGTTTTACGATCTTTTATATAAAGGTATGCACTCTGTCAAAACTAAGATGGCTAATATTTCAAGTATTGTAATGACAGGTGATTGAAGCATCAAGGAACAAGAATGTTGTGTACCGGTATTAATCGAAGATGAGAATATGGGGACCAGATTCTTTTAAGGGGGAAAGATTGTAACACCCCCAAAATTTGACATTTTTGGAAAATAAGAATTTATAAATCAAGGTATTGGTTGATTGGATTTTAAGGCTTGAAAATAAATTAAAAGGAGTTGATTGAAAGAATTTTGGAAGTTTTGAGGTCAATTCGCAAATAAGTTAGATTTGATTTGACCACATTTTGAAACTTTAGGGGTTTGCATGGAAGTTTCTAGGCCAACTGGGTCTAACTCTAACTTTTAAATGCTGAAGGACCTAAATGAAATGCAGCAATAAGTTTTAGGGGCTAATTGTAATTTTTTTAAAAGTTACCCTTTTTAGTATCAAATTTTCTTCCCCTCTCCCCCCCCCCAAAAAAAAAGAAAAAAAAACTTCTTCTTCTTCTTATTTTTCTTCACCACAACCAACCACAATTATCCTCTGGTGATTTCCTCCAGCAAACCCCTATCTCGCTCTAAACTGATTATCCTCTTCCCCTCACATCCAGCAACATACTAGTACCTCTGGCATGGCGTTCCAGGTGACGAACTGCTAAAAATGTAGAGCTAAAAGCTCAACCGTGGCGATCTCGACGGTTTCGATGGGGTAACGGTGGAAAAAGGCTTCCAGGCAGCTTTTTTGAAAGACCTTAGCTTGAGGATCACGGTGGTGCCACTGTATGGGAGTTTCATGCAACGGCGAAGGCAAAATCCGATGAGATCTTCACGACAGCAAAAGGTAGCTTTGAGGGCTTTGGGGCGGAAATTGAAGGCTTTTTCGGTAGAGAAACCTGAAATAGAGGAGGGTGTTGGACAGCTCTCGTCGAGAGGCGTCTTTTGGTGGTGGCGTTCATCTTTTTCGACGATGATAGAGGGACAGTTTCACTTCCTCAATGCAACGATCGTGGCTGTGTTCTCGATTTGAGATTCTGGAACTTTGATAATCAAATCTTGGGTTAAGGTTTTGGTTATGACCTTCAAAATATTCATGTATATTGTACCATTTTCCACTGTGAACCTTGTAATTATGCCAAGATTGAGATTATAGTATGATTGGTAAATATATGCATATGTTCCCTATGCAGGAAGTATTGTATAATTAGTGGATTCGGACATATCATGTTATATGCCAAACTTGGACTAAATAAATTTATTAAGTGATTAAACTTTAATTCATGGATTCAAGACCTAAGTGGCATTGGTTTGGGATTAACTATGAGGAAATTAAGCTATTATTGTAGTTTTAGGATGATATTATGGGAATGATTATGTAATTAAGGACCAGATTGCATGCCATTATTGGAACCGACACAAAACCTCGTGGCTATTTTTGAAATTATTGGCTTAATTAGAGCATTTTGAACCAATGGTACCTATTGAATCTTAATTATCATGTTGATCGATATGCTAGTGATTTTAGGATGCTAATAGTGTAATTTTAGAAGACTATTAGAGTTGAATAGGAATTTTGACTATGAATATACTCGTTTGATTAGGTGGCGAAGAAGTGGATTCTGCTAACTAATAGATTGCTGACTACGATTGCCTTTTCCTGAAACTGCTAAGGTGAGGGTTTGTTGACCTTGGCTTTGATTACCTTGTTATTCTAAGAATTAATGTCCCTGAATTGTTTGAACTCCTTGATTGTTGAAATTCTTTATACTTATTTGTGTTTATTTCGTAAACCCCTGTGAAGGTTTGTTCTCTAAATCTTGCTTTTGTTGTAGAATTTCTTGTTTCTGTTCTGGTGTCCAGAACTCTTATCATGTCATTCGTTTTCTATTCCTTGTACCCCACAGCCTTGCCAGCTGACCCTGTGTTTATTGTTAGTTTCTTGTAAATGTGGTTGATGCTAAAAAGATCTTGTTGATCTAATGTTTTGTCGTATTCTTCTTGTTGACTTACCTTGAAATCCCAAAACGGCCTTGTCGACGGTGTACTGAGTATATTGCTTGTTCCAGTCTCATACCTTGTTATATACATGTTTATGGCTTAAAGGTTAAATTCTTATCTGTTAGCATTATATCTTATCAGCCCTTGGGAACCCATGGGAAGACATGGGCGGTTTTCAACTTATGGGACGCTAGGGAGGTTTGGGCCCAGGGCTAGGTCCGAAAAACAGTTGAGCAGAACGGACCTACAGAGACATATCTTTCAGCTAGTACCCATCTACAATCTTGACTTACAGGTAGTTGGAGGTAGTGAACTGTGAGTGACGGGATCAGGCATGCAGTTGACCATGCCATATAAACAAATTATTACCCGCCGAGCTGAGTGCTCGAGCAATGGAGCGATAAGAAAATCTTATTTATGCTACATAGATACCTGATACTAGCAATTATAAATTGATCTGGGAGCAACAAGGTTGGAATGACCAACAATCTAATAAATTTGATATCGTGTGTGCTATGTACATTGTTGGTCCAAATTGATTCTTTGGGATAGTTTGCGTAAATACTAGAACTTGGTGTGGGAAAATGGTTGAGGGTTGGTCCCTATTTATGGGCAATGTGACTTTGCTTATTTACTTTAGAGGTCCTTGGTATTTTTGTTCTATTCTAATTTGACCCTAAATTTTTTATTGCAATTTAGTCCTTGATCTCTTGTTTCATTTTGAATTGGTCCTAGGAAATAAATAAAACTTCTATTTTATATCTTACTTTTATTATATATCTAATATATATAATGATGTATTTGTACCTTAAGGCATATATGTTTTGTGCCCTATAAACTTAGGGTGCATGGCTAAATTTATAGTGTATGTGTATTTTGGAAATTTTAAGTAATCTTTAGATTAATTTATTTAATCTAGAATGCTACTAATTCAATCAAAAGAGATAATTTCATAAGATAATTTATCTATATAGAAATTTAAATTTGATTTCCTATAGTAACTAGATAAGCTTAATAATTTAATAATAATAATAATAATAATAATAATTTTTTTAAGGAAAATTACTTATGAGAAGAGGTGGGATGTTATAATAATTGTACAACCAAAAAAGTATAATGTAAAGGAAATGTAACATATAATCAGCTTGCAGCTTAGATTAATTGCTATTACATAACATATATTTCCATAATACAAAGGAAATATAATAATTTCGATACATAATTCCTACTTCCCCAGTATTTGAAAAAATTGACATATCAAAAATAAAGTAAAAAGTACTATATCTTCTATGAAAAAGCGTATACAATAAATTTTCATTTTTATTATTACAATAATATTACAATTAACTCCTTACAATATTTCAAATATATTATAGTTACCATCTAAAAAAACTTTAACATCCTTAATATATATATATATATAACCCTCAAGTGTATTTTCATTACGCTAATTTGGTTGGGAAAAAACTCATAAAGGTTATTGAACAGAAGGGTGATTTTAGACGTTTAGATTTTTTTTAAAGACATTGCCAGCAAAAACCTAAAGGCAACTAACAAATCGTTGAACAAGGCAAAATGTTAAGGTGTTATTTATAATTTATGAAAAAATGAGGGTCTTTTAATAATTATGCCTAATCTTAGGGGGTGTGCATGGGTGTCGTATGACATTCACCCTTTTATTTACACGTATCTCCAACATGAATGATAATTTACTTCAAGAATCAATATTTCAGGGTATAAGCTTATCTTAACGTACATTTATTGTTTTGACCTCTTTAAAGTAATGAATTAATTATTTGATTAAGATGGAAAAAAGCGGATAAGAATAATAATTTTGATATCTTGTTATTTAAAAAATTATTACTTTCTTGTAAAAAGAGTGTAAAATTTAATAAATAAATAATTTTGTAGTTGTTGACATGTAATTAAGTCCTAAACTTATCATAGGTTTTTTGAATTTAGTTATTTTTAAAATAAGCTCTTTTAAATATGCAAAATAACTTTATCATTTCTTCAATATTTATTTAAAATCAAAGTTGATTATGATGGATTTAGAATTGTAATTTATGTTATTTAAAAATATTAACATGAAATGTATATATTTATTTTTTAATTTCAATGGCGTGCATTTCATATATTCCTTTCCATTACTATTTTCAAATATTTTTATATGTTCATATAAGAATTTATCTTTGGTCTTAATTTTAATTTTACTATTATTTTAGTTGCAATTCTTTCAATTTATCTAGACAAAGTAGGAATTTTTATAAACTTCATATTTGAATAGTGTACCTTGAATAAGGTGATTTTTCAAAATTTTCAAATAAATTGCAATATTTTATTATTTGGTTGAATTTATTCCAATTTACTTATTAAATAAATAAATACTATATACTTTTTCATAATAAATTCATTAGCATTATGTAATTTTCCCATTTCTAGTTATGTGCATATAAAAAGAAAGATTTTATGTTTATGTATAACATCATGTGTTTTGGTAAGTTTATTCCATCTTTATTTGTTTCTAATATTTTTATAAAAAATAACTTTATTTATCTTCCAGTAAATAAAAGCAAAATTGAGATTTATGTGGATTTCTTCTTCTTTATCTTTAATTTTCTTTTCTCCTTTTCTGCAATAAACTAAAAATCAAAATTTCCCCAAAAAATTTAATCAACCACAATTGCTCCTTTGTCAGCGTCATTTGTTTATCTTGTTCTACCTGTTAAAATAAAACATATATAATTATTCAATAGAAAATTATGTATATACAGTTAGAACCCAAATTGTATTAATAAAATAAATACTTTTTTAAATAATTGAAATATTTTGTATTTTAATAATTTATAATTACTTTAAAAAATTTAAATATTAAAAAAAATTGTGCCTTGATATAATGAAAAATAAATGTATGAAGTAAACAAGTTGAACTGTTTAATAAAGGTGGGTTTTAAAAAATATTAACCTTAAATTTTCATCTAAAGAATTATATATTTTTATTTTTAATTTACTTATACAATTTTTTATAAAAAAGTACAAAATTTATACAAATAAAATATTTGATAACTATGTTACTTTAAAATAACAAGTATTTTTTTGTATTTAATAAATTCTTCTTTGTATTTATACAGATATAATCACTTTATTTTCAGTTTAGATAATATATTATTTAATTATTTTTTAATACAAAACTATTCAATGATTTGACCAAACAAATTATTTTTACATGTATCTTAATTAAATATTTTTTTCCTGACAACTTAAAATTTTAAATATACCTACTTTTCAAAAAAAAAAATTATACAAAATATAATTGAAAAGTTATAAAATACTTAAAAAATCATGATTATATCTTATATTTTGACTTGCTTAAATTATGAGAAGTTGATGCACTGATTTATGCGGATAATTAATTTAACAATTCCTTAATTAGTAAAAGATTTTAAAATTAAAAAAAATAATTAATTATTTATTAGTTGATATGTAAGTCCTCAATTTATTAAAATTTTGAAATTATATTATTTTTGTAATGAACTTTTCTAGATATGTTAAATAATTTTAGATAAAATCATATATATAGAATATAAGAAATAATACAATATGACTTTAGAATCTATTTCAAATATAAAAACTTACTTACCACAATATCTATAAACTCTGATTTCATTCTTATATTATCAAAATTTTCTATTAATTGTTTTTTAATTTTTTAACAACATAATAATGGAGAACTCATTCTCAATTATTTGAAGAAATTTTTTTTATAGGAGACATCTATAGTTGACATAGTTGAATTCTTTTCAAGAACTTGATAAATGACCATTTAAATGGCAAATGATATAAATTTTTAGATTTTCATTACTTTTATTTACACAATTTTATATTTGTATATTGTACATTTTTTTGTATTTTTTTTACTTGGTAATAAGTCATGAAGAATGTTTTGCATATGTATACTATTATATATATATATATATATAGCACAATTTTATTTATTACAATTATGCAACTTTGACCAAATTATGAATTTTTAGAATTTTAAGTTTTTTAATTAACTTAAAGCATTTTCATTGATTTATAGTTTTTTTTTAGTTTTATTTTAATCAACTAACTTATCCGTTACAACTAAAACCTCATGTTGCATTTATCCTAATTGCAAGATTAATTTTTATCCATGCAGGATAATTTTAAAGTGTTCATAGTGATAGATTTTATTTCATTATAAAAATTCAAAAATTCATAATCATAAATTTAATATTTTATCTCCTTACATAAATTTAAAATTAAAAAAAATTAGTTATTGAATTTATATTTTACTATTTTTCGTGCTACAATTTTTTTCGATTCTCTAGATAAAATATATTATTTTTGTGTGCATTATATTTGAATAATCCAATAGAATAGTGTCATTTTATGAAGTATATTATTTTGCTAAGTGGTTGAAATTAATCTAATTTTCTTATCAAATGAATAAAGAAAAAAATATGCATTTTTTATATCAAATTCATTTAATCAATGGATTTAATAAATATATATATATATATATATATATTAATTACTTAATTATACCTTTTTTTATGTGGAATTTACTTAATTATACTTGGTATCTATATTTCACTTAACTAAATATTTACTTATTTTTGTAGTATTCTTATAAAAAATATTTTATTTCACTATCAATATATAGATAATCAAGTGTAAATAAATTATTTATATCACGCATACGCAATTAGAAACTTAAAATTCATTACTAAACAAAATGCTCTTTTGTATAATATGTATATATATTATTTTAATAACTTATACTTTGACAATTTTTATAACTAAAAATATTTTTTCATAACTTGACATGATGAAAAATGATTCATAAAGTAGACACACTGAGATTATCTATAAGTATATACTTAAAATTCAATAATTTAATTAAGAAAATATAAAGGTTAATTTTTTTACAAAAAAATAGATATTTTTATTTTTTTAATTTAACTATATATTTTAATTCCAAGAACAATTTAAAATTTTATCTAAACAAAGTAGTTGACAATTTAAGTTATGTGAAAATAAATAAACTATTTTTTTATCCAATAATCTTTTCGGTATTTTAGAAATATAATATCTTTATTTTGAGTTGAATTATATTTATTTATTAATTCAATTAGTGTCTCCTCAACAATTTAGAATTTAAAATGTATATAATTTTATAAATGATTTATATTCAATATATTTTATGAGGAAAAATACAACTTAGCAACCATGAGTATCTTTCATATATTATGATTTAAAATCTTTACAACTTACCAATTTCTTATAAGAAGGATAATATATTTATTTTTATGAAATATCAAATCATTTATTTATTAATAATTTCGTATTGATTGATGTGTAAGTATTGAACTTATCAAAAGCTTTTCATATTTAATTATTCTTAAGATATTTTTTCTAAATATGCAAAATATTTTTAGATTAAAATCCTATATTCAGAATATAACTAATATTTTTCGTTTGAATGTAAAATATATAATAAACATGTGAGATTACTTCCGCAACTTCCATTATCTCTCAATTTTATTTTTGTATTATTAAAAATTTCAACTAAAAAGCTTTTTTGTTTTTCAAAACTTAACACAGTATTAATATCTGATGCAATCTTTTTTAAGGTATACGAGTAGTTAATGCATGCGATTTTTACGCGCGCAATAATATTTTGAGTTACCCAAAATTTATATATAAAATAATTTTAATTATTGAGTAAAGATAAGGTTGATTTAAACACTTAATATGATAAAAAAGATAATGGAGGATGGAATATTCATAATATGAATTTGTGAATTTGTAAATTTTGTGAAAAATACAATTTTAATCTTATTGGATTATCACTTCTAAAGGATAATTTAAAGGCTAAATTTGGATATCTATAAAATTGATATCCTAACTACTTTTTTTATGTTGAACTCTTCAATTTATTCTTACATTGTCAATTTTCATTGTTGAAATATTTAAAGGTCGAACTATGTTAAAAAACAAAAATATTGTTAGGATTATTATTTTGATATATGATGATGATACATTTAATTCCTTTAATACAATAATTCACAATCTGTTTCCATCTTTAGTTAGTATATTATTTGGGAAAAATATTGCTAATCTCTTATACATGGAAAGAACATATTAAGAATACAAATGAACGCTGAATATCTGCTTTGATTGATTATTCGCATCGACACATGGTAAGTTATTGTTGAAGCCTACCTATGGAAAGTTACCATTGGAACATCCGAAGCATGAACAAAGGTCTACTATTTAATTCTAAAAAGAAGAACTCAGAAGAACAAGCATTTGCTTACAGTAATATTTAGCTCTAATCATCAACTTTCTTAAACTACCATGTTGGAGAAAAGAAAAGGGTGTGTTGTTTACTTCCAGCTGGAACTACCATTAGTCATACAGTCTTCTGATCTAGGGATCTTGGAATATTCCTTCCCTTCTACTGTATTGGTTTGTTTGACATAGTTTTAATTGGTTTTATTTTGCTTGTTCATATTCATTGAACTCATTTATACTAATTCTCTTTGGAATTCTTAGTGAACTCTTGCACATTAAAATCCTAAGTGAAAGCTTAGATACTGGATTAGGCTTGTCGAACCACTATAAATTTGGTGTCTCATTTACCTTTTCATTATCTTTAAATTGTGTTATTCCATTTGAAACTTCTAGTTTAATACTGTTATTCTTTTTGACAATAAATTTGCTTTTGGCTTAATTCACCCCCTCTTAGACCTATTATATTCAACAAATAAAACTTCCATTTTAGACATAAAACAACCTTTTTTTTTTATAATAACATCGATAAATACATTATTGGTCTAGTTGAAATTTTCAAAAACTTGATAATAAACACTTGAAATAGACTCGTTCTTTACAATTTTGAGTAAATGTATTTGCACATTTTAAATATTTATATCATATACATTCATTTATATATTTTTTATTTAATAAACATTTATGAGAGAGTATGTTATATACATAATATTTCTAGGAATAGCATTGATCTGTAAGATTTTATAAGAACTAGGAATTGTATTAAATTATTTGTATATTTCGTATCTAATAAGATATTAATAAGTGGCATGCATTAAATTAAAAATTAAAATTTTTATTGTTTTATAATAATTTACAGTATATGCAAAATATGTTACTAATGATGTTTAAAATGATAAAATAAATCCATAAACAAAAATAAATAAACCTTATCATATTAATAAATAATAGCATTTTAAATCTTCAAGTATTATAAAAATTGTTACTATGGCCACTACATTATTAATGAGATCATACTTTCAAGGAAAAAATAGTTTACTTATATTCATATTAAATTATATATTTTTACATATATAGTTTAACAGTATTAAATAAAAACTATTTGGTTCCTTCATTTATTTCCTTTCTTATTAATTTTTATATTTTGATAATTTTAAGAATCTTTGTATAATCTGCAAATTTATAGTTAGTAGTTCTTGATATTCTACAATTAAATCAAGTTATACAAATTATCTTCAAAATTTAACATTTTCACATGAAATTCATTTTATGTTATCAAATAATTAGTTTTTATCTTCAGAATTTAAAATTTTCAAATGAAATTCCTATTTTATGTTAATAAATAATAGTTTTGTTTTTGGAAAATTTAAAAAGACACTTTTTGTTATTTAGTTACATGAGATGTTAGTAAAAAAATAAAATCTTTGAGTTAGTAAATTTATTCTCAATGCACTAAACACATAGTGAGGGGTTTTATTTATATGAAGAGACATCTCAATGATGAGGCAGAGGAACAATCCATATATTATTTCAAAATACTATCGAAAAATAAATACTTCGCGATTTATTTAAATTCTCTATTGTCTATTCAAGTCCTTTGTTATTTATCCATCAAGACATTAAAATCTCTACTATTTTCTTGGATAGAAATATACTTTTGAAGTTCACAAGGTAAATAATGAGAAAAGAGACAAAAATAAGGGAAATATATTTATAACTAAAAATTTACAAAAAATTTAGAGTTATATTCCTAATTTTATTTAATAAAACTTATTTTGGCATATTTATTTTTTAATTTAAATACTTATTTTATTTGCATAAAGTTTTCATGAACTCTCATGATTTGAACATGAAAAAAGTAAATAAATAAGAAGCATGTAATATCCTTAACTTAGAACATGCAATTGGTGTCAAGTATAATGGAAATATTCAAAAGAAAAAAATAGTGGATAGATGAAACTTAAGGTAATGATAATTTATAGAAAATCATAAATTAAAAATAATTGCAAATTTTTAAATTTTTTTTATTTCTTTTAATATTCATAAGTGAAAATAATAAATTTTTCTTAAAAATTTTATAATCAAGATTTTGACAAATCAAAGTTAGTCATACCATACATCGAGAGTTTGACATTTTTTCTTTTATTTTTGTTTATAAATTTTTTTATAATCCAAATAATAATTATTTGTAAAAGAATAGTAATATCTAATTATATATCTTCCTATATCTGTCATTAAATTTTATTTTGTATAACAATTATCTTGTAAAATAATGTAACTCAATTTTCATCCTTGATTTGAATTGATTTTTTATTGTGTAGTAATTTTTTTTCTTTTCAATATTGATCATCATTTTTTCTTCAGTTTAGACATTATATTCTTTTGTTAGAATTGCCTTCAATTTATTGGGTTTTTTTTTTTTTTTTAATATAAGCATTGCCATTATAGATATGATGATGTCGTGATGAACATGATATTTTCATTGTCTTTGATATTTATACATTGTGATTTTGTGAAAAAGTTTTTGTTAACTCTTTTGATGATTTAAACTTAGTTTTGATTATGATAAAATTATGTGCTAAATCATTGCCTTAGTATTGAGATTATCTTTCCTAAATACCTGTCAGAATCTACCGTAATGTATTGGAATTGATTTTCCTTATTGATATGACTAATCAAGTCTGTAAGAGTAAAAGAGTAAAAAGATTAAAACATGCCCAATTGACTAAATAAAATAATTAAGTAAAAGGGATGGAGAGCTCAAATTAATTAAGCCTATCAAGAAGGTATCGAAAACCTTAATGTGCTCGAGCGCATTAAGAAAAGAACTATAAATACAAAGCCTCCAGAAAAAAAACTTAGGCATAAGAAATCATTCCCAAAAGAACTGCAAACTTTTAAGAACTTTCGATAAACAGAGATATCTCTACATGCGTTATAGAGAAAAAGAACCAGCAAACTATTGTCCATCAAAATAAAGGCCTCACTCTATTTTCGATTACTATCATTTTAGCGCTGTTTGTTGGAACTCTAATGAAGTGGGACAAGGTCAAGAGCTCATGACCCCAACAACCAGATGGCCCCAACATCAGAAAATGTAGAGAATCACCAATTTTGTAACGCTCCATCTCGGGATAGCCCCTAAGCTGAGGTGCCACTCAATTTAGTCTTAGTTTCAAAACCCATACATCGAACAATAGGCCCATCAGAATTTTTTTTCAAAATTATCAGAGATAGCAATGAGCTTCAACCTAAACAAACCTTAACAAAAGTATAATTTACATGCCATGATAGATCGCATCATTCATCGTTTCATACATACTAAATAGCAGTAGATTTCATCTTAAGCAAACCTTATCAAAAGTACTATATACAAACCATAACTGATCTCATAATATTCAACATGATATATATACACCCTGCAGATGTTAAATTCAGACCTAAGATGCCACAACATCTCTAGGGTATACAAAATGTCTAAAAGTACCCATAAGCATATACAACCATTTTTCTATTATAAAATGTGTTCGCCGATCCAAGCCTGTAGTTCAAGTTCGTCACCTATTCCTGTCTAAGAAAATCAATGAAATACCAGGGGGTAAGTCCAAAGGACTTAGTAAGGATAACAATCAGTAATAAATCATAAGGGCTCTGCTGAAGAAGAAACAATTCGACATTTTATAATTTAACAAACAATGCAATCGGATCATGAACGTAACAGAATACGGGCATTAACAAATTCAAGGTCTTTAGTAGGTACTAGCTTTGGAGTTGTGAATAGCGGCTCGAACAGTCAGGGATCATTTCAACCGAATCAGTTCGGGAGGAATGGTCAGTCTCAATCGAATCAGTTCGGGAGAAAATACAGACGGCTCATTTGGACTGGACAACAACCTGATCTAGACCAAGAAACTACACCATTCTTGTTGTTCCATAAGCATATTACAAATAATTCGAAATACAATCAAAACAAAATAATCCCGAGTAACATATGCCATATAACGAATCAGAACAAGATAGGCATATTAGATTCTCCTTATACCAGTCAGTCAATCAATCAATGAGTTAGTCAGATGATCAGTTAGTCAATCAATCAGTCGATCGGTCAATCAATCAATCAATCAATCAGTCATATCAATCAATCAGTTAAGCCAACATGGCCATTTAAAGCTTTAACGGACAACAAGTGTGCCGAGAAGGCAATAGATAACATTACAGGATAGTACAAATAACAAGATAGTAACAGGCAATAGGGCGATACAGATAATAGGCAAGAGTTTTGGATGCCAGAACAGACAGGATTCATAGTTAATAACAAGCGATAACCCTCACTAGGGTGTACACATCAAATAACAGATAACAATCGAGATCTCAACCAGTTTACAGATTTCAATAACACGATGCAGTTAATACAAAAATAGAAACTCTCACAAGGGTTTATCACAATAATAGATAGATATGAGAAAGTGCTAGATTAACAGACCCTCACAGGGCATACAAACAATTACCCAAGAGGTTAGACCCTTACCTCTATAGTCTCAGAAAAAGGCAACCACAATCAGCAGTCTATTAGTCAGGAGGACCCACTTCTTCATCACTTACCCAAAAGAGTATATGTACTGTTAAAATCCACATTCAACCCTAAAATCACAATTATACTATTAACAGTCTAAAATCACTAGTTACACGATTAATACTGTAGTTAGGGCTCATCAGTACTATTGATACGAAACGTGCTAATTAAGCTAGTATTACCAAAATAGGCATAGGGTTCACATTGGTTCCAATGAAATGATGTAACCTAGTCATTAATTACATAATTAACCTCGTAATATCACATCAATTTAATAATAACAGTCCAATTGTCCTCAGTAACCTAATTTTATTACTTAGGTCTCAAATCTACAAAATTAGGATTTTCATCACCTAATTAACTTAATTAATCATGGTTATCACATAATATAACTAGATCCAGGTCCACTAACTTATATAATTCTCAATTTCCAAATTAAATCACGTGTTTTTCGTTTGTACAATATATCGCAAGAATTTGAAGGTATATGCGTACACATGCGCATAACTTTAAACCCAATTTCGGCCATTTACCCAATATCTTATTATTGAGGCTTAATTTCCATGATCAGATTCCATGCATGTATTCCTTGCGATAAGATGAAGATTCTGTCTCTGCACTACCGCTGGAAAAGCTCACCATTACCATTGTTCAATGCGTTTCAACAAGAGAAATCCAATGCCCCAAACAATTTCTACATCCACCACCAGGAAGGCCTTCAATTGGCCAGAAAATGCCACAGCACCGCCTCTCGCTGCCGTACTTATTTTTCTTCAATTTCGCCCGCTCCGGTGGTCCGTTCCCAAAATTGAAGACACTGGCATGATCCTTGAGATAAACCTAACAAAACCCATTATTCCAATCCAAGCTTCAGTCACCGGTGACATCGGGACCACCACCCCGCCCCAAGCTCACCTTCAAATTCAATTTTAGGTCGCTTCGCCGTTGGGTTTTGGATGAAAATGGCACCAACGTGTTCCTTCTGCTGAGAGGAACAAAATGGTAGGTAATATGTTGGGTTTCGCCGCTGCCAAGAAGAAATCACATGAGCAAGAGATGTGGTGTGCATGTGGAAATTAGACAACGTTTTGGCCTTTAATGATATATATAAACTATTTTGATATTCTGTTTTTGCCCCTAAAACTTTGCTTAAGCTTACAATTAGACCCCCAAAAGTATTTCCACCTTTCAGTTTCAGTCCCTAACCTCCTTAGTGCAAACCATTCACCCATTTGACCTAAAATATTCTCATTTTGACCCAAAAAACTTTCAATTGTTGGTCAATCAAGTCTTCTCAAATTGCAATTTGACCCTAAAACTTTCAATTTTCATACAATTAAGTCCTTTTAATTTATTTTTTGGGCCCTAAAATCCGACCAACCAATATCTTGATTTCTAAACCTTTATTTTCTTAAAATACCGAATTTTAGGGGTGTTACAGATTTGGAGCACCGCTGCTACAAGAGTCGAAGCCAACTCTTAATGCTCAACCTACACTAAAGGAGATGCTCGCACAACAAGCACCTTTTTCCTGAGATTCTATTCTACCTATGACCTAAGAGAAGTTGAAAATCCTACTCAGGAACATTACTAGCCAAGTTATGACCAAAACAGTCACCCAATATACTAAGACATGCCACTCTCAGAAATAATAATATTTGAATGTAACAGTACCTGATCAAAAAAGTTTGATTGAAACTAAGTATGATACTAAATTATTTGTTTATTTTATATTTATAAAAGAAATCTATTAAAGATTGGTATTATATTATGAATTGAATATTAGAAAATTACTCATGATTTTATGATCATTTATATAACACACTAATATTGCTCGGAAGTGGAGCTATAGTCTTTTCCATAAGTTAGCTAATTTGTGAGAGTTTATGCTCTGAAACTTATTTGTGTAGAGTCAAAACTCGATATTTATAGTAAATAATTTTTCGTGTCTATTTTGACTTTCAAGATGATATTTATAGTGCCCTTAGTGGGCTTCGGCTTATTTGGGTTTAGGTGTCCATCTTAATAGGTTTAATTTATAGAGCTTATTGGCATTTTACTTAATTGTTATTTATTTAATTGAGCCATTTTATTTATTTATTTTTACTCTTAGGGTCTTACTTTTTAACATCATACATGTTATTTGATAATTTTGAAAATAATAAAATAATCCCATAAAAAATTTACTTATCAAAGTTATATAGATTATTAAGAAATATTTTAATTTGTAAGTGTAACACCTGTAATTTTGAAATTCTAAAATATAACGAAATGTGAAATCAATAAATTTGGCTAGATTAATTTTGAATTAGATTTAACTAAAATCTAGATTTAAATATTAATGATGGAGGGATTAAATTATAAATGAGAGAAGGACTTAATTTTATAAAATTATAAAAGTTAGAGGGTCAATATGATGAGCAGAATAAAAGTTTAAGGGCTTTAAAATAAATTTGAACTTAGTTGCTTAAATGAATAGTTGTATGGGGTCAATGTGCAATAAATAGAACTATACGAACTGAATTGTAAATAGAATAAGGACTTGATTGATTGAAGTTCTAAATATTGGGGGACAAATAAATGAAAAAATAGAACTTTGGGGATAAATTGAAAGATTAGGACCAATTTGAAGTCGGTGGGAAAGTTTTGGGGGCAAAATGAATATTTGGAAAGTAACTTTATGTATAAAAGGTGAAGGATAAAATTTAGTCAAATTTGCAAAAACAACCCCACTCCGTGCCCGACGTGCGAACAGCCGAAAAACGATCGTAAAACCTAAAACTAACTCGGTATGAAGTTTTCTCTTGTTGAGGCGAGCGAAACCATATCAAAGACATTGAAAACCACTAAGGAAATCTCCGGTTACCATGAGGCCGATGGCGAGATGGTGGCGGGTTGGTGGTTCTACTATTTTCGGTTGCGGAAAGTGAGTGGGTTTAGGTGGGTTTTGGTTGCGAGGGCATGGGCAAGCTAGTGGTAGTGTCAATTTGGTGTTTTGACCAGCGGTGGCGAAGGAATTGAAGTGGCAGTATGGCGGCGACAGATTAAGGCTTCGCAAACGTTTTAGCTCAATTTGCCAACGTGAAGGTGGTAGAACTAGGAAATAATCAGGGCGTTTTGTTGGGCTTGATGAGACGTGTATGCTAGTGCTAACAGTTTCATCTTTAGCAACGATGCATGGCAGCAATTTTTAGACAGCTGTACAAAATTAAATTTCGGACTCGTCTGGGCTAGTTCTAGCTTGAAATTGGATCTTGATTTGATCCAATTTGGGTAAATTTCAAGTTTAATGTTAAATTTGATTAATTTTTACACTTTTAATTCAATGTTAATTAAAATTAGGATTATTGAAATGAAATTTCAATTGAGATGATGATTGATTGGTAAATATCAAACAAAATTGATTATAATTCTATGTTTAGTAAGTTAAGAGAGGTTGATCAAAAGATTTACCCCTAGACCGATGATATAGTATGTTGTGAATGAAATATAGTTCAACTTAATCTAAAGATCAAATTATATGAATGGTACAACAAGGACAAATTGTCGACCTGGATGTGATAACTCGTAAAAACCCAATTGGTTTAGGAGCCTGGACCCTTAGCACGAACCGTAAAATAAGTGAAGAGATGAATGGAGCTTATTGGAGATAGCCACTCAAGAACTACAAAATTTAATCATCTTAAATATTTAGATATGAAACCGAGACTAACGGAATTGTGTCAAAATAATCTTAAGTTTGATAAAGGCATTAACTATATTTATATTTAAGATTCAGAGGATTGATAGGATGATAACTTGGGTTATTTTCTGACAGTTCTCGGTTGATTAGGAAAGCCAAGACCTGAGCGACCATACAACTAGGGACTCCTCTGTATTAGCTAGGTGTGTTTATACTCAATAGTACGAGATTTCTTTGCTAGGGAAAGAACATATATACTTGTTATTTATCTTGGTCGCTTAATTCCTTTCAATCTATGTATTGAGAAGTTTGCCACACATCCCCACTTTATGCTAATTATGATTCCTATTAAATTTTATTTATATCATTTACCTGAAATTGGTGATCATGTGATGAAAACCAAAAAATAGATTTCGAAATAGATTTTTCTATCTTTGCCATGTCTATCCTTGGATAAGCTTAATGCTAATTTAATGATTACTTGCTTATCATGGTGAATTGAGTGTTATTTGAATTACTGTTGGACATGCTACATGACACATATGAATATGATTAATGCCCTTAGGGTTGGGCCCTGGGATCGGTTAAGAAAGATGACATGGTGGAATGGACCAACGGTAGAGGTGTTAAAACGGGCCGGGCTAGTCGACCC
Source organism: Jacaranda mimosifolia (assembly GCA_018894105.1). Taxonomy (NCBI): domain Eukaryota; kingdom Viridiplantae; phylum Streptophyta; class Magnoliopsida; order Lamiales; family Bignoniaceae; genus Jacaranda; species Jacaranda mimosifolia. The sequence continues at coordinate 22,994,068 of CM032128.1, read as the reverse complement.
CGCCCGCGAAAAAAATCAATGCAGTTGGCTCATTTAATTTTTTAATATGGGCTGGGCGGGACTGATTCACTTGAAAATCCATCCTGAGCTGAAATTTTGCATCTCGAAATTAGCTCAGCTCGCGAATCATGAAAGGTTGTGGGCTGGCCCAGCTACTGGGCTAAACGGGCCAACTTGCTGGCTAAGCATGCAATATTTTTTTAATTTAAATTATAAATTATAATTTTCAAAAAATTAGGAATTTGTAATTTTTAAATTATAAATTATAAATTATTAATTATTAATTTTAAAAAATTATAAATTTATAATTTATAAATTAAGAATGTATAAATCAATAATTAAGAATTTATAATTTTTAAATTATAAACTATAAATTTATAAGAATTATAAATTAAGAATTAAAATAAGAAATATAATTAATAAATATATAAAAATTATAAACTATAATATAAAATTATAAAAAAAGAAAAAGTACCCGTTTAAATAACTACTACTTTATCAATTGATAAATTGACCATTGGCAATTGGACTCAAGTTTTGCAGCATGCCAACGATCAATTTATCAATTGGACTCAAGCTTTGCAGCAATTTATTAATTGGACTCAAGCAATGCTACAAAGCTTGAGTCCAAGCTATGCTATAACAGCAAAACAGTTGGAAATTCTAACGGTACAATTTCCTTCTTCTCCTTTTTTCTTTTTAAATAAAACATAACCACCATAAATAGTGTCATTTGTAATAGAAATGTTTACTATCAAATCTCTTAATTTCTCTTAAATCTCTCAAGCCTCAAGTATTATAAAATTTTATTTCTTATTCTACAATTTCTCAATCTCTCTCAAATATAATAATTTATAAATAAATTATATCTTTTATTTATTTTGTACATATTATTAAATCTATTTGGTACATATTATTTTGTGGAGCTTTGAATAGAGGTGTATCAATTTGTGACTTCATCGAGCCGTGAATAGTGATGTATCAAATTGCGACTTCTTAATTGTTATTATGTCTTTTATAGTAACATCTATCCTTTTTTTACAATTTAATTTGCGTGTTAATCTTTATGAATTTTATTTGTTAATTGTTCAAGTTTTAGTTGATTATAAAAATGAAAATTTTGAACCTTGTTAGTAGTTCTAAAAAAAAAAAAAAATAGTAGTCGCTCTACGGCCCATCCGAGGTAGACCAACATTCTCCTTTAAATGACCTCTCAATTTGTCCCTGCACTTAACCTACTAGGCATAGTGCTAGTCATCAATTTATAGACCCGCCCTAAGACCTACTACTACCCCTGTGTCTTCTTCTAGTTTTGTGGCCCAATATCATATGGAATATAATTTAAACACGGAAGACTATAATCTTATTGCATAAACACCCGCATCTTTGCATAATACAGAATCACAAGAACAATATCATCCTACTACCAATAGAATAGATGAAGAAAACCCCCTAGATGATGATGGAACAAAGCACCCGATGATATTGAGACACATGATGATACACTTGCGAACAAAAAAAGAAGATTAACTGGTAATATATGGAAATGAACATCTGTTGATCCACCCAGTTCAGTGCATTGTAAAATTTATCGTGCAGTTTATAAATATAGAAAAGGAGATAGAACGAGTACAATTAAAAGACATTTAGACTCTCATCATTCGGGTTGGAATGAAGAGGGTATAGGAGTAGAGGGTCAATCACAACTTTATCGAGATGCTTGGGCGCACTATAAAGTTGGAGATATAGTCAAGAAAATATGAGAATAAGCTTATCTAGATTAGTTGTACAAAATGAGTTACCTTTTACTTATGTCAAAAATGAATTAGTAACTAGATATTAACAAATGTATTTACAACCGGCCCATAAACCCATTTCACGTAACACTTGCTATGATGATGGGTATAAACAATATTTAGCAAAAAATTTAAATTTAACTAAAATTTTTGATAATTTGAAATATAGAGTTTCTTTTACATCCGATATGTGGTTAGGTAGAGGCAATTTGCATTATTTATGTGTTACGGCTCATTAGATTGATGATAATTGTTGCATGCAAAAAAAGAATAATTGAATTTCAACAACTTGATCATCCCCACATGGGTATTCATATTTATGAAGCAATTAGAAATTGCCTTAGGGGTTGGAAATTAATGGATAAAGTTATGTCTATGTCTTTTGATAATGCATCTAATAATACATCTGCCGTAAGGGAATCAGTTAAATTAATAGACCCTTTAGAAAATAGTATTTTTTTCCATGTTAGATGTTTTTGTCATATTATTCATTTATGTTGTAAAGATGGTTTAGAAAAAATTGGTCTTTCGGTAGGTAAATTAGAAGTGGTTTAACACATACTATGGCTTCATCAATTAAAACAAAAGAATAAAAAAGATTTTGTCAAGACCGTAGCACAAGATTTGTAATTCCTTACTTAGATACTCAACATAGGTGAAACTCTACATATAGAATGCCTAGTGAGGCATTACCTTATCGTCATATAATTTGTGAATTTTGTAATAAAGAAATGTTTGATGATTATGGTAAACCATTTTTGCATGATACAGATTGGGATATTGTAGAAATTCTTGCTCCACTTCTTCAAACATTTAGTGATAAAACCAAAATTATGTTCGGTCATTTTTATCCAACATCTAACTTATATACACTATGTCAATTATTTGATAATCATAGATATGATGAACATTTAAGTCAAGTAATTTATGCAATGGAACAAAAATTTCTTAAGTATTATGAAAAAAAACCCTATTTAGCAATTGTTGCAAGTATTTTAGATCATATATTAAAGTTAGATATGTGTGTTGTACTAATGCAAAAATATAATGATTTTATACTTCATGAGCATTTAACTATGATGAAGAAAAAACAAAAAATTTAGATATTTTGAAAATTTTGTATAGTGTTTATAGCCAAAATTATAGGATATGGCAAGTGCATGTAGGTACGCAACAGCCATCTACTAGCAAAGAAGGAATGTTTGCATCTTTAGGTAATTTGATGAATGAAAGACCGTAAAGCTCAAGACCCAAAAGTAGCACGGAGATATCACTATACTTACAAAATGCATGTGAAGAAGATTATAAATGATTCGATGTGTTAAGAGTGGTGGAAGAATAATGCTAAAGTGTATTCAATTCTTTCATGCATTGCTCGAGACGTACTCGCACCTCAAATGTCGACGGTGGCATCCGAGAGTGCCTTTAGTGCAAGCAAGTACACATTAACTGATACATGATCACGGTTAAAACCCGATTCGATCAAGTTTTGTATTCTTTGGAAGGATTGACTAGATTAGGGATGCAAACAAACCGAGCTAGCTCGCAAACCTAACGAGCTGGCTCAAAAAGTATTCGAGCTCGATTTCAAAGAATTCAAGCTCGAGCCAAATAATTTTTATTCACAAGCTCGAGAGCCAACTCGTTAGCCTATATTTTTTATTTAAAAAAATATTTATATATAAAAAAATAATAAAATATACTAATTTAATTTTTTTTTTATAAAATAATTTAACTTTTCGAGCTCGATCCCAAGTCAAACTAATATAGTAAAATAAAATATAGTAATTTTAAAATTTTTGATAAAATAATTTAACTTTTCAAGCTCGAGCCCAAGTCGAACTCTAGCCTATAACTTGATTATGTGTCCGAGCGTAATGAAACGAGCAGAGCTAAGCCAAGCCCGAACAAGTGCTCGAGCCTCAATTTCTTAAGCTCATCAAGCTTGAGCTCAAGCTCGATTCATTTGATTTGAGATCGAGCTCGAGCCTGAAAAATGGTCAAAGCTCAGCTCGACTCAACTCGTTTGCATCCATCGGCTAGACCGAGAGTATAGAAATTTTTTTTTGAGAAAGGTGAATACCATATTGCCTCCATTTGAAGAAGACGATGAAGAATGGCTTGAAACCGCATCTCAATCCGAGAGCGATTTAGATCACTTGAGTAAACGATCGATTTATCGTTGGGCATATTTAGATGTTTAGATATTACAAAATTTTTTATTTCTTTTTGTTATTATTATGTACTTTTATTTAGAGGTTTGATCATATCTATCTCTATGCAATTATTTTTTCTAAAAATGACGGGTAGGGGGGTCCATGCCAAACCCCTCAGCATCTTATTTGGTGGTGTTTTTGGAAAAATATAATTGATACAAAAAATTAATATAAGTATAAATTTCTAAGTTTTAATAAAAATTTAGTTGTTGTAAAATATTAAAAATCACATAAATATAAATTATTAAGTCTTTTAAAAAAAGTATTCGTGTTGAAAAAAATATTAATAATCACATAAATATAAAAACTTGAAATTTTTAAAGTCATTTTAAAGTTTAAAAAAATAACCCGTGGGCCAACCTACGAGCTGACCCGCCAGCTTGACTTATATATAAACTGGCTCACCTATATAGTGGGCTAGCTTTGAGTTGAGATGGATTTTTCAAGTTTCAACCTGTCACGGTCCAGATAGTGAATGACTTTGTCAAATGGATCGAGCTGGCTTAGCCCGGCCTATTTGACCCCTCTAGACCAACGGTGACTGATCTTTCGGTTGATACCCGTACACGCTATACATATGACCCAGTATCCTAGCTAGCTAGATTTAGTTGTCTATGAATTGGTAGGGCATGTGGCTAGCCATGACCAACATTTGTTTGTAAGTATTCAAGCCGATCACTCAAAAACTTGGAGGAATAATGATTTTCATGTTTTCGAAAGTGGAGTGAAAAAGTAAGAGAACCACCAACAACAAGATTTTGAAAATGTTTATTTATTTATTTTTGATTACTTTTGCTAGTCTGCTGTATTTCTTGAAGAAAATATATTAACTCTTTGATCACACTTGAAATTCAAAATTTTACAAAAAAGTAGTAAGTTTTGTGGAGTCTCACCACTGGTATGGGACGGTGGTGAGATGGAACACTTTAAACTTTGACTAAAACCTTCTTTCATGATTTTTGGAAATTTTAATGCTTTTACTTGTTTCCTATATAATATTTGAGAAATTGTCATTATGTTGTTATTGCTGGAATAACTCATTAAGTCATTCGGACTTATGTTGTTTTATTGTGATCTTCCATTCTTTACCCTAGATAAGAATGTGTGACAAAGATAGACTAACCCAGACGACACATGACGGTAATGAGAGTGATAGAAGTGCTAAGTGTGACTTATGATATTTTGGTTCATAGTTGAACATCTGATGGATGTTGCTTGTAGAAATTAATATTTTAGATTTTGAGAAATGCATTTTCTGCTATTTAGAAAACTTATGGTATAGATTTGGGTAGCATCCCAGGCGGGATCAGGCGCCTCTCGGTCGGGGCGCTATAGAGGTGGTATTAGAGCTTAGGTTTGAAAGCTTGAGCTATGCTAGGATATGATCCTTGAAATATGAAAGGTTTGATTAATGGAGAGTAAGCTTTATTCTGAGATTTGAATGAGGCATGAAAGTTTTGAGTTAATGAAGATTAAGTATTACTCTGGAATTTGACTAGGACATGAATTTTGGGGATAATGTTCAATCCAAAGGATGTGATGGGTTATGGTTGGCGGCCGACCAATTTATAATCCATGACTCCTAAGGTATTGAGCATGTGACTTCTTATATTTAGAAGGAGTGATATTCTTGGGGACTTGTATTAGGTGTGAACTTGTTTGAGAGCACTCTAATCAGTCGTGAACCGATAACCATTTTAGATAGAGCTGAATTGATGAGCGAAAGATTAACATGAAAATCTGGTTAGGATGTGAACTTCTAGAATGCTACTTGATATCGAAAGAGGAAAGGATTGGTATTAGGTTGTCAACCAGTATCTAATCCACTCCTTTCGAGATATCAAGCATGTGACTTTAGTAACGTCTGGTGGAATAATATTCTTGGTATCAGATTGTAGTGTTGGTATATTTGAGACAATGGAACTTGAGAAGCCAAATTCTGGAATAATCTGTATTTGGTTTATAAGTATGGTTGAGGCTATAGAGTATTGTATGTCAAAGAAATTGGTACTTCAGCAGTGAAATTGACTGGTATAATTGCATCTTGGTGTTTGAGAGAGAAATAAGGAATATTTCCCATAAGGAAAAGAAATATGACTGATAGGTGTGTATGGTTATAATTTAAATGTTCCGAAAAATTAGCTCATAAATAGTAAGAAAACTCATTCGTATGAGCACAAGATGACAACAAACAAAACAAGAGACAAATTGCCTATATGAATGAAGTTGTAAGGAAAATATTGTGATTTGAGGATAAGGGGATAATGTTTGTTAAAGAATGCAGAAGACATCTAGAGTTAGTACAAGAATCTTAAAGGAAATATCTGGTAGGGATATAGGAATCAACAAAGGAGGATTTGAATTGATCAAATGCAAATAATAGGATGTAAGGATTACTGTTGGAACCTTGTCAAGAAGGATAGTGATGAAGGATTGGGACTATTGTATACTCTATAGTTAATTATCAAAGTTGAAAAAGATATAAGACCCGTAACTAAAAAATAAAGGGTAAAGGTTAATATTTAGAAATGAGAAACTCTATCCAATTAAGTTATGGAGATTGAAATAGTCTAGAACCTAAATAAATATGTCCATAAGGGCAACTCGTTATCGCACATCCCTATATTAGACATGATTGAATAAATAATCCTATTGATAATATGATAGTTGAAATAAGTTTTTCTCACCACAAACTAAAACGATCAATTGGATCAAATAAAAACCTTAATACATTTAAGAATGATGTTTGTATACACATATTGATAGATCTACATGTAAGGCTCATGTATAACTAAGAATGGACATATTAACTAAACTCCACAAAGTCTTACACCTCATTTTGGTATCCTGTAGCTTCAGAAATGAAATAGTGACTCTGACGATGATTTACCAATTAATAGGTTTAATAAAGAAAGTTCCAACACTCTTAAAGAACTGGATAGACATATATATTTTTGGCAGCTCGTATACAAGCATAATGGTGTGCACATATTTGAATTCTAGGACCCCTATCACATATTCAAGTACTCTACGTTCTACAACAATATAGAAACTTTAGCACTATGTAGAAATGTCCCGAGTTGAATGAAAGAGCCCCATTACTCCAGGATCAGCTTTGAAATTCCAGAATCTTAATGCACCAGAAGATGTAAACATAGATCGATATGTTATAGCGGACATTTGCTAATTAATCGACTCAACCCATTCGAATACCACAATGCAAATGCCATGAGCAAAAATACTTGGGAAAGGATAGATAGCAACGCCAATTCCCTCACAACAATCTCATGAATAGATTATAGATTATAAAGCAAGACAATGTAGGATAGGATTTTGGTTATAGCAAAATGATGCTTATGTGGTTTACTAATAAATAAGATTAGGCCAAGTAACTTTAAAAGTATTATAAAAGACCTTACATTAAACATCTCGTAAAATTTCTTGGGTTTCAATCACAAAAATCTATGAGAGGATTAGCATTTAGAACATAAGGATGTCAATTAAAATAAGAAAGAGTCCTTAGAATATCAAGAAAATACCAAGTATCACTGATAAAGACTTATGGGAGAACGATAATAATTGAGTGAGCCTGTTTGAACATGGAATCTAGATACCTTTTTACATAAACTACCTGGTCTTGAATGAAAATCTATAATTACTTTAAAGATGGGCCAACATACATTAAGAATAGATATAATGAGAATTGCCACCTGTTATGATAAGAGTGCCATAGGTTAAATTAATTTCATTTAGGTTGACTAACGCTTTTGCAGCACTTACAGGATGATATATAGGGTGTTCTGATTTATTAGGTTAGTTTCTATCAATTTTGTTAGGAATATCTAATGTATCCTAAAAGGAGGAAAGAGCTCTATTGTAATCCCGCTCGGAGTCGACAATGCCTATAGGAATACCAACTATGTGTTAGCTTAATCGGTTGAGTATCAATTGGGGGAGATGTATAGTCAAGGGTGTATAACACCATGAGGAAACAGTCGAGTAATCCTATTGAGAGCAAGGTCATAGTCACTCAAAAATAACTAAGGAATATGCCAGAATGCAAAACCCATTAAGTGTTACCCAATTAATGTCAATTAAACAAATTAACAAGATCGAACTCTAAGATGAAAACACTCCAACTAGAAACGTATAGGGAAAGATAGACGTTGGCGTCAGGTCCTTGAGCCAATTCTATGAGTAGATTTTGAAGCAAGAAAGCAAATGATATAATTTGATTGTAGGGAAATGATACTTTACGGGTTAGTGATAAACATGACTAGACTAGTAATTTCAAAACAAAAAAAAATAGTAAAAGACCACATGGAAAACACGATGGGTACTTGGAATCTATTCACCAAAGGATATGAGAAGACTAGTAATTTGAACACAAGGGCATTGATTACAAATGTGAAGGAATCCTCTGAGTGCCAAGATATGGACTATATATTATTAATACCAATTTGGAAGATATTAATAAGAATCGAACTAGTCCATTGAGTGCCAAAATGTAACACCCTGCCTACGCAAACTACTTGGCTCAGTGTAAGGATACATAGTTTATTTAATGCTGGACTAAGTTGAAAATGTTCTTAGTCAAAAGTTGGCAGAAAAGGTATACTGGGAATTACTTCTTGTTTATAATATAGGTAATATGGATTGAAACAATACCATTTGGATAATTAGACTCTTATAATGGTTGCGGATATGATATGTAGGATATTTTAATTTATTGGGTTAGTTTCTGACGATTCTATTTAGGACATTTGGTGAACTTCGAATTGAGGGAAGAATTAATAATCTGAGTATCAATTGGGAAAAAGGTACATTTAAAGGTGTGTAACCTCATAAGAAGTAGCAAAGTGACCCTACTAAAACTAAGATCTTTAGACGATTGAAGATAGATAGAAGATATGTTAGAAATACAAAATTCTTTTGGTTCTGCCCATTAATATCATAGGTGTATTCAGGATTTTGCTAGGTGGTGGATATATTGATGCACTTAAATAAGAAGGAATTGGCGACCTTAATACACGAGGAAAGGAATGAAGAGATCTTGTGAAATGAAGAAGAGGATTAGCTTGTGCTAGTTCATTATTTCCCTTATAGAATGCACATAATTGTTCTATGCATCTATGTTTTCATAAAAAATTTGATTACAAGAAAGAGATCATAGGTTCCCCAAGCAAACTTAAGTCCTGAGAGCATAATTATCCCATTAAGAATATATGACTTCTCACTTTGGGTTGCCCCACTAAAATAAAATCAACCTTGTGGATGAATGGAATTTCGTAAAAAAATATGAGTCATAGCATGTTAGCTAAGTATAAACATCTGAATCAAAAGAATGAGAGAAATTAAAATTATATATCCAAGTTGCAAATGTTAAATTCTATTTGGAATTGAGATATTACGAAGCACTTGATTCCTCGAGAATAAATAGAATTTGATCATATCAAAGTCGGAGCCACAGTAAGTGGAAGAAAGTTGAAGGATATACCAGAATAAAAATTCATTAGGCTTTGACAATCCTTGTCAAATATGATCTTCCTAAGGCTATAGATCCCCTGATTGAGATAATTGAAAAGGGACTAATCTTTGGATAAATAGAGATGTGTAGAAAATTTCGAGAATTGAAGAGATGGATTGATCTTGATACTAGTTTTACCCTTCTTTGGGAAACTTAAGAAAATATCAAAGATGCCTATGCCCTGAAATGAATATGGGGTCATGAGTGAATGATCTCACATGCCTTGAAAAGACTTGAGACATAGGAATAGATGATCTTGCTAGACATGGGATATAGGAGACAACCCCGAACACATGAGGAAATATGAAATGCCCGAGTGAGTGTGAGTAGATGAAAATCCACAACAATGATTCCCACTAAGAGGAATTTCCACTTTAATTCAACAAGTAAAAGTCACTTGAGAGTTGAGAAAGGAATATATAGAACCAATGAAATTAAAAAAAATAGGAATCCGCAACAAAATTATTCTTGGGAATAGTAAGATTGTAAATAATGACACTACAAGATGTTTCATATGTTAAAGGAATTTGGGGACCAGATTACCTTAGGGGGGCGAAGTTGTAACACCTCGAATTTTGAAATCCTAAAATATAACAAAATGTGAAATCGATAAGTTTGGCTAGATTAATTTTGAATTAAATTTAACTGAAATCTAGATTTAAATATTGACAATCGAGGGACTAAATTGTAAATGAAAGAAGGACTTAATTGTATAAAATTATAAAAGTTAGAGGGTCAATATGATGAGCAGAATAAAAGTTTATGGGCTTTAAAATAAATTTAGACTTAGGTGCTTAAAATTAATAGTTGTTAGGGGTTAATGTGCGACCAATAGAACTGTGCAGACTGAATTGTAAATAGAATAAGGACTTGATTGATTGAAATTCTAAATATTGGAGGACAAATAAATTAAAAAAAATAGAACTTTGGGGCTAAATTGAAAGATTGGGGCCAATTTGAAGTCAGTTGAAGGCTCAGAGGATCCAACTGAAGATGGTGGGAAAGTTTTAAGGGGCAAAACAAATGTCTGGAAAGTAACTTTATAGTATACAGGGTGAAGGACGAAATTTACTCAAATTTACAAAAACAACCCCACTCCATACCCGATATGCCAATGGTCAAAAAACAACAGCAAAACCTAAAACTAACTCCGTAGGAAGCTTCCTTTGGTTGAGGTGAGCGAAACCATATAAAAAATATTGAAAACTACTAAGGAAATTGCCGGCAATGACGAGGCCGATGGCGAGGCGGTGGCGGGTTGGTGGTTCCACTATTTCTGGCATGGGCAAGGTGGTGGTGGTGTCAATTTGGCATTTGATCGGTGGTGGCGAAGGAAATGAAGTGGTGGCGTGGTAGCGGCATGTTAGGTTTTCATGGCAATTTTAGCTCAATTCGCCAGCATGGAGGTGGCAGAATTAGGAATTGGTCAGGGTGTTTTGTTGGGCTTGATGAGACGCGTCTGCTGGTGGTAAGAGTTTTATCTTTGGTGGCAGTGCGTGGCTGCGATTTTTAGATAGTTGTACAAAATTAAATTTCAGACTCGTCTAGGTTAATTCTAGCTTGAAATTGGATCTTGATTCGATCCAATTTGGGTAAATTTCATGTCGAATGTTAAATTTGATTGATTTTTACACTTCTAATTCAGTGTTAATTAAAATTAGGATTATCAAAATGTAATTTCAATCGAGACGATGATTGATTTGTAAATATCGAACAAAATTGATTATAATTCTAAGCTTAGTAAGTTATGAGAGGTTTGTCGAAAGATTTACCCCTAGACTGATAATATAGTATGTTGTGAATGAAATATAGTTCGACTTAATTTAAAGATCAAATTATATGAATGTTAGAACAGAGATGAATTACCAACCTAGATCTGATAAACTCATAAAAATGCAACTAGTTTAGGAGCCTAGACCCTCAGCACGTACTGTAAAATAAGTGAAGAGATGAATGGAGCTTAATGGAGATAGCCGCTCAAGAATTACCACATTTAATCATCTTAAGTATTTAGATATGAAACCGAGACTAACAGAATTGTGTCAGAATAATCTTAAGTTTGATAAAGGCATTAACTATATTTATATATAAGATTCAGAGGATTGATAGGATAATAACTCAGGTTATCTTATGACAGTTCTCGGTTGATTAGGAAAGTCAGGACCTGAGTGACCATACAACTAGGGACTCTTCTGCATTAGCTAGGCGAGTTTATACTCAATAGTACAAGATTTCTTTGCTAGGGAAAGAACATATATATTTGTTATTTATCTTGGTCACTTGATTCCTTTCAATCTACGTGTTCAGAAATTTACTGCACATCGCTACTTTATGCTAATTATGATTCTTATTAAATTTTATTTACATCATTTACCTGAAATTGGCGAGCATGTGATGAAAATCGAAAAATAGATTTCTAAATATATTTTTCTATCTTCGCCGTGTCTATCTTGGAATAAGCCTAATGCTAATTTAGTGATTACTTGCTTATCATGGAAAATTGACGTGTTATTTGAATTGTTGTTGGACATGCTACATGACACATATGAATATGATTAATACCCTTGGGGTGGGCCTTAGGATCGGTTACAAAGACGACCTGACAGAACGGACCGATGGTGACTGATCTTTCGGCTGATACCGTACACACTATACATATGGCCCGGTATCCTAGTTAGCTAGAGGTAGTTGTCTACGAACTAGTAGGGCATGTGGCTAGCCATGCCCAACGTTTGTTTGTAAGCATCCGAGCTGATCACTTGAAAACTTGGAGGAATAAGGATTTTCATGTTTTTGAAAGTAGAGTGACAAGGTAGGAGAACCACCAACAACAAGATTTTGAAAGTGTTTATTTATTTATTTTTGATTAATTTCACTAGTTTGCTATATTCATTAAATAAAATATATTGACTCTTTGATCACATTTGAAATTCAAAATTTTACAAAAAGGCAGTGAGTTTTTTGAAGTCTCACCACTGGTATGGGACGGTGGTGTGATGGAACACTTTAAACTTTGACTAAAACCTTTTTCACGACTTCCAAAATTTTAATGCTTATACTTGTTTCCTATATAATATTTGAGAAATTGTCATTTTGTTGTTACTGCTGGAATTATTCACTAAGTCATTCGAACTTATGTTGTTTTATTGTGATCTTTCGTTCTTTACCCCAGGTAAGAAGTGATGAAGGTAGACTAACCCAGGCGACACATGAGGCAATGAGGGTGATTGAAGTGCTAAGTGTGATTTATGATATTTCGGTTCATAGTTGAAATGTGATGGTTGTTGCTTGTAGAAATTAAATACTTTGAATTTTGAGAAATGCATTTTCTGCTATTTAGAAAACTTATGGTATAGATCTGGGTAGCATCCCAGGTGGGAGCAGGCGTCTCCTAGTTGGGGCACTATAGTAAGCATTGCATGTTACAAAACACGCACTAAATTGGTGATCAAATAATAACTTAATATAAGTTATTTTCACAGACGAAGTACAAAGGAATTACATATTTACTTTATTGTCAGATACTTGAGATCTTTGAAACCTCAAAATTTATGAAAATTGTAATTATGACTTCGAGATTATTAAGAAATCATATAAAAAGGCTCTATATTAAAAAAAAAAAAAATAGACATCAAATTTAAAAAATATATTGAATAAAATGTCTTCCTCCATTTTTATTTTTCTTAATTTTTTCATTGATTTTAAAACTTCATCATAAAAAATCATTATTTCAGTATTAAAATTACTTTTAATACATCATACAGGACATATGCTAGTATACACATATATAACATTTCTTAAGTAAGTCAAATTTAGTTCAAATATTTAAAGAATTTAAATTTGCCACGAAAATATGACGAGCCTAGAACACACAACCTAGAATTTCAGATTCTCAAAATATAAAAAAAATTATTTATGTGAATATATTTATTGATTAAATTGTGAGAGAATGATAAATATATCTCCCTATAAATTTATATTCACCCATTCTCCTTCGAAAGTAAGAAAAGTAAAGAGAAATTAGGCTGAAAATATACTGTCTATAATTATCAATAATGTGTTAATATCTGTATAAGATTTTTCAATATACTCTATATATATATATAATGTTCTATTTTCAATTATTTAAGACCTCAAATAAGTACTTAAGTTATTTTATTATAAAAATTATATTCTGAGTCTAATAAATAAATTTATTTTATCAAAGTCCAATATTATTGCTTATTATAAAGTGATTCAACGTAAAAATATAATGGACGTAATAAGTTTAAAGTACGAGAAAAGAAGTTTTCTGGTTATTCATACTAATTGTATTTTGAAAAAGAGAGTAGAGAGATGGAAGAAATTGATTGAAACGGTTAAATCAAAATTTGATCTTCCGTAGATTTCTTAATTAATTATACAATTCAATGAAGGATATTTTTTCCCATTCCCATTTCTTCATTTCAATATTCTTGAAGTAAAATATTTGAAAATTGATTTAGAGAGGAATTTAATTAGCATCTTTATTACAAAAATAACCATTAGAGAAGTCCACGTTAGCAATTGCTGATCTATTTTCAAAAATTTCCAAAATCAGATGTCATATATCGGGTATGTGATGAAAATTGGATTGGGGCACATGATCATATTGTGCCAGATCTTAAAGATGGTAGATGCACACTACCAGCCCATCATTCAAAGGACCACTGCTGTGAAAGTAGGCCAAATTACAAAATTAAACTTGTATTTCTCAACAATATTCGAAGGACAATGTGGAGGTAGATCAAGTGACAGAATTAAAACTACAAAACAATTTCTTTCTTTATATGCATAAACATATCAACTTCAACATATGTGTGAAATTCTTGATCCAAAAAAAAAACGTATGTGTGAATTTTTTTGAATTGTGGAAAATCAACTAAAATTTTTTGCAATCATTTGTTCCTCGTGACTTATAAATGTTCAAAATATCTAATAATATATCAAATTTATATATTGAGCAAGCCCTTAACATATCATTTAAACTTTCCTTTTATTTTTTAAAAGAATTTTAATCGATGTTGATTTTGATTGAACTTCTAAACCAACTCACAATTTAAAGAACAGAAAGATAAAAGAAAATGTGTATACTCTTTTGTTGGTGACTACATTTTATTGTTACCACTTTATTGATTACAAAGAAGAAAAATATGAAATCAACCATTAAATTTCGAGGAAGAGAAAACAGAGAGCGAAAAAAGTTCAAAAAGAAGAAAGCAAAATGAATTCTATGAACCAAAATACATAGAGAACTCAAATGTCAAGGTCAGATAAAAGAAGACTTATAGGCCATTTGGATTTGTTTTCTGGAGGTATTTTTAGTTTTTAGTGAAAAGGAACAGTGAAAAGTTAGTTATAAAAGTGTTTTTAAAAATAAAATATTGTTTGGATGTTTTGTTTAAAATGAAATGATTATATAGTTTTGAAAATGAGTTATATTTGGAAAATATAGTGGTTTAGTATTAAAAATCATGCAAACATGAGTAGGAGAAAATAAAAAGTGATGAAAAGTGAAAATGAAAAGAGAGTGTAAGAGTTTATCTGGAAGAATATTTTGAGAACGAAAATATGTGTGAAAATGGGGGAGAAGTTGATGGCTCTCTGTTTTTATTTTCAGCAGAAAATGAAAATGGGTTCAGAAAATAAAAACAAATGAGCCCTTAGTGCAACTAACTTATGACCTAAATCCTAAACTGCTTAACTTTATTTAATGTTTAGCCACCCACCTTAGAGTCTATCTCCTGACACGGAAAGGACTACTACTTCTCTTTAATTGTACTAAAGCAAACCTATTGCAAATGACAACATACTATGCCAAGGTGTCAAGGGTTGCTCTCGCCATCAGGCCCCTTGATCGTCTACAGGGCATCCAGGCCTCCTTGGCCGCTTCTCACCAGCCTGCATCAATGGACTTGCACTCCAAGGAGTTCATCTACTTGTCCTAGGTGTAGGCCCTTTCTTTTGTTTTTCCTTTTGTAAATATGCAGCCAGGATGCTACCATTTTGTTGTAATTTCTAGCTTTTTTGTATCTAGTGTTGTCACAACGTTATCTTTTTTAAGCCTATTATAGTGGGGAATGAGTAGTCAAAGCTGAGTTGTACTTAGCCTTGTTGGAGTCCACCTCGATGTCTAGCGTTGCTCCAACGATTGTCGATATTGTACTGTTGCTATTATTAATGAAATCAAATTTCCTTTTCACTGGATTCTGCCTCTAAAGTATTCCGGCATGTGTGTGAGTATCATTGGGCATGAGTGTGATGCAACAATCACCCAACGATTATTGAGCTCTTTATGGTTGTTTTGCTATTGATAGTTATTGAGACGGTTGACGGCTATCGAGATGGTTGTTGGTTATTGAGCTTTGGCAGATGTAGCTAATGTGTGGCAAGCTACTAGCCGCACAGTGTGCAGTTACCTAGTTAACTCTATAACAGGTGGTATTAGAGCATCAACTCTTGATCCACTAGCCAAGGCAATGGCGCTAGAACCTGCAGCTTCCGCAAATATGGCGGGGCAAGAGAATGAAGGCCCAAGACGGGTTGGTACTATAAATCAACAGTTGGACGCATTGGAGGATGATAACTCCAGGCTGCAGTTTGTGGTTGAGACCTTAGAGGAGAAGGTCAAAGGACTAAAAGCGGAGATCACGAATCTCCACTCGCAATTAGGTGAGAGCAAAGATGTCTATCAGGCCTTGACGGAGGTGCTAAGGGCAAACAATACAGTTAACCTGAGACGGGAAAAAAAGCAATGTTGATTCAAATCGGCTTACTTCAGAGAGTGGTGAGTAATGGACTTTCCATTGCTCCAGACCCGATTGCTAGGCTTCGGATACTAGAGCCTAGAGCTTATAGAGGTGCAAGAGACGCAAAGGAGGTTGAGAACTTCCTGTTTGACATGGAACAATACTTTCTTGCCGCTAACATTGAAGATGAGGTGAGAAAGGTAGCGATCGCTACCATGTATTTGATGGGAGATACAAAACTGTGGTGACGGACCAAATATGTAGATATCTAGGCACATCGGGTGTGTATGGATACATGGGATCAGCTCAAGGAAGTACGTGAATTTTTTTTTTGAGGGATTGAAACCATGGGCGCATGCCAAGCTATAGTGCCAGAGAATGGCCGATTTGAATACTGCTATGGGAGCCACTGAGCGGTTAATAGATCATAGTTCTGAGCCCCAAAAGGAGAAACAAGCAGCCTCCAACACTAATCACTCAAAAGGGAGCAGGGCAAAATCTTTCAGGCAAAATCTAAGCAAAGGTAAGGGAGAGAGGCAATCCTACAACCAAGGGAGCTCACAGGCGAGTTCCAATAAGGCGAAACTAGAGAATAGGCAGGGAGCACCGCAGAAGAGCAGCCGATGTTTCCTTTGTGGTGGTCCACACCAAACGAAAGATTGTCTGAAGTAACACTTACTAGACGCTTTGGCAAGCCTTACAAAAGTGGGGAGGATGCCTAAGTAAGTTGAGACTCGGACTTCTATTGCTGAGGAGTAAGAGCTGAATGAGGGCAAGGACAACCTTGGGGCCAATTCACAGTGGTGCAATACAATTTCACAGGTGGCAACTAAGAGAATAGTGCCACCAAAGGCGAGCAAAGTTGCACCAGCCTTGACAAAGTGCCAACCGGAGGAAGGATCACAGCCTCGAAACTATAGAAAAAGAGGGCTGATGTTCATTGATGTGAAGATCAATGGCAAGCCAGTTTGTGCTATGGTCGACACCAGAGCCACCCACAACTACCTAGCAAGTGCCGAAGTGGAAAGACTTAGGCTTTTACTCGAGAAAAGAGTTAGATGGGTGAAAGCTATTAATTTAGCTGCTCAACCGATTGCAGGAGTGGCCAAATCTGTGCTCATCAAAGTAGGGCACTTCGAAGGGAGGACCAACCTTTCAATAGTTGTGATTGATGATTTCAAGCTTATCCTTGGGCTTGAATTTCTGTAGGACACAAAGATGGTGGTCAAGCTGCACGTAGATTTATTGACAATTATAGGAAGCAAGCCGTGCGTCATTCCTATATTGATCGGGAAACTGGGAGATAAAAATCTCTCAGCCATTCAGTTTAAGAAGGATTGCAAATGAAACGAGCCATTATTCTTGTGCACCCTTCGCTTTGAGGAGATAGAGGAGACATCGGGGCTAATCCCTGGTGTGGTTAAGGAACTCTTGCGGGAGTTTGATGATGTTATACCAAATGAATTATATTGAAAGCACCCGTCGAAGAGGGCAGTGGATCATGAGATTGAGTTGGTGCCGGGTACCAAACCTCCCTCCCAAGCGCCATATTGAATGTCAGAAACTGAGCTTGAGGAGCTTCGGAAGCAGCTAAAGGAGATGCTGGAGTGTGGGATCATCAAGCTCGCTAAGTCACTGTATGGAGCCCCTGTATTGTTCCAGAAGAAGACTGATGGATTCTTACAGATGTGCTGTGACTACGGGCATTGAACAAAATTATTGTGAAAAACAAGTATCCTATTTCGCTTGTGGCCAATTGCTTTGACCGACTTCGTCGGACAAAATACTTTACAAAGATTGATCTGAGGTCGGGTTACTGGAAAGTTCGGATCAAGGAGGGAGACAGGGCGAATACTACAGTGGTCATGAGGTATGGGGCCTTTGAGTTCCTGGTCATGCCTTTCGGCCTGACAAATGCCTCAGCAACCTTTAACACGTTGATGAACCAGGTACTCCATGGTTTTCTGGATGAGTTTATGGTGGTGTCCCTGGATGATATTGTAGTGTATAGTGGGACCTTAGCCAAACATGTGAAGCAATGGCGAAAGGTTCTCACCTGACTCCGTGAGCATGAACTATATGCTAAGCGGTCGAAGTGTTCATTCGCTTAAGAGAAAATTCATTTCTTAGGTCACATCGTGGAGCGAGGAAGAATTCGTATGGACCCAAAGAAAGTACAGGCTATTCAGGAGTGGCAGCCTCTCGTGAATGTTCATGAGGTGCGGTTATTTCTCAGGTTAGTAAACTATTATCGTAGATTTGTGAAAGGCTACTTTGAAATAGTGCAACAGTTCACTGACCTCACGAAGAAGACAGAGTCTTGGAATTGTACATCCTAATGCTAAGCAGCATTCGAGGGATTGAAGAGAGTTGTGGTGTCGGATCTTGTGTTAACCCTCTCGAACTTAAGAAAGATGTTCGAAGTGGAGACTGATGCTTCAAATTTTGCGCTTGGAGAAGTTCTGATTCAGGATGGGCATCTTGTTACTTTTGAGAGCCACAAGTTAAATGAAGCAAAGTGGTACTACTCGACGCATGAGAAGGAGTTGTTGGCCATAGTTCACTGCCTCAGACTATGGCGGCATTACTTGTTGGGCTCTCCTTTTGTGGTCAGGACAGATAATATTGCAGTTAGCTATTTTATGAGCTAGTCTAAACTGACCAGTAAGCAAACACGGTGCCAAGAGTTGTTGGTAGAGTTTAACTTTTCCTTGGAGTACGTGCTAGTGCGAGCAATCACGTGGCAGACGCCCTGAGCTAAAGGGTGAATCATACGAGGGTGGTGGCCGCTTTGTCCTCGAGTGTTGTTACTACTTCTGTGAAGGACCAAATACGGGAGCTCTTACCGAAAGATCCTGCAGGGTAGTATTTGGTAGACCTTGTCGAGAAGGGGAAAACTCGACAGTTTTGGATGGATGGAGGACTCTTGATGACCAAAGAAAACCACAAGTATATTCCAAAAGGCGGGGACCCAAGGAAATCATTGATATCGAAATGCCATGACACTCTTTAGGCGGGACACCTAGGAGCAAAGTGCACCCATGCTTTGGTGCACAGATTGTATTTATGGCCGCAGATGTAGAATGATATTGAGATGTACGTTCGTACTTGTCTTGTGTGCCAACAGAACAAGCCGGACCATCAAAAGAAACCAGGCTTGTTGGAGCCATTTGCTATTCCCAAACTACCTTGGGAGAGCATATCTATAGTTTATATCATTGGGTTGCCTAAGGTGGGAGATTTGGGGACCATCATTATTGTGATAGACCGATTTTCTAGGTATGCTATGTTCCTTGCAGCCCCTAAAAATATTATATCGGAAGGGACCGCTTATCCATTTTTCAAGCATATTGTTAAGTATTGGGGATTGTTGAAGGATATTGTCAGTGATAGGGACTCTCAGTTTACTGGTAGCCTTTGGACCGAGCTCTTCAAACTCCTCGGATCTAAACTGAATATGAGCTCGAGCCATCATCCATAGTCTAATGGCCAGACCGAGCCCTTCAATTCTATGTTGGAGGAATATCTTTAGCACTTTGTGAGCGGCTCTCAGAAGGATCAGGTGAAGCTTTTGGATGTTGCTAAGCTATGCTTCAAAGCCCAAAAGTGCTCTACCACAAATAGGAGTGCTTTTGAGATTGTAACTGGGCAGCAACCCCTACTCCCACACAAATTGAACTCCACACAGGGTGTGCGATCTCCTATCGCACGGAGTTTCTCACAAGAATGGAAATAGAAAATCGATTTAGCCTAAAGCTACCTCGAGAAAGCTCAGAAGCGGATGAAAAAGCATGCAGATCAAAACCTTCACTTTAGTGAATTCCAAGTAGGAGATATGGTATTGGTGAAGGTCCCTGATCCGAGACAGTCAAAACCATTGAGAAGAGACCCTCACTTGATGTAGAAGTACATTGGACCATTGCCTATCATTAAATGCATCGGAAAGGTAGCCTACAAGACAGCGTTGCCTGACTGGTGGAAAATTCACAATGTCCTCCACATGAGCCAGCTCAAGCCCTATCATGCAGACCAGGAGGACGCATCCCGCAATAAACCCAGCCGTCCATAGTTGACGTTGACGAAGAAAAATAAGAGGGTGGCGAAAGCAAATCTAAATCATCAAGTAACTGGCACAAGAAGTATAATTCAGATGGAGTGTTTCGTAAAATGGAAGGGATGTAGCAGCGAGGAGAACACTTGAGAGTAGGTGACGGACCTCAAGGTGTTCAAACCTTTGTTAGAGGTATATCAGGCCTCAGTGTCGCCGAGGACATCGCCATCTTAGGTAGGGGAGAATGTCAAGGGTCGCTTCCACCATAAGACCCCTTGACCATCTACAGGCTATTCGGGCCGCCCCAATCGTCTCTCACCGGCCTATATCAGCGAACTTGAACTCCAAGGAATTCATCTACTGTGTCCTAAGTGCAGGCCCTTTCTTTGTTTTTCCTTTAGTAAATATGCAGCCAGGATGCCATCATTTTGTTGTAATTTTCAGCTTTTCTGTATCTAGTGTTGTCACAACGTTTTTCTTTTTTAAGCCTATTATAGGGGGAATGAGTAGTTGAAGCTGAGTTGTACTAAGCCTTATTGGAGTCCCCCTCAATGTCTAACGTTGCTCCAATAATTGTCGATATTGTATTGTTGTTGTTATCAATGAAATTGAATTTCCTTTTCACTGGATTTGCCTCTAAAGTGTTCCAGTGTGTGCGCGAGTACTGTTTGGCATGAGTGTGATGTGAGCTCTTGACGGTTGTTTTGTTATTGATAGTTATTGAGATGGTTGACGGTTATCGAGACAGTTGTTGGTTATTGAGTTTTGGCGGATGTAGCTAACGTGTGGCAAGCTACTAGTTGCACAGTGTGTAGTTACCTAGTTACTTGAGGAGCGCCCTGTGACACAAGGGAAGCTAGGACCCCATGTACTGATATTGGGGAACTATTTAGAATGCCCCTTTAATAATAGTAGGATAATTGGCAGAAGGAAGGTTAAAAAGGAAATTCCTGAGAGAAACACCTTGTAAAGACAAGAGAGCCAACTCAATAGAGGTAAGTTGCTCATTTACATTTTGCCCCGGCTAAAATGATATGATACCCTCCTCATAAGTTAAAGTTAAGTATTGGAGGGTCTTAGCAGATGACCACCTCAACTAGCCTAACGGCTTTTGTGATTGTAGGTTCGACCTCTAAGCCTACCCAAAATGTTAAGCTTGACCTCATCCTATTCCAATTCAAAACTCACCCACATCCATATCTCTAGAATTTTGCACATCAAGAGTTTTCTTTAAAGAAATCGGTATTAAAAAAAATAATAATAATAATAATAATAATAAAAGGTCAAATGTATTTTTTATTTTATTATTAAGATTTTCTGTTACGATTATAGTCTTCATGTTTTTTTACTCGGTACTAATTTTCCATGAAAATTTGTGGGCAGATAGAATAGTGCCAATTGCCAAAGGGAAGATATTTCATACTTCCAACAAGGTCATGTCAATGGCCCATAAAATCACCGGCATACGTACAACTAGATTAATCTTCTCCATATAACGTATATCATAAAAGTCTTCTGCATCATTTGCTGAATTTATTGTGGTTTGGTAGGATATTAACGTCTAATTAGTATCAAAGACCAATCATCTGTACTTGCGCAGGAAAAATCGGACTAGCTAGGAGCTGGATATTTACTTATTATCCATCATTTTTTTTATACCATATTCACTTTGTTTAATATGATGAAGGTGAAACATCATTTTAAAGGATAAAAAATACAATTAATTATTATTCAAGTACATTTAATAAACTGATTTAAGATATAAAAATTCTGAAATATATTTAAAAATAAAAACAATCATAATAATTCAAATAAGAAATAAATAGGGAATATTTTTTTCAATAAAATACAAAAGAAGCATAATAATTTTGTTTATTATATTACAATTCCTGAATTGAATTGTTTATCTAGTATTTTAATTGCAATTTTTTAGAGGATCATCGTTATCACTCTAAAAGAATTAGTCATTATATAATAATTTATTCAAACATTTCACGCAAAGTCAAGTATGAAAAAAATGCATATTTACATATTATCTACAAAAAGCTTTAATTGTTCCCATTAACATATATAAACTTCCTGATAACCCCAAAAGCGAAGCTGTTAATTTTATCATGGTAAAAGTCCATTAAGCTAGCCTAACATTGAATAGGCCCTTTGTTAAAGTTCTTGATGGTTAAATTAACAATCATCAAATGATAAATTAGTTTAACGACATCCCCTCAATTCATATAAATTGTAGGTTTGAAATTGAACTTCAAGTGCCCGTATCTTTTTAAAATAAAAAAAAATACAATAAAATATTTTTCTCACCAGAACTCTACTCATCTCATTTAATGGTATCTCAAAGAAAATTAGATAAAATCTTCTTTTTTTACTTATGATGCTCCTACACACACAGTTTCAATTGTTAGTTAGACAATAGTTGAGTGGCCACAGATTTAATTTGGCTCAATGGCATCATTTTCACGTATGAAGTATGAGATTGAGAGTTCATATTTAACGATTTTTTAGTGTGCGCGAGTAAAAATAAGAATAATTAACCCATTAATTAGAGAGTACAAGTAGGGATGAAAACCTCCCCTTAATCCAATTGGTATTAGTACTGTTAGTCTCAATCGACGTACTCCATATAATTTTGTTAATGAATATTGTGCAACTTAATTAATTATGTAAAGTATATTTATAATATTATTATCTAGAAATATATATAATATTATTGGAGTACAACCTATAATGAACATAACATCAACTGCAGATCAATGTAATAAATTACACAATTAAACTCGTTATAAGTCTCAGATTTTGTGCTGGAAGTAAAGTTTACCATTAATGACCTTTTTTCATGTGATTAATCACAGGTAGAGTATGGCATATACAGAGGTAATGATATAAACCAGAAGGGCAGAACCCACACCAAGAACCAGAGCCACAACCGACCACACTGTTTTGCCTCCACAAGATATCACCCCCAACTTCACCTGAATAAAATAAACTATAGAAAGCATCAAGAATACACATCCCACAACCGACCCTAAGGCGGATCCAACCAGCCCGGATTTGAGCATCCTCTGGTCAATATAAGCTTTATGAGGGTCATCCGGATCTAAACTGTTGAGCAAGTTAATTGCCAGCTTGAGGCTTTGAGCCAGCAGCGATGAGAACAGAAAGGAACTGAAAGAAACAACCTCGAAAACGATGAGTTTTCTTACAGTTTCACGGCTGGCTGTGCACTCTGCCTTAGTGCCGGCAGTTACAGCTTCGGGGACAATGAGGGAGAAGCCGATGAACATGGCTGCCGTAAACAGGGAGTTGACATTGGCTATTCCATCAAGGGCCGTCACGTGGATGCTCGTCCTGATCAATTTCCCGGTGTTGCCTGTAAACGGCGTCGCAGTTGTGCTGTTTGTTCAAAAAAGTGGATATCTATTAATTAATTATCATTAACAGTATAAGCGCATGCATCTATCTATCTATATGTATATATGCATGAACATGGATGGTAATAATTAAGTTCTAACAAAGAATTAATCTAATGTAAAATGAGTTGACTATATATGAACAAATCTTGGCCTAAGCAAGTCAAGAAGTTGGATAAGGGACATACTTGGAATTATTAGTCTCATCCATGGCAGAAACGTTCGAGTACATGTATAGAATGATTGAAGGAAAAAAGAAGCCGATCGAATGGGAAAATACAGCAGGCGAATGAGTGTTAAGCTGTGTTTTAGTGACTGATTGTTAAGAAGGGGATGAATGAGTGGTTCTCTATTTATAGATTAATTCATTGATTGGAAAAAGAAATTAAATGTTTAGTAAAGTAATTCAATGAAAACTGACAACAAGATTTAATATGGTTCGACGATGTGCCTAATTCATCCGACAAAAAAAGGATTTTATTGATTTCAAATCAAAGTAATGAGTACAATTTTGAATCCCACAAATCTCATAAGAACACCTAACACTCTCGTTCTAAACTCCGTCTCGATAAACTATCTCAAAAGCAATATATAATTACTCGTGTATTATCTATTCTATTCAACGAAGAAAACGGGGTTTAAATACCAAACAATAGCCAAACAGGCCATGGGCGTGTGCGTGGTGCCGCGATGCTGGATCATTGAATGCCTAGTGCCGCGGGCGCTGTGGCGCTAGCTACTGAATACCTGCCTAGTTTCCACACTTGCTGTTTTGCACCGTTTCTTTTGTTTCTCGCCATTTAGAGGTCAAATTTCAATGCAAAATTAATAATTCTCTACCTTGATTTGAAATTTACCATCCATCTTCTTTGTCCCTATCCTCAAAAGGGCCCTTCATCTCAGTCTGCAAATGTTAATTAAATCTAAGTAATGCTCGAATTTGATTCCTGGAACAATCTTAGTTAACATGTCTGCCGGATTATCCTTAGTCCCAACTTTGTCAATCAAAATAACACCTTGAGACACCATATTTCGGACAAAGTGATACCTTACATCAATGTGCTTTGTTCTCTCATGAAAAGCTTGATTTTTTGATAAGTGTATGACACTCTGACTATCACAAAACATGGTAGTAATCTTAAAATCCATATTCATATCCTCAATTAGACCATTTAGCCAAATGCCTTCCTTCACGCCTTTAGCCAAAGCCATATACTCAGCTTTTGATGTGGACAATGTAACTGATGACTACAAAGTTGACTTCCAGCTAACCATACAAATCGAAACACAAAACACATACCTAGTCATGGACCTTCTGCATCCAAATCTTTGACATAATTCGCATCCACGCAGCCAATAATTCTAGCAGTAGAATTCAATTGACTATACTTCCAACGTCTATCTGCAGATCCTCTTAGATGCCTCATAATCCATTCCACAGCCTGTCAATGAGTATTTCCTAGCTTGTGCATGTATTTGTTCACAATATTGACTGCATGTGAAATGGCTGGCCTAGTGCACACTATGGTGTACATCAAGCTACCCACTGTATTAGCATATGACACATTAGACATGTGTTCCACCTCCTCCTCAGTACTCAGTGATAGGTTTGATAAGAGCCTGAAATGAGCTGCAAGTGGCGTACTAACTGGCTTGAACTTATCCATCCCAAATTGCTCAAGTACTTTCTTAATGTAATGCTGTTGAGACAAGTATAACAATCTTGCGTGTCTATCCTAGATAATCTCCATGCTCAATATCTTCTTTGCACTACCCAAATCCTTCATCTCAAATTCTTCACTTAACTAGGCCTTTAAAATGTTGATCTCAGATATGTTTCTAGAGGCAATGAACATGTCATCAATGTACAATAGCAAATATACTAGAAAGCTATCACTATATTTTTTATGATATACACAATAATCGTAAATGCTTCTATTATATCATATCTTGGTAATAAAAGTATCAAACCTTTTATACCACTACCAGGGAGACTACTTCAAGCCATATAAAGACCACTTCAAGAGACATGCTTGATTTTCTTTCCCAATAATAATGAATCCCTCTGGTTGGCTCGTGTAGATTTGTTCATCTAACTTACCACGCAGAAACGCTGTTTTTACATCCATCTGCTCAAGCTCTATGTCAAGTAGAGCCACCATGGCAAGTAAAACATGAATGGAAGTATGTTTAAGTAAAACCTTTAGCAACCAATCGCGTTTTTTATCTAGCATCATTAACCCGGGAATCCCTTCCTTTTTCTTGTAGATCCATTTGCAACCTATAATCTTCTGCCCTTTAGGTACATCAACTAGCTCTCATGTACTATTCTTGTGTAGAGACTCTATCTCTTCACTCATAGTTGCTACCCATTTATTAGAATTTTGTCGGGAAATAGCCTCTTTATATGAGACTGGATCATCTCCTATAAACTCCTTGGCCAAACTCAAAGCATAAGAAGCCAGATCTGAATATAGAAACTATTGTGGTGGTTTGATCTTCCTCCTCTCTTTATCGCGAGCCAAACGATAGTTTTGTAGTAAATTATTTTTCTACTGCAAATTAGGTGATAATGAATTGTCATTAATTTCATCTATCATCTTTTGTTTCCCCTTTTAAACTTGTGGAAAGTCAATTTTAATCTCCACCTTCCCCTTAACTCCATGTTGACTACTTTCGAGCTGCTCCACCTTCTTCATCATAGCAGACTCATCAAATGTCACATCCATGCTGATAATCAACTTGGAGCCCCTGTCATTATTACTTCACAAATGATAACCCTTGACTCCATCTACATAGCCTAGGAATATGCACTTCCTAGCATTTGACTCAAGCTTCCCATCCTAGACATGAACATAGGTTGGACACTCAAATACTCTAAGATTTGAGTAATCATCAGAAGACCCAAACCAAACTTCTATTAGTGTCTTAAGTCCAAAGTAGTCAATGGTGACCTATTCACCAAATAACGAGCAGTGTTTATTGCTTCTACCTAAAAATCCTTGGATAACTCGGCATTAAAGAGCATGCATCTAGCTCTTTCCAAGATAGTCCTATTTATCTGTTCTGCAACTCCATTCCACTGTGGTGTATGTACAACTGTGTGATGCCTCAAAATTCCTTTCTTATCGAAGAATTCTTCAAATTCCTTGTTGTAGAACTCCAATTCATTGTCAGTTCTCAAGCGTTTTATCTCATTCCCTGTATGCTTCTCAATCAAAGTTTTCCATTGCTTGAAGTTGACAAATACCTGATCCTTATGCTTTAGCATGTACACCCATATTTTTCTTGAGAAGTCATCAATGAATGTCAGCATGTACCTGGCACCTTCCTTTGAAAAAACCTGAGGAGGCCCTTAAAGATCTGAGTGAACATAATTCAAGGTGCCTTTGGTCCTATGAACTGCAGTACCGAACTTCACCTTGTGTTGCTTGCTAAGCACACACTGCTCGTAGAAATCCAACTGTCCAGTCTTCTCTCCATAAAGCAAACCTCATTTGCTTAGTTCTGATATTCCCCTCTGACTCATATGCCAAAGCCACATATGCCATAATCTCGTAGCGTCATTGACTGATGAAGAAACAGTTGCAGTACCAGAAGCTATGCTGCCTTGCAATATGTAAAGGCCATTCCTCTTGTCTACCTTCATGATAAGTAGTGCACCTTTGGAAACCTACAAAACTCTATCTCGAGCTCTATACTCATAGCCATTCTTGTTCAGAGTACCAAACGAAATCAAATTTTTCTTTAGATCTGGAACATGATGCACATCTATTAGGGTCCTTTTTATGCCGTCGTGCATTTTGATACTAACTGAGCCAATTCCTACAATCCTGCATGAAGTATTGTTTCCTATGAGCACTTTACCACCAACGTATTTCTAATAAGTGGTAAACCAATCTTCTCGTGGGCACATGTGGTAGGAACAACCACTATCCAAAATCTACTCCAAACTTAGAAACTCTCAGTAATATTGAGAACAAGCCTACCATCAGACTCATCCTCAACAATTCCTACGACATTATCCCATTTCTGAGAAATAAACCTTGGAATGGAAGTTAGAATATATGTCAGAATCATTCTTTCTAATTGTTTCGTCCCCATCCAAAAGAAATAGACTTCTGCAGAAGAATGTACAGCCAACTCAATCTATTGTCTAAATGTGCACCAAGATGCAACTAAACTAGCATTTCCTAGTCATTAAAATCCTTTCATGTACTAAATGAATTGACTCAAGACCAATTTTGTACCATGGGCAACAAAGTAGCCCAGTTCAGACTATCATCATAGTGCTGGGCTAAAAGATAACTCATGTAGGCAATAATGTGAGGACGCATATAAAAAATCTAATAGTCATTCTGCCGTGCATGGATTCTTTGAAAGCAAAGTCCATGTTGAAATTTGTATACACAGCGGGGGCAAAAGATAAATGGTTGTGATATATAGGGCATCAAAACTTTAAAAATATTCATAGGGACATACCACCTTGAGTACAAATATCAACTTATATTTGCAAACAAAATAATAAATCTAGCAGATAGTCAACAGTTTCACTTCTTCACACACATACTTAAGCCCAGCTTCAGCTGGAGCTGGAAGGGGTATGAGTAGATGTTGTCCACAGTCTACTCGACTCAATTAAAATCCAGGGTATAGATTTTTGCCTCTCGGCATGGCAGTTCCCTAGTTCGTGGACTCCTCTAGTTTTTAGCATTCTTCTCTTTTAATATGCAACAACAAATTAGAAGGACGAAGTGCTGCAATAAACAAAAACTCACCAGCGGCTATACAATGTAAAGAATCTCCCATGGAATCTCTCACATATAGAGAAATCCTTGAACTGTATCCCCTATTGAGGTTGTAAAAGTCTGACACAGCCATTGCAGCGCAGCTCTGGACAACCTTCCCCACCCATGATCCCATCTCAACAATCACACCAATGTTGATAATGCTCTTAGAGCTTTTATCTGGCACTGAAACCTTGTGCTCATCAGCACACGAATTACAAGGAAATCCAAGCAACAATAGGCATAGAATGATGGCCTAAATTTTCATTATTTCTGTCCAAAGCTAGTATTTTGAGTTCTTGCATTTGAAGTAGTCCTCGTTGTATAAAGATCTACAAGTGGGGTGGGGCAAGCAAACGCCAAGCAATTCAAAAATTACATGCTCCGGCATCCCAGTCAAAGTTGCTAAATCAACTTAAGAAATTTAAGAACTTCACTCCACGTTGAATATTCAAACAATCTTGAACATGTGGAGGCCAATGCAACAATATCTCTTTCAGGTATTCTATAGAACACATTACCGTCTATAATTTTGCTGAAACTTCATCAGCTTTGATCATATGGAAAAGTTTGAAATGCACAAGCCAATAAATATAACATAAATAAATTTTATTCTTTTTGTGTAAAGTAATTTAGAAAAAATTGTTGGTTTTTTAGTAACATATATAAATTGGTGAGTTGCAAAAGTCAACTCTTAATATTGATAGATTGATTTTATATCTTATTTACAATTATGTGTGTTATATTTGTTTTTCAATTATAATATTAAAAAATTATTTTTAAAAATAAAATATTAGACATTTCAAAACAAAAATTAAAAAAATTAGCAATAATAAATTTATAACTTAAAGACTAAAAAGTGGACGACTAGACATTCGAGTCATTATATAATCGACTTAACACTCTCCCCGTTGTTCTTAGCCTTGCATTCAATTCATTGACGTAGTACTAATTTACCTGAGGAAAAATAAACAAAAAGTTGAATGAATTACATCCTCAGTCAACTTTGTTGTAATTGGCACAAGTATGCCTATTTACATGTTTAATTATTCATTGGATGGAAGTCAATTATGGTTGGAATCCAATAGATAATTATAGTGTTGAATTTGGTGGAATAAAGAAAGGGAAATGGTTAAGTATTATAAGTTGAGTTGTCCCACATTGTAAGCTTGAGAGAGTTGAGACCTTCTTGTGACTTATAAAATCAAGTGGAGGAGTTGAAGGGTCTTTAACCCTTAACTTGACCCACATTGGTTTTGTAAACTATTGTGGAGTAGTTTATATTGAACTCAAGTAAGAATGCTTGATAAAATGTTCTTTAAGGGGTTCATATAAGTGGACCACGCGCGCCGCCGCTTGGCCCTGCTCCGGATCCGGGTCGCGGGCGCGGGCGAATGTCTCAGTCTTAATTTTTTGGATGAAATTCAATTAGAATTTTGAATTTAAAAATGAAATTCAAATTTGAACTTAACCGTTGGCTTGATCGGATAAAGGCTTGACCGAGTCATGCCTGTTGGAGATCATGACCGAATTGTTTGGGATGAGGCCGAATTTCTAGGTGTTGTTGGGCGGACATAGATTAGGGTTTTGCTTAGTCAAACCCTAATCAGCCCTTAACAGCCGTCAAACCCTAGCTGGAAATTAGGTCTGGCCGTCAAACCCTAGCAGGAAATTAGGTCTTGGCCGTCGGCCCATTGCCCTCTGCCAGCCCTAATTTCCCTCTATAAATAGACAGCATTCGGCAATCTTGAAGACACACAAATTACACGCAAAAGCAGCCTCTTCGGCTTGTATTCTTCCTCTTCCCCTGATATTCCAGTTTCTTTGTTGCCATAATTCCTTCGTTCTCTCATATTCGATATTCCACTTATATATTCCGAAAGCTTGGCTATCTGATTCGGATTCTGGATACTGGGTACTGTTCGAGGTGAACGAGAAGGAGTGCACCTGATCGTTATGGACCATCTCATCTTGGGAGGAGCTGCGTTGTACCCGTTGCACTGGTGAGTCGGGGCGCTCGTTTCTTCAAGGCAAACAGAATTTCTCTGTGATTTGGTCGCCCTATTAATTCTGTTACGATACAGAATTCTTACGATAAGTTTACTTTCAAATTCAGTATCTATATATTATAAATCTGACAGCATGTTCTATTGTTTTATTGCCTCGGTTAATTTATGAATTTTGGCTTTTCCTAGACTCGTATATGTTTAATTGTACTGAATTCTGATTTGCCTTGAATTGACATTTATTTTGATCACGCATGCTGTATGTTTAAACTCTGATCACGCATGCTGTATGTTTAAATTCTGATAACATATGTTGCATGTTTAAATTCTGATAACACATGCTTTATTTGAATTTCATATTGATAAAAACGCACGTATTACTCAACTGTGATTATCTGTTCTTTTCCTGATAATTTGTTTTGCAATATTTAGTTATTGCTTTGGATTACTGCATGTTGGCTTAAATCCTGGAAGCAACAAACTTTAGACGTTGAAGTCGACTGCTCAAATTTTAAATTTATAAAGTCAAATTTTCTTTTCCTTTTTTCTGGGAGACTTGAATTTCATTTGCTGGTAGTTGATTGCGGCAAGTTTTCTTTTATTTTCTATTTTGTTCTTTTTTCCTTTTGTCTTGTAGGGAAAACTAGTGGGTGTTTTGTTTCATTTCTAACACCCATTTTCATTTTCATCTAAAAATAAAAAATAAAAATTATCACTTTCTCCCTATATTTACTTACAATATTCTTATTTTCATTTTCAAATTTTCTAATCCTACTCTGTCATCCTATTATCACACCAATCAAGTTTAAATTTGATTTGACATAAAGTATCCACTATCATTTTAAAATTAATAAAGTATACATATATTTTTAAAAAATAATTTTTTTAAACATAAAAAAATATAAATCAACTATCTTTTCAATTCTATACGTATATTTATAATCATTACTTTCCAACAAATCATTCAAACACATTTTTATTTTCATTTCAAAACTATAACTACCTTTTAAAATTTTGAAAATGACTAGAAACTGAAAATGCCTTTGGAAATAAAACGAAATGGCGCCTTTTGCTCTTTAAGAAAGTAGGGTGTCATAAAAGCCAGTAAGTGTAACAATCCTCATATTTTTCTTTTAATAAATCAACTCCAAAAGCTGCATTCTCAACTCAAAACTCCAATATGTCATAACTCCAACCTATAGCAATGTCTCAAAGCTCTGATTCTTCGTCCATCTATGTGACAGAATGCTACTATGGTAAAATAACAATGCTGAAGATAACATCCTGGACTACTGACAACTCTGGTGGCCATTTTCATTATTGCTCAATGACAAGAGCAGAGGTGGTGGGCGCATGTGGTTTTTTCATGTGGGTAGACCTACTAATGTGTATGATGATTACATTATCATCTCAGACCGTTTAGGATTTTCTTCCTACTCGTGTTGTTGTTGATGGTGGTAATGGTCTAACATGACTAATAAATAATGATGAAGGGGTTAGGGCCCTTTTTTTTTTTTTTTGTGAAAAAATAGAATGTAGGGCCTTTTCTTTTGTCTTAGTACATGAACCTTTTCTTTGTAATTCTAGCCCGCTACTGTTAATGTGATGTTATAGGCTTGGCGCTCCCCACCCCCCCCTCTTTGCAAAGATTTTTTTATGTAAGTTTGTTGATAAAAATTGGCCATGTTCTCTTAATATGTTTGAAAGAAATGGTCTTTCTTTGCCAACTTGAAATGGCCAAATTTGTAGAAATAGATAAGGTAGACAAAGTCAACATAAACCATAAAAATTGTAAAAGTCAAATGGTCCTAATTATTGCAAGGCAACAGAAAATGCACAAAGAAATTTGCTTAGTAAGATGCAAAAAATGGAAAATGCATAAAGAAATTTGTGAGGTGCAAAATATAGGTCCAAAAGTGCAAAAAGAAATCTCCCAAAAATGCAAAATCAACATATCAAAATACCAAAATCAAAGCAAACTACCAAAGTCAACATATACCAAATTTGCTGCAAAAGTCAACATAAACCCATTCAAAATAAGAATTTAACTTATACATAATAAGTCAACTGATAATTGCAATACTAAAATAGTCAAAAATTATATTCTCAAATTGCTATACTCACAACCAAACAACTTCATTAAACTATCAAAATGCCAAATAACTCCATCAAAATAACATACATTTACAATTCATCAAAATGTCAAAATAAGTTCTATCAAACGGACTTATATATACTTTCAAACCAACTGTTGCAAACCAATAGTTTCATCAAAATGACATATACACACTTTCAGATCAAATGCACTTCAAAGCATTAAAGAGTTAACTTTTAGATGGCCTCTTCTTATTCTCCTTGTTACTTGCTACCATAGCTCTACCTAGGTTCTTCTTAGTCACATATGTATGCCTTTCTTCCACGCTACACTTATGTTCTTTGTCATATATGTATACCTTTCCTCCACAATCAATCAAAGAAATTTTCATATTAGTACTCTGTCTTGTCCTGAATAACATTCAAAGCTTTCTTCTTGGCCCTGTAACCTTGGTGTTTGGATATATTACATCTGATATCCTTGAATATTTCATTTATAAAACCTTAGCTGATCTATATAGATACCTAAAGAGCTCTTCATTTTTGTTAGGTAACTACCAAGAGTTCACATTCTATACACTGAATGTTTTCCCACACTTGCGCTCTGGATTGTATTATCTTATCTGGACTGTGTTCTGGCCTCTCAATTTGAGGCAGTGGACTCTCCATTGACAACCTTCTCCCAAGTACTTTGCATAAATTTTTCTTGCATTATTCTTGGTTATCTTCAAACCCCTCTCACTCTTAACAACTAGACTAAGAATAGCTTCTATGAACTCTTTCTTGCTACTAAAGATCATCCTAATTTTAAGTGTTGGATTGTGAGTGGGGTTGAAAATTGGAAAGAACTCTCCAAGCTCCTCATTAGAAGTAGCTGCACTGTCAAAGTTATTTCTATTTTCAATCAAATCCCTCCCTAAGTTTGAAGATTCCCTATATGAAGAGTCAGTTGTGCTATTAATATCTGGTGTATGTTCTTTTGCTGTAGGTTCTTCTTCCTGGTCTTCATCCAACTTATAATCACTATCATGAAGGTCTTCAACATCTACTTCGATCGTTAAACCATCTCCAAGCCCATTTCCATCAATAGACAACCTATTTTTCTCAACCTCATATTATTCTGCATAGCTGTCCACAATCTTGAAAACCTTATCCCAATCATCATCCTTAGCTGGCTCTTTTGTATGCTCTGCAGTAGGCTCAAGTACAACAATAGGATTGGGGACATTAAGCTCATGGACAGCAAACTCAGTAGGCTTAATGAGTAGACTATTTTTTGAGTAAACAATAAGCTCACTTTGTGTCATATAGACGAAATTAGGCTCAATAATAGGATTTAATGATGTTGTGGGCACAAAATAAGGGATATTGTCCAAAGAAAGGTAAATGTTAATATTTGTCTGCTCAAATTATGAAATAGACTCCAAAGTATCCTCAAGGTTCTCATTTTCATCTGTTGTGGGCTCACGTATTGGATTATGGTGTAAAGAAGGCTCAAGGGTAGAATTTATTGCTTAGATTGTGGCATAGGGTGAGGGTCTCCCACTTTGGATTATTACTTTGTATAAGCTTCTCAATATCTGCTGAAAACCCCTGTGCAGGTCTGCCAATGTGGCCTCGATATATCTCTCCATTCTTGTGGCATAACCCCTGTGAAGGTTAATTTGACTGATTGTACCTACTCATAAATTGCTTGATTCGTACTTGCTCGTTTATTGGAATCTGAATTGATCAATACTTGCTCGTTATCTGTTATTGGCTTGTACACCCCTATGCGGGTTAGTACTTGTTTCACTCGTTCTTGTTTGTCTTGCGCCTAGAACTCCTGTCTGTCATGCCTGTTACTTGTCTTGATCGTACTTGTCTGTTCCTATCTTGAATTGTTATCAGATGCTTTACCGGCATACTCGTTTGTCCGTATCCTGATATCTAGCCAGTTAGCTTGTATGTACTTACTTGTTGTTCATATATTGCCTCATCAGCAACTCTAATTGCTTGACCGGTATTTATTGTACTTGCTTAGAGATAGTACTTGGGTCAAGTGCCAATCCTATAAGGAATGCTGGGATACTTGGGACACGCCTTGCAGTCCACCTGGGTGTTCAGGATACGTTATTTGGTCCGCATAGGTAACCGCAATACGCTAAGCAGTCCGCTCAGGTATCCACAATGCACCATACAATCTGTATGGGCAGTGTGCCATACAGTCCAGTCCGTATGGGCACACCAATTATATGCCAAGCTTTCATGCTATGGAAGTACTTGTTTGATTGGTATAAAGTGATCTGATATGCTTATCTTAACTCGTTTTGTTGGAATGCATATGCTATAAGGATTTGCTTGCTCGTACTTGTTTCTTTCTTGATTACAATTCTATTCTTGGAGCAATAAGGCAGAAGAGTTTCATGTTTGCTGTTCTCGTTCTTGATTGAATCGTAACCGTACTTGTATTGCTTAATGATGATAAATCTAGTGAGATGCTCTTTCTTTAATAGATTCTATTATCGTTTGATATATTATCCCTCACCAAGTTCATTGGACTTACACCCCCCCATTTTCATTACATTTGCAGACAGTGTGGCCTAAGAATGGAAAGTTTTGACTTGAAGCATAGGAACGTTTCTTTTGTAATAGTTGGGTATCTTTTTGTACATAGATTATTAGAATGCTATGTGGTAACATATAGATGTTGAGATATGTCAGAGTTGACAGGGCCACCTTGAGTTTGTGTACATAATTTTGCTGAACGTCTAAGATTTGAACCTTGGCATGAATGTCACCTACATCTTTCGCCTTTTCTTGTTCCGAACATTTTTGTTTCTAGTGCCCCTTTCCACCCACCTAAAACACTTGTCGTCTGTTTTAAGCTTGGTTAGGGACGTTGATCGGTCTCTACTCCTTCCCTTTTCCCTCGGTCTCCCATTCGCCACCAATCCTTCCCTACTTTCACTATCATTACTCTCAGGGCATGTTTTCTCAATTTGTTGGAATTCAATGAGGCCTTTACATCCTCCATTAAAATCGTATCTCTCCCATACAATAAAGTAGTAACCAGGTGCTCAAAGGATTTTGGCAGAAAACACAAGAGAATTAATGCTTGATCTTCATCTTCAATTTTTGCATCTATACTAGCGAGATCTAGAATCACCTTATTGACATAATCAATGTGCTGAGTAATAGATGTACCTTCCTTTATCCTCAATGTGTATAGCCATTGTTTCAAATACACCCGATTTGTGAGGGACTTCATCATATAGAGACTCTCCAGCTTCTTCTATAATTTAGTTTGTGTACTTTTTGTGGCAACCTCTGTCAGTACATTATCTACTAATGATAACACCAGAGTACCATAAGCCGTTGCCATAAACTCATCATTCTCCTCATCTATCAGCGTCTTTGGCAAGAAATTTCTGCCCTTTAATGCTCTCTGTAGACTTTGTTGACACAAGAAGGCATGCATCTTCATCTTCCACAACCGAAAATAGTTTTTCCTATAGAATTTCTCTCCCTCGTACTTCATGGCTGACATCTTATCCAATTAGCTCTGATACCAATTTGTAGTAACCTAGGAGGATCTATTATGAAAACTATGAAATAACAGTAAAGTAATTCAATGAAAACTGACAACAAGATTTAACATAGTTCGGCGATGTGCCTAATCCACTAGATAAAGAAAGGATTTTATTGATTTCAAATCAAAGTAATGAGTACAACTTTGAGTCCTACAAATCTCAATAAAACACCTAACACCCTCATTCTAAACTCCATCTTGAGAAACTATCTTAAAATCAGTATAGAATCACACATGTATTGTATGTCCTATTCAACCTGGAAGAAAATGAGGTTTAAATACCCAAACAATAGCCAAACAAGCCATGGGCCTGTGCGTAGCGCTAGCTTTCTAGTGCTACAGAGCTGGATTGGTGACTCCGTGGCGTCGTGGCGCCGGCTGCTAAATAGCTACCAAGTTTCTGCGCTTGCTGTTTTACACCACTTCTTCTATTTCTCGCCATTTATAGCTCAAATTTCAGTTGTGGAGGCTTGCCTTTGCCCTTCTTGGTCGCTGTCTTCTTTCGAGCAGGCCTCCCTACTTGGCTGCAGGTCTCATTCGATGAGGGATGAGCCTATCAGGCTCGACTAAAGCTGTTTGCACAACAGTAAGAGGAGGTAAAGTAGCTAGTGGTGCTGGGGGGTAGGAGGCATCCTGACCGGTGGCCTGTTGTTGAGCGAATGCTTGTTGAAGCTCCTGAAGCCTCTGTTGGCGGGTGATGGTCTGTTGGCACGCGTAATTCATGACTTCTTCTCCATCTGCAAGGGAAAAAGAAAGTTACCATAAATCGACCAGAAAGATTAGCAATTCAGTGCAAAACGAATTAATAAAAACATCACCTAGTCAAGCGCCCGCAGGCAAATCGAGCTGAGCAGGCTATAAGCTTGCTAGCACCAAATTTCTCTCCTCGATAAACCCAGCAGCCACCATTTAACAAAACTGGGTTAGGTCCCGTATAAAAGTGTTAGGCCAAGTAGGGTTCTCATTCCCTGGCATTTCAACGTGACCTATCCACCACCCCCTGGGAATGTTAAACCCGCCACCTTCCGGCACCCGAGTGTAAAGATAACATTTTTTCCACTCTTGACCGTGGGATGAAAAGGGAGTTACCAAAAACTTTCGACAAGGCTGGGCGGTGAGATAGTAAAAGCCCGACTCCCTAGTGTGGCCTGACTTGCGAGACATAGGCAGATGAAAAAGGTTGGAGAAATTGGCAAAACTGAGGGGCTGGTGTTTATTTGCATTAGGACGATGAAACTATAGAGGGTTGAGAAGCAGTTTTGAAAGGGTTGGGTTATACGAACTTGTAGACCTGTCAACAGATCGACTACAGACTAGGCCAGGGGAAACCTAAGGCCATACTTTAGCGCATCTTTGAATATAGTTATACACCCGGTGGGAGATTGGTGCATCCTATCACGAGGTCCGGGAACGAGCAACTCAAACTCCAGAGGAATATGGTACAACTACCTAAGCAACTCAAGGTCACTTTATGTGGTTTTAGATGTGATTTCACTATAGTGGTCGAGTGTGAATAACTACCACAAGACACAGGAGGCTGACTCGGCTTGGGACCATCCCTAACAGAGACCCGAGTATCACTTGAAGAGCTAGAGGAACTAGAGTTGTTGCTACTGGAATTATTTGACTCGCTAGCCGAGCCATTTCCCCTTCGGGTCGAACCATCAATCGATCTCATCTCCTCATTACCACTCTCCCTATTGCAGCCCTCATCAAACACCTCTAACATATTGAATACTCTAAATTTGATTCGAATAAGCAGAAATCAAAGTTTGCTCAAATTGAAGTACAATTCAGGAAACTTACACAGTTAGAAGGAATACAATAGAACTTGATGAGCAGAAAATAGTAGTAAAAACTTGATTTCGACCTCTCTGGATACAGTAAGAGTGTAAATGAAGTTTTTTACCGAGCCTATTTATAGGCCTCAATGCGCGGTAACCTAAACACTGCAATTATTACGCAGCTCTCTCTTAACGCTTCGCGTGACCTAGTATAACAGATGCATTAAATGCGTTGATACCCTGGTTGACTTTTCAAAATCCTGAGATCCCTCATTGAGCATATCAGTCCCCACAAATCAGCTACTCTCCATTCCTTCTTGTCAACCATCTTGATCAGCACTTGGAAATATGAGGGCCTCATGATATGGGGTAGGCCAGCAAGTCCAGCAGGCCTAACCTAATAACGCTCGGCCAGAGTTAAGATATAATGCGAGACAACCCAATTACCTATCAAGCTCAATTGGTTATGGGCCGACCATGCAATCGACCAGGTCTAACCCTACTGGGCTCTATCTACCAGTGCGAGTATCAGTATTCGCTTCTGTCGACCAGAGTATAGTTAATCGTAATCGAGAAAGCTCATTTCAGCACTTAGTTGGTGAGACATTTGAATAAGACAGAGAGCCATCTTGTCAACTAGGGTCTACGTGGATGTCTTGCGGGCAAGTGCTAATCTCAACAGAGGAGGTCGATCAGGCAACCACTGCTTTTCTGCCGCATTGAATGCTCTGACAAGCGGAATATCTCCGTATTAATGGCGCATGCCGCCACTAGTACCATTTTTTCAGCCTCACCAGGCTAGTATGTGCCTCCAGTGTACCACCTTATCCTAGGTAGTTAGAGGTAGCGCCACCTGAAATAGTATATAAGTTGGAGAATACTCAAAGTTTCTCAAGTAAGGACAAAGGCCCTTTCTGTGCAATAAGGGCATTATAGACATATCAATCACACTAAGAAGGCTATAAATACCCTACTGCCAGCCTTCAACAAGGTATGCTCATTATTACTCAAAGCTCTCACTCTGCTGCTTTATATTTTAGTTGATAATATACTAACTTGAGCATCGGAGTGCCTTAACTAAGGGCCCTTTGGCAAGCCTAGCATTTGCTATTAGTTGCAGGACTTGACCCCATTACATCATCAAGCACTTCTATCGACCATCCATCTGGTCGATTGGACCGAACTTTAGCCCAATACTTTCCCAAACTATTCACACCCTCATCAATGTTGTAACTAATAGTTATTTACTTGGGTGAATTATGGCTACCATCTTAAGGTTTGGCGTAATTACAAAAAATTCCTTAATTGTTCGAAAATTACAAAAATCTTCTGGAGGTTTGCCAATGTCCAATAATTTAGTTCAACCATTAGCTGTTGTTAGGGTTTCTCAAAATCACCATAAAAAATGACATGTTAAATTCCATAATTGCCCTTCTAATTATCTGATTAATAACCTTATTGTATGAAAGTACAAAAATGCCCTTAAATCTTTATAAAAATTACTTTTATTGAAAAATATGTATAAATATTTACATATCTACACGAAATATATAATATAGCATTATATACATACATATATATATGCATATATACATATACACCATTCCAAGGATCTAAATCATGACAATATAATGGATTAAGGTCCGATTGTTACCTCTCAAGCAAAATCCAACCAAAAGTAAAAGTTGTCTCCTTTTCGGAAAATAGACAGCTTCTGGCGCAGCAAGGTTTAATCAACCTTTGATTGGGCAAATCACCTCGGGATCAAGCCAAATTTGGACCAAATGAAAGCCAACTCAATTTAGAATGTCCATATAAAAATTCAACACCAAAATTCTTCAGAAAGACCTCGAGAAGAATCCAGAAACACACTGCTCAAATAGAGGATCACCAAAGCAAACAATTCGAAATTCATTTTGCTTCTAATGCCAAAGTCCACACAACAATGGACTATCCTTTCCTCTTTAATTCAGCTAGAAAAACTAAAAAGGAAGAGAGCATGGTTGGAGGCCGAAAATGGTGAGGGAGGGAGTTAAAGAAGAGAGTGAAACCTCAACTCATGAGAGAATTACAATTGTGGGAGGAATTTTGGATCTAACTTTTAGATGCACAAAATGTGTGAATGAATAATCAGCTGGTGGCTTCCCTCCTATATCTATATATAGAGGAGGGATGGTGTGATGCCAAGGTGGCATCACACCTTCCTCAAGGGGGTGGGTGACCTAAGCATGCCAACTAGCAAGCATCTTGCAAGTTGCATGTTAATTTGAATTTGAATTTGAATTTAATTTGGAATCTGCATTTCATTTTATGAAATCTCTACCAATTAAATTCTAATTCATCAAATGAACATTTCATTTGAATTTTTCCTTCAAAATTACTTCTTCAATTTAATTAAATTAAATATTTTAATTTACTTAAACTTTGACTTAACTTTAAGTCAACAAACTTAACTCTTTAAGTTTACTTGACCAATTGAAAGTCATATAGTACCAAATTAAATTA
Source organism: Jacaranda mimosifolia (assembly GCA_018894105.1). Taxonomy (NCBI): domain Eukaryota; kingdom Viridiplantae; phylum Streptophyta; class Magnoliopsida; order Lamiales; family Bignoniaceae; genus Jacaranda; species Jacaranda mimosifolia. Next base: position 22,953,545 of record CM032128.1, on the reverse strand, counting down.
ACACTTAATTTAATTGGTCTTAATTTAACTCCTTAAATTAATTAGATCAATTTAATAATTAAATTGATCACGCTAAAATGACTAAAAATTGCGTCAAATCGAATCCCTCAATTTTCGGCCACTATGGAATTATTCTAACACTTATAAAATTCCACTCATTATATGGGATATCCAATTGGCTTTTGTGTGTGACTCATTAGGTTCCACGGCTCGTTGGACATGGGCTCACAACCTTTGTGACTTTAGAATATCATATATTCACATTAGTTTAAAACTCATTTTAAACTAACCGACTCAATTCAATTAATCTCTATTAATTGAAGAGTATACAATCTCTATGATCGATGTCCAGCCTCAAGCCCATGGAGCTCAACAATTGGCCGAAAGAGTGCCTATGGTGAACCATTCTAGCTCCATGAAAGAGGCTTAGGGTAAGATATTTGTCAGCTTCCTAATAACCTCGATACTATGCATCTATTCTCAATGTTCGATTTCGATTTGTGATCTCATCTTTGGAAAATGCCTTTTCCAAATTGTCACACTGCCTTGGCCAAGAACTCATTGGAATCAATCGTTATAGAACACATAGGAGATGCACTCACCCTTCACAAAGACGATGAGTCGAATCCTATCTTGAATCTCATAAACCTCCATATCTAAGTAGCTCATGCCCAATCACCATCAGAATACGTGCTAAGTGGACAAAAGTGGAGTCAAAGCATAAGGACCTAAACACAAGGTTACAATAGATCCTTAGGTCAAAGGACCAATTACATGCACTAGCATAAACTAGAGAACTTGCTGCTACTGATTTGTTACTACGGCTACCTAGTGGATTCTCCGGGCGGGTCTCCAGTGCCTTGTTCTCTAACAAGCACCTACTAACATGCATCCATATCTCATATGATTTGCTCATGGAATGGGATAACATCCAACCCTTGGATTATGCATCGTTAGTGCAAATCTATTTGAATCTTAGATACCATGTCTCATAAGATTCTATGACTTGGGATGTTTAAGATCACGACCATATAAGATTTATTCCATGATCATCACCAATAGTGTATTGACCAAGTTCTGTAATCTTGTGTGACTAAGGGCTTCAACCAAATGCCAGTAAAGTAATATAAGCATAAGATGAAGATAGTCATCTGAAAAGAATATCATTCAATCAAAATTGCATTATTAGTAAAATAGTTTACATGCCAATCTTATTGGCTTGAGGGGAACTATTCCAACAACCCCCACCAGCCAGATCTAGCCACAATGGTCATTGCCGGCAGCCATCTTGTAGCATCAGCAGCATGGCTCGATCGCGCTAGCCGGATTCATGGTCGGCTACTATCATGGCAACATCAATGTGGTAGTGGTGGCAGGCAACCAAAACTGCTACCTGCTGCCATGGGCAACAATCGTTGGCCATGGCCATCGGAAGAAGAAGGAAATAGGGGCACGGGTTTGAATTTTTTTTTTTTTAAAAAATATTCCTTTTTTCAATTAATAAATAATTTAATTAAAATATATCTATTTTTTATTTATTATGTTTTGAATTAATTAATAAATTTAACTAAGTTTCATTAATTATTTTAGATAGATTTATTATTTGAATAAAATATTTTAATTATTTTAAATATTTTTAATATAGATATGATTATTATTTTAATAAATAATATAATTAAATTTAAAAAATTTATCTTTTTTAATTAATAAGTAATTTAGTTAAAATGCACGTATTTAATTTGTTTACTTATTTAATTATTCTAAATTAATATAGTTTTTTATTTTTATTTATTAATTTTGTTAATTAATAAATTCAACTAAATTTTATTAATTATTTTGGATATATTTATTATTTGAATAAATGATAAATATCTTTACTTTAAATATGATTTCTATTTTAATAAATAGTGTAATTAAATTTAACTAAATTATTTTAGATATGCTTATTAGTTTAATATTGTCTAATATGTAACTCAATTAATAAATATTTTATTATTTACTATTGTTAGATAAATTTAATTATATAAATAAATTATTTTAAATATATATACTATTTAAAATAATTCAAAATTTTAAAACATCATAACACATAGAGGGGCATTTAGGACTTTAGCCATCAAACTAATTTTCAGTATTTTATTTATTTTATTTATTTTTTTAATTGCTGTTAGGAGTATTTTAGACTTTTCTCAAACTCCGTCTACATTACAATTAGATTTGCCATTTTTATGGAATTTTTTGTAATTTTCAAAAAAGTGAGGATCTTTTCGTAATTATGTCCAGTCTCAAGGGTGGCAACCGTGATTCACCCTATTTGCTTCATTACTTGAACAAAAAATATTGATAATATGATTGCACTAAAGAAAAAATAAATTAGTGATAAAATAGTAAGTGACAATACAAAATGTGTCATTTATAATAATAGGTGACAAAAAATTGTCTTATCAACTTAATAATTTTTACAAACTTAAAAGTGACAACAGGTGACGAAAAATTGTTTTATCAACTTAATGATTTTTACAAATTTGATAGTGACAAGAATAACATTTTAATTGTCACCATTGACAATTAGTGACATATTTAGGGCGACAACCTAATGACAATGAAAATTTTGTCACAAATTATATTGAATTTGTATTGTCACTAGGTTGTCACCATATGGGTATCACTAATTGTTAATGGGATAAGAACTTAAAACATTAATTTTTGTCAGTACATATTGAGTCATATTGTGACAAAATAAAAATTATTGTCATTTCAAAAATATTATTAATGACAAGAGAAAAACTATTGTCGCTTAATACATGTCATTAGTGTCAATTTTTACTTTATCACTTATTATTTTCTCAATAATATTATAATGTTTTGTAGTGTTGGTTGTAAAAAAAGCATATCTAATTTACTATATTAATTAATGGTATTCAAAAATTATACTAATGACCTAATATAAGCACTAATTGAATGTTACACGTTTAATTTATTTTAGAATTTTTTAAATATTTTTTAGTACTTCAAGCTGCAAAATGTGTGAAACGCCTGCAATCGTTCCACAATAGTGCAAGGAGCTGGAAGGATGGCCTTCATTCCATTCGCCGTGATCGTTGCAGCGAGCCATGATTTGGATTTCCTAGCATCTAAGTTTTGATTATGACATGTTCTGCATTCCTAGTTTTACACTCATAAAATAACGTGCATATTTTATGGAAATTAATTGGAAGATAATTTCGGCAGGGATATTATTAAAGTTGCTGCAGTTTTGTTCCCTTAACAATATGACTCTTTCCTTTCTGCTGTTGATTTAATTTTGGAAGAGATTTTTGCAGCTAGAAGAATTCTGTCTTCCTCTCTCTTAAAAGAAGATTGAACCAAGCAAAGGATTTACTTGACATAAACGCTATAATAAGTTACTTAGATCTCTTTACTACATATAAGAGCGCAGTATGGCATGTGAATCTACATATATATACTTACATAGGTATTTATCATGAAATTAATTTGTTCTGGAACTTTAGATGATTCATTCTTTATATGCTGATATTAAGACATAATCTGGCCAAAGATTTATAGTAATTTTTTGAATTTGCCAGCTTAATTAATTACTAGTGTTCTTCGGATTATATATCATGAATGAACTGGCTGAAACAACCTAGAACAAATGCTCTAACCTTAAGGATTCCTAGGACTCACCGACTATTGGTTGTACAGTTTATGCTTTCTTTAATCTTGCTCTAATATAGTTAATCTGAAAATTTCTGATAATTCAAATGATTTTCCTCAATATACTCGTCTAGCTGGTTTCTTCTCCTGCATCAGCTGCTATGCATGCAAGAGTACAGCATATATATAATTTTATTATTGTCAGAAATAATCACAACTTGGAGAATAAAAACTAAAGCTGCAGCTCATAAACATGCAACAGTCACTTTACCAACATAACAAGGAAAAGAGACAGTTACTACAAGAAAAATATTTCAATAGATTTACATCATCTGCCACCTTCCTCATCTATATCCTATTCCTGGGATACAAGTACCTCAAAATGAATGTCAGTTTTCCTCCGGCCAACACTCTGGAAATATAGTAGTTGATTGACAATTTTTCGCCAAGAAAGAAGATGAGAAAAATGAGTAGGGCTATAGATTCAGATATCCCACTTAAAAGAAATAGACCAAAAAATTTCTCTCTGCTAAGAGGGTTAATGGGATTATCAGGGGGTTGAGTAGTACTGTCCTGAGATAATGATAATGATTCACCTGAAAACCATTTCTTCTCCATTTGAACAAGTGTTCCTTCTTCTCTAAGTTCAGCAATTGCTCTTGAGATATCATGGACCAGTGGTGAACCTTTTGGGAAAGCCTGTAACATATATATATATCAAACATATTGAAAAATTAACCAGAATATATATGATCAGCACTGAAAAAACCCAATTTCATATCAGACTACAGTCTCCTGAAAAGATCTTCGATTGAAATATACAAATTGTCATGGAGATGGAGGGACACTTACAAAACCAAAGCCGCTACTTCTCATTGAGGACTCAATCAAGGCGTAGTCTTGTGGATACTTTGCAATGAATATTTTAAGGTAAGGTAGTTCATCCATTATAGCACCAACACCACCTTTCTTACTTCCTTTTCTTAAAGCCTTATCATAGTCTGCAGGAGACTGGAAAGGCTTAAGCCTGTTATCCTTGAAATTCAGGTTGCTCACAGTAATTTCTCGTATAAAAGAATTAGCTGAGTACCCTATGTAATCACTTTTTGTTAAATTAATTTGTTCAACTGTCAAAAGCGAACTCAATTTTGCAATATAACTGGATGTCAATATCAGGACTACAAATAACCAGATGCTCACAACAAATCTGGAGACATTACTTTGTAATTTTTCTCCTGCAAAAACAAAACAAAAACATAAGTCACAACTCACAAGGCCTAAGTATTTGTTACAATACAAACCATATTTTTTCATAATTTACAGCAATCCATCACTTCTAACTTGGTTCTTCTTCCTGTCATAATCTCTAAACTGGTATCCTGATAGAATTAAGCTCTTTGATCCCTCACGTGTTCTCCAGGAGTATGTTCTTGAAGAGTGGCTTACCCCCTCAGTTTCAAGAAAAGCTATGTTCCTTCATTTTCACATAATCCTGCTGTTAAGTCTTAACTAAGTGTTGAATTTGCGGTTTATTTTCCTTTCTTTCTTTCGTTCTTATCGAATGCCCAGGATAGGAATCACTATGGTAAAAGTAAAGGTGGCGAACCAGAGGAAAATTTAAACCTCAAAGCTATTTGACTTCAGTAAATAGTAGATTCACTCATCTAGCGGGATGACAAGCTAGCCGACCAACCCTTAAGACTGAGCTCAAACTTCTTTATTCTGCCACTTCCGCTTAGTTCAATCCTAGCATTTGGGGATATGGATTAAAGCTTTGTAAACTAAGTTGAGTCCAATGGTATGTTTGTCAATTTTCCAAGATCATAGTCATTCCCATCCATTTGCCACACTATTCATTAACCATAAGTGAAAGGGAGCAGTGGCTAATTTATGGAGGCACAATGACAAGTAGACAAATTTCACCAGATACTTTAAAGTTAGATTACTGGATCCTATTTACATGGGGGAAAAAATCTTTCCTTCACCTAATTCCTAGTAACATGGGAAAAAGAAAAAAAATAGATAAGAGTAATTCTATGCCTAACATACAATTGGCTTGTGGAAAATTCTGGAATTTATTGCTTCTCCAATGGCAGGAAATTGCATGTCCAGCACCTAGGTTTGGTTTTCAATTTACTTGAACATCAGCAAAAAAGCCAATGAGAAGAGAGCTAGTTTGGCAGTTTTATCTACTTTTGGCTTCAGTAATGGACACTAGACAAATAACAATTTTTGTTTCTCGAATGTAAGAACGATATCCCGTGGGTCTAGTTAAGCCTAAAAACAGAAATTTTCTCATAATGCAGTGGGTTCTAAGTTCTTCATCACACATCTCAAACACATGAAGATGCACCATGGATGAAAATATCAGTAATATTATGAACATTATAAGCCTATTCCTGGAAACATGTGTAATGGTATGCCCTGTGTCCACCTGTCCAGGAATGAATCTGCTAACTTGTTCATAAACAGGGAAAAAGGTTAAAGCAGAAAACTGAAAATCACAAAGGCAAAGTCCACTTTTGCTTGAGATTTGATGATAACACTAGAACAGAGAGTTTACTATGAGCATAAACAAGAGTTGAAGCAGCAAACCACAATGCTTTCCCAATTTGCTGAGCTGGAGGACCTTGAAATTCTTCATTGATAGGATGTTCAACAAGCCACACAATAAATCCCGTTAAAAAAAAGAAACAGGCACTCATTATCCATAGATCTGGATTGAGTGGCTTTAAGAAGAACCAAGGGTCTTTATCATCCAATTTTGCTACAATGCCCGCACCTAACTCAGTATAAGGCAATGTGAAGTCAACATATGCAAACCTGTTGGAAAGGATGGTTATATCCCCTACGGCAGCATCATAATTCTAGACCATTCATGAAGAAAAACATAATGTCAGCTACGATTACTTGAAAGAAAGAGAAACTAAATGCAGTTTAAAATATTTATTTCAACCCCTAGTTCCTCATTTTTGTCATAAAACAAATATTCATTTCAGGCACCAGCATGACTATGTGGATTAAAAACTTGAACTGGAAAAAGAATTAATTCAATCTCCGCATACTTGAAAATTGCAGGAATCCAAATTGAGGAGTCTTCCCCATTTGGACGTGGTACCTCTCAGAGTGGGCGTACAAAGTCATAATGGTTTTCAAGTAGTTAGAATCTTCCAGGCTTAGGTGGAATCATTGAAATTAGTGCAATTCAGACTAGATTCTGGAACACATGCTATGGAAGAGGAGTGTTGAGAAGAAATGAAATACCTCTATCCTTCTCAATGGAGTGCCTCAGAGTATTTTTAATGGTTTTGAAAGTCCAACATTTCTTTAAAGTGTCTAGTTTTATCTACTTCTCTAACTAGAAACATTTTAACAAGACTCAGAGCATTTATATGATTTCAGTGTGCTCCTTTCTTCTGAAGGAGAATCAAGAGGGGGGTTCTCTCACATTACATACTACACAAATAGAAAATGTTTCGCAGAACACTTTCAATGGAAAATCAAGCTGCAATTACCTAAATTTATATGATTGTAAAATGTTCAGGTTATCTGGATGCGAGACAACAAAAAAACTCCTGCTGGAAATGGTGAGAATTTTCCCTAGAGACTATGTTAAACAACCAGAAGAGAAACATACCTGTAGGTAGACCTGATATACAAGATCGTTGTAACTTCCATAGTGATTGTAGAAGGGAATATATTCAAAAGATATCTTATATGGCAACCTACCAACAGCAGCGCGGAATACATCTGTACAAAAACCACTGAAAGTTGTTGTATTACTTTGCTGATCATGATGCAGACCTACCAATTCAGGAAACCTCCCATTTGCTGGAATTCCAATTCTAAAGCTTTTTCCGCTCATTTGGACTAGCCAACTTTCTGGAGCCGATGGGGAGAATCCTGGCCAGATAATGGGTTCTAGAATGTTAGAGGAAGAATTAATGGATGAATTTATTTCCTTAGTAAGTCCATATGCAGATTTCCAGAAACCTACTCTTCTTTCCCCTTTACCTATTACATTCATTATCTCATAGATGTCAAGGAGCTGAAACTCTCCCACTAACTCTCTAAACTTACTGCTTGTAATCTTGCTCAAGATGGCTGAACCACTATTACGAACTCCTAATCGAGCTAAGTCAAACTGCTTTGACCCTGCACCTTCAGTCCAGGTTTGAGAGAGTGTTATTCCTGCTTTTTCAACTGCCTCTGCTAAAACCCAAGCAGCATCATATGCCCATACGCCAAACATGTTCAGCTCCCTGATTTCCACATCAAATTCAGTCTGTTGTAACTCCATTCTCCATCTTAAAGTTAAACTTTGGATCTTACTTGATGCAGAAATATAAGATTTGAAACCAATGACTCCTTGCATTGACTCATAAACTGAAGAATCCAGGGAGTCCAAGAAATCCATGGTCTTGCTTGTCACGATCCACACAAATCCTTTACTCATCATCCCTAACATTTTTGCATTTACAAATAATTGAGATGCTAGAGAGGGTGACAAATGCACCAAAATTATTGACGCTTTCATCATCATGAGCTTATGAAGTTCATTGATGATTTGATCATCTGTGGCCCGAAGAGAAATGGCAGATTGATATGCAACATCCAAGTGATTCTCCTGCAATATAGCATGAATATAACTTTGTTCTTGTCTTGCATCAGCAGTATCCTCGTACAAAAACACAAAGCTTCTCCATTTGAATGCTTCTATAAAGGCAGAAATGCCATGGAACTGACTGTTCTCATCTTTGGCTACTTGGACAAAATAAGGATGCTCATCGGGTGATGATATTGAAGAGAACGATAATAGTGGAACATTTGCTTTGTCCACTAACCTGGCCAGAAACAACTCATCATTTGATATTTCTGGAATTATGATTGCATGGACTTCAACATTCTCCAAAAGGTCAAGCGCTGCATTAGGAAATAATAGGCAGTCCTGAGTCAAAATACTTTTTAAGAGAATATTTATTCCTAAACTACATGCTGTTATGTAATCAGGAGATAATAGGTAATTCTTACTTATTTCCCCCCAAACTGAAACAAAAACACTAATATGGATTTTTGGCGAAGGTAGTTCAACTAAATGGAATGGAAGTTAGAATATCTGTCAGAATCATTCTTTCTAATTGTTTCGTCCCCATCCAAAAGAAATAGACTTCTGCAGAAGAATGTACAGCCAACTCAATCCATTGTCTAAATGTGCACCAAGTTGCAACTAAACCAGCATTTCCTAGTCATTCAAATCCTTTCATGTACTAAATGAATTGACTCAAGACCAATTTTGTACCATGGGCAATAAAGTAGCCCAGTTCAGACTATCATCATAGTGCTGGGCTAAAAGATAACTCATGCGGGCAATAATGTGAGGACGCATATAAAAAATCTAATAGTCATTCTGCCATGCATGGGTTCTTTGAAAGCAAAGTCCATGTTGAAATTTGCATACACAGCTGGGGCAAAAGATAAATGGTTGTGATATATAGGGCATCAAAACTTTAAAAATATTCATAGGGACATACCACCTTGAGTACAAATATCAACTTATACTTGCAAACAAAATAATAAATCCAGCAGATAGTCAACAGTTGCACCTTCTCCACACACATACTTAAGCCCAGCTTCAGCTGGAGCTGGAAGGGGTATGAGTAGATGTTGTCCACAGTTTACTCGACTCAATTAAAGTCCAGGGTATAGATTTTTGCCTCTCGGCGTGGCAGTTCCCTAGCTAGTTCGTGGACTCCTCTAGTTTTTAGCATTCTTCTCTTTTAATATGCTACAACAAATTAGAAGGACGAAGTGCTGCAACAAACAAAAACTCACCAGCAGCTATACAATGTAAAGAATCTCCCCTGGAATCTCTCACATGTAGAGAAATCCTTGAACTGTATCCCCTATTGAGGTTGTAAAAGTCTGACACAGCCATTGCAGCGCAGCTCTGGACAACCTTCCCCACCCATGATCCCATCTCAACAATCACACCAATGTTGATAATGCTCTTAGAGCCTTTATCTGGCACTGAAACCTTGTGCTCATCAGCATACGAGTTACAAGGAAATCCAAGCAACAGTAGACATAGAATGATGGCCTGAATTTTCATTATTTCTGTCCAAAGCTAGTATTTTGAGTTCTTGCATTTGAAGTAGTCCTCGTTATATAAAGAACTACAAGTGGGGTGGGGCAAGCAAACGCCAAGCAATTCGAAAATTACATGCTCCGGCATCCCAGTCAAAGTTGCTAAATCAACTTAAGAAATTTAAGAACTTCACTCCACGTTGAATATTCAAACAATCTTGAACATGTGGAGGCCAATGCAGCAATATCTCTTTCAGGTATTCTGTAGAACACCGTACCGTCTATAATTTTGCTGAAACTTCATCAGCTTTGATCATATGGAAAAGTTTGAAATGCTCAAGCCAATAAATATAACATAAATAAAATTTATTCTTTTTGTGTAAAGTAATTCAGAAAAAATTGTTGGTTTTTTAGTAACATATATAAATTGGTGAGTTGCAAAAGTCAACTCTTAATATTGATAGATTGATTTTATATCTTATTTACAATTATGTGTGTTATATTTGTTTTTCAATTATAATATTAAAAAATTATTTTTAAAAATAAAATATTAGACATTTCAAAACAAAAATTAAAAAAATTAGCAATAATAAATTTATAACTTAAAGACTAAAAAGTGGACGACTAGACATTCGAGTCATTATATAATTGGCTTAACACTCTCCCCGTTGTTCTTAGCCTTGCATTCGATTCATTGACGTAGTACTAATTTACCTAAGGAAAAATAAATAAAAAGTTGAATGACTTACATCCTCGGTCAACTTTAGACGTTGAAGTCGACTGCTTGAATTTTAAATTTATAAAGTCAATTTTTCTTTTCCTTTTTTCCGGGAGACTTGAATTTCATTTGCTGGTAGTTGATTGCGGCAAGTCTTCTTTTATTTTCTATTTTGTTCTTTTTTCCTTCTGTCTTGTAGAGAAAACTAGTGGGCGTTTTGTTTCAATTCTAACACCCATTTTCATTTTCATCTAAAAATAAAAAATAAAAATCATCACTTTCTCCCTATATTTACTTACAATATTCTTATTTTCATTTTCAATTTTTCTAATCCTACTCTGTCATCATATTATCACACCAATCAAGTTTAAATTTGATTTGACATAAAATATCCACTATCATTTTAAAATTAATAAAATATACATATATTTTTAAAAAATAAATTTTTTTAAACATAAAAAAATATAAATCAACTCTCTTTTTAATTCTATACATATATTTATAATCATTACTTTCCAACAAATTATCCAAACACATTTTTATTTTCATTTCGAAACTATAACTACCTTTTCAATTTTTGAAAATGACTAGAAACTGAAAATGGCTCTGGAAATAAAACGAAATGGCACCTTTTGCTCGTTAAGAAAGTAGGGTGTCATAAAAGCCTGTAAGTGTAACAATCCTCATTTTTTCTTCTTCTAATAAATCAACTCCAAAAGCTGCATTCTCAACTCAAAACTCCAATATGTCATAACTCCAACCTATAGCAATGTCTCAAAGCTCTGATTCTTCATCTATCTATGTGACAGAATGCTACTAGGGTAAAATAACAATGCTCAAGACAACATCCTGGACCATTGACAACTCTGGTGGCCATTTTCATTATTGCTCAATGACTAGAGGCAGAGGTGGTGGGCGCATGTGGTTTTTTCATGTGGGTAGACCCAATAATGTGTATGAGGATTACAGTTATCATCTCAGATTTGTTGTACCGTTTAGGATTTTCTGCCTACTCGTGTTGTTGCTGATGGTGGTAATGGTCTAACATGACTAACAAATAATGATGAAGGGGCCTTTTTTTGTTAATGATGGTTGAAGGGGTTAGGGCCCTTTTTTGTTTTTTGTGAAAAAACTGAATGTAGGGCCTTTTCTTTTGTCTTAGTACATGAACCTTTTCTTTGTAATTCTAGCCCGCTGCTGTTAATGCGATGCTATAGGCTTGGCCCTTTTTTTCCCCCCCTCTTTGCAAAGATTTTTTTATGTAAGTTTGTTGATAAAAATTGGCCTTGTTCTCTTAATATGTTTGAAAGAAATGGTCTTTCTTTGCCAACTTGAAATGGCCAAATTTGTAGAAATAGATAAGGTAGACAAAGTCAACATAAAACCATAAAAATTGCAAAAGTCAAATGGTCCTAATAATCCCAAGGCAACAGAAAATGCATAAAGAAATTTGCTTAGTAAGATGCAAAAAATGGAAAATGCATAAAGAAATTTGTGAAATGCAAAATATAGGTCCAAAAGTGCAAAAAGAAATCTCCCCAAAATGCAAAATCAACATATCAAAATACCAAAATCAAACCATACTACCAAAGTCAACATATACCAAATTTGCTGCAAAAGTCAACATAAACCCATTCAAAATAAAATTTTAACTTATACATAATAAGTCAACTGATAATTGCAATACTAAAATAGTCAAAAATGCTATTCTCAAATTGCTATACTCACAACCAAACAACTTCATTAAACTATCAAAATGCCAAATAACTCCATCAAAATAACATACATTTACAATTCATCAAAATGTCAAAATAAGTTCTATCAAACGGATTTATATACACTTTGAAACCAATAGTTGCAAACCAATAGTTTCATCAAAATGACATATATAAACTTTCAGATCAAATGCACTTCAAAGCATTAAAGATTTAACTTTTAGATGGGCTATTCTTATTCTCCTTGTCGCTTGCTACCATAGCTCTACCTAGGTTCTTCTTAGTCACATATGTATGCCTTTCTTCCATGCTACACTTATGTTCTTTGTCATATATCTATACCTTTCCTCCACAATCAATCAAAGAAATTTTCATATTAGTCCTCTGTCTTGTTCTGAATAACATTCAAAGCTTTCTTCTTGGCCCTGTAACCTTGGTGTTTGGATATATTACATATGATGTCCTTGATTATTTCATTTATGAAACCTTAAACTAATCTATATAGATACCTGAAGATCTCTTCATTTTTGTTAGGTAACCACCAAGAGTTCACATTTTATACACTGAATGTTTTCCCACACTTGCGCTCTGGATTGTATTATCTTATCTGGACTATGTTCTGGCCTCTCAATTTGAGGCAGTGGACTCTCCATTCACAACCTTCTCCCAAGTACTTTGCATAAATTTTTCTTGCATTATTCTTGGTTATCTTCAAACTCCTCTCACCCTTAACAACTAGACTATGAATAGCTTCTATGAACTCTTTCTTGCTACTAAAGATCATCCTAATTTTAAGTGTTAGATTATGAGTGGGTTGAAAATAGGAAAGAACTCTCCAAGCTCCTCATTAGAAGTAGCTACACTGTCAAAGTTATCTCTATTTTCAATCAAACCCCTCCCTAAGTTTGAGGATTCCCTATATGAAGAGTCAGTTGTGCTATCAATATCTGGTGTATGCTCTTTTGATGTAGTTTCTTCTTCCTAGTCTTCATCCAACTTATAATCACTATCATAAAGGTCTTCAACATCTATTTCAATCTTTAAACCATCCTTATTTTCATCTCCAAGCCCATTTCCATCAATAGACAACCTACTTTTCTCAACCTCATATTCTTCTGCATAGTTGTCCACAATCTTGAAAACCTTATCTCAATCATCATCCTTAGCTGGCTCTTTTGTACGCTCTGCAGTAGGCTCAAGTACAACAATAGGATTGGGGACATTAAGCTCATGGACAGCAAGCTCAGTAAGCTTAATGGGTAGACTATTTTTTGAGTGAACAATAAGCTCACTTTGTGTCATATGGACGAAATTTGGCTCAATAATAGGATTTAATGATGTTAAGGGCTCAAAATAAGGGATAGTGTCTAAAGAAAGGTAAAGGTTAATATTTGTCTGCTCAAATTATGAAATAGACTCCAAGGTATGCTCAAGGTTCTCATTTTCATCTGTTGTGGGCTTACGTATTGGATTATGGTGTAAAGAAGGCTCAAGGGTAGAATTTATTGCTTTGATTGTGGCATAGGATGAGGGTCTCCCACTTTGGGTTATTGCTATGTATAAAGCTTCTCATTACTTGTTGAAAACCCCTATGCAGGTCTGCCAATGTGGCCTCGATATAACTTTCCATTCTTGTGGCATAACCCCTGTGAGGGTTAATTTGATTGATTGTACCTGCTCGTTTATTGGAATCTGAATTGATCAGTTCTTGCTCGTTATCTGTTATTGGCTTGTATACCCCTGTGCGGGTTAGTACTTGTTTCACTCGTTCTTGTTCGTTCTAGCGCCTAGAACTCCTGTCTGTTATGCCTGGTACTTATCTTGATCGTACTTGTCCGTTCCTATCTTGAATTGTTATCAGATGCCTTGCCGGCATACTCGTTTGTCTGTATCCTGATTCTAGCCAGTTAGCTTGTATGTACTTGCTTGTTGTTCATATATTTCCCCGTCGGCAACTCTAATTGCTTGACTCGTACTTATTGTACTTGCTTGGAGATAGTACTTGGGTCGAGTGCCAATCCTACGCGGAATGCTGGGATACTTGGGACACTCTTTGCAATCTACCTTGGTGTCCAGGATACGCTATATGGTCCGCATAGGTAACCGCAATACGCTAAGCAGTCCGCTTAGGTATCCACAATGCACCATACAGTCTGTATGGGCAGTGCGCCATACAGTCCGTATGGGCACACCAATTGTATGCCAAGCTGTCACGCTATGGAAGTACTTGTTTGATTGGTATAAAATGATCTGATATGCATATCTTAACTTGTTTTGTTGGAATGCATATGCTATAAGGATTTGCTTGCTCGTACTTGTTTCTTGCTTGATTGCAATTCTATTCTTGGAGCAATAAGGCATGAGAGTTTCCTGTTTGCTGTTCTTGTTCTTGATTGAATTGTAACCGTACTTGTATTGCTTAATGACGATAAATCTGTTGAGATGCTCTTTCCTTAACAGATTCTATTATCGTTTGATATATTATCCCTCGCTAAGTTCATTGGACTTACCCCCCGTTTTCATTACTTTTGCAGACATAGTGGCCTAAGAATGGAAAGTTCTGACTTGAAGCATATAAACGTTTCTTTTGTAATAGTTGGGTGTCTTTTTGTACATAGATTATTAGAATGCTATGTGGTAACATATAGATGTTGAGATATGTCAGAGTTGACAGGGCCACCTTGAGTTTGTGTCCATAATTTTGCTGAACGTCTAAGATTTGAACCTTGGCATGAATGTTAACGGTTGGTAGTATTATTTAAGTCGAAATTTTATTTTCGCTGCTTTTGAAATTGTCGTTTCTTTATATGACTTAGTATTGGAAAGAATTTTGGGCCTATTGTTTGTATTATAGGTTCAGAATTTAAGTTTGAAATATGTTGATATCTCAGCTTTAGGTTACCCAGAGTGGGGTGTCACAGGAGACTAGTGTAGAGACTAGATCGTTAAATCATTGAAGAGGATGAGCTAGGCCCATAAAGGAGTCGTGTCCGGGAGTAACCCAACTTTTGTGATTGGAGATCCTATTAAGAAGGTTCAATGGGTAGGTACAACTCGTACTGCGCAACTCATATATTTATGTTGGGCTTTGACCTTTAATGAGACTAAAGTGGGATTTTCACGAGGTATGAGTTACACATACCTTTAGAGAGTTCACATAAATGAATGTTGCCATGGATCGTGAAAATGGTTTGGGCAAACCTTAGAGACCTCACAAGGATCAAAATTGAACTCAGGGCCATTAATACGCTGACCTATCATAACCATATCCTTAAGTTAATATCATATGTGGCAATTGAAGTTTGGTTCAACAAACCTAATTTAAGGCTTATTCCATTATGGCTCTCTTAAGCGAATATTACCAACACTAACTGTATATTCAAACCCTGAAGGCACATACATTGATTATACGATATAAGTTACCATCATATTTCTTTAATATATTAAATTTCAGAAATTTTAAATTTTGTGGGGAATTGTTGGAAATAAGTTTTAAAATTTCTTCAATATATTTTATTTCCAACAAATATCATTTTATTATGTATTTTAATTCCACATGCCTATTTTATTTTGTTCATTTTATATTGAAGGCCCCCCATTAATAATTTTATTATGAATTTTATAATTGTTTTACCATTTTTATTTTTTCATTAATTGGGCATAATTATAATTGATTTTGATATTTTTATGATATTTTAGTGGTCCATTAATCATTTTTAATTGGCAAACTTTTTACTCTTATACAAAGAAGCCATAATCCATTTTTGGGCACATAGAGTTTGTGAGCTTTAGTGTTTTATTTTATACCCCCCACAAAACTTTTATTTTCTGGTAATGTGACTATGGACCGGTTCATAGTCTTCTCGTAGTCGTGCACATAGGATGAGACATTGTTATGAGATAATGAGGTTTTATCCTAAAGTCATGATTAACCAATAGTATCTGCATGTAGTGAGGCAAGTATGATTTTAGAACAGTGATAAGTGTTGTGACTCTCCATTGATCCAACTCAATTTCTTAAATCTTTTATGCGATTTGATTTACTGATTTCTAAATTATAATTTTATAGAGTTTTATGATTATGTTTATTTTATTTTTATATTTTAACACAAATCACACAAAACATTCATAACAAGTCCAACGTATAACAGCGTTAAAGAATGAAATATTGAAATGGCTTCTTGTACATGGACGCTTGCTCCCCAAGTCGTTGTGAATGTCTTTCCGAAACATGTACTCCACCATCAGTTTTAGAAGTATTGCTCCATGATGACATCGTAATGCTTGCTTTGATCGTCTGCCAAAAGATATTAATCCAGCTAGAATTAAGGTAGCATGTGCACGTAGTTCTTCGGAATTCACAAGATCATGTTAAAACACATATCTTATAAAATGAAGTTAAAACTCATGTATAATTTTGTGTTTCTTAATTGTAAGTAACAAATGATATTTTTTTAATGTCCCATGGAACATATATAGGAACAAAAACAATGTGCTGACAATAAGAGGGTACTCGTATGAGCTTATAAATTCCTCACAAAATCTTTTAAAATGTTTAACATCTTAAAAAATATTAGAAAATTTTTGGTAATTTTTTTTAAAAAATGAGCGTACATGATTCTAAAATAAAATATTATAATCTCATAAACTCTTTTAAAAGAAGTAAAAATATTCTAACTTATTTTCAAAATTTTAACAAGTTGCTTTAGTTTTAACTATTGTAATTACAAAATTGTCATTACTAACTTACATATATCTTCTAAATTTTAAAATATTATTTTATCCAAACACTTCAATAGTTTATTTTAAAAATAAGATTTAACATCTTATAAACTCTAAAAACATCTTGTAAAATACATGTGCATATAATATAATCATATAAGATCTTTCAAATAAACTTACTCAAACACCATCCAAATACTTACAAAAAAATCGCATCAATTCTAAGCCCTACACATTATTTTGAATTTTCTTATGTAAATGTGCTATATGAGTACCCACCTAGCTAGTCTCTTGTGCTCGTCTCTTCTTAGGAAACCTTTTTGTGGGACACCAATCCACATCTTGTTGCGAGCATGCTGCATTTAGAGCTGTTCATTAGGCTTCAACTTTCTATGTTAGCATTCTCAAAACATCTTTAAAATAGGCACTATCTTCATCTTACATTGATATGAATGCTTAAACTAATTTTTCCACGTAATAATGAACAATAATTCCATTCACATATTTAAATATTTTTCCTTTTATTATTATGCATATAGATGTTAAGATTTGAACATTTTATACTAAATATATTATCAAAAATATCATTATTAAAAAGTTGGTAAGAAGTTCGATTTTCCACTTCATAGGTGGGGAGTTTATTATGGGCAGAGTACTATATAACTAGCTAATGTAACTTTGCACAATGTATAAAGAAAATTTGTTCAATACTCTGGCTTGCAGTCAATTTCGTACGCTACTAAATTAATTACAATATTCTCATTTCAAAAGCTACTGAATTAATTACAATATTACTAAAAACACAGTAAATAAGTAGTTATACCAAAAATTCATTAAAATACTTTGCAATCCAAAAAATCAGTTCACCACCTTTTCATTTTTTATGCTAATGCAGTTATTAATTATTAGAGCAGCAAAATTACAAATTTCGTCCTATAAATTTATCCAATTTGATTTTTGGTCCTATAATTTACAAAATTGTAATTTTGGTTCTATATATATATATATATAATATCATATTTAGTCATTTTCTCGCCGGAGATCAAAAAATTGGCCAAAAAATCTAACGTGGTATGACGTCAGTGTGCCCATTTTGTGAATTTTCCCTTGTTGGCAAAAATCCAGCTGACATATTCTAAGTGGATCATCCAGTAGGCATTTCATTGTCTTTATTTCCCTACTTAATTTGTCCGCGACATGCATGTCTATTGTCATTTTTTGTTATTTCAAATATATGATATAATGTAATATACACACATGTACATATATTTATATATAATTTATGATTATTACTAATTAAGAAATTAAAATATAATCTACCATATCAACAATATAATTTGAACTTACATAACTAAAATAATTTAATTAAATTTATATATAAATTAAGAAATAAATAAACTAAAAGTGAAAATCTAAAAAAAAATAAAAAATTAAATTCCTCCTCTCCTCAACCCTATGGGCAGTCGCCTTGCTAGTAGTTAGCCGGCCCAGATCTGGGCATGGAGCCAGAGCCATGGGTTGGCCATGGAGAGCTTGTCCAAGTGGGTGTTGGCTACCTGGCTCATAGCTGTTATGGCCATGGCAGCTCAGTTGCTTGAGGGAGATTGTGGGGAGGGGATGGATTGGGGCGAACGGTTGGACTAGAGATGTATATACATATATATATGTATGTATATATATAAATGTATATATTTAGATAACTACATGTGTTTATATATGTGTGTGTATATATATATCACAATTCATATATCTAGTTGGTATTTTTTTTATCTTTTTTCTTCCAACTAATCAAGTCTCGTCAGTTGCATTTTTTCCAACAAGGTAAAATCCCATAATAGGCACACACCCGTCATGCCACGTTAGATTTTTTGGTCATTTTTTTATATCTGACGAGAAAATGCCTAAATATAATACGAATATATATATAGGACTAAAATTGCAATTTTGCAAGTTATAGAACCAAAAACCAAATTGAGTAAAGTTATAGAACAAAATTTGCAATTTTTCCTTATTAGAGTTAACTTTAGATTTGGGTTATTATTAATTTTCTAGTAATTAGTTATCTTTCAGTTAGTGTATATTTAATGAAGGTAGTTAGAGTTTCAGCCTTCAGTTAGTTTGTTAGCAAAGTTGTATAGTTGTTTTTTTTTTTTTTTTAAAAATTGCTTTCACATTTTTGGTCAACTTTTTATGTATGTGTACTTTCTAGAAGGCAATGCAATTTCAACTTTTCCCCTCATTTTGAAATCTCAAACTCCAACATGGTATCAAGAGAAATTCCTTCATCGATGCTTCTTCTCTAATCAAATTATGCTCTCTAGAACCTTTCTTCAATTTTTATCCATCCTCTTAGTCCTCCATATTCTTCTTTCACCATGGCAATTCCTCTAGCCTTCACCTCAAATGGAGCTTCCCAACACCATCAAGGCTAGTCCGCCATTAATAATCCCATTTATCCTTATTATCTACATTACTAAGACAATCCAAAAGTAACACTGGTTTTGCAATAATTAATTGGTGATAATTACTCATCATGGAGCCGAGCAATGCTCATCACCTTGTCTATAAAGAACAAAGTCGGATTCATCGATGGTTCTCACTCCAAACTGTCTAAAACTAATTCGCTCATGTTCAATTTATGGATGCACAACAATAGCATGATCATCTTTTGGATTCTAAACTACTTATCAAAAGATATCTTAGGTAGCATCATCTTCACTAATCCTCCTCAAGCCATATGGTCTAATCTTAGGGATAGATTTTAGTAAAATAATGAACTTCACCTTGTTCAATTACATCGGGATCTTATAACTCACGCTCAAAATCAAGATTCTATGGAAATATATTTTACTAAACTCAAAACAATTTGGGAAGAAATCAACAATTTTAGACTTGCGTGAAACTATGGAAAGTGTACTTGTGGAGGAGCCATGGGTATATACGAAGCACATCTTATCATTTCTCATGGGTTTGGAATATTCCTATTCTTACATCCATGGTCAAATCTAGCTAATGGAGCCTATGCCTCAAATTAACAAAGTTCTTTCATTGGTATCACAAAAGGAACGAAATAAATAAATTGATTACACCTTATAATCCACAATTGAGATCACTAATACTATGGCTTTTAGTGAGAAGTTTGATAGTAATAAGACCGTACCTAAGGCTAAAGAGGCTCATAAGACCAACAATGTAGATTCTAAAGGAAGAAAAGAGACACCATTTTGCTTTTATTGCAACTATCATCACAGTCACCTTTTTGACAAATACTAAAAATTACATGGTTATCCTCCTAGATACAAGAATAAATCCAAGCAAGCCATATTTAATCAAGTTTCAGAGAACACCAGTGCAAGTATTGATGGTTTTCTACAATCTCTAAGCAACATACAGTGCCAGAAACTCTTATCTATGCTCTCCACTCATCTAGCAAGCTAAACTAATCTTAAAGCTAGTGATCCTTCAAGCTCATTTACTATAGGTACATGTTTATCTATACCTTCATGTCACTTAACTGTTGCACCAAATCTTTGGATTATTGACTCGAGCTTTCTCACATATATGGTCCAATATAAATGTCTTCATTTCCATCATATCTATCCAAAATTCTTCTATGTTTTTGCCCTATCACACAAGTTTTCCTGCTCACTTCACTGGTACAGTCTCTTTAAGTCCAAATTTAACTCTCACAAATGTGTTATATTCAAATACAATCTTTAACCCATTGGTGCTCCTACTAAACACTCACAATATACTATGGTATTGACTTCTCAACATTGCTCTATCCAGGATCAAAAGTGCCACAAGATGATTGGCAAAGCTGACAAAACTGCATAGCTTTATGTCCTTGACTTGCATCACATCTTTCTTTTCCATTCGATGAAAATTTTCTTTCAAGCGACATTTCATTTACATCTTTTCAATCATTCATGCTTGTGCCAGATTATATCATCGGGATATAATTTTAAAATTATATCCCCATGAGATTTACTTTTCTTCATCGAAGTTTTTTTTTCTTATTCAATATTCTCTTAGATTGAACATCAACCACTGCTTCTTTGTGATTTTATGTTTCAACTAGAGTAGCCTTCTTCATCTCTTTGGAAGTTTTGAAATCTTGTAAGTTTATTATTCTATCTCCTAGTGTGTGTGTGTGTGTTATACGAATTTAAAGCACCACCTGCAAAAGTCCTTGTCAACATAACTTATTTCTTATGATTTGCTTGGACTCCATATCATTTTAGAAATATTGATGGATGGATTCGGTTTAATCTAATTTAGCATGCATGATTTATATCCATTTTGTCCTCTTCAACCATAACTATTCCTCGAGTCAATCTCTCAGTTTACATTTTGATTATTCAATTATATCAATCCTTAAGTGTTGATATGTTTGAATCTTTATTGTTATCAATTAGAAAATCCTATTATTTGTGATGAAGGGCCTTACAATGTAAAATGGCATCTTCTACATTAGAAATCCCACCATTTGGAGGCTCTATTTTTGAGAAATATCCTCTGATCTCCATTTTTGTGCATCCATCAAGAAAAATTTCATCATAATGAGGTATACCATCTTGCAACTTTTTTTTCTTTCTTGTTTATAATTTTTTTCTCTAATTCACAGCCATAAGTACTACCATCCTCTAAATTGTCACTAGTTTTTCTTTCTTCTGCTCTTGTCTTCATAGTTGTTATACTCTTAATGACAAAAAATAGGTAACCATTTTCATAATTGCTCTGTCATAACTCAGAGTCACATCCGACTCAATGACTTAGTTTTCCTTTTTGAGATGTTTACCCTTGCTCTTTTTTTGTCATTGGGCTTCTTCTTTCCTGGGCAACATGGGGATAGTGCTGGAATTGGTGATTTTATCATCAATGAAGCCATCCTCGAACTTGTCATCATCTTCAATATGTCAATGATTTCTCCACTTTAGCATTCTCAGTATTAATTCCAAGTGATTTTTGTATCATTATGCCATATAAAGGGTGATAGTAGTAGAAATAATAACCAGGAAGGTGAACAAGTTGAGGGTCGACAACTACATCGCCTTTCTCCTCAAATTCCAATATTAATGGCACGATTCATCTTTGTTAGGGAAAAAGGAAAAACACATAGAAAAATTAGTTTTCCCCATAGTATACTGCACCAAGCTCTTTTTTGTAGCGTTACCAATCTCCAAAGTCACTTGGGTGAGTTGAAGCCTCTTAGCGTTTTTACAAGATTGGTTGAAAGGCTTCCTAAATTTCACCTCGACTCCCTAGAAAGCCATTGTTGTCTTCAAGAAGAGATGAGGCTTTAAGTTGAAAATCTCCTTCTCCCTCCAAAACACACTCTAGTCTATGATGATACATGAAGATTATAAAAAATGCTTCAGAAACCCTTCACATTAATACTTATAATGATGTCAAGGATTTGTCAAATTTGAGGGAAATCAATGGGAAAAAACATGGAAGAAAGGTAAATTGTAGATAAAACGTGTTTTTGAAGATTTTATTGGAGGGTGGTTTTTTGTAATTTTAAATTTAAGTTAGGACTTTTTTTTCCACACAACTAGGGGGTGAATCTAAAGTGTAATTTTCAACTGGGGAGTGCAAGCTAAAATAAAGCAAATAGAGAATGAACACGAAAATCAAAATAAGAGTTGGTACTTATCTCTTATTTGCACTAATATCTATATATTTCAACAATCTCGTATTATTTGGATGGAATACATTGAATACGAGTATTTTGGACATATTTTAAACTACACAAATAATGTTCATACTTTGAGTTGCAATATTTGTTATATTGAATATTTTTTATTACACTTGACGAATAAAACTCCATTGTGAAAAAGTTCATAAATTTAATTTAATATCAAGTGTTATACTACCTTCATGGAAAATTATGCATCTTTTTTGAGCTGATATGAAATACTAAACAAAAATTGAAAAATATAAAAATTTAAGTTCCTCAGGATTTGTTACAAATATAGTAGTAAAAGTTAGTGGTATTACATTAATACTTTTTCTCTTTCAAGAAACACCTTGCCAGAATTAATTCATGCTAAGCGATTTTAAAGTGTCAAAATAGTACCAGCAAATATATAAACCATGCACGCTAATCAAATCATCATCTCTCTTGAAAACGATATGAATGAAAAAAAGAATTTCTATTTCTTTAGGACTTCTAACTTCAACTCAAAAACACTTTATACCAGACTCAAAAGCAATAGGTTACTTATTCCTTGATTGAAAGGACAACAAAAACCAAATAGATATATTAGTAATAGCTCACACCAATCAATTCAACATAATACTCTAGCTATGACTAGGGTGGAGCTTTCTCTCCATGTCCATCTTATCCAAAACCCAGGCATGGTGGAATGATGAGTATCCTATTATTAGTAACATGCATCCTATCAATGCCTATGTTAGAACTATCAATTACTTCTTTGTCATCTAGGAAAAAATTGTTAAACAATTTGTCAATAGTTGATTCCATGATGTACCCATTTTCCTTTAGCATTCCAATGAAACAAACTTTAACCTTTCTCCCTGGTGTAGCTACTTTCTTGTTAGGATCTTCATTTGCCAATTCTTCCACTATCAACTCATTTGATAAATTCTTCACTTCAAGTTGTACTTTATTCACATTGTTATGGTTATCCAAATTGTCAACTATAGGTTCATCAAGTTTTATTAAGGTACCTCCAGGAGATGTCAACTCAAACTTTCATTCTCAATTGAATTGTCAACTAGCACCATTATGGGACACCAAAATCTCATTATTATTTTCCATATTTATAGATGAATTCAATTGAATATAATCCTCCTCTCACAGGACAACACTATTATCGATATTTTCATCTAAAACCATCTTATATATCCTTTTCATATTGGACTTTCCTTTTCTTTTTTAGATTTACAGGATTCTACTTATTATCTTGATATTTATCATTATTAATAGGTCGTCATGAGTGATATTATCTTCAAATGTATTGTTTTCACAGGCATAATGATGCCTACTTCAAGATACAACATCTCCTGAGTAATTTCTTTTGGTCGCACCTCCACTTTTGTGCATGTTTTAGAACATAACTCATCAAAGTAAACAATTGACTTGCATCGAGCTTTATCTCTCTATTTTAAAAAATTTTTATTTCAAATGACATTTCTTTTACATCCTTTGGGTTATTTATGCTTGTGCCAAAATTACCATCCCATGATATTTACTTTTCTTCCTCATTGAAGTTTTTTCTCTTTTTTGAAGTTCTCTTTTCAAACTAAAAATTAACCATTGTTTCTTCATAATTCAATGTTTCTACAGGAACAATCTTCTCCATCCCTTCAGAAGTTTCAAATTTTTGTAATTTTATCATCCATTTTTAGGTGTATTAATGAATTTACAATACTACCTTCAATAGAAGTCATTGTCAACATAACTTCTTTCCTTATGATATGCTCGGACTCTATATCATTTTCAAGAATATTGATAATAGCTTAGGTAGAATCTTATCTAGTATGTATGGTTTATATCTATTTAACCTCATCAATTATAATCATTTTATCTTCCTCCTTGGGTTGGTCTCTAAATTTTTATTTTGATTTTTCAATTGTCTCAAGCCTAGAGTGTTGATAGCTTGAATAAGATCTTTATCATTATCAATTTGCAAATCATGTTGTTTGAAACAAAGGACCTTGCAATGTAAAACATCATCTTCTTTAGTAGAAATCCCTCCTTCTAAAGCTTCAACTTCTAAGAGATATCCTTTCTTTGATCTTCTTTTTTTGTACATCCATCAAGAAAATTTTCATCTTAATAAGGCATTAGACCATCTCGTAGCTTCTCCTCTCTTTCTTGTTCACAATTTTTTCCTTTAATTCACAGCCATGAGTACTACCATCTTTTGAAAAGTAATAGATTAATTGTTCCTTGATTAAAAGGATGACAAAAATCAAAGACAAACATAACTAAGAGCTCACATCAATCAATTCAATATAATACTCTAGGCATGAGCTTGGTGGAACTTTTTTCCATATCCATCTTCTCCAAAACTTAGAGATGGCGAGATGACAAGTCTCATTCATGCATCCCATCAAATTTCATGTTAAAACCATTATTTAATTCTCTATCACATAGGTAAAATTTGTAGAATGATTTTCCAATTGTTAACTCAATGATGTACCCATTTTCCTTTAGCATTCTAGTGAAAGAAACTCTTTACATTTCTTATTGTTGCAGGGTTTTTTTTTTTTTTAGGATCTCCCTTTGCTAGTTTCCACTACCAACCTATTTGATAAATTCTTCAGTTCAAGTGGTACTTCATTTAAATCATCATGGTTATGCAAATTGTCAACCATTGATTCATCATTTTTTATTAAGGTACTTCTAGGAGAAGTCAACTCAATTCTTTTGTTATCTTCTTTAATTCTCAAAAATTTTTAGGAGCACCAAAATCTCATCATTCTCTTTTACATTTATACATGAACTCAAATGAACATGATCCTCCTCTCGCAGGACACCACTATTGTCGATATTTTCACCTAAAACTATCTTATTTGCATCCTATAGGAGTTTCATTTTCCTTTTTGAATTTACAAGATTTTACTTTTCATTATGATCTTTATCACTATCAACTTGCAGATCCTGAATGGCATATTTTTCAATGAATTATTTTTATGGGAATAATAATAATGATAAACAATCCCTACTTCTAGAGGCAACATCTCCTAGATAATTTCTTTCAGCTGCTCCTATGCTACTGTGCATCTATCAAAGTATAATTCATCAAAGTAAATTGTTGACTTGTATCACAGCTTTTCTACTCCATCTGATGAAGTCTTTGCTTCAAGCGATATTTCATTTACATTCTTCTAGCCATTAATGCTTGTGCCAAAATTACCATCCCCGTTAGATTTACTTTTCTTCTTCATTGAAGTTTTTTTTTTCTTTGAAGTTCTCTTCTTGGATTGATATTAACCATTATTTCATGATGATTTAGTATTTCCACTAGAATAGCCTACTCCATCCATTTTGAAGTTTTAAGATCATGTAAGATTATCATTTCATCTTCCAGTATAATACAAACTTATAGCACCACCTTCAATAAAAGTCCTTGTCAACATAACTTTTTTTATGGTTGACATGGACTCTATATCATGTTAAGTGCTAATAGATAGCTTTGGTTGAATTTGATCTAGCATGAATGATTTATATTTATTTTTTCCTCTTCATCTGTTGTGGATTGGTCTCTCAATTTTCCTTTAATTTTTTAGTTATCTCAAGCCTTAAGTGTTGATATACCTGAATCTGATCTTTATAGTTATTGAGTGAAAAATTTTGTTGTTTGAAATCAATGGCCTTACAATATAAAAGGGCATCTTCTTATTAAAAATCCCACATTTTATAGATCCAACTCCTAAAAAATATTGCTCCTATGATCCTAACTTTTGTGCATCCATCAAGAAAAATTTCATCATAATGAGGTATTGGATCATCTTGCAACTTTTGTCTCTTTATTGTTCACAATCTTTTTCCTTTAATTCATAGCCGTGAATAATACCATCTTCTAAATTGTCACCAGTTTTGCCTTATTCTACCATCGTCTTTATAGATGCTTTGCTCTTATAGATAAATAATAGGTAATCATCTTCATCATCTTTCTCCCGTAACTTGGGGTCCCATGAGTTGTTTAGCCCTGCTCTTTTTGTTATTAGGCTTCTTCTTTCCTTGACAACATAGGGATGATGTTGGAAGTGGTGATTCACTATCATCAATAAAATCATCCTCGTATTTGTTATCATCTTTAATGTGTCGACTAGATTTTTTTACTTTAGTGTTCTCAATATCATTCCAAGTGATTGTGTATCATTATACCGGTATGAAGGATGATTGTGGTAGGTATAATAACCAACAAGGTGAACAATTTAAGGGTCGATAATTGAGAAGATTACGTCATCAACCTCTTCAAATTTCGAGCATAAATGGCATGATTCAGTTTTGCAAGGGAACAAAGCATAGAGAAAAATTAGACTACTACTCCCAATGGTACATTGCATCAAGCTCTATTTTGTAGCATTACAAATCCCACGGTCACTTGCGTGAGTTGAAGCCTCTTAGCATTTTTGCGAGAATGGTTGAAAAGCTTCGTAGATTTCACTTCAGCTCCTAAGAAAGCCATCTTTGTCATCAAGAAGAGATGGGGCTCTAAGTTGCAGATCTTCTTCTCCCTCCAAAATCTTCTCTACTATGTGATGATATGAAGAGGAAAAAAGATGCTTCGGAAACCTTTCATACTAATAATGACGTAGTGTTTTTTGGAAAAAAATATATATATATTTTCAAAAAATGAGTTTTATTTTGTGATGTTCCAAAAAAAAAGAAGAAAGAGCAATAATTTTGAAGAAGGGAAGCATTAAAATTATTTATCGGTACTAACTAAACATCACAGAATAGAAAAATATAAACTAAAAGTTCATAAAAAACTTTAGTTATTAAGTGGTTATTTTACATTGTAACATTATAAACTAAACTAGTCATGCCAAATAAGCAAAAAATTATTTTTATGTAAATGAAAAAAATAAATGAAATAATTTTAATCCATCAATTACAAATACAGACGATTGGAAACCAATGTAAACCGAAAAATATATAAATATGAAAAGTTATTTCAGTTACTTGAATTTGAAATTAAACTATAATCAGATATGACAAAATTGCATTTTTGGTCCTGTAAGTTGTACCAATTTCAGATTCCGTCCTTTATTATAGGGGTCTAGCAATTCAAATACTTGAATTAAAGAAAATTTGGTAATTTCAGGACGATTTGAACAGAGCCAGCCAACTGATGCTGGAATTGTCGTACGTGGCACATAATTTGGGGATTTTGGCAACTTTGAGCCAAATTTAAGCTGGGTTGGCAAAGGAGTCAAATGAGTGTTTAGGTGGCCAAAATTGTAAGGTGACATGGGTCAATTTAGGAGGGATATTCAGTCATGTTTGTGATTTTTGAAGAAAAAACCAAAAAGATGGTTAAAAAATTGTTTAGCGATAAATAAATAAAAACAGTTCTTCATTTTCCCAAATCAATTTTGGAAAACCCTAAAGAAAGAAACTTTCCTTCTCCCCACACCCAAACCCACTGAAAAGCCCTGCAATCTAAGAAGTTACACCCATTTTGCGTTGACATTTGAGGATATAGCAACTGGGTTTCAGTGTAAATACCACAAGTAAGACCCCCAGAGAGGCACATTTTGCCACCTCCTTAATACGGTAAGTGTGAATGATTCTCACTTTTTTTTTATTTGATGTTATCACATGTGTGTGGAGCCCTATATTCTGGGTCTTCGTTTGTTTTCATAAATGCATGATGATTTGTGACTATGTGTAGTTTTTAAATATGAAAAGTAATGTATTTGTGTGGGGTAGCTGAATGGTGGTCCCTGATGTCTTCTGTCTGTGGAAATTTATTTTTTTTTGAAAAGTTTTTAGTCAAAGATTATGTGTTTGAACAATAGTCAAAACCTGCCTGAAATTTATTTTTTTGTTTTTTATTTTTATTTCTCAGATCCAAAGAGTAGGAAGATCACATTAACTCTACATTATGGGGGATACTTTGACACATCATCCTCAGTCACAAAATATACAGGGAAGGGAGAACTAATTAAATTTGACTATGCTGAAATTGACTTGTTAAGTATAGCTGCATAGATCAACTGAGTAAACGTATGAGTTTAGATGGTTGCTTTAAATATTATAGTAGAACTACGACTGGGTTTCTATTCATAGGCACTAATGATGCTTTGGAAAAGTTATGTGAAGAAAAATTAACCACAAGTAGAAAGGTGAGTCTATTTGTTGAGTGTGTTGAATTAACTGACGATGAAGAAAATGAGAATTTGAGTGCTGGGAATAGGGTAGAAGATGCTGCTGATACAGAGGGTGAAGTAAATCTAGAAGAAGAAATAGCAAGGCCTGATGATGGGGTGAGTTTGGGGGCTGAGCGTGGTGCGAGTGATGATATAACTGAAAAAATAGGGACTGGGTTCTAAGGGTTCTAAAGAGGGAGCTGCAGAAGCAATGAGGGACTTTTCTAGGCTTGAGGGGTGCTTAGATGAACTGGTAGAGGAAATAGAGACTGATGATGTACATAGTGATAGTGAAAGGCAACATGGGGATAGTGATAGTGTTACCATCAACAGTGACTTTGATTAAGACTCAATTGAGGATGAAGATATTGAAGATGATAGGTTGTTGAATGAGAATGTAGACTCTGAGGTGGAATGGGTAGGATAGTGTAATGATGATAACATTGAAAATGAGAATGTTAGAGAAGAAGAGGGGCAGAGGGCAATGCATGAATCTGGAGATGAGGATGTGGTGGAGAGTGATGATGGCTTGGACAGTACTAAAGGTTATGATGGTGAATGTGAAGGGCCAAAATATCCAGTTTTTAATCCTGCTCAATTGTATGATCCAAACTTTGAACTAGGCATGATCTTTAGCACCAAAGCTGAGTTTAGGCAAGATGTGCATTCACATGCAATAAAAACAAAAAGAAGCTTGAACATCACTAAGAATGAAAAGATTATGGTGTATGCTAAGTGTGCTGATGAGGGATATGGTTGGAAGATTCATGCACATAAAGTCAGAGATGAATGTAGCTTCCAAGTAAGGCAATACAACCCTAATCACAATTGTGGGCAGACATATAATGTGAAAAATATGAAATCCAAGTGGTTATCTGGCAAATATGTCCAAAAATTCAAATCTGACCCTAAGAGAAATGTTAAAGGATTTAGGGTGGATGCCATTGAGGAAATTAGATGTCATGCTTCACTTGATCAAGCATATAGGGCTAAAAGAAAAGCAATTCACATGTTAGAAGGGAGACCAGATGAGCAATATTCCTTGTTGTAGAGTTATGCTGATGAAATCAAAAGAACAAATCCTGGTTCTATTGTGATCTTAGGAACTGATCAATCAAGTGGGGAGAATAGATTTGATAGGTTCTATGTTTGTTTGTATGCTTTGAAACTGGGTTTTTCGGCTGGTTGTAGGCCTATAATTGGGGTAGATGATTGTCACTTGAAGGGACCTCATGGGGGAGTGTTACTAACTGCAGTGGGGATTAACCCCAACAATAATATCTTTCCTATTACCTATGCTGTAGTAAATAGGGAGTCAGGGGACACCTGGGATTGGTTTCTTACCATATTGAAAGTAGACCTCAAAATTGAGAATGATTATGAGTATACTTTCATGAGTGATAAGCAAAAAGGCCTGAGTCAAGCATTTCAAGAAGTATTCCCTAATGCAGCTCATAGGTTTTGCGTGAGGCACATGCATTCTAATTTCATGAATGCTGGTTTTAGAGGTCTAGCCTTTAAAACAGCTTTATGGAAGGCATCTAGGGCCACTACAGTTAATGAATTTAACAGGAGAATGGCTGAGATAAAAGCTTTAGATGAAAAGGCAGCTGAGTGGTTTAATGACAAACCACCTCATCAATGGAGTAGGTCCCATTTCAATGATTATCCGAAGTGTGATATGCTGTTGAACAATGGTTGTGAAACTTTCAATAGTAACATCTTGGAGGCTAGGGAGAAACCAATTTTGTCTATGTTGGAGTAGATAATGGAGTACCTAATGAAAAGAATGCAAGAAAATAGGGATAGAGCAACAAAACAATGGAAGGGTACTTACTGTCCCAAGATCAAGAAAATGATTGACAAAGTTGTAGAGAAAATGGGGGATTGTATTCCCATTAAAGCAAATAACTAGCATTATCAAATATCTTGTTTTTATGGGACACAGTACACTGTGGATTTGAAGAAAGGATGTTGTGTATGTAGAAAGTGGGATTTGACTAAAATCCTATGCAAGCATGCACTGAGTGCAATAAGCTCTCAAGGCTGGGATTGTGAGAAGTTTATTCACAAGTGCTAGATAGTGGAGGCTTACAATAAGGTTTATGAGAATGCAATTATGCCCATAAATGGCAGAAGTGAATGGAAAGAGTCAGAATTTCTCCCTCCTCTTCCACCTCACCAGGGAAGACCTACAGGAAGACCAACAAAAGCAAGAAGAAGAGAGCCAAATGAGATCCCATAGAAGAGGAAGAAAAAAAGTGGGGAAAGCCCAAGATCAATGCAAATCCATTCAAGCTAAGAAGACAACAAAAAACAATTAAGTGTAGCAATTGTGGTGCTGAGGGACATAACAGAGTGTACTGCCCTTTGAATGATGGAGCAACAACAAATGCATCTGAAGGAACACATCTTGAATCTTTAAGTCAAATCAACCCATCAGAGGTATTTGGTTCTACAAATGCATCACAAAATTTAGAGGTATTATTTATAAAGTTTGTACATCTATATTATGAGATTATGCATCTATATTTGATCTATCTTATATTCTAAGATTATGCATCTATCTTATCTAATCTATCTAATATTGTCCATCAATTGAGGAGGGGGAAAACCTCTAAAGTGGGCACTTCAGCTGTCCAGAATGAAGTTAGAAGGGACAAAAATGCAAGAGTAAAGTTTTAGCTTTATAGTAATATTTGTAAATTATAAGTTTAAACTAAACTTCAATTTTCTAAAACTTAGATTTTGTAATAGATGAGGAAAAGGAGAGAAGCAGATCGCAGAGATGATGGAATAAAGCAAGCTTCGGTTGGTCAAAATGAAGTTAGAAGGACAAAAAGTGTTAGTATAATTGACCAATTAAGTATATATTTGTCATTTATGTTAATATTTATATGTTTTGATATGTTACATCTATCTTATGGAGCAGGTAAGAGCACCAACTCCAACAAATCCTAAAGCATCAGAACTGAATCATGGTCCTTCAATCTTGGAACAACTCCAACAAATTAGAGGAGCAAGTACTCAAGGAAGTCAATTCACAATGTCAGCCCCAGTTCCAGCACCATTAACTGAACTAACACTTCCATCTCCAATTGTAGCTCAAGGACCACCTTCTATGTTCCAACAACTTCAACAAGCTCATTCTCAAATGCCTCTTCCCTCACAGTTAAAAGCATCAGCTCCAAGGGTAAAAATAAGAGCACCAGCTCCATTCACATATCCACAAGTTGTCCTTCCCACAACTTCAGTTTCCCATCTCAATGCATCCATACCTTCAAATCTTATCATTAAGGAAGGGGTAAAGAAGTTCGTCACTATCTCAAACCTCACTGTTGCTCTGTGTAAGTACAATGATGCAACTGAGAGTTCCAAGATGAAGGGAAAGAAGCCTTTCTGATAATCTGATTTGTTGTTTTTTTATTATGAATTTATGGTTTAACTGCATGTTGGGTAACTGTTTTTGTGTATTTGAATACTTTTCTTGGTTTCGAATACCTAACATTAATATTTGACTAGTTTTTGTTAGCTTGGGTTCATGGTTGAACTTTTGGCTTTCATGGGTATAAATATGCAATTAATTTGCACTTAAAAGATGGGAATACAATGCTGGCATGCAACAGTACTTTGTTTAAGAAAGGCATGTTTAACTGCATGTTTTTTCTCTTTTAGTTATGTATTTCTTTTTGTAGGTTTGTTAGACCACATTAAGAGTTAGGTTTGCTTTTCTAGTTTGGTCTTTACTTACTGCATTTTTCAATTACACCTATCATTCTATTATACCAACAAACAACATCAATTGAGGAACGAAATAAATAAGAAAATTGAATAGAAAATAAAGATTTGCTTTGCTTAAAATTAAACTACTATAATGCATACATATAGTTGCCATTTTCCCTTCAACAGTGCTAAGGGTAAAAGCTTCTAAAAATTGCAGCAACAGCAACAAGAAAATTTTACATCCATCCTCCATCTTTCTCGATTCCATCTTCTACAATTTAAAACAAAACAAAAAAAAAAGACACTACATTAATTACATAGATCTTCATCTTCTTCCATATCCTTCCATATCTTATCTTCATACATCCCATCTCTTTCTCAAGCCAACCAAATTACAACAAAAAGCAACCAACTAAGGATGATAATCATTTTCAGAACTTTTTTCTTTCTATTAAGTTTTTTCACCTCTTCCTGCAATGTCTCCTTCTGTCGACGCAATGTTGTGAGAAGGTTCAAGGCCCTCCAGCACATGTGTGGATCCTCCCACACAAAAAAGTCACAACCACTTCTCTATAGTCGAAAAAGAAAAAAATTAAATGAAGACTTGATGCACAGAATCAATTTTTCCATTCTTGAGAAATTATGGGAACAAAATGACAAAATAAGTTATGAGAAAATATGCCAAAAGCACCAACCTTCCAGTCAACGCATCCATGGAACCTTCTTCCATGATTGTCATCTGTCCAAGAGGTGCGAAGTTGAGCTCTTTTTCCACAATCACAATAAAGAGCCGAAGGACTTGATACTGAAGAAGACATTGTTCTTCTTCTTTACACTGTTGATTGATTTCAAGAAAGAAAGGGAAAGAAAAAAAAAGAAAAAAAATGCAGAAGTTATGAAAGAAACCAAGTAAAATTAATTAATGGGGAAGAAGGAGGTGATTTTGGAGGGAATTTGGGGTGAATAGTGATTTTCCCTCCCAAAATGGATGCCAAATGTCAATTTTTCCTCTAGTCTTTATAGGGTTTTGGCCACCTAAACACTCCTTTGCCAACTCAGCTTAAATTTGGCTCAAAGTTACCAAAATCCCCAAATTACGTGCCACGTAGGACAATTCCAGCATCAGTTGGTCGGCTCCGTTCAAATTGTCCTGAAATTACCAAATTTTCTTTAATTCAAGTATTTGAATTGCTAGACCCCTATCATAAAGGACGGAATCTGAAATTGGTATAACTTACAGGACCAAAAATGCAATTTTGCCAATCAGATATCATATCTTGAATTCTAGGTAAATAGGCTCTTTTGGAGATTAACAATTTATTTTAAGTGGCAAAATTGAGTTAGATCAAAAGGCTATTATATAAAGACATGGAGCTTATTTGATGATCTTAATGCTTTTATTTGACTGTATATATAATAACTAGGGACCTTGTTTAGTACATACATTGTAGCTTTAAGTTTATAGTTTTAATCATGTCCAT
The DNA here is from genome assembly GCA_018894105.1 of Jacaranda mimosifolia. Taxonomy (NCBI): domain Eukaryota; kingdom Viridiplantae; phylum Streptophyta; class Magnoliopsida; order Lamiales; family Bignoniaceae; genus Jacaranda; species Jacaranda mimosifolia. Next base: position 22,919,589 of record CM032128.1, on the reverse strand, counting down.
TAACATCTGGTTACATCTTTTTTACGCAATCTTTTGTTGAGATTTTTTTACATAATACACTATAAAAATGTCATGTCTCTCAGTAAATTTTTCAAATGGACTATGACATTATCCCATTTCATTATGTTTTTGTAGTAACCTCATTGATATATACCTCAAGATCAAATTTCATAAAAAATCATCGATAAATGTGATGAAATACTTTTAGCCCCAACCAAAAATAGAAAATAAAATTACCCACATATTGATTTGTATAATTTTAAGAGTTTGAGCATTTCTCTTTGCTCATTTCTTAGTATTTTTGGTTTGTTTACTCTTTATGCAACACATTCATATGACAAGATCAATAAAATATAATTTTGGGAAATTTTAATTCTTCACTAAGATTTCCTTAGATGCATGACTTCAGCTTTTTATGCCTCCAGTAAGCAGAATTTTTGTTTTACACATAGTTTAATTCCAACATTGTGATAAACAGTGTGAATTTAACAAAAATATCATCAAGGTTTCAATTTTTATAAACCATCATTAATAATATTGGAACCAATTACAAAAGTATTCTTAAATAAATTGAAACATTTATGTACCAAGTTAATAGTAAATCCAGGGAACATCAAGTTTTGAAAGTGAAATTAAGTTCACAAAAATTAGAGGTAAGTAGAGTTAGGAATAGATCTTGATGATAACTAGCGTACAAAATCAAATGATAAGTCGCAGTGTCAATTGGATATAAGATTTTCATTAATAAAAGTTCTCATTTGGGTTTATGATTTAGATCATAAAGAATTAATACAAAGAATCAAGCTGTCAAATATTACTAGAAATTTCAGTTAAATTTTTTTTAAAACAAAAAAACATTAATTTCACCTATTCTCAGATCCTTATGTTGCAAGTATAGTATTGTTCCTTATAAAAATAATATTATTTACTTTACGTTTTTACTTTGTGAAATTTTGACAAATACTTTCTTCTTACTAAATTTTTTGGCCTTCACTTTAACTCCTTTACGGCCTTGCCATCTCCTTCGCTTATAAGATTGAGATATTGATTCCCTTATTTTTTTAGTCTCGTTTTCTTCTAAATAAGCATACTAAATAATTCACTAATAATCTATTTTCTTTTGAATGTATTATGATTTTCATTTGAGTAAAAACTATAGTTTACTATTATTAGGCAAATGTCATTGCAACTTTCTCAATCAAGCATATATGTTATGTATGGATAATATATGATCCAAAATACTAGTTTACTTTCATTATCCTCACTAACCGTAGAAATTAGAATAATAATCTACCCTTGGATGGATTATGAGGTTCTGATGATAAGTGAACATCAATTTATTCATTTTTAATAATAGGCATTTTATTAACATTATGAATAAATAATTATTTTTATGCATGATATGCATACATTATAGGTATTTCATTAATATTATGAATAAATAACTATTTTTATGTGTGATATATGCAGAATCATTTTAATTTGGCCAATTGAGTGAACAATAAATAATACACAACATAAATTTATGCGTAAATGTATGCATAAACAAACATCACACCTCGTAAAATTTGCAAATCAATCTAAACAACAAACTTAAGAGTGAAAAAAGATATTCAATAAACAAGATACATAAGGGGCTTATCATTGCAAAAAACATTCAATCAGTATTATCGTAACATATACATATCAATTCCCAATCAAGCCTTCAATCAATTTTCCAAAACATTAATTGAAAGTAAAGAGAGCCACTTTAGTTTAGAATTCAATAGGAAGAGAAAAACATTATCATAAGGGAATTAAAATAATCATACTTGACGATATTTTCTGTTATAAAATTCGATGTGTTGATACACATGTAAATTTAATTTCATCTAAAACTTTAATCATCACATAATCATGAATTTAGGATCTTCCATCCAAAATTTTAATCATCATCCAATCATGAATCTTGAACAAATTAATAATTTTACAATAAAATATACCTAATGTGGAAAAAGTATAATGTCCATTTCTCCTTTAACTTAGAAATTGATTTTTTTTTCTTCTTCTTCTTTTTCAAGTATAAATCGTTTTGTCCCAGTAACCTGTCACCGCTTCTTTATGTTATAAAGGCTTGTTGATGGCCTACCTTTCAATTTCTCTTTATGGTAATCCTATTAGTGATCAGGAAGAAGACCAGTACTTTATATTTGTTTTTTTCTTTTTTTTTTTTTTTCAATTTGACACGTACATCAAGTAACCAAATGAATGAACAAAATTTAATATATTACTAAGACTATACTAGTAATTTTATATATTAGTCGATTAAAAAATAAATTAAAATTTATCAAATAACTATATAATCAGATCACATTATTGAGATAATAGACTTCGAGGCAAAATTATAATGTAATATATAACTTTGCTCGATTTATATTTTTGCTCCATAAGTTGCAAAATTGAAATTTTAGTCCTATAAGTATTAAAAAAATTATCACTTATTGTCCTTTTTCGTTGGAGATCGAAAAAGTGTCTGGAAAAGCGAGGTGGCTCGCCAGGAATGTGGCCATTTTGAGATTTTGCCTTGTTAGCAAAAATTTAGCTGACATGGCTTGATTACTTGGAAAAGAAAAAATAAAAATATGCTAACTAGATATATGGTATATGTGTGTGTATGCATATATATATATATATATATATTACATATATGCCCCACCCCCAGCTCATCGCTAGGCTACCATGGCGAGAGGGCGCCTGCCCAGATATGGGTAGGCAGCTGCTGCCAGTTAACCGCCATGACTAGCCCATGATCATGGTGGCTGCTACGGCCAATAGCTGGCCTACCCAAATTTAGGTAGGCTAGCCACCAACAGGGCAGCCGCCTATCTGCTAGGGTAGGGCGAAGGTTAATGAATTTTATTTTTTTCTTTATTTTTTTAATTTTTACTTTTAATCTATTTATTTCTTAATTTGCATATATAAGTTATATTGCTAATATGGTAAATGTTATTTTTAATTTTTAACTAGTAATAATCATAAATTATATATAAATATGTATTTATATAAATATATGTGAATATACATGTGTAATATATAAATATATATATATAAACATAAGTGTATATATAAATTATATCATATATTTGAAATTACACACAAAAAAAATAAAAATAAAAAGACATGTATGTTGCCAATTAAGTAGGAAAAAGAAAAAAATTGCCTAATAGGCGGTCCAACATGGCAAAAAATTCAAACTCACACACTCCTGACAAGCCACGTCAGCTTTTCCGGCGAGTTTTCTCATCTCAGCAAAAAAGGACTAAAAATAATAATTTTTAATATATATAGAACTAAAATCGCAATTTTACAATTTATAGGACAGAAATGCAAATTACGGGACAAATTATTGTTCAGTACTATTTGACTCGTTTGTTGTTAAATTTTTTTATACAAGAAATGAATCAAGAATATGAAGAGAGCCAAAGCCGAAGATAAGGCACCATAGGCATATAACCTACGAAAGGTCCTTGCAGGGGATGGAGAAGAAATAGCAATGGCTGCAGCCTGATCCTGCCGGATTGGTAGACTGTGAAACTGCTCATCTGTAGCTGCAGGCACAAGAGCAATTAGTCCCCAAATCACAAGGCCTGTAAGGAGGAAAAATCCAGCACACAACAGCGTTAAATTATGAAATGGCTTCTTGTACATGGGCACTTGCTCCGCAAGTCGTCGTGAATGTCTTTCCAAAACATGTACTCCACCATCAGTTTTAGAAGTACTTCTCCGTGATGACATCGTGGTGCTTGCTTCCATCGTCTGCCAAAAGATATTAATCCAGCTGAAATCAAGGTAACATGTGGACATACTTCTTTGGAATTCACAAGATCATGTTAAAACACATATCTTATTTATCATATATATATATATATATATATATCTTCTTCTTCTTCTTTTTTTTTTTTTTTCTTTTTCAAACAAAAAGACCCAATTTGGATGCGTGATGCTAATGTATAATTTTGTGTTTCTTAATTGTAAGTAACAAATGATTTCTTTTCATGTCCCATGGAACTTAGGAACAAAAACAATGAACTGACAATAAGAGGGTGTTTGGGTGAATTTATAAACTTCTCAAAGTATTTAATAACGTATTTAAAAGCTTATAAGATATTAGAAAATATTTGATAATTTTTTTCAAAAAATAGACTTATAAAATTCTAAAATTAATTGTTAACATCTTGTAAGCTCTTCTGAAAAAAGTAAATAAATCCTGTTTTAACATATTGCTTTGAATTTAATAATTTTAATTACAAAATTATCATTGATAATATCTTATAAGTTTCAAGTTCTTACACTTCAATAATTTATTTTAAAAATAAAATCTAACATCTTATATACTTCAAAAACATCTTATAAAATGTATAAACATGTATGACGTTAAATAAATTTAACCAAACACCCTATGATGTAGCTACTTATAAAAAAAATTGCACCAATTCAAAACCCTAAATATTATTTTGAATTTTCTCATGTAAATGTGCTATATGAGTACTTACCTCTCTCTTGTGCTCGCCTCTTTGTAGGGAACCACTTTGAGAAACACCAATCCACATTTTGTTGCGGGTATACTGCATGCATTCAGAGCTATCCATTAGGCTTCAACTTTCTGTGTTAGCATTCTCAAAAAATCATTAAAAAAGTACCATCAGCTTCATCTTACATTAATACAAATGCTTCTCAAGTAAATTAATTATTTACATGCAGTACTGAACAATAACTTAATTCACATGTTTAAATACTTTTCTTTTATTATTATATAAAATATAGATGTTGAGATTTGAAAATTTTATACTACAAAAAATAATCATAAAAAAATTGTAACACCCCTGAAATTCAGTATTTCAGAAATCGGTATTTAAAAATCAAGATTTTGGTTAAACGGAAGGCTTGGAAAAGATATATATATATAAGGACTCAACTGCAAGATTTTGGAAGTTTTGGGGTTAGATCGTAATTTTAAAAGGATTAAGTTGATCATTTTCTTGACTTAAGGGGTGTGCATAGAAGAAAACTAGTCAATGGGAACTTAAAAGAAATTTTTGGGACTTCATGGACTCAATTGAGGAGAGCTCATCATTTCAGGGACTAAATTGCAAAATTTGAAAGTTGAATTTTAAATAGAATTTCTCCTTCCTTCTTCTTCATTTTCTCCCGATTTCCTTTCCTTTCTTTTTCTTCTTCTTCCTTCTTTCTTCACTTCTCCCGCGGTCAACTCCATATTGCTCCATATCCGACAGCCATCTTGAACAATCAAACCAACCCTCTTCATCTCTTCTTCACCAGCTTCCCAAAAGTCCACATGCACGGCCGAACAACCACCAGCGAGCTACTGTGAAGGAAGAGACCGAGGAGTGTCATGGCGGGTGGTGATGGGTTTTCAATTTTTTGGTGGCTAAGCTTGATTCTGGGGTGTGGGTTAGGTAGAGCTCAGCTGGAGGATCATTTTGGTACCCTTACCTGGAAGTTTGGTGCGGCGGAGGAGGTGGAATCCGGCAAGAACCGCGAGGCGGAGCAAGGTAGTTTTAGGACTTTGGGGGCGGTTTTTGAGGCGTTTCCCGGTGGCAAAACTCATATTTAGTGGTGGAATTGGATTCAGGAGGCTGAAAGGCTTCTAGTGGTGGTGAATTTTTGTTTTTCGGCGGCTGCAGATAGCGGCGCTCTGGCAGCCGGTGGTGGCACTCCGGCGGTGCTCCGGCGACCTTAGGACAGTTTCACCTCCTCGACGCGACGATCGCAACTGTGTAATTGGTTTGTGGTTTTGATACTCCAGTAGCAAGCTTTGGCATTTGGATTTAGTTGTACCTTTAATGTATACATGTTGCTTGTGTTGTACCTTTCCTAATTTAGCATTGTACCTTGCCAAGAATAGGAATTGGGAAGAGATGATATGTTTATATATATGTATGTATCACCCTATGCAAGGAATATGGATTAAGTGGACCCGGACTTATGCAAAATGCCAAAACTTGGATTTAAATAGTAGTAAGGATTATATTATAAGATTAAATGGCATTGATTAGGAATTGACTATGTAAGGATTAATCATATTGTGTGATTTAGGATTATGTCTATGACCTTGAAATAGGAATGAGATACCGTATTAATTGATAAATTAGTGATTCTGGATTGTTAATGGTATAATTGTGATTAATAGAATTAAGTACGGATTTTGATTATAAATATTACTTTTTGGATAGGTAACGATGAAGTGGGTCCCACGGACCAATAGGCTGCTGACTGTGATAACACTTCTGAGATTACAGAGGTGAGGGTCTGCCAATCTGGCACTTCATTTCATTTATCGGTATTTGTGATAAACCCCTGTGAGGGTTACTGTTTTTGAACTGACTTTACTGTTATTGAAATCTGTGATCTGTTAAGATCTTTGATATTCTGTTATCTGATTCGGACACCCCTGTGAGGGTTATTTCTATTCTGATTCTATTTTTTGTTGGTTCTGGCGACCAGAACATTTTCTGACATATGCTATATGTTCGTTCTGTTATCTGTCCTGCTATCTATCTGTTCTGATATCTGTACTGTCCGGTACTGTTACTGTTTGCCCTGTCGGCACTTCTATACTGTTCTGAACTGTCTGTACGTCTGATATGTCAGGGGTTATTCCCTGAGTATTTGTAAGTCTGATACACTAGGGGTTATTCCCTGGGTACATGTTCTGTAAGTCTGATACGCTAGGGGCTATTCCCTGGGTATTCGTTCTGTAAGTCTGTGTACGCTAGGGGCTATTCCCTAGGTATTCAGTTTGTTAGCCATATGCTAGGGTTATTCCTAGGCATGAACGATGTGCTAGGGCTATTCCTAAGCATCTACTGTTATCCTTCGATTGACATCTATTATCCGTCCATACTGTTATCTGTTGATCTGATATCCGACTGTCTGTTATCTGTTACTGATCTGATATGTTTGTTCCCTGTTGTAAAGCGGGGCGTGCCGATATAGTTGTTCCCTACTGTAAAGCAGGACGTGCCGATATGTTGTTCGCTGCTGTAAAGCGGGACGTGCCGATATGTTGTTCCCTGCTGTAAAGCAGGATGTGCTGATATGTTGTTCCCAGCTGTTAAGCGGGACGAGCCGATATGTTGTTCCTAGCTGTTAAGCTCAGGATGAGCCGATATGTTGTTCCCAGCTGTAAAGCGGGACGAGCTGTTAAGGGACTGATATGATTGTTATGATATTATCTGTTAGATTGATTCGATTGATCTGATCTATTTATTGATTGCTTTTGATTGTTTGCGGACTGATTGACTGACTAACTGACCGACCGACTGCCTGCCTGATCAACTGTTTGACCGTATTCTGATTTGTTCTGCCTGACTGTTGATTTGCAGTTTGTTGAGTTGATTCTTCCTCAACAAATTCCTTCTGTTATGCTTACAGTTATCCCTCACTAAGTCCTTTGGACTTACCCCCCCGTTTATTTTGATTCTCTCAGACAGAGACTAAGCGAGGAATTTGGACTCCAGGCTGGACAGGAGTATGTTTTGTAATAGATCAGATGTTGAATGTATAAATGAAAATCGTCTGATTGCTAAGTATGGATTTGAGGCACATGATACGTTATGATGATATGGATGACTTAAGGATTGTAAATATTTTGTTATGTAGGAATGTGAATTATGGCACGTACCTAATGGTTTATCGAGTCTGTTATGTTTGAAATTCCGCTGCTCTTTCTGACAAGCTTGGAAGTTTAATTATGGGCTATTGCTTGTATTTTGGGTTCAGAATTATTGATTGAAACGTTTTGATATCTCAGCTTTGGTTACCCAGAGTGGGGTGTCACAAAAATAATTGGAAGAAGTTCAATTTTTCACTTCACAAATGGAGGATTTATTATGGACAAAGTAAACTACCCAACCCAACTTTTTGCACAATGTATAAAGAAATTTGTTCAATACTGTGGCTGCTAGCTAGTCAATCTTAAAATTTACTGAACTAATAATTACAATATTCTCATTTCACTACAAATATACTACAAAACCTTTGTTAATATTGCACTACGTGTTTTGACTAATAGAGCATAGAAATAAGCGATATCTACTAAAAAGCACATTACGTAATAGCTACATCACTTCAAGATTACTTTTGTGTGTCATTACACTATGAAATACCACTTAATTAGTGTCAATAAATATTTTATGATATATTTTTTTTAAATGATACCATAACTACATATTAGTGGCATTTTTTTTATGACAAATTAGTAGCAATAATTAAATGTCTTTAAAGTACATTAATCTCGATATTTTTAATCAAATGTCACTATTTTGCATTTAATAATCAAATGCCACTAAATATTAAATTATAGTGGCATTCTTTTGTGATTATTATTATTATTATATATATATATATATTTTGTCATTATGTAAATTTTCTTGTAATGTATCCAAAAACTCACTCCGCCACTTCTTCATTCTCTTTTATTTGCTAATACAGCTATTATATATTTTTTGACTTTGGAACTAATTACCATTGGATTTCTTACAAAAAAAATTAATGAAGTGAGTTGTTACATTTTGTTTGGATTTTCCAAACGGATAAATTTTTTTATTAATGATGACTTTAATTTTGTCTATGTCAAATAAATGATTTTATTTGAATACTAGCTAGAAGTTTTTAACATATGAGAACTTAATAATAACATGTTAATTAACTTAAAAAAATTATTTTAGAAAAAAAATACAATTGATACAATTTATCAATGTGAAACCCATAAATTTCTATACCAATTTTACTAAATTAATTCATTCATTCATTAATTTCTTCATCCGAAAAGTTAAAAATATATAATTTAATTTACAAAGCTTAAACCTTAACATTACATTAGTCTAAAAGTTGGAGTACTATTGATTTTTTAAATAAGAAAAAAATCATTGAACAGATTTTAATTTCATTTAAAATAATTTCTTAAAAATTCCTCTCTTTTTTTTCGGTTACCAAAATTAATTATTTTAATGAGGTCTTAGTAATTATCTGACAAACAAAAATTTGGTCAGCATTTATCATCGCCCTTCCTACTTGTAAAGTTGCATTTCAAACAATTTCACTAGTTGAAGGCGGTCAATCCAATGGTAACCAAAAAGGTAATCTTCGTCATCTTAATTTGATAATAGGATACTATTCACTTGTTGATAGGGTAATATTAGTTATTTGTAATGTTCTCTGAAAAAATTAAAAAAAAAAGAAGAAGAAGAATTCTGGGCAGAATTGCAATATAGGAATCATCTTCTCAACTGTGTGCACCACCATTTTCTTTCCTTACCATGCAATACTGTAACTTTCTTCACCAACCCATTTTCTCTAGCACCGGTGAAATAAAGAGATAAGACCACAATTTTCTTCCTCTCATCACAGCAAACGCAATAGTACCTATTTTTCTTAGAAATTCCTAGTGAGTTAACGGCAGTAGGCGGCCAAACAGCAGCTAAAGGCACTGGTGGTGGGAATGGCAGTTCCGGTGGTCGGAACTTGGAAAATGAAGGTGATTCTGATAGGATCGAAGAGTAGAACACAATGGTAGCTTCAGTTTTGCAAACGGATCATCGAAGAGGAAGTAATTGAAGAGGAAAGGCGCGGTGGTTTCGACGGCTCCAGTGCATTTTTTCTTCAATTAAACGAAAACTGAGAGTCGGATTGAGATACTGATTACAAGGTTGTGACCAGCACAACGAGACGTACCTGGTGGTGTTGGCCGCCACAGCTCCGGCGAGTGGCCGGCAGCGGCCGATGGTGACGGTTTGGTGACTTCTAGGCAAAATCTTTGGGACGACAATCCGGACGCATGCGTGCTGGTTCTGGGTTGTGAATTGACCTCAAACTTGGTCAATTTGGTAAAAATTTGTTTAATCGATTAATTTGATTTCTGATTTAAACTGAGTAAATCGTTAGGCTAATTTATGATGTAAATTCAAGTTAGTTGGACAAAAATTATGGTTATTGAGTAAAATGATTATATAAGAGTTCAATATAGGTGAGATATAGGCTTGGAATATAAAAGACGTTATTAATATTAACTGATCCAGTACGGCACATTAGGATGTCAAAACTATGAAATGAGAACGGAAATTGTCTATTACAGATAAAGGTACTAAAATGATGAGTATCGGCTAATTTATTTGTTATAAACCAACAATGTTAAATTGAACATTAATAATGAAACTGAAATCTAGATCCTAAATAGATGAAATATGTAATTAATACTATTAGCATGAATTTGCATGCTCAGGAAGTCAATTATAAGTTAAGATAAGTGGGCTAGAGTAATTAAAACATGCGAATAGCCATAATAATTATTATTAGAGAATGCGAGAAATTCCGACTGAATAACTAGACTATTAGACATGAGTTTAAGCTAATAATTCAAGAAGTGATTAATGGTTCAGAACAAATAAAATCCATTGTTAATACTATAGTGACATTAGCATATTGCCCTTACGATATTTTTGGAATCGAGCCCTAAACTATTATATTAGTTGGGAAACTACTAGCATTAAGATGTAAACAGTTTAGTTACTATTTAAGGAAGGGTATAAGCATTTTGATATTGAATACGCCCTTTTTGGAATAGGTGACAAGGATCCAGGGTCTCCTAAACCGTAGGGCGTGGATTTCATTACTGAGGTTATTAAGGTGAGGGTCTGCCAACTTGGCACATCTTGTACTTATCTATTATCTTGATAGACCCATGTGAGGGTCCACCAACCCGGTACTTGAATTGATTATCGCACTCTATTAATTGTTATACCCCCATGAGGGTCTACCAATCAGTACTTGCTTTGTATGAGTTTATTCCATATCTATCGTTAAACCCACTGAGGTTTCATTGATCTGATATCTGTTTTGATTACCGTTATCGTTATTGTCAATTATTGAACCCTGTGAGGTTCCCCTGATTTGAAACCGCTTGGTATTTTATCTGTCTTTCCTTGAAACTAACTGTTTCTCAATCAAAGTTTGTGAATTATCTAAACTCATAAACTCCATCTAATATTGAATTGCACACCCCGAGCGGGCTTGTTGTTCCTAAATCATTCTGATCACAAACTGATTGTCCCATTCTGGCGCCATGAACTTTCATAATTTCATTTGTCATCATTCATGTTGAATCGATATTGTATTTTGTCAGTTGGCGTTTTAGCTTCCTTGATTCGTTCAATTTATCGTTGATCGCCTTGTTGGCATATTCATTCAATTGTTCTCCCTTGTTGGCAACTGATCGTTGATTATCTTGAAGGAAAATGATACAGGTGAATTGTTGGGTCAAGGGCCTTGCCAAGCTATCATGCTTGAGCCATCATTATTGCCCAGCTGTCATGCTCAAGCCAATGTATTATCGTATTGTTATGATTGAAAGATTGTATTGTTATAAAGGCATAAGGGTATTCTGATATGGATGCTATGCTCTTTTCTTGAAATGCATATACTATTGGCTTTGAATTCTTAATTGCACGCCGCTCATGGAGCAATAAGGCTGGAGTGAGTTCCCAGTCTAGATCGGGCTGATGTCCTAGGCCAAATGAGATGTCTGTATTTCCTCCCGAACTATGATCAGTTGAGACGCCGTATACCTCCCAAACAACATTGGTCAAGATGATCCTAGGCTTTTTGAGCCGATAGTTATAGCTCCCAACCTAGCATTTGCTAGTCATTGAAAATCGTTCTTTCCTTCATTCTGGCATATTTGTGTTCCTCCATATTTCCATGATTAAACTATTGACTTGTTGACTCTTGATATATTGTCTACTGCTTTACCTTGTTCCTCACTAAGTCCTTATGACTCACCCTTATGTCATTTGTTTCCTTTTCAGATAGGTATGAGACAGGGGACGAGGATTGTTGGCCGATTTTGACTAAATAATCTGTAATAGTGTTTGGGTGAATGCATGGTTATATATGAATTCATTGTTGGTTATATTTCAACTTTAGAGATGTTGTAATACGTCAAGATGAATGTAAGACTTACGGCACGTATGAATTGTGTTACTTGTGATGACATTTTGGTTCTGAATATTGTTGGGTTATTAGCATAAATTATGGTACTATGATATTATTGTATTAAGTTTGAAGCATGTTGTGAGTTTATGATCGTTGTGGTTTATTGGAGAATTGTAAAAAAAATTATGAGCCTATCGGATATGATGTTTGCATGATTTAGTACTGAGCTGAGTGGCATCCCAGCTTAGGGAGTTACCCCAGGTAGGGGTGCTGCATTTGCAAATAGATTCCGATATTTAGATAAATTTTATTGGGTTACATGTCCAAAATAAATTTATTTTGAATCCAATCCAATTATTAAATTAAAATAAAAAAATTTTATTTATCTTCTAATTTTCTTCAGTTTTTAGAAAATATACAAAAGAGATAATATATAATTGTATAAAACTTTTATGCATGGTGCTTGCTAAACATTACATGTATACTAGTATGTACCGCGTGCTATACATGAATTAAAGTAATTATTATTAAAAATATAATATATTAATAATTTTTTCATTTTTTTCATTTCATATAAAAATAAATTTGATATATGATCTATATTTCTTGAATTAGGTAAACAATAGAAAATTAAAGAGTTTTTCCATCAAATCACATGCCTAATATCAATAAGGATAATAAAAGTTCAAAGTCGTTATAATATCATCGATCCACAAAAAGACAATACAAATATACAAAGACGCATATACTTTTTCATAAACCAAAACAACTTTTATAAATTTAAGAGAAATTAAAAAAATAAAAATCGTACTATCTAAAAAGATTAAAAAAGATAACAAAGTTGATAATATAAATACTTCCTCCTCAATAAAGAATCAACTCAAATAAAGGTTCAATAGTACTATATTAAATTATTATTTGAAAACGTAAACAATATACAAACAAAAAATTAATTTGTGTATAAGGAAAGAATATATTTAAATATCATTATTCTCAATTCGTTCTCCTTTAAATTGTCTAAATTAAAAACAAAAATAAAAAGGAAAAGATAGAGCTCTGAGTTTACGATGTTACCGACTTTAATATATCAAAATAGTAACTATAAAAAACTAATAGAATATGATTGCACATATTAATATTAAAAAGATAAAAAAAAATACAACAATTCGCAACAAATTGTTGCTTTCATCTAAGTTTCATCTATCCACCATTTTTTTTTTTTTGGATTTTTTATTATATTTATCACCTAATTGCAATTTTATTTTTTTTTGTTTAAAACAATATAGCAGTTTTATTTATTTATTACTTTGTATGTACGAATGATGGGTGCTCACAAAAAATAAATTTGAAATAAAAATAAATATGTCAAAATAAATTTTATTAAATCAAATTTAAGAATACAACTTTAGTTTTTTATAAACTTTTAATTACAAAATATTTTCGTAATTCATAACTTCTTTCTCGTTCTTCCTTTTGGAGGTTTGAAAAGTGTGTTTATTGATAAAAAAAAATAAAAAAAATTGAAGTTTTGATGAACTGATATGCCATTTAAATATATATATATATATATATGTGTGTATCTTGGTTGATTCCTTTTTCAAGAAAAAAGATTTATTGAACTTAAGAATTTGAATTGTTATGTTCTTTTTTGCATGTGTATACACATTTGAGTTGATTTGGGTTTGAACATCAAACCTCATACATGCTACTTAACTATTTAACCACTGGCAAAAGTTTTATACGAATGACTCGAAAGTTTAGAAAATGGGAGCTAGGTGAAAATAATATTATATTAATGGAGGAAAGTGCTTAATTTTGAAATACATGATACTTGGGAACACATTTTTTGAATGACTAAATCTAGCAAAATTTCGATTACAATTTGAGGAATTACTGATAAACAAAAGTACATTTTATTAACTTTTCCAAATATTACAAAAATTCAATGAATAAAAATAAAACCACCTTAAAAAAGTCATATGGGTTTTTCTTTGCAAGTTGAAATTACGGCATGCTTGATCTCCATCTAGATTTCTTTGGTCACTTTAGGACTCCACATTAAAAATTTATCACTTTATAAGATGGTGTGATCTTCTCAACTTGGAATTGCATTAAGATAAAATTTCTTTATATTACAAACCATATAAAAAATACACTAATTATAACTAGCAATTATATTTCACATGTACTTTCATTTCTCAATTTGTTCTTATTGTCATTATAGTAATATGACAGTTTGTATTATTGTTCAAGCAAAAAACATCCTTGCTTGAAGCCCTTTATCATCCATATATATATATATATATATATATAAGTAGAATAAATTAATTATCAGTATTTTTCATAATCCTTAAATATTAAGATTATTGCATTGCTTTGAAGGGGACAAGAAAAAGTGAATTTTTATAATTTGATATATTATATAGTTGATATGAATATGAAAATACTAACTTATCCTTGTTGGAAGAGAAATAAAATTAGGGTAAAATTCATTTTACCCCCTTATACTATCGAAAATCTTCAAATACCCCCCTATACTATCAAAAATTTTCAAATAACCCCCCTCAAATTCATTTGCTTTTAGTAAAAGGGTTGAATTCATTTTACCCCCCTCTATTATGGGGTATGTATCAAATACCCCCCTGTATTTTCAAAACCTTCAAATACCCCCCTCAAGGATGTTAAATACCCCCCTGTACTACAAAAAATATTCAAATACCCCCCTCAAAGTCATCTGCCGTTAGTAAAATAATTGACGGTGTCAAAATTCTACAGTAAATTACTAATTTAACCTAAAAAATAACTAAATAGCATAAAAATCTAGGATACGTGACTTTTTTTTTCTGTGTAAATATATTTATCCTTGGCACCCGTACTACCAAAACCTTTAAATACCCCACTCAAACTTCTTTGTCGTTAGAAAAGTAATGGTTGTTTGGCTGATGTAGCACTAAAATTATCTTCTTTTTATACATATGATCATTGAAAAATTTTATATCCAAAATATCCTTCTGATTTACTATATGATGCTCAAGTTTCTTACTTTAATTTTGCTACTTTCATTTTAGGACTTAAAGCATCATCTAACTCATAATCCAACAAAAATAGTAAATTATTTTTTTTTAAAGAATATTAAACAACTCCATTTTAATATAGAACATGTGGGACCAACAAAACAGAGGCTGCTTGTGCGAAAAAAAATACATGGGACCATTATACGTATTTCTATTTCGTAACTGTTTATCTAAAAAATTTTAAATCTGCATTTGTTTTGGGATTTAAAAAATGTATAACAATATGTAGGTTTTGTTATATTTCACTTATAATTTATCATGACTTTGTAAAAAAATACCACGTATCCTAAGATTTTATGCTATTAAGTTATTTTCTAAAGTTAAATCCGTAATTTACTGTAGAGTTTTGACACCGTCAGCTATTTTGCTAACAACAAATGAATTTGAGGAGGGTATTTGAAGATTTTTGATAGTATAGGGGGGTATTTGAAGATTTTCGGTAGTGTAAGGGGGTATTTGAAGATTTTCGATAGTATAGGGGGGTATTTAACAAGACTTGAAGAGGGTATTTGAAGGTTTTGATAGTACATGGGGTATTTGATACATACCCCATAATACAGGGGGTCAAAATGAATTTTACCCATAAAATTATTATTTATTAAAAAATATAAATAAATAAAGATTCAACGAATCAAAATAAACTTATCAAATCATATAATGTAAATACAAAAATTAAAATAAATCTTTTTTTATGTGCACATAATTAGAAATTGAGAAATCACGTATTATTAATAAATTTAATGATTTTTTGATAAAAAAAATTATAGTATTTCTTCATTCATTTGATACAAAATTAGAATAATTCAAACTACGTAACAAAATATTACATTATGTTTAATATATATATTATTTAAATATAAAGTATATATAGAATTAGTTTTTATCTAGATAAATAAAAACAGTTGCTATTAAAATAGTACTAAAATTAAAATACAATACCAAACATAGATTCTTAGAACATACAAAAATATTTGAAAACAACATTGAAAGTGAATTAATATATATAACTAAAATAATAAAAGTATTACATGCTAATATTTTTAAATAATATAAAAATTACAATCCTAAATTGACCATAAAAAATTTAAATTTATATAAATATTGAGGAAATAAGAAAGTAATAACACTAATAAAATATTTGAATAGATTAAAAGAATCTCTAATGAAGTTAAAACCAAAACAAAAACAATAGAAAAATGTGTTATGAAAAATTTTAAAAATTTATATACAAAAAAACTTTACATTAAATAAAAAAAAGAAACACCATCATATTATGTTAATTAGAGAAAGATGTTTTACAAAAAATAAGAAAATAGAATAAAAATATAGAACGGTATATAGCACAAATAATTTAGAGATAAAATATAAAAGAAATTGTTAAATAATAAATTTACACATAACATAAATGAAAGATTGACATGTTATAAGAGCACTTAATAATATAATCCTTATAAAATATCTTTTAAATTCTAATTTATCTGATTATTATGGATAGAAATATTATATGAATATTTTGAAATTATCTAATGAGATAAAAATTAAATTTGCAACTTTGGGTAAATACAAACATGAGCTTTAATTAATTATAATAAATAAGTTTACGCTACTAAAATAAAATTAAAATAAATAAACAATCAATGAGAATTCTTTTAATTAAATTAAAAAAACTCAAAATTCTAAAAGTTTGACAATTGGCTAAAATTACATAATTAGATAAACACAAAACTGTGCTATATATAATAGTATAAAAGATGTCTTATTTTGATATTATAACTCATCAATTATTTAAAAAAAATTATTGAATTAATTACATTATTATAACATCACAAATATTTCTATTAAACATTATAATAATTATCAACCAATACAAAATTATAAGAATGATAAATCCAAAAAAACTATGATAAAATACACAAAATGCCATTTTTTTTATAAAAAAGCTGGATTCTATAACCTTATAATTTTGATGCCTCAGCTTCATCACTCTAGTTAGGACTTGAGCATTATTTGATGTTTTGATAACAATAATAGGGAAACATTACAACATAAAATTGCACCTGATGTCAAATTATGATGTTTCAAAGCTTTCTAATATTATATGACTATACATATTCACTACAAGAAAAAATAAATTAGTGAAAAGATAGTAAAAATACAAATATTCTCTCATTAATGATATATAGAAGGTGATAAAAATTTTATTTTATCACTTTAATGATTTTTGCAAACTAAATAGTGACAAATAATGTTTAATTTGTCACTATTAACAATTAGTAACACTCCTATAGTGATAAGCTAGTGAAAATAAAAAATTTATCACAAATTATAGTAATAATTTTTATTGTTACTAGTTTGTCACTATAGATTGTCACTAATTATTAATAATGACAACTTAAAAACATTGGTTTTTGTCATAATTATTAAGTCATATTATGACAAAGTAAAAATTATTGTCACTTTAAAAATATCAAGTGACAAGATAAGAGCTATTGTCATTTAATATATATCATTAATGCCAATTTTTATGCTCTCACTTATTATTTTATCACTAATATTACATTTTTTTAAAATAATTTTTCCGGATGAATGTGAACACAGATCTTGTTAGCTAGCTTTAGTACATCCATGGGACTTTAATTGCCTTTTCCTTTGACCAGCACCAATAGTTCATATTTTTATGTGTTAAATAATAGACATTGGGTCTAACTCAACCCCAAAAGCTAACTCAAGAGGTGAAGATTGTCCAATATCATATATAGAGATCACAATTTATTTATTTCACCGATGTGGGACACTAATACACCCCGCACACGCCCATGAATGAACATTTGGAGCGTGAAATGACATAAAATGGGTAGCCCAACATCGGGAATGGATGGCTTTGATACCATGTTAAAGAATGGACATTGAGTCTAACTCAACCGTAAAAATTAGCTCAAGAGATGAGGATTATCCAAGACCATATATAGAGACCACAATTTATTTATTTTACCGATGTGGGACACTAACATTATGCGCAAAGAATAGTTTAAATATCGCATGAAGCATATTAAATTTATGTATTTAAAGATAAGAACAAATGAATAGAAGAAAAAAGTATCCGAAGCTCGTGGTCTTTGAACTTAAGCATTTTTTCTAACCAAATTTGAGCCTTCGTATAAGTGCTTGAAAGTTGGCAAATTGGTCCGTGAACTTTTATTTTCTTTTCTTTTTTGTTAGTTACTTTATTTTAAAATATATTAAAATTTAATTAATAGTCATAATACCAAAGTTAACAATAATTATTATCGTAATAATTTGCCTACTATAATAACTGTATAATAACTTTTAAACTATATTATAAGTATTTATGGTAGTATTATAATAAGTAAAATGTTAAAATATAATATAATTAAAACACTAGTAGTTATATTTAAAAGATATTTTAATATAAGTAAGTCAAAGTAACACAAGTATCAAAACCATATAATTTGATACAAGTAAACTTAAACTACTGCTATAATAAACATTTTACTAATTCTAAATTACTTTGTTTTTTTAAATTTTATATGAAAATACGTAGTAAGACATCTATTAAGAATAATCAATAATATCAATAACTATTTTAAAAATAATTAAATAATATAATTCATGTTAATTCAATAATCAAATATATTCTTATGTATAAATGAGCTCAGGTTTGAATAGTTCGACTGTAAATGAGTCAAACTTAGCTTGATTTTATTTAAATGGGCTTAAGTTTGAATTTGAATTTATAGCTTCTACGAGCTTGAGTTTATATTTTTCAAAATAATTTACACACAAATTTAAAATTTCCTAAAACTCTAGGTAGAGCCCGACTCGTTTAGAATTCTATTTTCACTTACATGTTAGTGCATATGACAATCGCTAAATTTTACCTGAAGAAATATTTTACAAAAATGAAACATTAAACTGAAGTAGAATATCGATATAAACTGGGTGGCTTAGGGGATGATTAACTCACCAAATTGTAGCAGGCCTTGAATTCACAGTCGGTCATGGAAGTGTAGTCTAAACAATTCTCGATTCTGAGACCCATCGGCACCGGTATCTCACAATCAATTTCTCCACCCAACATGTACGACAAATTGCCATATCCTGAGATGAAATATGGAACAATTAAATAATTAAGCCAAAATATGAAAAACAAGAAGAATTAATTATATATCTAAAAGGAAAATTGAAACATGAGATTCAAAAAAGGACCAGATATTCACACTTTGAATTTTCTTTTTCATAAAATTTTATGTTTCATCTTCTAGTTCAATTTATTAAACACATGTTAAGTGTATTTGATTTTAAATTAATTATTTTTACAAAAAAATATTTGATAGATGAAATATAAAATAGAATGAAGGATTCCAACTGAAATATTTATGGCACAATTAGGAGAGAAAAAAGTAGCACCAGAGAGGCCGAACTCCCATGGTGGAAAAGAAGTATTCTCCCCGACGGCAGTCCCTCCATGGAAAGTTTCTGCTATTGTTTCACCCAGTAATACTAACAGCAATACAAAACAAGTAAGGATCTGGGTGGTCTTGCTTCTCATCACCTCCATCCAATCAAATTCTTCTCTCTAATAGATTGTACTAATTGATATCAAACCGAACAAATTTGCAGAAAATTTCATCAAAATTTCTGTTCATCTTAGTCTTAATGAATGAAATTTCAAAGGAAACCACCTTTAATTCATATTTAGTTTCCGGGTTCTTTTCAGGAAGCATCATAAAAAGACCTGCAATTTCGGACAAGTCAAGGTACATACATACATAAGTCAACACATAATACACACACAGACCATTACTTGTACGGGTGCATCCGGTGATGCTTACTCTGTAACTTTTTGTTGTATCTTTTTTTTGGGTTAGTGTCCCACATGTATAGTCCTACATGAACCACGCCGCTTAAGTTTTTTCCATTTACAGCATAATATCATTTTTTTTATTTTTTATTTTATTATTGATATAGCATGAATTTTGAAATGAACAGCAAACCATTGATGTAAAGCTGCCAAATTTAACAAGAACGAGATAATACTGAATACAAAAAGTTTAATGATAATGTTAAGATATCACTATAATATATTAATAGTGACAGCGAAACAATTTTTCCTTCGCTATAATAATGAATTTCACAGTTGTAACAATATTTGTCCCTAAGTTCTATCAATGTCGATCTATAGAAGTAATCTAGTTAAAAAATAGAAAGAAAAAAATATCTTGACAAAATCATTATTGGCGAACTTATACCATCACTAAATTATTGCCCTACACGCTCTAGTAATCCTTAATATTAAGAGCTTAAATAACTATTACAAATTGGATTGGGTTTTGGACTCTTGACCTGATATAAACATTCATATTTGAATAAAATCTTACCTACATTTAGAAGGAATCATAGTTTTTGTTGGATTGGATCTCTTCTTGTGAAGAGATGTGGATAGATATTCATCCATATCTAATAGGATAACTCTCACATGTGTGGGATAGACATGATCTAGATTTCTTTTGATACTCCTAGTTGGATTGGACTATTGAAAAACTCACCTATAAATATAATAGACCCTCTTTCTAGGAGTTTAGAACACAGAACTTGAGTATTTACTCTTAAAAAACTATCTCAAATTTACAGTTGTTTTTCTAAATTTTTCTTGGGGTATTACCAAATAGTTCCAAGGGTTTAGGGTGTGTAAGCTTATGGAAGCTCTGGTAGCAATCCTGTGAGGGGAGAAGAAGAATCGATAGAAGGCCATTTGAGTTTAAAGAACATGGAGTTTGTACACCCTCAAGGCTGGTAGACAAGCTTTGATTCAAGGTGGTATTTGTGAGTCTTCCACTAATTAAAAGGTAACACTGGATCATCCTATTTGATGTCATGATTTATATGATTAATTGATTATGTGCTTAAATCATGATTTGCCAACACTAATATTAGAGCAAATAGGGCTCAATCTCACATTTTTTAGTTGATTGAATGCATTAAATTAATTTGATGCTTGAATATTGAAATTTGCATTAAAGAAAAAATATTCATGACTTTGCGCATTATGCCCAATTGGCTGGTACTTCAATTATTTATTTATTTATTTCTTTATTTATTATTATTATTATTATTATTATTATTATTATTATTATTTTTTGGGTGAACAAGAATTAAATTAGAGATATTCGATTAATCAAAGATCACTTAATTTCAAAGTTCTTTAAAAAAAAGGGGAAAGAAATTTGATCACACTACATTATCTGTGGAAATCAATTTAAGGCTTAACAAGATTGTTCTTTGCGGGTTCATGCCAAATGACGTGTTGGATTTGTTCAATATGATTTCGGCTAAATGTAAATTACACGTGTTTTGTTCTGGCGATGAGCTAGGATTACATTAATGCAGATTACACATTGTTCTTATAGTGATGCGCAATACAAAATTTGCCATAGCCACATTTATTTTTTTGCAATGTATTAAAAAAATTAATTTACCATCAGATTTGTTTGGATTTTGAACCTAATCCTGGATTAGGCATCTCTAGTTTATTTGTAATTTGAATTCAAAGCCTGATATCGCAGTATGCTAGCAATTTATTGCTATTTAATTGAATTCAAGTACATCAGCTGATTTATTCAATTTTTGTCAATATGTAATCTAATGCTATTCAACCACCGGTTGGATTTATACAAAATTGCTAAAATGTAATGAAGTTTCTGTCTAAGGCATAGTGCAAGTAGATAAAACTTTATTAGGGTTTGCTATTGACATCCCATCTTGCATTACTTTAAGTTTAACTGAGTATTCAATTTTGTATTTTCTATCCAAATTCGCATTGTAAATGCTCAAATTATTTATGGATGTAGAGCTATTTTATTCTTGGATTGGTAATTTTTATTATGCTTTTTACTTCAGTGAGAGATAATTACTACCCTTGATGGTAAAATTTTCGATTTTACTGAATTAAAAAGAATAATAAAACTTACTTGGTTTCGAAATAAAATATTAGATCAGTACCTAACATAAATACCCATGTCATACAGTTATGGAGACTCAAACAGCTTTTTCTGACCTTCATGGTAGTGGCAAACTTGAGGGCCAAAATTATGCAATATGGCATAGAAAAATTCAGTATTTATTGCACAAAGAAAAGATCCTTGATCATCTCACCACTTCCATGCCTAAGCCTGTTGATCTAGAAAATGGACAAATTGCCCAATATCATCACGATTTGGATGCATATAATAAGTGGATGGATCAAGATATGAGTGTGCACTTTACTATATTGAGTTGCATGCACGATAATCTGATATGTGAATTTGAGAAATATCCTAAGACTAAAGAGTTATGGGAGGTATTGAAGGTCACGTACGGTAGCACCTCGGGTGACTGCGGGCACTCATTCTCAAGTTCAACCAGTATGTACTTGATTCGAAACACTCGATGATCCAACATCTTGATGTGAGGAAAGATATGATTCAAGAGCTTTAAAATGCTAGGTGTGACCTCATATATGAACAACAGGTTCTGGCAATCCTTACGTTGCTACCTGAGCAGACTTGGGGACATGTTAAGCTCATGCTAACGCATAACAAGCAAATAAAGGCGTTCGATAGTGTCACCAATCACCTTAAGTTGGATGCTGATCGTAGAGAGTCAGAACATGCACAAGCATCTGCTCTTGCCGCACATGTTGGTCAACGTAAGCCAAATAGAGGCAAGTGTGGGAACAAGCAGGCTAATGCCAGACATAGCAATAATCAAAGTCAGAACTTGGCCCCACAAGGAGACAAAGTTATGAGTGTCGTCAAGGAAAGAGAGGTAGAAAGAAAGATCCAAGTAAGGTCAAGTGCTTTAACTGCAAGAAGATGGGTCACTTCGCTCGTGACTGCACTAAGCCAAAGAAGGTAAGGCCTATACAAAGCTCTCTCAGTTCTTTTGTTCGCTCATATATATTCGTTGCTAATTCTCTCCTTGGTTGGATTATGACACAGAAGCAACAAAATGTGTGATGAGAGATCAAGTAAGATATGTAGATTACCATCGAGTGCCAGTATGTAGCCACTATATTGCTATGGGGATTGGCATACGAGAGGAAGTCCTTGGAGTTAGTACATACCAGCTAAAACTCAGCATTGAGCGTGAGCTACTTCTTAGTGATGTGCAATATGCACCTGACATTCGATGTAATTTAGTTTTAGTTAATGTACTTTTAAGACAGTTTTTCTTTTCTTTTTGAGAACACTAGTTTGTCTTTTTTTCTTGGTAAAGACCTTTATAGATTAAGTTTTATACATAATGATTTTTAATGCTAGAATTATTACATGATATTGATTTTGTTAAATGCAATGCGAGATTGGGACACATAAGATAGGAGAGGATGGCTAGGTTAGCTCGAGAAGGCCTATTGGGGCCCCTCACTAAAGTAAAGCTCCCTGTCTATGTTAAGAGAAGTGAGAAGAGTTTTTTGATACTCTGACTATATGTGGATGATATTTTATTGACTGGAAATGACATTGAATTGATTGTCGCCACTCAAAAGTGGCTATCCTCTTGAGTTTATCTCAAGAGACTTACATCTAGAGGATTATAGAACGATTTCGTATGCATAATTCTAACCCAGTAGACACACACATGAATAAAAGTTGTGTTCTTAGCAAAGAAATGTGCCCAAAGACAGAAAAAGAAAGAAACCGTATGGCTAAAGTTCCATATGCGAGCATTGTAGGAAGTCTGATGTATACTATGATGTGTACTCGACCAGACCTATGCTTTGCAGTTAAGATAGTGAATAGATATCAAAGTAATCCTGGATCCGACCATTGGGCAGCAATCAAAAAGATACTTAGATATTTGAGAGGAACAAGTGATCTCACGTGGTGCTACCATGGAGGTAGTTTAAGACTAATTAGATATAGTAAAGATGATAGATCAGCGGGCAGAGATGAACGCAAATCCACATTAGGATATGTAGTCTTACTAAGAGGCATTGCTATCACTTGGTGTAGCAAGAAGTAGCCTTGTATTTCTTTGTCCACAATGGAAGCAGATTATGTGCTTGTACATTAGCAATATAAGAGGCTATCTGGTTGAGGAGATTTCTTCAGAGTTTGCGCATTTTAATGTATGTTGATGATGTAGTTGTTATCTATTATGATAATACGACGGCTTTTGGCAAATGCTAAGGACCCCAAGTATCATGGGAAGACCAGGCATACAGATACTAGATATCACTTTATTTGAGATAATATTATGCAAGGACAAGTAGTTCTTAAGTATATTCCTACTAGCAATATAGTCGCTGATCCATTTATCAAGCCTTTGCATAGAGATGTGTTCCAAAGGCATGTTAGTAGTCTTCGTACGATTTTATTATTAGCTTGTATAAATATTTTTATTAATTAATAAAATTATGATGTTATTTTTCATTATTATGTTAGTGCAATGGGTCTATGATACATATAAATGTCACCAGGCCTTGATTGACCCACTCACAAGGCAATCGCCTTGGCGCTTTGATAACGAGCAGGATAAGACTTATAGATCATGTATGTATTGTTGAGATGTATACAAATGATCGCCTTCAAGTTATTGAAAACAAGGAAGGCTGTAACATAACTTATAGTCACTTTAGCTTGGAAGCTAAGATGAGATCATATTTGATCAATTATGAAGTACGTCCAAACTTTTATAAAAGCTTGTTTGTAGCTGAACGTGCGAAATACTAAAAGGCATTTTAGAAATAACTATCTAGTGTTGCGTAGTTCAGGCGCTTGAATAGCAACTAGACTAGGGTTTATATAATGTTAAGAGTGTGGCATATGCCCAGAATTAAGTGGGAGCTCCATTATAACATGTATTCATATTATATGTGCTATGCAACGACCTCTAAGAAGAGTGACTGAATGAGTCCCTGCTTTGTCACCGTGTGAGCCCTTATTGTTTTTTTCACCCTTTGGGACTCTGGACCATGTCATAAAGTGTAAGCTTGATGATGCTACTTTAACATGCCTCCAATAGCAATGATTAATTCGGTCTGTTAGAGCATGGCTAGAAAAGCTATCAAGATCAAGCAAATTGGAATGAAGGGCCCAAGAAGAACTAAAGTTGGCAACGCACTCTTGTTCTGTGGCTCATAGGCCAGCTGACTAAGTCAAAAGCGTTTGACATAGTCATGAGCATAGATACATAGTGGAAAGAGTCAACTATGCTCTACGTGATACTGAGGGAATAAAGGCGCTTGATCTAGTGCGACCATATAGCTTGGGGTACTTAACGAGTTTTGAGTTGTAGGGTTATATTAGTTTGGTGATGACTTAATATAACTCTCCTCACTTGATTTCTCCTCGCTTGGTTGCACGCCTTACTCCCTGTATGAAAGAAAAGACATGAAAGATTATGAATTCAATGAGATTAAGTCAAATATATATGAGTGGGAGATATTACGAATTTGGTCGGATTTTGGAACCTTAACTCAATAGCATCTATATTTGAATAAAATTTTATCTACATCTAGAAGGAATCGTAGTTTTTGTTGGATTAGAACTCTTCTTTGTAAAGAGATATAGATGGATAATACTCATTCATATTTAGAAGGATAACTCTTCCTTGTGTGTGATAGACATTATCTAGATCTCATTTAATACTCCTAGTTAGATTGGACTCTTGGAAGACTTGTCTATAAATATGCCCTCTTCCTAGGAGTTTAGAACACATAACTTGAGTACCTACTCTTAAAAGACTCTGAAATTTATAGTCTTTTTTCTAAATCTTTCTTGGGCTATTACCAAATAGTCCCAAGGGTTTAAGGTGTGAAAGCCTATGGAAATTCTAGTAGCAACCCTGCGATTTGAGAAGAAGAAATCAATAGAAGGCTATTCGAGTTTAATGGACATAGAATTTGCATGCATTCAAGGCTTGTAGATGAGCTTCGATCCAGGTGGTATTCATGAGTCTTCTGTTGATCAAAAAGTAACACTAGACCACCTTATTTAATGTCATGATTTATATGATTAATTGATTATGTGCTTAAATCATGATTTGTCAACAAACTAATGTCACGAGCAGCTTTAGGAACAATTTAGATTCTCTATTCTATTTTTTTGTTTTTATCTATTATTTCATTTTATGAATATATGATATATATATAATAAATATATCCTTACAAAAATAATTAATTGGAAATCAAATATATTTTACATATAGACATCAAATTGGTAGAGCTGTAAATGGATATTCCAAAATTCATTTACCGTTAGCATATGCATCTATTTATATGAAATATTATCTACATCCATTTAAAGCAGATATTATTCGTATTTTGATTAGTAGATATTCGATTTTAAATGGATACGGGCATGGTAAATGCATATCCAATCCATTTAATATCAGCTCCAAATGTATTTATTAAATATATCCAATTGACATGTTCAATTTTTTGTAACTTAATTATATTTGTTATTCATATCTTATAAATAATATTAAAAAAATACCATATATAATATATTTTAATTTTTTAGGTATTTTTAATATAATAAATTATATTTGAAAGATTATCGTATAAGATATATTATTATACATAATATATTATTTACATTTTTTAATAAAAGTATCATAATCTATAATGTATATAAAAATTAAAATTGAAGAATTTGAAAGAAAAAATAATAAACTTAAAAAGTTATAGTAATATTGATGAAAAATTGAAGAATGAAGTTAATCTATATACATTATTGTTGGTTGATTTTATAATTCTAATCGAATACGGATGATGAGGTTAATTTTAGTATAATGGATTCCTGGATCACGACTTGCTCTACTAGAAAGATGTGCTTATGGACGTAGGGTGGAACCTGCAGCCACAAAACAAACATCAGGCTAGCCGAGAGGGTCCTCGGCTAAGATCCTCCGATGATTAGGTCAATAAATCAACCTAATAGTGTTTAGACAAAGTAACAGTTCAAAGAAAGTATGAAAAGCTTACCATTGCTTCTGAATGATACGATATAAATAACATTCACTAAGGGGTAAAAAAAATGGACTTCTCCTTGACATGTCTCAATTAGGTCTTTTCGACCTAAATTAGAGGTTCATTCGTGGCTGATTGGCCAGAGATGGGATCTATACCGCCATTAATGCGGACAGGCTGGAGGTTAAAGCACATTTAATGCAAATGTGATGGGTGGTAGAGGCTACCATCAACCACCATTAATGCCTTTTCTCATTTAGGTCGACCTCGAGGTTAGAACGTTCGACCCCTATGGTTGAAATAGGGGTATCTACACCTCCTGTATGTTCTAATGGGCCTGTTATTGGGGCTCTTGGGCCCTATAGGCTGGGCTATGAGTCCATTGGGCATGTTGGGCTTGCCTATATCATAAGTCCCCCCCAGTTTGTAGTTCGACCGTGATATGGTCAAAGTCAGTAGTGGGTTGATAAAATTATGGTTAATATATCGATGAGAATCATTAGGGCGGGCAAAAACATTTTGAATATCAACCAGGGTAACAAAGGCGGAAACCATTTTCGGCAGTTACACAAATATTCATACAGAGGTGATTGATGGTTATGCATTTATTAGCTAATTACTAATCAATTTAACTAATTAAAATTTTGACTTGCTTATATTGGATTTTCACTACTTATTATCACTTTTACAACAATGTTTTGAAGTCAAACAATGAAGATTTTTTGTCATTTTCTAAGCAACCTTAAGCCCTTATTTTTCTGCATGCAGTTGTCGCAAGTCTTTCTTTTCTGCGTTTTTAAATTCTACAACCTTTCCTTTTCATAATATGTAGGGTTCAAGCTCTGACTCTGAAGCTACGAGTTCAATAGAGGCCTCGACTAGCGGGGAAGGCTCAAGGGAGCCATCTAGTGAGAGGTTAGGGTCTCTTCAACAGCTTGAATTGGGCGTGACAGAGGGAGTAATGGAGGTAGATGAAAGGGTAGGTCCTTCTAACCCAAATGTCAATGAGGTTGGGCCATCAAAGCCTATAGTTGAATAGGAGAAATTAGGAGAAACATACGAGCCTCCTAGGTTGAGAGGTAGGCTATTCACAACTAGCCATTACAGCGATATTGTGTCGAAAATATTGTCGGATGACCTTACTATTAGGCGAAAGTATCATATTCCAAATGAGTTTGAGTTAATTAAGCCTAGGCCCGTAGATAGAATGCACACTCCTCCAAAAGAGTGTATAACCATTTTTGAGGATGCAATGAAGTGCGGTCTTAGGTTCTCTTTAGCTAACTCCATAGTCGATCTCCCAAGGGATCTTCAAATCTATATAACTCAGCTCTTATCCAATTGCTTCTCCCTCGTGTATAATTTCATCGTTCTGATGAACATCCTCGACGAACCCCTTCTTGGGAAAACTTTAGTCATCTTTTTCATTTGTCGATGTCGCGTAAGTCGGGTTTGGCTAGGGAGTTGGGATTTTACTATTTAACAGCTCGACCTCGCAGAAAAGTCTTTAGAACCCTATCTTCCTTCCATGGGCTAAAGTGAATAGAGAGGTATTTTTATGTCCAATCCTCAAGCGAGGTCGGTTTCAGTATTCCAAGAGGGTGGATGATGGGTAGGGTTAAAACAAATACAAATGAGAACCCATCGTGGAATAATATCTTTGTTCGCGATCTTCTTGAGTTTGGTGAGATGGACGCGTCTGAGTTTATAAAGGAAAGGAATTTGGTTCGGCGGGGTTCTCGACTGCTCAATTAAGATTGCATGCTAACGCGCGGTTAGGTAGAAACTAACCTTTATAGTTTATGCAATTCGCTTTTTCTATAGTTTGTAGAAACTATCTATCTTATTGATATTTTTGTCCTTTTAGGTCAGGCAGTTATGAACTGCACTAAGCAGATAGCGATGCGTAAACAGCAAGAGGAGCAAGAGCATCGGGAGGCTTCCATAGCTCGTCAAGCAGCCACTGCTCAAGCTACTGAGGTCGTGCCTGCTGATCAAGGAAGTCAACCTGAACCTGCCACTGGTCATAGTGCTTGAGTGGCGAGCAACTTGTCCCCACAACAGCAAAAAAGAAAGGGTGTTGAGACCGTGATGAGACATGCCTTAAAGAAGACTGCGGTAGAAAAGAGGAACAAAAAGGCAAACAAGCCCAATGAAGCTACGTATGCGACTCTGTCTCCCGACTGGTTAGGCAACCTACCCACATTCCCTGAGCCTAGGTTTGGGGAAAAATAGGGGTATCGAACATAGCGACGATCATGGGCACGGGGGTAACATCAGTGACTTCCTTAGCAGTTCTGACAACTAGTCTTTTTGAAAAGGACCAAGTTGAGATGTTCAACCACGACTAGCTGTCTGCTCCAAAAGCTTTCTTCTACCATGCTAATATGGTAAGGTTGGTGTCGAATTTAATTTTTGTGTTATACAATATTTCAGCTGGTGTAATCATGACTTATTCAAATACTGCAGGTCGAGCAGTAGGGGTATAACCTCCACTATCGCAATGAGCTATGCGAGATCAACCGTCTACAATTGGAGGAAAAGTGTGAAGATTTGGAGAAAGAATAGAATGACCTGGTTAAACCAAGGTCCAATCATTGGAGTCGAGGCTTGCTGAACTGACCAAGTAGCTTGAAGAGAAGGATGTCGAATTGGTAGCTGCCGTTGAAGGCAAAAGCCAGGCTGATGAGCAGCTTAAGAAGATGGTTAGTTCAATTCAAGAGGCTTCTGAGTCGGGTCGAGCGCACTGCGATATGCCCGATCTGAGTTCTTTACGGCATTGCCTGTGATTACAAGTGTAAATGAGATGAGAGGATTCGTGAACAGTTCGAGCTCGGCTCAATGAAAGCTTGTATTCAGCTCGATCTTGTCGAGCTCGAGCTGAGTTCGAGCTTGTAAGTCAAACGAGCCGAGCTGAGCTCAATAATATTTAGTTCGAAAAGCTCACGAGCCTAAACAAGCTTTTTTATTATATCTATACGTGTATAATATAGAAAAATATATAATGAAATTATTTAAAAAATTTATCATTATAGATATTGTTTTAAATCTAAATGAGCTCAAGTTAATCCAAATATATACAAGCTCGATCTCGAACTCATTCGATCTTATACGAATCGAGCTTTTCTGCTTCTGTATGACAAACCTTATCAAGTTAAGCTCGATAAGGCTCATGGAGCCTTTGTCTATTCCAACAAGCCAAGCTTGAGCTTAGCTATTTAGGCTCGACCAAGCTCGACTCGAGCTTGCAAATAATTAGACAAGCCGAGCTTGAGCCTACTGGATTCGAGCTCAGCTCGGCTCGTTTACACCCCTACCTGTGATCCGAAAGGAGGCCATGCAACAATTCATGCTCTCTTCAGCCTTTATCGATACGAATATGACATTCAGCATGGACAATGTGAAAGAGGCCTTCGATTGTGAGATAAAGCAGCTTGAATTCCTTGGTTATGAGTTCCAAGTAGGAGATAAGGCGTAGCTCGATGTGATGAAGAATGAGGGCCTTGAAGCCTTTGACGAGAATGCTCCTCCTACAAAAGTTTCTGTAGCTGCTGCTACTCCTCTTCCGCTGGTCATCGCAGTGGGAGAAGAGTTTGGGTTTGTAGTAGAGTTTGCCTTGGACATAAAGAATAATGAAGTGAATGTGATAATTTTTTTCCCTGGTGGTGGTCGGGTTTTCTTGACTGAGGAGGCTGGGCCTTCCCAACCCACTAGAGTGCCTTAAACTGGGCCTGAGCAAGAGGTTCAGGAGCCGGCTTTGGATATAGGCTCGATTCAAACGAAAAGCTATTCAAGGCTACTGACGAGGTGGCTAATGGGGCCAGAGCTCGACAAATAAAGGGTGCGAGATCCAGTTAGATGATCTCGCATTGTGTAA
This sequence comes from Jacaranda mimosifolia, assembly GCA_018894105.1. Lineage (NCBI taxonomy): Eukaryota > Viridiplantae > Streptophyta > Magnoliopsida > Lamiales > Bignoniaceae > Jacaranda > Jacaranda mimosifolia. The sequence goes on along the minus strand of CM032128.1, from coordinate 22,888,676 downwards.
TTTTATTTTTTTACTTTTGAAAAGATGTACGGCCTCGAGGGGCTTTTAAATAATGATGTATTTTTGCTACAAAACTTTAATGTTAATATTATTTTGTCGATTATCGAAATGTCTTGGTTTTTAGTCAACTTCAAGGTGGACTTGATCATCGCTTAATAGTTAAATTATACCCAACTTTGATCATGCAACTATAGGCTCAACTTGATCATTACTTAATAGTTGGGTTATACACAACTTTGATCTTGCGCGACTATAGGGTCGCGAAATGACATTTATTAGAATATATCATTTTTCTACAATTTGATCTACACATAAAAAAATTGCAGGTTGATTACATTCCATGGCCTTGGCAGTTTGTTCCCAGCTAGATCAGCCAATCGATAAGGGTTGTCTTTGGCTACCTTGACCACAGAGTATGGACACTCCCATTTTGGGTCGAGTTTTCCAATATCTTTAGAGACTTTAACCTTCTTGAGGACAAGGTCTCCAACTTTAAAATATTTGGACTTAACACTTTTATCATAATGTTTGGCCATGATCGACTTGTACCTTTGCCTTTTTGTGAAAGCATGCTGTCGGAGCTCATCAATCATTTCCAGGTTGAATTTTCTTTCAGCTTAGTTCTGGATCGGGTTGTAGCGGATGACTCGAGCTGCATGTTGAATCAACTTTGGAGGGATAACTACCTTTGAACCATAGGCCCAGAGGACTCTCGATAAGTTGTCTACCCAGTTAGCATTAGAACCTTCTAAGCAAGTTTTGATGTGGTCGAGAATAGTTCTATTGGTGACCTCTGTTTGACCATTTGCTTGCGAATTTCCCACCAATGTAAAGTGTTGCCTGATTCCAAGATTTTCACACCATTCCCTGGTCTGCTTGCTTTGGAATTACGTGCCATTGTTAGAGATGAGGACTTTGGGTAAGCTAAAACAGCAACTGATATTTCTCCATAAAAAACTCATTATTGCAGCATCGGTGATCTTGGGCACAACTTTAGCTTCAACCAATTTAGTAAATTATTCGATGGCTACAATCATGTACTTCCTTTGGCCTATAGTTTTTGGGAAAGACCCTACTATATCGACCTCCCACTGGTCGAATAGCCACGTAATCTGTACCAGGGCAAGGGTCGAAGCTAGTTGATAACAAATGTTAGCATGAACTTAGCATAATGGGCACCTTCGAGCAAATTCGACAGCGTCATTATGCAAAGTTGGCCAAAAAATATCCACTTTTGATGACCTTGTGAGCTAATGATCGACCGCCCAAGTGATTCCACAAATGCTTGCATGGACCTCGTGTAAGTCTTCCTGCCTCTAATTGGGCGTAAGATACTTCAGTAGAGGTCCTAAAATAGACCTCTTATATAACTTATCAAACTCGTCTAGAGAGAATTTTTTTAAGCGTACTTTCAACATGCAGGCTTCTACTTTATCTAATGGCGTCTTACCTTCCTTGAGATAACACTTAATCTCATCGATCCAACTCTGGCTCGTGGTATCGACTATAAAGATCTAGGTCTGTTGGAGGTAATCAATGACGGGCCTATCTAAGACCAAAAAGGTGATTGACCTTTCTTTGATGCCATTTGCTAAGCTAGTGAACTTTGAAAGCGCATCTGCCCTTTCGTTTTCTGACTTGGGCACCTAATTAAATGTGAATTTCTCAAATTGTTGCTCAATTCGCCTGCCCCACCCCCTGAACTTGTGGCTGATCCATCTACATGCAAAGACCAGACTTGCTATTCCTGCTCGACTATCTATGGTAGGTTGACTCACTTCGCCACAAAATTGGCCAACATTTGAGCTTTTATAGCGATACGGGGTTCAAATTTGAGGTCAACTTCTCCCAGCTCAATAGCTCATTTGGCTAACCTCCCCAATGTATCGGGTTTAGAGAGCACCTATTTCAACAGTTGATTTGTTAAAATAATGATAGTGTGTGACAAGAAATAGGGTCTCAACTTTTGTGCCATTGTGATTAGTGCCAATGTAAACTTCTCAATTTTAAAATAGTTATGCTTAGGGCTTGGGAGCACTTTACTACTGTAATAGATTGGTTTACATAAACCTTGTCAACTAGATACCAAAATGGAACTAACTGTAGCCATTCAGACTGCCAAGAACAAGCTCAACACTTCTCCGACCGTAGGCTTCACAAGCAATAGTGGCTCGATTAGGTACTGCTTGAGTTCGATTAGAGCCGGTCGTACTTTTCTGACCATAAAACTTTCTAACATTCCTTAGGACCTGGAAAAAAGGGCAAACTTTTGTCTACTAGTTGAGCTATAAATCATACAAGAGATATAATCCTTCCGATCAATCTTTGGACATCCCTTACTGTCTTAGGCGGTGGGATATCTTAGATTGCTTGGCTTTTTTGTAGATTACCTTCAATATCTCTCTGGCTAACCATATACCCCAAAAACTTTTCGTCTCTCATCCGAATGTGCATCTGTTTGGGTTGAGCTTCATACCAAAGGCTCTTAGAATCGAGAATGTGTGGTCGAGGTTAGCTAGGTGGTCTGATTCTCTTTCTATTTTAACAATCATATTATCAACATAAACTTCCATAGATCAACCTATTTCATTTTTGAACATGAGTTGACTAGTCTTTGGTATGTTGCACCAGCATTTTTTAATTCGAATAGCATGACCAGGAAACAATACACACCATTTGGAACCACAAAAGAAGTTTTATCCCTATCTTCTGATGCTATGAAAATTTGATAGTATCCCTGGAAAGCATCCATCACACTCAATAGTTCGTAACATACCATTAAATCTACTAACAAATCTATGAGAGTTAGATGATATGGGTCTTTAGGGCATGCTTTATTAAGATCAGTGAAATCATTACATATTCTCTATCTGTCCTCATTTTTAAGGACCAAGACTACATTACACAACCAATTAAGATATTCTATTTCAACTATGTAGCTACCACTAGTAGTTTGTTGACCTCATTCTCAATGATCCGGGTTTTCTCCGCATTGAAGGTTCTCATCTTCTGTCTTACTGGCTTGAAGGATGGATCAATGTTAAGGTGGTGGATGATGACGTGGGGGTCGATTCCCTGGAGGCAGGTTGCTTTCCAGGTAAAAACATCAATATTTCTTCTAAGAAATTCGACGAGCTTGCATTCCATATTATGCCCGAGAATTGTTCTTATCCTTGTCGTTTTATCAGGGTTACCAAGTTTGAGCTCTATTGTTTTGAATTCTTTAGTGGACTCGCCCCGGGTATCTTCCTTCTTTCTTTTCTTGTTGGTTTGTCCCTTCCTGGGTCTCATTATAAGGATGTCCCCCAACGATCTCAATTTGGTCGGGTTTTCTGGTCGTCAGCCTCGACCGAAATGGTATAACAGCGCTATACCTCCTTTATTTTACACAGTAACTCCCCGATACCAGATGTTGTTAGGAAACTTAACCTTCATGTGATAAGTAGATACAATTGAATAGAAATCATTCAATGTTGGCCTCCTAATAATGGCATTGTAGGCGAATGGCACATCCACAACGAGGTAGTTGATCATGAGGGTACGCCTTTTGGGTGCTCTCCAAAAGAGGTGGATAAATTTATAGATCCAATGGGCACAATCTTTGATCCCCCAAAACCGGCCAGGGGTGTTCGAACAGAGTCAAATTTCAATTTTCCCAATTTCATTCTGACTAGCGTGGACAAGAAAATAATGTTTACGAAACTCCCATTGTCCACTAAGTTTTTTTTTAACTTCAAAGTTAGCAATTTCGATAGAGACTACCAAAGAGCAATCCAAGTTGCTCTCTGTGCGCCTTGACCTCTTCAGTGAGAGAGGTCAAATTTTGAGAAAGATATGGGGTTCGTGCTTGTGGAGAGCTGGTAGACTGGCCTGGTCTGTGTTGACCTGCTGGATTTAAGATGCCTCTGTGCCTGCCTCCTCGCAGATTTGGAATCCCCCCCCCGGTTAGTCCTCTTGCAATTGTGTCAATAACACTTCTCAATAGGGGCAGTCTTCCTCGACCTTCTGCTTTCCCTTATCTTCCCTTCCTAGGATGACCAATCATTCTCCATGGGGAGTCTGGTTGGTTTTAGCCATTGCTTGCAAGGTTTTCTAATCAATGTATTTTTTCAAGTGGCCCTATCTAATGAGGCACTCAATTTCATCTTGAAAGTTGAAACAATCCTCTATGTCATGCCCATTCTGTCGATGAAAATGGCAATATTTTTTAGACTTCTTCATGGCCTTTGTCTCATTGAGTTTCCTTGGTCTTTTAAAGAGGTTATCATGTTGTATAATGAACAAAACTTCTTTCCTGGGAGTATTAAGTGGGGCGTAATTGTGAAAATGCTTTATTGGAGATCTGTAGCCTTCCTTTTAGTACTTGTTATCCTTATCCTTTCCCTTCTTCTTGTCAAACTCCCCTACACCAAATTTCATTTTGTTCATCTCTTTTTTCATTATATATCTCTCTGTGAGGTTGAGGAGTTCCTTCATTGTCTGTAGTCACTTCCTGACCAGAGCATTAGCACATTCTTTATGTCTCAACCCCAAAAATAAAACATCAATTAAAAACTCAATCCGAGGGTTGTCGATTTTCAAGACTCCAGTATTGAATCTGGAGAAGAAATATCTCAAAGATAGACACTCATTCTGCTTTACCATGTGGAGATGAGTGTGTGGTAATTTTGCTTTTCTCCGACTAGCGAATTAGTGGACGAATTTGTCCCAAAGCTGGTCATACGAAAATATAGATACAGGCTCAAGTTTGACGAACCATTCCAACGTTATTCCCTGAAAAGTGGTTACCAATATCTTTACATATATGTGGTCACTATGGTCGTGCAGCTACATTATATGTTCGAATTGCAGGAGATGTTCATTGGGGTCGGATGACCCATCATATCGGGGTAAGCCGGTCGGAACTTTAACATCGACTGCGATGCGTTTATCAATGATTTCTTGAATGAATGGAGATTCCCTTTCCCATCGAAATCTAGGGGCATTGTCAAATTGTGTTCGTTCAACATTCTTCCTCGAAATTTCCTCTAGCTTCCTATTGAGCTGTTGGACTTGATGTAAAACTTCATCCCATTCATCCCTATCAGCTCTGGATGCATCTCAACTTGGCTAAGTTCTGTGGTGCTCGACCCCTTCATGCTGCTGGGCTCAATTGGGTCAAACGAAATGTTCTGCTGAATCTGCTACTTCCTCACGTGGTTGGTAGCATGGCACATCATGGGGAAACCGACTAGGGCTCAAGTCTCCTCTATTGGAGTGATGATAAGTTTCATTTCTTGTTATGTCTTCCCTTAGTGGTCGCTCTTCTTAGTGTGAGGGTGTGGTGTAGCACTCGTAACGGCAACTGGCTGGCTGTTGTGTCTCTGCAAAGTGGCATATAGTTGTATGGAAAGATAGATAGAGATCTGGTCACTGATTATCTGCATAAGTTGAGGGATGGTCAAAGTGACCACCTGTTCTGGTTGAGAACTAAGGCCTCCGGCTTGGTGGTCAAGCTGGTAATGCAGTGGCGGTGGTGGAGTTAGTGGTGATCTATGATCACTCTGCCTTTCAGACGTAGTTTGCCTAGTATTGACCATTTGCGGCAGTAAGTTCCGTTTTCCCACAGACAGCGCCAAATGATGAGGTTAATTTTAATATAATGGATTCCTGGATCCCGACTTGCTCGACCAGAAAGATGTGTTTATGGACATTGGGTGGAACCTGCAGCCACAAAACAAACGTCAGACTTGTTGAGAGGGTCCTCGGCTAAGACCCTTCGATGATTAATTCAGTAAACCAACCTGGTAGTGTTTGGACAGAGTAGCAGTTCAAAGAGAGTGTAAAAAGCTTACCGTTGCTTCTGAATGATACGACATAAATATCATTCACTCATGGGTAAAAAAATGGACTTCTCCTTGAAACATCTCAAATAATGTTCCCCCGAATAGGGGCACATTAGGTCTTTTCAACCTAAATTAGAACTTCACACATGGTTGATTGGCTAAAGAGGGGATCCATACTGCCATTAATCTGGAGGTCATGTGCCGTCATGCTATTAAATACGGACATGCTAGTGGTTAAAGCACATTTAATGCGAATGCAATGGGTGGCAGAGGCTGCCATCAACCACCATTAATGCCCTTTCTTGTTTAGGTTGACCTCAAGGTCAGAACATTAAACCCCTATGGTTGAAATAGGGGCATCTGCGCATTTTGTATGTTCTAATAGGCCTGTTATTAGGCTCTTAGGCCCCATAGGCTGGGCTATTAGTTCATTAGGCACGTTGGGTCTACCCATATCAACGGATATATTCGATTTTGATCAATATGCAACGGATATGAATTCAAATTTGACCGATATGCGACGGATATGAATTCGAATATCATTGCGTAAATATCTATTGGATACTTATTCGTATTCAAGTATTCGAAAAGTTTAATAAATACAAATATGAAAATAACATATCTGATCTGTTTAATATCCATTTAGACCCTTACAAATTATAATACGAGATGAAATAGGAGTAAAATTCATTTTCATCAATGGGGTTTCAGCTCAATTGCAAAATCATCCCTATCCTTTTAATTGGCTTCAATCTCATCCTTTTTGCCATCTTTTGGTAATGCTTTCCGGCCAAAAATTGGAAAATGACCAAAAGACCCTTTTAACTATCCTTGTGTAACACATAATAAGTAAAATCATCCCCAAAATATAAAAAGAAAAACAAAATGGTCTCTGAGTTTTGCATAGAAGATACATTTTGAATGGAAGATGCGTTTTTAACAGAAGATTCTACCATCGGCATATTGTTCTTAATTAACAATGTACCATATTTTATTTTACATTCTAAATTCATCCTCATATCCTATCACTAATTCATATTTTAAAATTAATTTTGAGTTTAGAGGCACTTTATCAATTTACTATAATTTTAACTTTGTATTACTAATGCCAAACCCTTTTCCTCACTTAATTATTCGATAGCTAAGCTATGAGTCAAATTAAAAGGTTTCTATTAACTTATATACTAATATTGATTTTAACTTTACAATTAGTTTATATATTTATTTTATTTTTTTTAATTGTTTATCTTTACTATCGTAGTTTGTCTTAGTTTAATTGATTTCTAATAAAACATTAAAATTAAATAAGATTTTTTTAAATTCTTAGTAGTCAATATATTATTTAATTCTTTATATTTTAAGTTTTAAGTTAATATATATCACCGTCTTTTAAGTCTAAAATAATGCTAAAGTATTATAATTTTAAGTTTTTTTTCCAATAACTTTCAAGCCGTCAATCTTATTTTCTATATCCTTCTTGTATATTTTTATTTTTTAATGCAACTATTAATTATTAGTTTTGGGTTGCGTAATATTTTCTTCTTTTTAATAAAGTATATAATAATATTCATAGACTTTTATTTTTCAAAGTTTTTAATTTTCTTTTTAACTTCTCGCTGAATAATCTTGAAATTTATTTTTCATGACGTCATGTTTGTGAGATGTCTTTATATGTTATAAGCTTTTAAATACTAACTTTTAGCAGTTTTAAATTTAATTTTACTTGACCATTTTTTGAAGTAATATTTAATTTTACTAATTATTTGATCATTTTTTGTGATATTTTTATTTCTATATTGCTATTTTTAATTATATCTATTCAACAACTAAATTAATATATAATAATTTTAAAAAATCCATGCATGGCTTGGGGATAATACTAGTATAAATATATTTAATAACTCAACTTATTTATTGACTTACAAGTGAACAAGAGATCTTACCTTCAAGATTGAGAACCTATGCTAACAAAGAAAGTAAAGCATAATACAATAAATTTAACTAAATAAAAAATAAAAGAAAAACTGAAAATAAATCATACATTTTGCCTTTTATTTTTGGTTTATGGTTTAGATTATCCCATAAAAATGAGGCCTCAAATTTATTTATTTTTTATTAATTTAATTATTAAGTGTACAATTACTATAATATCCTTTAATTTGATCGGATATATTGCTGAGAAATGACCAAAAGAATAATATTAAAGTCAATTAAAAGGATATAAATGATTTTGTAATTGAGTTGAAATCTCAGAGATCAAAATGAATTTTACCCGACAAAATAGAGAATCCAAAGAGTTTTGGGAAAGCCCTGACCTTTCATTCTTCTTATTAGGATTTATTACCATAGCAGCCATACAACACCAAAATATGGCAAGATTATTGAACCAAGAACCTATTTAACATAATCAAATTATCTTGTTTCCTACATGTGTATTTCTTTACAGTTTAATTATTGTGATCAGTTGTGCTTCGCAGGTTGCTGAAAAGGATCTACCCAACATTCGTCTTCTCTAACAGCTCTCTTCCATCTATTTTTGAAGTTGTCTAGTTCGACAAAGGACTCTCTTCGCACCTGAGAAAGGTAGCCAGAAAGAAAAGAAGTATTCTATCATCCTGCTGTACAAAGATGACGAAATTCTAAAAACCCAAGGCCAAGTTGGTTTCATTATCTCAAATCACATTAAGATAAAGGTGGCCACAGCATGAGGATTTGGATTTTCAAAGTTCCAAATCAAACTCAAGCAATTAGCCAAATCAAAATTTCTGAGTTCAAAATTCTTGACGGCAGCAAAAGCCATTTGAAGAGATGCAAAAGATGAACAGAACTTACGGCGTTTCTATCATCAGATTGCTCCAGCGGAGGTCTCACCTGCAAGTTCATCGAACCATATCACAACGCCTTACAACCTTCTTTTTTTTTTTTTTTCTTTTTTTTATTAAACAAATGGAATAATAAGATCAACCATATCTGAGACATACCATCTTTCCTGTGTTGGGCAACTTTTCATTTGGAGAAAATTGCTTTTCAGCTTCGACTTTTGTCTACATCAGTCGAAAACAAAATTTAAGGAGGTCAAAAATCTCATCAGACACACGGCTCATCAGTGAAACGCTACTCCTTCAGACAATTTGCACTTCTCTATAAAAGATGAAGGCTTCGTTTGAGAAACTGAAATGTGTTGCTTTTGTCAGGGTTCTTAATTCAAAGCAAGTGGTCAGAATTTCAATTTTCTTGAAGCCTGACACCCTATGCATTGTTGTGAAGTTTTAAGAGATGCTTTTTCCTATTTTTCCTGTGACTGAATATAATGATAAATCCTTTCAATTTTCAAGGAAATCACAGATGCTACAAAGAAGAAATTAGGACTGAAAAAATGAAAACTCCATTTACCTTAGTGCCTGCTGAACCTCCAAGTGTAGGGAGACCTAAGTGGACTACATACTCAGAGTCAACAATCCCGATATTTGTGGTCCTATTTCCCTGCCAGAAATACATCCACAAATTATCACATACTTTCGGAGATAATAGAACCAAAAGATACTGCCTCAGAGAAATGGCAAACCTGTGCACAGTATCCGAGCTGAAAATCCAAGCCCCATGCATGGACAAGGTCATTCTGCTTTGAACAACAAAGTGAACAGGAATAATACTGTTTGACCATGGACCAAAAGATAATAACAGACATGCTACACAAGTTATGAATACGAAAATGCCTAGTGGTACTATTAGGAGATAGTCCATGTTTAACATTATTCTATACAGCGCAAAGATAAGTAAACCAAAGAAAAATGAAAAAATCCAACCATTCTATAACACAAGTTTATAATATCAAACCTGAATCATGTACCATGCACAACGCCATGATGCCCTTGAGAAAACAGGAGCCATCATCTCCACAAACCTGTGTCATACAAAATTTATTGTTGTCACCTACACTGTAAAATCATATATGGTCATAGGTTCGTAATATAACAAATTACCATGATTCCCCCTACTCTCTCTGGATCTGCAAGTAAACTTACCCTGTGCATGGAGGTTCCATACTATTTTCATAACACCTCCTTCCTGGACCATGTAAATTTATAGCCCTTCTGTGAGAACATAAAATAGCAGAGAAGCACCTCAGAAAAAAATACAAACTGCTAGACAATATTTCATTATTAATTACAAGAATTGGCATCAGGATTTCGAATCATGCTGTTGATAGTGTGAATTTGCAAGTTCAACAGTTGATACCGGTGTACTCTAGAACTTATTTCCCGGGCCGTAAGTTTGTAATGCACCTCAGATTTATCAGCATCGATTGCTGGCTGTGATATCTGAAGTCCCTCTTCTTTAATAATTGACAGATATCTGCTTTAAACAAAGGGATCAGTTAACTGTATATTTCTAAATCTAATTAATGCATGCATGTTAAAATTGATAAACATTTTGCTTGATCTTCTTTATCATTTCCATTGCCATAACCTCATCGGAACTTACTTAAGACTGAAGAAGATTTTATACATTAGGTAATGTCTCTCCTCCAATCAAGGACAATTTCCCCTCCCCCCCCCCCCCCCAAAAAAAAAACCAAATTTGGGACTCCAATACCAATTGCATGCCATCATAACTTCAGCAATCCATCAACCTGTAATTGTGATTTGGTGCAATTTCATAGATTAAAAAGTTGAGAATCCCTATATACCAAGATCACAGTAGGTGAAAATAAGTGTTTTTATAGGAAACTTGAATTTTCATGAGTTACCTTAATAGCTCATTCTCTATTTAGGTCTAAACGGCACCAGAGTCATACTGATGAGTATTAGATAATTAAAAGGCAAGATTTCAATGTCCGACAATTTCACCCAAGGATCCACAGGAAGTGCAAATTTTTAAATGCTGTTAAGAAAATAATAAGACCAGTGGCATCTGAGGGAGTACTCTAGGGGCTTTGTGGTCAACAAATTCCTGAAAACCTAAAAAGGAGTTTCTGTAGGACAGCATCGAAGTATATAAATGTTTGGGCTGTCAATAAACAACATTCATATAAGTAAAGCTTAGTTAAAATAGTAATATTGGGCATGATAAGCAAAGTATCAAGAAGAGGTAAATAAAAATGGAGCATATGCGATTGTAGATTAAGGCAACATCCTTCCAAACAGAAATTGAATGAAACACTGTAAAGATAGTTTCGACATAAACTGAAAGAAGCGACACTTATAAAATGTGCGCATTTTCAAGAGTTAAATGTAAACCTAAAAGGACAAGACAGTCAGCCTAAACTGACCAGGAAAAAGGTAGTGGAAACTGGAAAGGGAGTAGTGCCTTTGTGTGTTATCTTCAGAATCTAGATGGAGTGGATAGAAGAGAAGGATCCATGTGGCAGTCCACATACAAGCATGAAATGAGAGACACTCTTCTTGACATGACTTAACAAAGTATTCACTACTGCCATTAGGAACTTCACGTTTAACTTCCCTGCACAATATTACCACCACCTCTAGGTCATTCTACTGATGTTAGTTGGCTATAGAATGCTATTTGTCTTCATGGCTACCCAATTACAACCCAAATCCTCAGACATGTGCATATAAGCTGTTAAGGATCATTAACAAAATTCTACTTGTCTGCAAGAGGCACATTCCTAGTACATGTGCATGGACTGCCTAATGGAGAACTTTCTGGGTAAGGAATTATGCTTTGACCCCAGAATAATAATTTTCACAAGCATGACATCATTTTAAAACTAAAGATCATCCGTCCCATTGTTTTGCGAAAATAACATTCAATATCATGTATTGACCAACAACTCTCAACATAATGAATTAAAAGATTCCACCCATGCAAAGAGAAGATAATAGGTTAAGAAAATAGCATGGCTTCGCGAAAGGGACTTGTCATATTGGCTAAGCTCATGGCATGAGTCTTGGTAGTATGCTTAAGATCCCATACTTGGTGTAGAAAGATTGGTAACATAGAGAAAAAGGAAAACAGCGCATGTCATAGTAAATCAGAGGATAAAGTTTTATTGTTGGCAGAACTCTGAACTTCAGAAGCAGTTGCAGCGAAAGAGACTGAGGCTTGTGGGCACCAACCATTATCATCTTTTTGTCAACTCTATGGATGAAAAAAATAGAGTATGATTTGCTAGGGATTTGGAGTTCGAGGAATGCAACTGCCACATAACTATTGCCATATTAGGTACCTTCCAGCATGAAAATTTTCAACTCCAAGATCTTCATCCCAAAGGAAAATATAGGCATACTCTGCAACAATATCTGGATGTAAGAACCGCTTGGCAAACCACCTAAGAGAAAAACAGAGATATGAAAACCAAACGCATGAGATATCCCAAAGTATTTCTATACATATGAAAAAAGTCTAAACTAGCAGTGAAGAACTAATACCACTTAGTTTGATTAATGGCGGAAACATGTATGACGCTATTGCTCCATTCTAAATCTCTCCAGCCATCAACATTGCCATCATAATGAAAAAGCATGATGGCAAAATCAGTCAGTGGAAACTGAAAATCAGATAAAATAAATATTGAAGCCCAAGAAATTAAACAACAAAAGCCAGGGTACTTTCAATTTTCTTAGCCAGGGTACTTTCAATTTTCTTACCTTTTTAACAATTTCATTTACATTTTGCTTTTGCTTTATTCCAACTGCAATAGCCAATAAGTTCATTGGTGACTTCAACTTCTAATGTGGGAATAGAAACAGAAAACAAGGCATGGATCAGATAAATCAAACGAAGATCAATTTTATAGAAGGTTAAGATATTATGTAATACTTTCAAAAAAGACAAAGTTGAGCACATTCAGAATGTCATAATAGTAAAAAGAATGTTGGAGTTAGATCAGTTTCACACTACATATCACTATCGATATTTTTGAGTCCCCTATCAAGAAAAGAAAATAGTTGGGGATCCAAGGTCAAATTTAAAAATAAATTACAAGAATCTGCCATCAGATCACCTCATTTTAGCAGATCTAAAAAGCTGAGAACAAAGTGTAGCATCAAAAAGATCTTCATCAAATCTTAGCAATAATGAACTTCAAAGCTGATATCCTCAGGAACAGAATATCCTTCCTAATTTATTCAATGAGAATATTGATACCTTCTTCTTAGGAGGGCCCCAGAGTGGCCGCATCTCCAGATCAGTAATTCTAGAAACAATACCTCTAGGCAATGTTTCAGTTCCATCCAGCCTGCACTTAGACTAGATGAAGTACAACAATGTAAACAATAAAGCAAAACCAGCATCTTATACTACAAACTTCCACATAGAACACTATAAAACCACCATTTCAAGCTACACACACAAAATTGCTGAAATTTTCTACAAACCTCACAAATCTTGGATTTTGTAGCCTTTACTGGATAAAGATTACATCCCAAAAACCTCTGCATAGAAAAGGATCCCTCAACCATCTGAGTTAGTTTAGAATGATAATGTCCATGCATTCAAGCTAACAGACAAGCAAAGGATCTCTTTTGCCTAAAAGATAAACCCTCACATAGCTCTCAGGAGTAACCAAGTACACAACATATACTAATTCAAAGTTCTACCAATTAATACATACCTATAAAATCCCACCAACGAATATACAAATTCAAAGCTCTAAAGATCAAAGATAGACACAACACCTCTTTATAATCAGTGACCAAGAACGCACTCCCTATAAAGAAAACTGCTGAAAGGAGAATTGCTGATGGAAAGCAAATGGATATGAAAGACCTCTTCTTTTTGGGTTCAATCATTGTGTCGGCAACCATCTGAAAGAACCAGAAATTCATCAAAACATAATTGCACACCCGGGTTTTTCATATAATCATCGAAATTTCAGATTAAGGGGAAGAATTAAACACATCAAATATTCTGTGCTACAGCATGAACATCAAACAAAAGTTAAAAGTTTCAAGAACTATTGATGCTATAACATAAGCAATACTAAGAAATCTTTTAGCAGTGCAAAATAACTCACGTATTTCAGTGTTCTTAAAAAACCAGGGACTAATGAGAGGTGAAAAGAATACTCGTAAAGGACTTAGTAGAATAAATTGTATACGTAACTTCAAGTGGATGGACGTACACATGACAGGTATGCATTTATATAGCCTAATATGTAGAGGTCAACGGGCGGACGCAGTGGAATTTTGCTTGAAAAGTTGAAAAGGTTGAAAAGAAGAATGGAAGTAGAAGAAACCATTCAGCTGGAACACCGAACACCGAACCATCTGGGTGCTGGGGCGGAAGCAAAATGGGGGAAAGCAAGCCCACTCGCGGGAAACGCGCGTCCTCCAGTTTTCCGAGGCTTATGCTGAAAAATAAAATAGAAAAGATAAGGGGCACTTCATATTTGAGGAATGAGGCAAAGAGCCAAACAGCCAAAAAGATCTCTTCTACTACTATTAGGTCAAGGATTTTTTTTATGTTTAAATACAAACACACATCAAGAATTCATTATAATTTAAACTATTGATCTTCTACATAATATAAAAGACTTATATTATTAACTATATGTCACTCGACTATTATTAAACTAAGGATAACATACATATATATGTATATATTTAAGGATCATAAAATTCTTAATTTAATGTATTAAAAAATAATCCATGATTTTAACCAAGAGTTATCTTTTAAGTTAAAATATAATAAAAGAATAAATCAGAAATCATAATTGAAACTTCCAATTATTAATTAACTTTACTTACAAGAATTATGTTTCAAAAGTTAAAAATTTGAAAAAACATTCGATATTATTTTTTACCTTCTCCGGTAATTATATGAATATGTGTTGATTCAAATATCTCCCCCCCCCCCCCCCAAAAAAAAGCAATACTAATTAAAAACTTTAGTTTTTAAAATTCATAAATTTTTAAATAATTAAAAAATAAAACTAAAATGAAATCTTATTTAGTAAAATAAGTATTATAAATTATCTTTTATGGGCACGTTTGGATATAGATAGAATTGATAAGATTATATTGATACAGTAGGATTATACTATTCAAAATAAGATAATACTGTATTTGGGGCTTAGCATTACGCATTTTGGATATGTATTTATTTTTATCAATCATTTGTATGGATACAAGGATTAAATAATTGGGCTATTCAATTTACTAAAATACTCACTCTAATAAGACAAGTTCAAACCCTAATATTTTCATTTATGAGTATAATTGTCAAATGACTAATTTCTTATTCCCACTCTCAATTTGGATTGTACAATCTTGGCCATTTGGGGGGGATTAACTATCAATTGAAAATAGGATAAAGGACTGGGCCCTTTATCAATCCTGGGCTTTTTTCACTCGATCCAAACAATTGATGTGATTTGATAATATAATCTATCAGGCCATGTCCAACAATTGAAATGTGCCCTATGGGCAAGTTTGGTTGGAGGTCTAACTAAGGATTAGGGAAATTTATCATACATAGTCCCATATTTGGTTTGTGTGTTTGTTTACCCATAGGCTCATAACTTATCATTAGGCTCATACATCTAATCCTAATTTGTGGTATAACTAAACACACTACCACCCCTCAAATAACTTATCCCATTTGATAGAGTTGCCTCCCTTTTGCTATAAAAAGTCTTCTTAGTCCATAAATTATTTTACAAAATTTAGTTGCTTATTGATCAATTTAGACTTTATGTAACACCCCTAAAATTCGGTATTTTTGAAAAATAAGAATTTAGAATTTCATATATTGATTGATCAAATTTTAGGGCTCAAAGAAGAAATAAAAGGACTTAATTGCAAAAAATTTGAAAGTATTGGGGTCAAAATGGAATTAAACACGACTTGATTGGACCACAATTTTGAAGTTTTGGCGTTGCATGGTAAATATTCTTGGTCAAAGGGGTCAGTGTTATGCACTAAGCTTTGTTAGGAGGGGCTGCAATGAATTTTGAGAAAACTTTAGAGGACCTAATTGAACTGACCAAAAGTTTAGGGGCCAAATCTGAATTTTTTAAAAAGGGCTCCATATAAATATGGCATTTGTATTTTCCACCCCAATATTTCACCATTCTTCACCAAAAACCATCCTCAACCTCCCATCAACCCCCTCTAGAGATTTCTCTAGCGTCAGCCCTTCTCCCATATCTGCTTCGATAACCTTCTTCTTCTCCCTTCCAGCTTCACGTTGATACCACATGCACACACAAACTACCGGGGGGTCACCAGAAAACAAAGCGTGAGGGTTGATCACGGCGGAAGAGGCGGGCTGAGGCTTTTCGGTGGCTTCTGGCGGCAGACAAAGGGTGTTTCACAACGAGTTCAGCTCAAGAGAGCAGTTGGCAAAATACAGATGATCGGAGACGGTGGCAAGTGAGACCAAGTAAACTTTGGAGCTTCAATTAACGACATTTTGGGCTGCGAAGCTCAAAATTGGTTGTGGCATTGGGTTCGGGAGGCTGAAAGGCATCTTGTGGTGGTATTGTTGAGCTTTTTCGGTGATGGTGCATGGCAGCGGTTCCAGGGCAGTCTCCTAGTCTCATCACGGGGGTCGCAGTGGTGTCCTCGGTTTGTGAGTTCGAGGTTCGATTAAGCTAATCGTGGGTAAAGGAGTTGGATGGGAATATGCTTATATATATATATGCATACATATGTTTTACCATAATTTTCCATAAACCTTGTATAATGAAGCATTAATATATGGTTAAGACGTGTATTCCCCACGTGTGGCTTATGGTATGGCTTGGTGAGCCCGAATTGGTATTATTATATAATAAGTTGGAAATAATTAACTTAATTAAGTGATTAAACTTTGATTTTATGAACTTAAAACCTAAGTAATGGCGATTAGGTTATTTAAGGTAATATTGAATTGAGGTTTCAGAACATGCATGTGCCATATTAAGCTTAGTGAACTAGGATAATATTATCTTATGATAATCTTGGACTTTACTGTAATTATTTAAGTGAGAAAACCTTAATTTGGAGATTTAAGACCTAAGTGGCAATTGTTGGGATTAATTATGAAGAATTAAGCAATTATTGTGACTTTAGGTTGATATTATGAAAAGACTATGTAATTAAGGACTAGTCTATATCCTGATAAGTGAATTGATGTAAAAATTGAGTGTTACTTTGGCACTACTAAGCATATTAGCCATTATTGGGACGATAGTGCTATTGAAGCTTCAAACTATCATGTTAATAGGTTAATTAATGAGTTTGGATTAATGATAAGCATGATAGTAATGTATTGGGAGTCAAATATGGATTTTAACTATAATTATACTTTTTGGTTAGGTGACCAGGAAGTAGGTCCCGTGGACCAGTAAATTGCTGATTTCGATTGCTGTATTTGAGATTACGGAGGTGAAGGTCTGCCAATCTAGCATTGATTCTATTTATTCTTGTGGTAAAACCCCTGTGAGGGTTGCATTTTCTTGAATGGTATTGCTCGTTTTATTGAGATTTGTACTTGATTGTGTACTTGTTCGTAATTGGTTATTTGACTTATATACCCCTGTGAGGGTTAGTGCTTGGTTTCACTCTGTGAGTTCGTTCTTGTTTGTTCTGGCGCCCAAAACTCCCTTCTGTCATGTCTAGTACTTGTCTTGATCGGTACATATATTGATCGGTACTTGTCATTGTTTGGTACTTGTTTCCATCTTGAATTGTTATCAGATGCCTTGCCAGTATACTTGCTCATTTCTATCTTGTTATCTAGCCATGTTGGCCTGATTGTACTTGTTGGTTATTCATATATTGCCTTGTCGGCAAATCAAATTGCTTAATTGATACTTGTTGTACTTGTGGAATAGTACTTAGGCCGAGTGTCAATCCTATGTGGAATGCTGGGATACTTAGGACAAGCCTTGCAGTTCGCCTAGGTGTCCACGATACGCTAAGCTGTCTGCTTAGTTATCCGCAGTACGCTAAGCAATCTACTTAGGTATCCGTAATACGCCATATAGTCCGTATGGGCAATGCGCTATGCAATCCGTATGGGCAAACCAAATTGTATGCCAAGTTGTCACGCTATGGAAGTACTTGTTTGAATGGAATAAGGTGAATCGATATGCATGTTTCGTCTTGATCTGTTGAAATGCATATATTGTACGGATTTGCTTGTTCGTACTTGTATCTTGATAGCATGAAACTTGCTCTTGGAGCAAAAAGGATGATGTAGTTTCTGGTCTAGTTCAGGCTATTATCTGGGTCGAACGAGTTAGCAATGATACCTTCCGTAGTAAATCGGTTGAGTTGGCTGATGGTGATACCTCTCGTAGTAAAGCGATTGAGTTGACCACACCGTTTGAGTTGGTAGTCACAACCCCCAAGCTAGTACCTACTGAAAGTCTTGAATTTGATAATGCTTGTTTACCGAATTTGTTAATGCCTATATTTTGAAATGTACCCGTTTACTTGTTAAATTTTGGTCTGTTGAGTTGATTCTTCCTTGACAGATCCCTATTGCTTATGGCTACTATTATCCCTCACTAAGTCCTTTGGACTTACCCCCCGTGTTATTCATGTTTCTCAGACAAGATTAAGTGATGGAAATGGATCTCTGGCTTGGGCTGAAGATAAGATACCATTTGTAATTGAACAAGTGCTTATGTGTATATGTGGGATCTCTTGAATATTGAACTTGGATTTAGAGACATTATGGTATGTAAGGATGATGTTGATAACTTGAGGCCTGTATATGTTTAATTAGATGTTAAGAAGTTGAATTATGAAGAGTATTTAATGTTTTGTTGAGCTAGTAAGTTTGAAATTCACTGTTATTTCTGATAAGTTTGAAACATATTATAGGCCTATTGATTGTATTATGAATTGAGATTTAAGGATTGAAATGGAGTGGTGCCTTAGCTTAGATGCTATCTCGAGAGGAGGCGCTACACTTTAACAACTTGTTAATTAATTATGTCCATGATTGTGAATTAACTGTATAAATTTAAGTATAATTACTTTTAAGATAAGTTAAGATATATATACACTCCAACTAATAATATATTAATTATTGTTATTTTGCGAGGTTCAAGTTAAACTATATAGTAATCTTTAATTAAATTATTTCATGGACCCACCAAATTAAATTAATTGGAAATATAAGTAATTAAACCCAAAATTTATAGAATTGCAAACTAGTTAAGGATAACATGGTCACTTCATGGAAATAATCAAATTAGAGGTGGCAATTTCCAACACGACTCGATAAACAAACACGAGGTCGACATGAAAAATTTAAGTTTGGGTTGACCCACTTTAGGTTCGGGTCCAATAAAGTCGATACGAAAAGAACCCAAAGAAAATGGGTTGGGTTGAATTTCATGTTACACGAACAAGCCAAAATTTGATTTTGGATCACACGACAACCTGAATCCACCTAAACCAACTCGGCCCAACCCGGATTAAACAAGTAAAATTTAAATTCTTTTAGAAGTAAAAATATAAAATAACAAAACAAAACTTGAAATTTTGAACTTTAACAATATTACAATTACTACTTTTCCATTTTTCAATCTTATTCATTTTCACAAATATATAGGATGGATTATAACAATTTTTGACTACTTCTAATGGTTATTTTTGGATACCTAAGTGGACATGAAAATTGTTCTGCAAAAGGTTGACAATACACTACTTCGACTACTGAATTGTCCAAGTAGTTTTTCTTAGGCCATATGCAACAAAAGATTTTGTATATATAAATAGACAAGAATTCTTTTTGTTGAGATGTTATAAAAATTTCAAAAGACTCAAATAAGTTTTTATAATAACTTATGTGTATAATTTAATTACTATTTTACTTATTTGCTTGATGATACATTTTTATTGATTTATGTGTTGCTTAATTGAATTAATATAAAGTTAAAAAATAATGCCATTTTAAGAAGTTAAAAGAGACAATTGGATTGACACAAAAGATACAAAAATTAAAGAGAGTGAGTGAGTAAAACTTGAAAAACTAAGTTATTTTAAAAATAAGGTATTTTGTGATTTCAATATTGTTATAATGCCGATAGATATTAAAAAAAGAAAGGAAAAAGAACTCTTAAAAATCAATATATTATGTGATATGGGTCAGCCCAATAGGCCTAATAAAGCCATCAAGCCCGACAGGCCCGAATAGAACCAAACTTCCATAGAACGGACCCAACTTCCATAGCCCAAGGCCTTACTCGACCACAGGGGTCGAATTTGACGACCTAAATGTCAGTACAAGCGCGGCAGAAGCGTTAATGGTGGATAATGCCAATCTTTGCCACCCATCGCATCTGCATTAAATGCATCCCAACTACCATTCTGTCCGCATTAATTGGTGTGACGTTGCATCACCTTTGCCATTAATGTTGTTGCCTTCGCATTAATGGAGATATGGTTTCCCCCTCCGTTCAGCTAGACAAGTGTGGAGCTTGAGCTTAGGTCAAAAAGACATAAGTTGTTCCTACATATGAAAACAGTATATGAAGCACTTCAAGGCGAAATTCGTCTTTTGTCCATAGGCAAATACTATAAATACCCCCTCATATGAATACAGCGGTAAGCACACAAACACTCTTTGAACTGTTACTCTCCTAAAATATCCTCAGGTCAATTTACTGACTTGATCTTCAAAGGGCCTTAGCTGAGGACTCTTTCGGCTAGTCCAGCGTTTGCTCCTTGGCTGTAGGTTTCACCCAACATCCATATAAACTATCTTTCTAGTCGAGACTCAAATACCTCTCACTAAAAATATTATCATCATTTGGCGTTGTCTGTGGGAAACTGAAACACACAACCAAAAATAGTCAACACCAGGCGAACCACCTCAAAGAGACAGAGTGACCATCGTTCACCACCACTCCTACCGCCACGGCAGGATCAACAAGCTAAAGGCCCCAGCTCTCAACCTGAGTAGGTGGTCACCTTAACCATCCTCAACTCATGCAAGTGATTAGTGACCATATTTCTACCCAACTTTCCGCACAACTATCTGTCGCTTTACAGAGGCACAACAACCAACAACCGTTTGCGGCAAGCGCTACACCCCACCCTTCGCACCAGGAGGAGCAATCTTTGGGAGAGGATAGGACTAGAAATAAAACCCACCCTAACACAAGTAGACGTGATTAGAGCCTCGTGCAGTTTCCTTGTGATGATCCACACTACCCACTATGCGAGGAGGTGGCAAATTCAGCAGACCATTGTGTTCGACCCTATCGAGCCCAACAGCGTGAACGGGTCAAGCGCCCCATACTTCATCCTAGTTGAGATATGTCTAGGGTTGACATGGACGAATGGGAAGAAGTCTCATATTAGGTTCAGCAACTTAATAGGAGAATTGAGGAAATTTCAAGAAAAAATCTAAACCGGACATAGCTTGATAATGCTCCCAGATTCTGACGAGAAAGAGAACTCCATTCACTTAGGAAATTATTGATGAGTGCATCGCACTCGATGCAAAAGTCCCTACCGGACTACCTTGATATGATGGATCCACTGACCTAAATGAGCACCTCTTACAATTTGAACATACAATGCAGTTGCACGGCCATAGTGACCACATACATGCAAAAATGTTGGTCACCACCTTTCAGGGGATAGCGTTGGAGTGGTTTGTCAAACTCGAGCCTGCATCCATATTCTTAGTTATGTGACAAGTTCTTACACTAGTTCGCTAGCAGGAGAAAAGGAAAGTTGCCTTACACTCACCTTTATATTGTAAAATAAAATTAAGGTGAATTGTTGAGAGATTTCTTCTCCAAATTTAATACTAAAGTGCTAAAAATTGACAACCCTCACATTGAATTCCTGATTGACGTTCTGTTTTTGGTTTGAAGTATAAGGAATGTGCCAACGCTCTAGTTAAGGAGCGATCGTAAACAATGAAAGATCTTCTCGACCTGGCAAAAGGTATATGGTACAACAGGAAATGAATAAAATGAAATTTGGTGGAGGAGAATCTGATAAGAAGAAGAGCAATGAGAAGGATGAAAGACACCAGAGGAAAGGTCGTGGATCTCCGATAAAGCATTTTCATAATTACGCCCTACTGATTATTCCCAGGAAAGAGGTCTTGTTCGCTATTCAGCATAACAACCTTTTAAAGAGGTCAAGAAAGCTGACTGAGACAAAAGCCATGAAAAAGTCCAAATAATATTACCATTTTCATCGCCAAAGGGGCATGACATGGAAGATTGTTTCAACCTACAAGACAAAGTTGAGTGCCTTATCAAACAAGGTTACCTCAAAAAATACATTGACCAAAAAGCCCTGCAGACGATGGCTCAAACCGACCAGACTCCCTGTAGAGAACAGTCGATTAGCCCCCGGAGGAAAAACAACGAAAAATAAAAGATGGAGGATGACTGTCCCCCTTTGCAGGTCGTGATTGACATAATTGCGAGATGACCAACAGGAGGAACTCCAAGTCAGCGAGAAAGCAAGCACAAAGGCATCTTGACTCCAATAAGTCAGCGCAGATCAGGCTAATCTACTAGCTTTCTACAAGTGCCAAACCCATATCTTTCTCAGATTCCGACCTCTCTCATTTAGGAGGTCAAGATGAGGAGAACAACCTAGACTGCCCATTGGTAGTTTCTATTAAAATTGCAAACTTTGAGGTCAGGAAAGTCTTGGTGGATAATGGGAGTTCCACAAACATCATATTTTTATCCACACTGGATAGAATGAAACGGGGAAAGCTAAAATTTGATCTATCAAAACACCCCTAGTCATATTTGAGGGATTAGAGATTATGCCAATCGGATCTATTAATTTGTCTACCTCCTTTGTAGAAGCTCCCAAAAGACGTACCCTCATGGTCAACTTTCTTGTTGTTGATGTACCCTTTGTATACAAAGCCATCATCAGAAGGCCAATGCTAAATGATTTCCGAGCGATTGTGTCTACTTATCACATGAAAGTCCAATTCCCAACCACAGCTTGGACCGGAAAGTTGTTGTGTAACATAAAAGAGGCTTGGCGTTGTTATATCATTTCATTCGAGGCTAACGTCCAGAAAGCTCGACCCGAACTGAAACCCTCAAGGGACATCCCCGTAATGGAACTTGAGGAGGGACAGACCAATAAGAAGAGAAAAAGGGAAGCTACTCAGGTCGAACCCACTGGAGAATTCAAAACAGTAGAACTCAACCCCAATAACCTAGATAAGACGACAAGGATAGGAAAAAGCCTGGAACCCAATATGGAATATATGCTCATTAATTTCCTCAGGAGAAATATTGATGTTTTTACTTGGAGAGCAACTAATCTCCAAGGCATTAACCCCTAGGTCATCGTCCATCGCCTTAATGTTGATCCATCTTTCAATCAGTGAGATAAAAAATAATAACGTTTAATGTAGAAAAGGACTCAAATCATTGAGGAAGAGGTCAATAAGTTGCTAGAGGCAGGCTACATAGTTGAAATACAATATCCCACTTGGTTGTGTAATGTAATCCTAGTCCCAAAAATGAGGGCAAATGGAAAATGTGTAACGATTTCACTGATCTTAATAAAGCATGCTCTAAAGACCCGTATCCTCTACCTCGTATAGAACTGTTAGTAAATTCAACTACAGGATGTGACCTCCTGAGCATGATGGATGTTTTTCAGGGTTACTACCAAATTTTCATGGTGCCAAAAGATAGGGATAAAACTTCTTTTGTGGTTTCGAATGGCGTGTATTGTTTCCTAGTCATGCTATTTGAATTAAAAAATACTGGTGCAACATATCAAAGACTGGTCAACTTTATGTTCAAAAATGAAATAGATCGATCCATGGAAGTGTATGTAGATGACATGATAGTTAAAACAAAGAACGAATCAGACCACTTGACCAACCTAAATCATACATTTTCCATCCTCAGAGCTTTTGGTATGAAACTCAACCTAAGTAAATGTACATTTGGAGTGAGAGGCGAAAAGTTCTTTGGGTACATGGTCAGCCAGTGAAGCATTGAAGCTAATCCTCAGAAAATCCAAGCTATACAAGATATCCCACTACCAAGAACAGTCAAGGATGTGCAGAGGTTGGTCGAGAGAATAATTGCTCTTGGTTGATTTATTGCTCAGCTAGTAGATAAAAGTTTGCCTTTTTTTTCAGGTGTTGAGAAACGCTAAAAAATTTTAGTGGACAAAAAAATATGACTAGGCTTTGGTCGACCTCAAGTAGTACTTAATCAAGCCTTCGCTACTGGCGAAGCCTACGGTTGAGGAAGTATTGAGCTTGTACTTGGCAATTTCTATAGTAACAATTAGTTCTGTCCTGGTGTCTACTCGACAAGGTTTGTGTAGGCTAGTATATTACTATAGTAAAGTTTTGCAAGGACCTGAGCATAACTATCTGAAGATCGAGAAGTTTGCACTAGTACTCATCACAGCAACATAGATATTGAGACCCTACTTCCTGTCACACACTATTGTTGTTTTGACAAATCAACCATTAAAGTAGGTACTCTCCAAGCTCGACACATCAAGGAGGTTAACCAAATGGGCTATTGAGTTAGGGGAATTTGACCTCAAATTCCAACTTCACATCGCTATAAAGGCTCAGGTGTTAGCTAATTTTGTAGCAGAAATGGTCGATCTATCGTCAATGCATGAGCAACAACTGCAAATCTGGTCTTTACATTTAGACGGTTCAGCCAAAAGTTCAGGGGATGGAGTTAGTATCTCATTATGTTCCTATCAAACAGAGGAATATGATTTCACTATCAAGCTGAATTTCCTTACCACAAACCACTAGACGGAATACAAAGCTCTTATAATAGGGATAAGAATGGCTTTAAATGGAGGGGTTAAGTATTTGGCAGCTATTACCGACTCCCAGCTTGTCGCTGAGCAATTTAGGGGCAACTTCGAAGCAAGGGAGATGACCATGAACACCTATCTGAATGAGGTCAAATGACTGGAACAACAGCTTGAAAAACTCACACTTAATCAGGTGCCTAGGTCAGAAAACAAAAGAGCAGACGCATTTTCAAAGTTCGCTAGCTCAACAAAAGGTACCAGGGACAGAGCTATTACCTTTTTAGTCTCAAATACACTCGTCATTGATAGCTTCCAACAGAACAGGGTCTTCGCAGTCGATACATAGGACCAAACTTAGATTGATGGGATTAAGTCTTATCTCAAGGAGGGTAAGACCCCATTAGATAAGGCAGAAGCCCGCAAGTTGAGGGCGTGCACATCAAAATTCGCTTTGGATTAGTTTGACTAGCTATATAAGAGGTCCATTGCTGGATCCCCACTGAAGTATCTCACCCCAGTTAGGCACAGGAAGTTCTGTAAGAAGTCTACGCAAGTATTTGTGGAAATCACTCAGAAGGTCGATCACTAGCCCACAAAATCATCAAAAGTGGATATTTTTGGCAACTTTGAACAAAGACGCAATTGAATTCGCCAGGAGGTGCCTATCATGCCAGTTTCATGCTAATATCCCTCATCAACCAGCAGCAACCCTTGTCCCTGTGCAGATCACATGGCCATTTGACCAATGGAGAGTCGAAATATTAGGGCCCTTCCTGAAAGCTACTAGATAAAGGAAGTATATGATCATAGTAGTCGAATACTTCATCAAATAGGTTGAAGCCAAAACTATGCCCAAAATCACAGATGCTGCGATAAAGAGTTTCATATGGAAAAATATTGTTTGCCACTTTTGCTTACCTAAAGTCCTCATATCTGACAATGGCACCTAATTCCAAAGCAAGAAGACCAGAGAGTGGTGTGAGAACCTTGGAATTAAGCAACATTTCACTTCAGTAGGAAATCCGCAAGCTAATAATCAAACAAAAGTCACCAACAAAATCATTTTTGACCACATCAAAACTAGATTGGAAGGCTCCAATGCCAGCTAGGCGGGTGATCTCCCAAGAGTCCTTTAGGCCTATTGGACCACATCAAGAACGACCACTGGTTGGAGCCCTCACAGTTTAGTGTACGGTTCAGTAGCAATTGTCCCCACAGAATTGATCCAACACACGACTCGAATTATACACTATAACCCAATCAGAAATAAAATTGAAAGGGAATTCGACCTAAAAATGATTGACGAGCTTCGATAACAAGCTTTCACAAAAATGCAAAGGTACAGGTCAATCATTATGATGAAGGTGTTAGACCTAGATCTTTCAAAGTTGGTGACCTCATTCTCTAAAAAGTTGAAGTCTCTAAAAATATTAGCAAACTCCACGAAAAATCGGAGGGTCCATATTTTGTGGTCAAAGTAGCAAAGCAAAACTTTTATCGACTAGTTGATCTATCTAGATACGAGCTACCAAGACCATGGAATGCAATTAACCTCAAGAAGTTTTATGTGTAGACTACATTGTACAGGAAGCACATTATCTTAATGAACACCATTCCGCAACCCCGCAGTCGCATGATTAAAATTGTATTGTTCAATTATTAGGCAACGATCAAGGCAACCCTACAGTCGCATGATTTAAGTTGTCTGATTCCATTATTAAGCAAAAATCAAGTCGAACCCACAGTCGCGTGATTTAAGTTGTTTGATTCCATTATTAAGCAATGATCATGTCGACCCCACAGTCGCATGGTTTAAGTTGTCTGATTCTATTATTAAGCAACGATCAAGTCAACCCCGTAGTCGCATGATTAAAGTTGTCTCGTTCCATTATTAAGCAACGATCAAGTGGACCTCACAGCCGCATGATTAAAGTTGTCTCGTTCTATTATTAATCAACTATCACCCCACAGTCACATGATTAAAGTTATGTGATTCAATTATCAAGCAATGATTTACATAACCAAAGTTGAAATTTAATCGTTATAGATTTAAATCAACTTCAATCATCAGATATACATTTTTTTAATAAACAGTATATGATTTCGATCTTGAGGACATAAGATAAAACAACAAGTATGCAAGTTGACCAAATACATAATAAATATTAAAGTTTACAACAAACTTGGGAAATAGTTTATAAGCCATTCGAGGCCATACATTTTTCGAAGATAAGAATGAAAATTACAAAGATTCAACTCCATCTAGCTAGAACTCGTGGCCTTCCCTCATTGAGCCATCGCTTCGTCAGCCACCTCGTTAATTGCTTTTAGAAGCTCTTCGATCGAGTCCGGCCTTACATTCAAAGCTGGCCCTTTAACCTCTTGCTCAGATAGCCTTCCTTGAATTGCTCCAGCGGGCTGTGAGGGCCCCAACTCCTCAATCAGAAACACCTGACCACCATTGGGAAAGAAGTTTGCCGCATCCACTTCATTGTTCTTTATTTTCAGGGCGAACTCCCCAGCAAATCCAAATTCCACTCCTACTGCGACAACCTGAGCAAGAGGAGAGGCAACAACCTCTTCCCCTCCCTCAGCAGAGGCATTTTCATCAAAGTCTTCAAGACGCTCATTTTTATTTATGTTGAGTTTAGCCTTGTCCTCAGCTCGAAACTCATACCTTATAAACTCTAGCTGCTTTATGCACGGTCGAAAACCTCTTTGGTGTCATCAAAGTAGAACGTTACGCTCGCGTTGGTAAAAGCCGAGCAAAGCATAAACTGTTGGACTGCCTCTTTACGGATCCTGGGCAATACCCTAAAAAATTATGATTGAGTGTATCTCATCATGCTCTCATAACCATGTGCTCAACTTGATTCAGAAGCTTCTTGAACTGAGCTCAGTGTCTTTCTAAGTTGGTCTCAACTAGGCTTTTGCCTTCAACAGCAGCCAGCAACTCAACATCCTTTTCTTTGAGTTGTTTCATCAGCTCAGCAACTCTCGACTCCAAGGAGCCGACCTTAGCCTTCAGTAATTTATTTTACTCCTTGTCAAGCTCTTCACATTTCTCCAGCGGCCTTTGACGCTGGGTCTTGCACAGCTCATACTGGCGATGGAGATTGTACCCCCATTGCCCAACCTAAAAATTATAAATAATAAGAAATTAGTAATTCTTAAATAGAGCATATTCTCGAACCCGACAAGAAACATACCATGTTTACATGGTAGGCGAACGCCTTCATAGCATCGACTTTGATGAGGTTTCATTTTGCTGGATATGGGTCCAACTACTAGTTTGAATGGGACCCGACCTGGCTGGTCGGGATTCTTGTTTAGGTGGGATGAATCATGCAATCACAGTAAACATTAGGCTAGCCAGGAGCCCTCGGCTTAGGCCCTCTGACGCTCAAGTCAGTAATGATCGACCAGAAGTATCGAGCAGCGGAGTAAAGACTTTGAATATATGTGAGTGCGTACCTCCAAATGGCTGGAGCGAGGGTATTTATATCCTTCTCCCTTCTCCCTTCGGGGAATTGTCTGAGATGCCCCTAGTATACCCAGGGGCCCTTACCCTTGTCCCAGAGGCGACTAGTCATTTCCCCTATCTGTATATTTCCAGATAAATGCCCTTCCAGGTTTTAAGGATATGATGGTACACTAAAGCAGCGCCTGTTATGTCAGGCGGTGAGAGCATGGCAAGCGCCATTAATGCGGAGGCGTGCCGCCCGTCAGTGCATTTAATACGGTGGCAGAGTACTGTACTGCCTCGACCTCGCTAGTCGACAACGTCGACCTTACACCGTTCTGTGCATGGGGCACCATTAGGCGGGAGGTCGATTATTATATGGGCCACGAGTGCCAGATTGGGGCCTGGTGCCACGCCTTTGGGCCAACTTAGTTTGGGCCTAGATATTTGGGCCACCCCATATCATGAGTCCCCCCATTTCACAAGGCTGAATGAGGATTCGACGAGAAGCATTGGGAAGTAGCATAATGGGCACTAGTAATAATCGACCAGGGTTTTTGAAAATCGACCAGGGTTTTGCGCATTTATTGAGCGGTTACATCGTGGTGCACGTGGGGGGGCGTGGTGGTTACAAGCATTATTACAGATGCTTGGTTTCCCACGCTTGCTCCCCTATAAATACCCGCGGTAAAACTAAATATTTTTACTTTTATCCCATTAGCTTCTGGTCGAGCGCTTGTCCAAACGTCCTCGCTTTCAAGATTTTCTGCTCTTAGTTCTTCCGTTCAGTAAGTGCTCATTCACTCCTACTTCTTGTCCTTTAGTTTTTCTTTGAAAATTATGAACAGATCGAGGGCAGAGGCTCTGGCAAGAGCAGAGAGAAATAAACAGCAGCGATAGGGTCCGGTGGCTAGTCGAGAAGCCGCTGCTCTCGAGGAGCCACACCCGGAGGTCGCGGTACCAACTCCTTTTCCGGCTCCATCACCTGGTCGACAACTGGAGACCGTAGGAGACAGCCCTGCGGGTCGGGGCAAGCGAGCCATGGTGGAGTAGGGAGGGCCTGCTCCGAAGAAAGCTGCTGCCGGCAAGGGAAAAGGCAAAGCAGCAAGGTCGGGGCCGCTGATCGGGAATGATCTTTTTAGGGACCGAGGGGATGAAATACTGTTCAACTTACCAAAATTCCCCTCTCCTCGATTCGGTGCAGAGCCGAGTCCTGTTGTGCACAATTCCTTTGCATGGATATTGTGGGGCGTTCCAAGGTCGCTCCTCTGCAGGTCTTGCTGGCAGGTCAGTTCATGGCTGACTAGAGAAGGATCATGGGACTGAGCCAGGATGCGGCTCTTCGAGAGTTGGCTTATCATGCCAACATGGTAGAGTTTCCTACTCTTACTTTTGTATCATTGCATTGTGGTCGAGTATCTGATGGCTTTTATCTTTCAGGTCGGGCAACTGGGCTACAACTTTTACTAGCGGTTGGAGTTGGCCCTGGCTGATCGGGAGCAGCTGGAGGCCGGAGGGGACGCAGAGACTCTGAAGGCTCAGCTCGAGTCTTCGCAGATGAGGGTCGATGAGATTGAGCGATAGGTCGGCTAACTGACTAAGGACCTCGAGCAAAAGGATAAGCAGGTGATCCTGGTGGTCAAGGAGAGGACCAAAATGGACGGGCAGGTGAAAAAGCTGTAGTTAGATCTGCAGGTGGCTTATGATTCCGGTCGATCTCCGAGCCGGAATACATGTCTGCCGGAGGCCCTGGCTAAGTTCAACTGGATACTACCGCAGGTGCGTCGGGAGGCCGTGCAGCAATTTATGGTAAGTCCTGTCTTCCAGGATGCTAGTATTGTTCTTGCCCTCGATGACGCCCGGAGCTCTTTCGAGAAAGCCATTAAGCAGTTGCAGTTTTTGGGCTACAATTTTTAACCTGAAGACCAGTCGCGCATAAGTTATTTGTTCGACGAACAGCTCCAGCCTTATCCTAAAGATGAGGGCAATGCGGAGGAACCGGTCATCGAGGCTGTAGGGGAGGATGGTGTGCCGGAGGTCAAACTGGCTGAAGCAGAAAGAAGGCGGGCCGAAGTCGAAAGAAAACTGAAAGCGGCCGCTAGAGAGTTCGAGTTCCCCGGCGACCTTGCCTTCGAGGTGTCAGAAGGGACAACTGATGCCGCCGCATATTTCCCGATTTCTGAGCGGCAATTCTTACAAGATGTTGCCGGCCCTTCTTGACCAGTAACTGCTGTTGTTCCCGTCTTAGTGGCTTTGCCTAAGCCCGCGCCATTCGCTGCTACTGCTCCTGCTACCGAAGAGACTGGTCCGAGTGTTGAAGAAGTCGCCAGCTCTAGCTAGGCTTGATTCCTCATTTTTATTGTTTGTTTCTGTTAAGGAAATTTTTATGCCTCGGTGAGGCTTTCAAATGATATGTGATTTTATGCCTCGATGAGGCTTTTAAACGTTGGCGAATGATGGGTATTTTTATTGTTCCAAATTCAATAATGATTACTCTTGCTTTGTTATAAATTATTTCCCATTAATGAGCATGTTGCTTAATAGGTATTAACTGCAATGTTAATTACTCTGCGTATTGGAATTTTGGGGCAAATGCTCTCGAGTGTGTCAAGTAGCATTCATTCATGGTCTTTGTCGAGCAAATTGTAATTAATTCGTTAGCGTAATAGCTAATCTTTAGGTTTTAAATAATCTTAACGATTGTGGGGTCAATTTTACCGATGTTGGGGTCGATTATTTGGATTCAACCCATAGGCCTCGACACGGTGGCGTAAAGCCTATTTTGTCAACTACGGGGTCAACTGGTTGGTCTCGACTCATAAACCTCGACTTAGTGGCGTAAAGTCTGATTTGTCGACTACGGGGTCGACTATTGGGTCTCGACTCATAGGCCTCAACTTGGCGGCATAAAGCCTATTTTGTCAACTATGGGGTCCACTATTAGGTCTCGGCTCATAGGCCTCGACTTGGCGGCGTAAAGCCTGTTTTGTTGACTACGGGGTCATCTATTGGGTCTCAGCTCATAGGCCTCGACTTGGCGACGAAAAGCCTGATTTGTCGACTACGGGGTCGGTTGTATGGTCTCGATGCATAGGCCTCGACTTCGCAACGTAAAGCCTATTTTGTCGACTACGGGGTCGACTATTGGGTCTCAGCACATAGGCCTTGACTTGGCGGTGTAAAGCCTGTTTTGTCGACTATGGGGTCGACTGTGTAAAGGAGATTCTGCAAGTTTCCTGTAGTTTGAAGGTGCCATAATTTTATTTCGTTAGAGGGATACAATAGATGCCCACGGCCCTTTACAAGAATTTTTTTTTCAAGTTGACTGCATTTCAAGGTCAATGAAGTTCATGGCCTGATGCATCCGCTAGTCGGTAGGCGTTGTTTTTTGACACTTTAACCACTGAGTAAGGTCCCTCCCATTTCGGCTCAAGTTTTCCCACATTTTTTGAGACTTCCACTTTCTTGAGAACAAGGTCACCAACCTTGAAACTCCGGGGTCATACTGTCTTGTTATAACGTTCCGCTATCTTTGACCGATATCGCTGCATAGTATTATAGGCTGCGTGGCGCTGCTCGTCGACAGTGATTAGGTCCATGTCCTCTCCAATACAGTTGTGATCGGGTTATAGTTGATCACCCGAGCTGTATGCTGAATAAGCTCGGATAGTATTACTGCCTTGGACCCATAGACTAGGCTGTATGGGCTGCGGCTCGTGGCTGTTCGAAGTGTCGTTCTGTATGCCCAAAGCAACCCTGGGAAGTCGTCTACCCAACTGACTCCTGTCCCTGCTATTCGAGCCTTGAGGTGGTTGAGAACAGTTCTGTTTGTGACCTCAGTCTGACCATTAAACTGGGGGTTTCCCACCGAAGTGAAGTGTTGGGAGATTCCCAAGGTCTCTCACCACTTTCTCGTGTTCCTACTTTGAAACTGAGTGCCATCGTCTGAGATTAAGACCTTAGGTAATCCAAATTGACATATTATATTCTTCCAAATGAAACTTTTAATGGCCGTATCGGTGATCTTCGGGATTGCTTCGGCTTCAACCCATTTAGTGAAATACTCGACCGCCACTATAATAAACTTACGCTGGCCCGAAGTCTTTGGGAGAGATCCCACTATATCAATCCCCCACTGGTCGAATGGCCAGGTGATCTGAACGTTGATCATCGATATGGCTAGTTGGTGCTGAATGTTATAGTGGATCTAGCAGGACGGGCATTTCCTAGGGAAGTCGACTATGTCCTGCAATAAAGTCGGCCAAAAATAACCGTAACGGACAACCTTGTGAGCTAAAGATCGGCCACCCGAATAGTTGCCGCAGATGTCGGCATGTATCTCCTGCAAGACTTTGTTGGCCTCATTGGGTTCTAGGCACCTCAGCGGAGGTCCTGATATCGACCTCCTATAAAGCTATCCATGCTCATCTAGCATAAACTTGGCTGCCAGCCCTCTAATTCTACGGGCCTCCCCGTCGTCGATTGGCAGGGTACCTTGTCTCAAGTAAAGTTTGATTGGCTCTTGCCATGAGAGGGTTGTCTCTTCGATATAGTTGACGAGGCTCTGATTGGTGGCACCGACATAAGGTTGGTCGGCTGCAAAAAATGTTATAGTCCTTTCTCTGGTACCCTTCGTCGAGCTGGCGAGCTTCGAGAGCGAGTCCACTCGTTCATTCTCTGACCGGGGGACTTAGCTCAGGGTAAAGCTCTTAAACAATTGCTGCAGTCGATTTACCTCAGACAAGTATTGGGCCATTTTGTGCTCTTTCGCCTTGAAGTTGCCTTCGACCTATTCTGCAACTAGCTGAGAATCAGTGAATATTGCAAGCTGCTCGACTTCCCGAGTTGTGGCCATACGCATTCCTACAATAAGGGTCTCATATTCTGCTTTATTGTTGTGACCAGGAAGTCGAGTTTTATTGCAAAATCATACTCCTCAGCAATAGGGGAACGGAGGGATACACCTATCCCACCTCCTGACGTGGTTGCTGATCCATCCACATATAGGGTCCATACGGAGATGATGTCAGCATTTTGCATAGGTAGGTCGAGTCTTTCGATGATGAAGTCGACCAAGACTTGTGCTTTTATAGCAGTCCGTGGTTGAAATGTGATGTCGAATTCCCCGAGCTCGATAGCCCATTTAGTGAGTCAACCTAAAGTTTCGGGCTTCAACAACACTTGCTTTAACGGTTGATTCGTTAGCACCATGATCGCATAGGACTAAAAGTAGGGCCGAAACTTTCTGGCCGATGTGATGACGGCTAGAGCGAACTTTTCGATCTCCAGGTAATTGTGCTCAGGTCCATGCATGACCTTGCTGTGATAATGCACCGGACGGGGGGTCCCTTCTCTTGTCGACGTTAACACTGAACTGATCGAGGCCGATGACACTGCTAGGTAAAGCTGTAAAACTTCTCCCAGGTCGGGTTTGGCGAGCATGGGCGGCAAAAACAAGTATTGCTTGAGCTCTACCAAAGCTTGATCACAATGCTGATCCCACTGGAAACCAGATTTCTTGGCATTTCTAAGGATTTTGAAAAAAGGTAGGCTCTTGTCGGCCAATCGGGCTATAAATCTGCCCAGGGCTATAACCCTACTATTATTTTGAACTCACCGACAAGCTCAACCCTGGTATCTTTTAGCTTCCTTTTCTTTGATGAAGGTCTCTCCTCGGGTTTCGCTACTGGGGCATCCCCCGAGGGCTTCAATTCAGGTCGTTTCTTCTGCTCGCTGGAGTCGACTGAAATGGTGTAACAGCGCCAAGCATCCTTGAGGTTACATAAGATTTCTCCAACTCTGGCTGGCGTCGGGAACTTTATCTTCATGTGGTAAGTGGAGATAATGGCTCTGAAGTCATTAAGAGCTAGTGGACCCACGATGACATTGTATGCAAATGGGGCGTCGATCACTAGATAGTTGATCATCAATGTTCGACTGCGGGGGCCTTGCCCAAATATAGTGGAAAGATTGATGGATCCTTCAGGGATGATCTCGGATCCACCAAATCCGACCAAGGGTGTTCTGACCGAATCAAACTTCAGTTTCCCCAAGTTCATTCTGTTCAAGACGGATAAGAACATGATATTCACTGAGCTCCCATTATCGACCAATAACTTTCTGACCTCGAAATTCACAATCTCCAGGGTTACTACCATGGGGCAGTCTATCTTCCTGTCGACTCCCCTGTTCTCCATATGGTCCAGGTCTGAGTCGCTGAAGGAGATCGGTTCAGCGGTGGTCCATAGTTGAAAAATTGTCTCAACCTTAGATGGTTTGGTCGAGTCAAGTTGTCTTTGAGTTTGTTTCCTCGCATTGTGGGAATCTCCTCCGGTGGGGCCTCCTGCGATCATGTTAATGACTCCTCGAATGGGTGGGTCGGGTTGTTGGGCAGGTCTTTTTCCCTTTTCTTCCTTCCTCGGGCTGACCGATCTTTCTCTACGGAAAGTCCGATCGATTCTGCCCTCTTCTCGCCTGGCATGCTCCTCGACAAACTTTTTCAAATGGCCCTGTCTGATCAATCTTTTGATCTCATCTTTCAAATTGAAGCACTCTTCCGTGTCATGGCCTTTATGTCTATGAAAATAACAATATTTCTTTGATTTCTTCATGGCTTCAATTTTTGTGATTTTCCTGGGCTTCTTGAGCAGGTTCTCATGCTGTATGGCGAACATCACCTCTTTCCTCGGGAGGTTGAGTGGAGTGTAGTTGTGGAAGTGTTTTATTGGGGAACGACGCCTCTCTCTGACCTGACGGTCATCTTTCTCTTTGTTTTTCTTTCTGTCAATTTCCAAGCTACCATATTTCAGCTTGTTCATCTCCTCCTGGGTTACGTATCTCTCTGCGAGGTCGAGAAGCTCTTCCATTGACATGGGTTGCTCACGTACTAGCGCATTTGCACATTCCTTGTGTTTCAGGCCCAAGAAAAGCACGTCTATCAAGAACTCAATTCTCGGGTTGTCGATCTTCAAAACTTCAATGTTAAATCTAGTGAAAAAGTCACGAAGGGACTCCCCCTCATTTTGTTTCACGGTATGCAAGTGGGTATGGGGGAGTTTAGCTTTCCTCCTACTTGCAAATTGATGCAGAAACTTATCACACAGTTGGTCATAAGAAAATATAGACATCGGTTCCAGCTTCACAAACTAATCGAGGGCCACTCCCTGAAATGTGGTCACCAGCATCTTTGCATGGATGTACTCACTGTGCCCATGCAGCTACATCATGTGTTCAAACTGCAACAGGTGTTCGTTCGAATCCGTTGAGCCATCGTACCTCGGCAGTCCAGTCGAGATCTTAGCATCGACGGCGATACGCTCGTCAATGATCTCCTGAACGAACAGTGAGTCTCTTTTTCTCTGGAATCTCTGCAACCCATTTGGATGAAGGGTTCTGTCTATGTTCCTCTTTGAGATCTCCTCCAAGCGCCTGTTCAGCTGCTGCACTTGGTGGGATACCTCCTCCCTTTCCTGTTGGTCCGCTTGGGACACATTTCTTCTTGGCCTGCCTCTAGAGTGTTCGACCCTATCGTGCTGCGCTGCTCGAAGGGGTTGAACATCATGATCAACAAAGTCTGCCACCTCTTTCCGCTGTGGGTGGTAGGCCATTTCTCTAGGAAAATGGCTCGGGCTTGGTTCTTTTCTTGACTGGGGCCTTCACGACTCTGGTCGTTGGGATTGCTCCTCAAGCCGCGCCCTTTCTGGGGCCGCAGGCTGGGGGGTTGCACTGACCACCGACTTCGATTGCACAGCGTGTCTGTTCAATGCAGCTGAGAGTTGGGCCAAAATCTGCGCTAAAATTTGCTCACTAATGACTGCATTAACTGAGGCATCGTCCACGGGCTCAAGTTGGGCGCTGGATCCCTAGGCATTTGGTTCTGGGTTCTGTCGAATGGGAGGGGAGCTGGACCTCCTATTTTCTTCTCTCCCAGAGGGAGCTCGCCTAGTGTTTACCATTTTTGATAGAGGATTCAGAGGTTTCCCATAGACGGTGCCAAGTGATGAGGGTTCGTTTTGCTGGATATGGGTCCAACTACTAGTTTGAATGGGACTCGACCTGGCTGGTCAGGATTCTTGTTTAGATGGGATGAATCCTGCAATCATAGGCAACGTTAGGCTAGCTAAGGAGCCCTCAAGTCAGTAATGATCGAGCAGAAGTATCGAGCAGCGGAGTAAGGGCTTTAAGTATATATGAGTGCGTACCTCCAAAAGGCTGGAACGAGGGTATTTATATCCTCATCCCTTTGGGGAATTGTCTCAGATGCCCCTGGTACACCCAGGGGCCTTTACCCTTGTCACAAGGGTGACTAGTCATTTCCCCTATCTGTATATTTCCAGATAAATGCCCTTTCAGGTTTTAAGGATATGATGGTACACTGTCGCAGCGCCTGTTATGTCAGGCAGTGAGGGGATGGCATGCGCCATTAATGCGGAGGCGTGCTGCCCGTTAGTGCATTTAGTGCAGTGGCAGAGTATTGTACTGCCTCGACCTCGCTAGTCTACAATGTCGACCTTACGCCGTTTTGTGCATGGGGCACCATTAGGCGGGAGGTCGATTGAGGTCGATTATGCATATATGGGCCATGGGTACCAGATTGGGCCTGGTGCCATGCCTCTAGGCTAACTTGGTTTGGGCCTAGATATTTGGGGTACCCCATATCAGACCTATTCGTGGTTGAACATCTCCATTTGATCTCTTTGGAATAGCCCAATTGTCAACACAGCTAGTGGCGTCATCGATGTTGCGCCGGTGCCCATCATTGTCGCATTATTTAACACCCCTACCTTCTCCCCGAACTATGGTTCGAGGAACGTCGGTAAGTTACAAAGGCATTTAGGTGGAAGTGTAGCATGGGCAGCCTTGTCACCCTCGACCACCATTTTTTTCCCCTTATCGAACATAATCTTTTTAGGGCATTTTGTCCTGCGACTTCGACCGCCTTCCTCTTTGGTTGAGGGGAGCTACTGACTGCTCCCATACTCGGAGCAACACTAGTTTGACCTTTTGGGACCTCTGGACCAACCCCAGTGGATTGGGCAGTAGCCGCTCGTCGAGCCCAGGCAGCCTCTTTGCGTTGTTGCGTTTCTTGTTGTTTGCGCATGGCAATTTATCTCACGCGATTCATAATTGGTTGACCTGACAAATAAATAAATTTCTACCAAATAGAGACCAACCACAAAATTTGTTATATTACTTACAAAGGTTAGTTTCTACCTAAGTGGGCATTAGCATGCAGTCTCAATGCGACGATCAACAATCTTGCCAGAACCAAATTCCTCTCCCTTATGAAAGCCGACGCACCCATCTCACTAAATTTGAGGAAATCCAGAAGAAAGATATTATTTCAGGATGGATTCTCACTTGTATCCAACTCGACCCTACCCATCATCCACCCCATCGGAATGTTAAAACCGACCCCAGCAGGAGGTCAAACATAAAAGTATCTCTCCTTCCACTTTTGGCCATAGGAAGATGATAGAGTCTTAAGCACTTTCCTCAGAGGTCTCGTCGTTAAGTAATAAAACCCAGACTTCCCAACCAAACTAGACTTATGGGACATCAATAAGTGGAATAAATGATTAAAATTAACCTAAGAAGAAACTTCATCAAGAATGCCCATTAAAACGACAAAACTATTCATGAGGGCAAAGCAATTAGGTAGGAGCTGAGTTATACATACTTGCAAACCTCTCAGTAGGTCGACTATTAGGTCCGCTAAAGGAAACCTAAGGCCACATTTTAGGGTATCCTCAAAAATAGCTATGCACCCCTTAGAGGGAGTATGCATTCTATCTACAGCCGTAGGTTTACTTAGCACAAATCCCTTGGGAATGTGATACTTCTCCCTGATCGACCTAAGGTCATTCAATGATATTTTCGACACGATATCGCTATAATGGGTTGTTGTAAATAACCTACCCCTCGACCTAGGTGGTTCATCCACCTCCTCTAAAGGCTCCCCTTTCTTTCGACCACATGTTCTGACGACCCCACCTTATCAACAATATGCCCGAAAGGCCCGCCTTATCGACTAAATGATTGGAAGGTCCCACCCTCTCATCTGCTCCCTATATTCCCTCAGCTACACCTAATTCAAGTTGTCTAGGAGTACCGAACCCTACGATAGAGGATTCACTATACTCTGTCCCGCTATTCGAGACATCCGCCGAATGTGTAGCCTCAAAATCAGAACTAGAACTCGACATATTGACAAAAGATATTGCTACCAAACTTTAAAAACATAAAAAAAGAGCTACGAAAGCTGGGCGTAGAGAATAAGGGCTCAAAGTAGCTCAAAGATCCACCATAAATCTTCACTTCTCGACCTCAAAGTATTATGGTAAAAGTCAAAATAAGCAGTGAAAATCTGCTATTTATAGGCAAGCCAAAATTTCAACCAGTTAAAATAATCGGTAACAGGTTAATAAATGCATAACCACCGATTACCCATGCATTAATATTCGTGTAACCACCTAAAACGACTCCTGCCTTCGTCCCTCTAGTTGAGATTCAAAATAATTTTTCCCATTACATCTTCAGCAAACTACTCCTAACTCCGACCTTACTAGGGTCGGACATGGGAGTAAGGGGGACTCATGATATGGGTCAGCCTAATAGGCCCAATAAGGCCATCAGGCCCAAATCGAACCCAACTTTCGTAGAACTAATCCAACTTCTGTAGCCCAAGGCCTTACCCGACCACAGAGGTCGAATTTGACGACCTGGAGGTCAGTATAAGCGCAGTAGAAGTGTTAATGGCAGATAATGCCAGTCCCTGCCACCCATCACATCTGTATTAAATGCATCCCAACCACAAATCTGTCCACATTAAGTAGTGTGACGGCGCTTCACCTCTGCCATTAATGTCGTTGCCTCCACATTAATGGCGGTATGGTTTCCCCCTCCGTTTAGCTGGACAAGTGTGGAGCTTGAGCTTTGGTCGAAAAGGCCTAGGCTGTCCCTACCTATGAAAATAGTATATGAAGCAGGCGAAATCCGTCTTTTTGTCCATAGGCAAACCCTATAAATACCTCTTTGTCTGAATACAGAGGTAAGCACACAGACACTCTTTGAACTGTTACTCTGCTCAAATATCCTCATGTCGATTTACTGACTTGATCTTCGGAGGGTCTTAGCCGAGGACCTTTTTGGCTAGCCCAACATTTGCTCTTTGGTTGCAGGTTCCACCCAACATCTACATAAACCATCTTTTTGGTCAGTGCCATTCTCTCACTAAAAATATCATCATCATTATGTGTTTCAATGAAAATTTTTTTAAAAGGTTGTTGTTGTGGAGTTACGATGAGAATTCCTTACTCCTATTTTAATATATTAATAAGTAAGAATAGATAAAACTAAAAAATAAAAATACCAAAAAATTCTAAAAATTAAAACAAATCTTCAGAATAATTATTTTTAATCAAGTTGACAGGTTGATTAGGTGAGTTTGAGTTGACAATCTGATAAAAATTAGATTGACCCGAACATGACCTGATATGAATAAGGTTGGGTTAGGGTTGAGCACTTTCAGGTTGTCATTAGGTTGAGTTGAATTTGGGTTGAGGAAATTAATGTTATACCTCTACTTCAACCAAACCCAAACCCACCCGGCCCACTCAAATTGCCACCCCTAAATCAAATGGCAATGACTATTATACCTCCAACAAAACAACAATCATGCAAACCAAACAATACTACAATAATTAATAATCAAACAATTTATCATGAGATAAGTTATTAAGAGATAAATTCAAAATCCAACCAAACTTGCCTTATATGTTTAAAGAAATACACAATTTTGAAAGTATTGAGCGATGATCATCTTTTAAAATGCATAATTCTAATAAAAGAAAAGAAAGATTAACTAAAATTTAAAATATAAAGTTCAATGAAATATAACATGTATTATATTATTATATCAGGAAAAACTAATGCAGTTGAAAGTGGCTCCTTTCATTTTTTTCCCCCTCATGAAAGTACTCCATTTATTATATGATTAAAGATGGAATTAATATATGCTGATGTTTTTACTTATTATTTTTTTGCATGTTTTAAATTTCTTTTGTTATTTATACGACCAATGCCATTGGGCCAAACAATCACACAACGAGATTCTAGATAGGGGTGTTCAAAAAAATCGGAACCGACCGAAAACCAAAAAAACCGAACCGAACGTAACTACGTTCGGTTCGGTTTCGGTTTTTCATTTCAAAAAAATTCGGTTTTCGGTTTTTTCGATTTTTTTTATTCAGTTAACCGAACCGAAAAACCGAAACTTTTTTTTTTTTTATATACAAAATTTTATTATTCAATCACTACTAGTTTAATTTTATTTCACATTTTTATTAAATATTTTAAGTTTAAGATAAATAAATATAAATATTTAAATAATGTAAATGTTAATGTATTTTAAAATTTTTGGGATAAATAATTTTTTTTTTGATAAAGTGAAATAATTGAGAAAAAAAGAAGTAAATAATATATCAAAATAGTTGTTAAAAACCCTATGTTTTATAAATAATATAAATATATAAAAACATGAATAGTTATAATATAAAGAGAAAAAATGATATTTTTTTCTAAACTCAAATGGTACAATTGCATAATTTTTTTATTATATGAACTAATACACGTAACATATAAAAACATAGATTATTATGATTTAAACATCAAAAAATGTTATATTAAAAGAAATTAATTAATTAATTAAACTTATATATATTATAGGGTATGTTGATGAGTAAAATTAAAATTTCAACTTAAATTGCAAACTAAGGAATAAGGGATTGAATCCTATTCGGCTATTCTTGTGGTAGTACTAGTAGTATATTGTATCTGCTGACCAATAAAGATTTTATCTATATTATAGACCGTTTTGTATCTAAAATAGAAGTTATTTTTGTTCATTTACATAATTTGTCCTTTTAATTATTTCAACAACAAAAATTGACAATATAGTTTGAAGGATAAATTAGGGAATTCAATATAAAAAAGATAGTTTGGATACAAATTTTATCAATATTTTATAATTGTCTTTTAGAAATGATGATTTAATAAGGTTATAATTGTATTTTTTACAAAATTTACAAATCCGCAATCTATATTATGATGTCATTGGATCAATTAGCTATTTAACTTTAGTAGATTGAGTTTAAGATTTAATTCGCTATTCGATCATAGCAATTAAGGTTTAAATATACAAAAATTGCGTGCATCTGCCTTGGCGATTATAAGCTAGCAATTTTAGCATACTCAATGTGTATACTAAAATTTTGATAACATAAAATAATTAAAATATTTATTTATCTTCTTAAAGTTATAATATTTTAAATGTATTTGTTTAGAATAGATAAATTATAATTTTATCAAAACAAATATTTTCAATATAGAAAAAAAAAAGTAATCTAAATCAATTTTTTCACCTAAAAATAAATATTTTTATCAATATACATATACTTTTATCAAATAATTTTTTTGGTACTAAAAGAATAAGTTATCCAATTCAAATTTTTAATTAAACTAACTTACTTTTGTCAAACAAACTTTTATAACACTTTCTTGGTAAAAAATTAAGCTTTTTTTTTTTTTCCCCGGTTCGGTTTTAACCAAAATCGAAAAAAATCGAAAAAATTAAAAAAAAAAAAGGGTTCGGTTTCGGTTTTGCATTATAAAAAACCGAATGTACACCCCTAATCCCCCTCTCCCTCTCCCTCTCCCTCTCTCCTTGCTTAGTTTTATAACAGTTTCAGTTTATAAAAGCGGCCTTTGATGCCTAGAGGTTTGATTGGTGTGAGCTCCCCTTATATCCGATGACACATTTTTCGGACAATGAGATGGCTGTGGTTTCTCTCTCTGTCTTCAATACCACATTTAGGGCAACTTAAGGTAACTGCACTGAATATTACAGAAAGACTGCAAAGAATACGGTAGAGATGTTTCGCTGTCATTTCTGTACTTACAATTCCCATTTGTACGTACTAAGATGATGTTAAAATGAAAACATGGCATGCTGGCACCGATAAACTAATTTTCAATTGTGATGACCAAAAAACAGATAGCCTTCTCCTCTCAGTAATACCCATAAAGAGCGAACCATTTCCCAAATAGTAACGTATCATATCATATACGTGTTCCTTTGCTTACAATTCCAGCAATGAGATTTCCTACTTCCTCGCTGCAATCCTCCTGCACATGATGCCCTGCCTGAGGAAGAAAAACAGAAAGAAAACAAGAGAATAGATGTTTACAACCACAAGATTAAGAGAGTATTCGTCGTACCGAAGACTGAGATTCCAATATTGTAAATTACCTAATAATAGGGGGAAAAGATGCAAGATTTAACTGCCCAGAACAGCAGAACTCAAAAAAAGACTAAAACATCATACTCTCTCTGATAAAATTTTTTACTTCAATTCTTCACAACTCTTTCTGACTATAACGCACATAAGGTGAAATACACTGTCTTCAGTTCATTCAAGGCTATGATGTATTTACCATTGGAAGTGTGATAAGTTGATGTTTGGATTCTTTGCAAAAATCTTCCACGCCTTCAAAGCTTAACCAACGGTCCCTTTGACCCCAGCAAACAGTTGTTTCAACTTTCCAATTCTCATCCATAAGTATTATTCTCATCTCCTCAACATAGGCCTGTCAATTAGGTAAAATGAGTTCCAGCAAATTAGGACTAAGGTTTCACCGAAAAGAGCCGATATTGAAGTTAGAAGTCGCATTGGTTGCATTATTCGACAACTACAAACATGAAGCCGTACTCTCTGATTTTGAAGGATATTATAAGTAACTTATATATTACATATGCAAAACATGCTATATAAACACTTCTCTTAGCAGACGACACAGAAAGATTCAAAGAGAAATTTTAGCCCACTGTTTCAAATGCCACCTAAAGATTCTCTCAAATCAGAAAGAATTAACCAAGAGAACTGCACCTCGAGTCCCTTTTTCATTGACCTACTGATTGCATTGAGAGCAAAACCAGCAGAACCAGATGTGAGGTATGGTCTTCTATAAACCATTGCAACATCTTCTTTCATCTTGTAAGGACCACAGCTTGTCAAGGCTTTGTCACTGGCTCTTAAAGGATCCTGAATGAGGTGGATTTTAAATGAAGAATAATGCAATAAATATTAGAACTATGAAATTTTTTTCTTTTTTCAAAAAAAAATGTTTTAACTTGAGAAATTTATAATTATAACTAATACTGTTTGATTATCCCACCTGAGAGAAAATTTCTCCCAACAAAAAGTTGCTGAATATAGCAAGTGTTGATGGCAGGTTGGCATGTTTCGCTGTCAGCTTTAGCAAACCAAAAATGAAGAAATTAGGCATCCAAATGTTGCTATATACACTGATATGTAAATATGTAATCATGGATTCTTCTACAATCGCATTTGAGCTTCTTGGACCAAGTGAGACTGAAAAACAAGATTGATTTCAATAAACTGAAATTTCAACTTATCAATAAAGGTTCTACTGATCTTACCGGTGGATTTAGTAGAATGAGATTATTGAGTTTTTCCTGATGATCTTTAGCATATTTGACCACAACTGGTGAAAAATATCCCTAGAAAGAAGAAAACAATAACTTTCTTCAGAATCATATGCCTAAAGGCAAATAACTTTTAGTCTGAATGTTTATATTCAAATGTGAAGTGATATATATATATATATATATATATGTACCTGGACGACAAGAGTAACCTTATCTTTTGAGAATTCATTGACAACAGATTCCAAGGACTCCACATATTCTGAAAGCCAGATGACACTTTTGAGCATTGAAATTATTCATTATTTAAATGGCATGGTAACGAGTTGAAGCTTATCTAGTAATATTCTTTATTTAAACCTCAAAAGCTCGTACCTTTTAAAGTGTAGTCAAAGCCGTATTTGGGTTGAGGTTTGTCTGAAAATCCAAATCCTGCAAGAACAACAGAACTTGACAGTGCTAACTTGAATTTTCAGCATGTAATACTGAATGACAAATATTAAGACCACAAGCAAGGCAGCATAAGTAAGAAAAATCAGAAAACACAGTGAAAGCACTTGCTTTTGTTTGCACAAAAAACAGAAGATGCTTTTGAAGTAACTGTAATTGCTATCAACAGTAAGAAATTAAGCTTACCTAGCCAATCAAAAGCAACGGCATAATTATTCTTAGAAAGAATGGGTAGAACTTTTCGGTATGAATATGCCTATAACAAAAACACGAAGAATATTATCAGGTACTTCTTGTTAGGACATTTGAAACACATTGAAAAAGATCTTGTAATGCTCATTTTAGGCAGTGGACACCAGAACTGAATATTCTAGGAAGTCAGAACAAAATCCTAGATAAGAGGTCCAATATCTGCACATGTAAAATGTGTTACCCAATTATGGGTGAAAATTTGGATAACTCTGATGCAAAGAAGGAAAAAATAATGTAGATCAGTAGGTGGAAGCTCTTACTAAAATCTCAAGACTCTATGGATTTCAGCATTTCTAGATGGTTTTCCATCACAGTAAATCATT
Organism: Jacaranda mimosifolia; assembly: GCA_018894105.1. Classification (NCBI taxonomy): domain Eukaryota; kingdom Viridiplantae; phylum Streptophyta; class Magnoliopsida; order Lamiales; family Bignoniaceae; genus Jacaranda; species Jacaranda mimosifolia. The sequence continues at coordinate 22,844,154 of CM032128.1, read as the reverse complement.
GAAAAGGTAAGCGCATAGTGTCACAGAGATTCTATTGTGGTTGCAATACCTCCAAATAACAGATTACGAGCTAGAAAGCTATATGGTAGTCACCAAACAAATGAATTATTCACAACTTAGTACACACAGTATTCTTGTTCCCCCCCACCCCTCAGATTTAGTACTTGGCAAAGGTCTGTATGGGTTGATTAAGTTCCTAAATGTGTGCCAACTAATTTGGCAATATTAACAAGTTCAGGATTTAAATAAACTTAAAAGACCTTATGTTTAAGAATTTAAAAGCCAAGTTTCAAAACAGAGATTGCATTAATGCATTGCTAAATGAAGCTTACTTTCTAGCCAAGATATGTTATAAGATGTTGTATTGCTTATAAGTAATTGATCATTTATAAACTTTTTTAAGGTGCTTGTTTAAAAATTTGGGAAAATAGGTTACAAGTTCCCAAAAAATTAAGATGTTAAGCTTATAAGTTTTGAGAGCATCTATAATGTAATTCGTTTTAAGCTTAACTCAACAGCCTCCAAGATTTGATCGAGGTACCAAAAATCGACAAACTAACCTGTGATGGGAAACCATGAATCAGAATAATTGGTGGATTGCCGGCGCTTCCACTTTCAACGCAAAACCATCTATTGCACAAAATGAGCACGTTTCAATTGATAATCCATCCTCAACATCTGCATAATAGCTAGCATTGGTTGGTGATCCCATCATAATAATTAATCCTGCACTTGTAGCCCTCACAATCTTGTGTTTCTCCAACAAAGCTCTAAATCAATTACCTGAACAGATCCGTTGAGGCCTGTGATGAAGCAGCCATAGCAAGTCCAAAAATTGGATCCTTTGCCTTCTCACCAGTGCCGCCAACAGGGTGTGCTTTCACCTTAATGTATAAATACAAAAACCTTAATCACCTTAAACTCTCCATAAATACTCAAACTAATAGTCCAAAAGTTCTATCTATAATTTGAGGCTGCATATGAAGAGTCTTTTATACAGTATAACAGGATGTAAAGGAAACCAAGAAACTTACAATCCTTCCTTGCTTGAACCATTCATCAGCAGGACTGGGTTCATCTGAATATTTCCCTGTCCAAAAACAAGAAAGAATTTCATGTCAAAAAAAAAAAAAAAAAATACAAAAATCCTAGATTTTCTTGAAAACTTGGTAATTCCCGACTCTGACCTCCGCTGAAAGAAAATCCATCTCCAACTGAAACTGGAGCATCCAACAAATAATCCTGAAGCATCACGATTTTTCCAATATGAATAGGACATTGACCATCCCATTTGAAAAATTTATCAACTTGTGAGAACAAAAAGAAAAAGGAAATTGTACCTCATTTTGATCACTGCTTGATCGGCAGGTGAATTGGAAACTTCTCTTTCTGTAGAGAGCTTGAGGAGTTGATATGAGAAAGTGATGTTTGGGCAATGAAAGTGAAGCAGAGGAAAGACAAACTGCCATGGAATATTGGAAGGGAGAGTGTTTTTCCAAATAGAGTGACAGTTATGACAGTTGGCTCCTACTTCCTAGTTCCTAGATAGCTAAAATGGGACTAAAATTGAACGGGTTTTTAGGTGTTAAAATATGGATAGGATTTTTCTGGTTCTCATTTGTCATGTAAATTGCACATAGCATTCATGATATTCAATCATTTTCCTTTCCTATAATCCTATTATTTTTTCTTTCTTGTTCTTTTCCTTCGGCAATTCTTATGTTGTTTTCAATTATCTCAAATCAAATTTCTTCTGTTTGTATATCAACCTCAGGAAAGGGATACAATTAATCTCGAGTTTGCGGTTGGTTTTTTGGTAGCGAGAGAAAAAAGTGCATGATCTTGGTCTTTTTCTTCAACAATGTATTCTGTTCTTTTATATTATTTGCAGTCAATCTCAGATTATTAAATAGTCATGGCTAAGTTTAATCACAGACTATATAAGTTGGCTATATGTAAAACAGTGGCTCAAACAAATTTAGAGCTTATTATCGCAAAGCATGAAACTAACAAGAGTTAGCCCCATTTGTAAGTGAAATATGTCATGTTCCACAAGCTTATCAAAGTCATCAAGAGTCAAATAGCTTCCAGTTTATTCATGTTCTTAGGCTAGCATATAAACAAGTGCTATCTCATCAATCATCCATAAGTTGAACTTAATTCAAAGTTACGCAATATTGAAGCTGATTATTACTGCAAATGGCAACATTCATTAGATTGAATTGATGATATCAATTTCATCAAATGTCTAACAAGTTAAACAAAACAAGATTCATACATCAAATCATTTTCCCAAGGTATCAGAATCCTCTAATATACAACTTTCTGAATTTCCATTGCCATTCCAGATTATAATTACACATCAATCCACAACTCCCTCTACTTAACAAAGTAAGGAAGGTCAAGAACATAGAGGAGGAAGTATGCCCAAATGACACCAGAAATCCCACCAAAGAAGAATCCACCAGTGAACTTTGCCCATCCATCAGCAGTTTGGAGCTGATCAGGCTCCTTCTTCCTGCCAGTCAAGGTCAGTGATGGTGCAGTTGAGGGCTCACCTTCCTTGAATGATGCAATCCCATAAATTGTCAAGCAAATGCTGAGGATCACAACTAGGCCTGCTGCTGCAAGGGAACCTGCTCCACCTGCATAGGGGCTGTTTCTGAGGGGGCCCGTCTTAACGAATGGTCCAACAAGGAGGAATCCGTGGGCCAGACCAACCTCAACCCCTCGGAGAAGAGGGTTGACGGCCGTACGGTAGGCCGGAAGGTTGGATAGATACCAGGCAATCAGTGGACTTGAGGTCACGGGGGTCTCAAGGCTGCCAATGAATGGATCACCATTGATGGGCTGAATCACTTGGTAAGTAGGCTGCAAAAGAGGGATAGGAAATTTAGAAGTCATGATTCTCCAGTCTAACTGTGGGATAGATAATTAAAGTGCAAATCTGATACCTAATTATGTGTCCTTAAGGGATCTTGATATGTTACTATTCCTGGTTCTAAGCTTTGATCAATGCAATATGCAAGAAATATCCCCTCACTTTATCTATAATCTTTTCCTATGTAAATTACATGAACTTTTAAAATGTTGTCTCCTTCAAAATATCTATCTAAAAAAACTAAGAATGTGCATCTATGTAATCATATCCATTTAGAATAAAATAATTGAATTTGAGAAATTCATTAGTAAAAGATTTAGAGAAAAGTTTTTACAACCTTTTCAGGCTGGATAGCTTTGACGGTGAAGGAAGAGGTCCTTCTAGAAGGCAAGACTCTGAATGGAGCACCCGAAATACCCTTAGGAGTGACGAGTCCTCTAGTCAATGAGGAAGCAAAACTGCTCTTGAGCTGGCTGGCCATGGTTGAGGCAGCAGTTGCCATTTTGGAAGTCTGTTTGATTAGAAAGCCTGGCTGCACCAGGGAAAAAGAAGAATATAACAAACAATGTATAATCAACAAAAATTTTCTGAGTAAGCAAAACTACATATCTTTTGCTGATAAATTTGTGGTTCTTAGTTGTGATGTTGTCTGTGGGCATGTTTTTCATTGGGTGACTTGTGTGTGTAACCTTATCCCTTATCCACATTGGTGAGAATACGAGTGATGTGGAACGTGGGACTGACAATTTCTTTAGTTGTTATTATTATTATTATTTTTTTATTTTTTTTTATTTTTCTGTTTCTTGTTTTTCTTTTTTATTCTTTATATTTTTGGCCTTTTTCTCATATTCACAATTTTGGTCAAAATCAATATATTATAAAAAACCTAAAAAAGTGGTTGATCAGGAAGTGATATATAGTATAATTATTCACGTAAACAAGATTTACAGCCTTGACACTAGGATTGTACAGTGAAAATCCAAGGCAATATATTTGAGTATGAAATTAATTAAGCGCCACTTTATTCAATGTGCGATAATTTACCATTCTAAAATATTAAAGAATACCAATATGTTATCATTGTAATTCCATATTAACTATTCGGTTAATTAGGATAAAATCATTTTACCTACTTTCATTTTACACTTTACTCCCTACTTGATTTTCTAAACACTAAACTCCCTACTTTTTTCAAAACTTTAGGAATCACTCCCCAAATGTTTGAGAAAGACTTAAATATCCTTATACCTAGCCAAAATAACAAAAAAAACCAGCAAATGGCAGTTTTCTTCTTCTCACTCTATCAAATGACAACTTTTCTTCAAAAGCACGTTTTTTTTTTTGTTTGGAAACCGTTTTCTCCTCTGAAGAACAAAAGGCGCGAAAAATAGCCTCTCGTTTGCCAACAAAAGGGTGCAAACGAAAGAGAGATCGGGAAAGGGAAAACGAAATCGACACAAGAAGGGAAAAAAAAAAAAAAGAAAGCCTGACTACTTGCAACTTGCGAAAATGGAACAATCAGGAGCACCAATAAGGAGCGAAGAACATAAGGAAAAGAACATGGTTCAGAAAGGTATGTTTTCTGCTACTCATTTCATGGACTTTGCTTTCTTTCAAATGTGTGTATTTTTCAGTTTTATAAGTTTTGCAAATAGATTTTCTTATCTTTCTTTGTTTGAACTCTTTTTTAGTTGTTAAAAACTTTAATCCATTTGTTATATATATTATTTTTGTTGTAATATTTAAAAATCTGTGATTTGCACTTGAAATGCATGAAAGTTATACTTCACTTTCTTGGGATTTATACTTCTTATACTTGAAATTATACCTTGAAATTATCTGAAAATAGTAGTATATAATCTGTTTGTGTAAAGTACATTTTACAAGCAATTGTAGTACAAAACATTGAAGCTTTCAGTACATATTATCTGAAAGTGTAGTATATAATTTGTGTATTTGAAGTACATTTTAGAAGCAACTGTAGTACAAAAATACTCAACCTTTCAGTACACATTATCTGAAAGTGTAGTATGTATTATGTTTGTGTAAAGTACATTTTATAAGCAACTGTAGTACAAAATATTAAAACTTTAAGTACATATTATCTGAAAGTTTAGTATATAATCTGTGTATTTGAAGTACATTTTAGAAGCAACTGTAGTACAAAAATATTCAACCTTTCAGTACACATTATCTGAAAGTATAATATATAATCTGTGTATCTAAAGTACATTTTAGAAGCAACTGTAGTACAAAATATTCAAATTTTTAGTGCACATTATCTGAAAGCGGTAGTATATAATCTGTATGTCTGAAGTATATTTTAGAAGCAACTGTAGTACAAAACATCCAAGCTTTAAGTACACATTATCTGAAAGTGTAGTATATAATCTGTGTATCTAAAGTACATTTCAGAAACAACTGTAGTACAAAACATTCAACCTTTCAGTACATATTATCTGAAAGTATAGTATATAATCTCTGTATTTGAAATACAGTTTAGAAGCAACTGTAATACAAAATATTCTAGTTTTTAGTATACATTATCTGAAAATGGTAGTACATAATATGTATATCTGAAGTATATTTTAGAAGCAATTATAGTACAAAATATTCAATCTTTCAGTAAGAATTTTCTGAAAATGGTAGTACATAATCTGAGTATTTGAAGTACATTTTAGAAGCAACGGTAGTACAAAACATTCAACCTTTCAGTACACGTTATCTGAAAGTGGTAGTACATAATTTGAGTATCTAAAGTACATTTTAGAAGCAATTGTAATACAAAATATTCAACCTTTCAACACACATTATCTGAAAGTGTAGTATATATGTGTATCTGAAGTATATTTTACAAGCAACTGTAGTACAAAATATTCAAAATTTCAGTACACATTATCTGAAAGTAGTAGTATATAATCTGTATATCTGAAATATATTTTAAAAGCAATTGTAGTACAAAACATTCAAGTTTCAGTACAGGTTAGCTGAAAGTAGTAGTACATAATCTGAGTATCTGAAGTATATTTTAGAAGAAACTGTAGTACAAAATATTCAACCTTTCAGTACACGTTATCTAAAAGTGGTAATACATAATTTGAGTATCTGAAGTACATTTTAGAAGCAGCTGTAGTACAAAATATTCAACCTTTCAGTACACATTATCTGAGTGGTGGTATATAATCTGTGTATTTGAAGTACATTGTAAAAGCAACTGTAGTACAAAATATTCAATCTTTCAGTACACATTATCTGAAAGTGGTAGTATATAATCTGTTTATATACTAATTTTTCTTTATTTGATTGCAGCAAAAGCAAGACATAATGAGGTCTGCTCTCGTTGCTCCCCCAATATTTTCAGGCTAAATTGGAGCATGTGAAATTCAAGATGGGGTCAAAATATTTTGATACATTGAAGAAGACTCCTTTTTATATATACATGGATATGATGTTATGTTGAAGTACCATTCAATTAAAGTGAAATATTGCAGCGATGTTCAGTATAATATGCGAAAAATGACGTACAAATACAAAACAAACGAAGTACATATGGTGTTATGTTGAAGTATTCTTCGATTAAAGTGAAATATTATAGTGAGGTTCAGTATAATATGTGGGAAATGAAGTATAAATACAGAACAAACGAAGTATATATGGCGTTACGTTGAAGTACATTTCAATTAAAGTGAAATATTGTAGCGAGGTTCAGTATAATATGCGGGAAATGAAGTACAAATACAAAACAAACGAAGTACATATGGTGTTATGTTGAATTATACTTTATGCAATTGAATAATTAGTCTCTAATAATTGTAGTGAGGGTCAAGTACAATATTTTGAGACTATCGAACTAGGTAAAGTACATATTTGTACTGGTGATAAGATAGATATGATTGTCAAATGCTCATATATTTACAACTTTCAATGCATAAGTATACTTTGGATACTACGAATGATAACTCTGATTCGTTGAACACTAGTGGTTATCACTTTAATACTTTAACATTATTTTATTCATACCATACTAAATATTACACACATTTTTAGAGTTTTGGTTGTTAATTACCAAGAAATAAAAGGCAAATCATGGAACAAAACTCAAGTTCATCACTATTAGTGCAAAAAATAAGAAATCAAGTACATAATTTCCACAATAAAGTATATATGTCCTGAAATCAAGTATAAATATCTCTTATTGAAGTAATATCTTATGTATTTGTTCATGCTCTGGTAGTATATTTTCAGTATAAATGAAGTACAAATACAGAACAAATGAAGTATATATGATGTTATGTTGAAGTACACTTTATACAATTAAATAATTAGTCTCTAATAATTATAGTGAGGGTCAAATACAATATCTTGAAACTATCGTTTATCCTGAAATCAAGTATAAATCTCCCTTATTGAAATAATATCTCAAACATTTGTTAATGCTCTGGTAGTATATTTTTAATATAAATAAAGTACAAATATAGAACAAACGAAGTATATATGGTATTATATTGAAATACACTTTGTATAAAATCTCCCATATATCTAGGGGTGGGCGTTCGGATCGAGTAATTCGGGTACCGACCGGAGAGGATCGGGTTGGGTTTTTTATTTTTAAAAAATTGCAGATCGAGTACCCGATACCTGAATGAAATTTTGGGTCAGATATCGGGTAGGAAGTCCTACCCGGTTGAGTAGTTCGAGTACCCGATTTTAATTTATATATAAATAAATATATATTATATAAATATATATAGTAAGTATATGTATATTTATTGTATATAAAAATACATATATATCTATATATATCCAATATATATAATATATGTAAAGATACTTATTATACATAAATATATAATTTAAATGCTTATTATATCAAATATTTATATATATGGTGTGTGTGTGTGTATATATATTTTAAAAGGCCAAAGTTTGGCCACTGTTAACACTTAACAGTGGTCAAACTTTGGCCTTTTGCCTCTGTTAGTCTAACAAAGGCCAAAGTTCATTTCCTTTTTTTTTTTTCTTTTTTTTTAGACTTTTTAGATAATATTTATATTATTTTTTTTAAAAAAAAATCATGTCGAGTAGCTAAAATTGCTACCCGAAAAATCGGGTACCCAAAATCGACCTACCCAATCCGAACACCCACCCTTAGTAATATCTTACACATTTGTTCATGCTCTCGGACAACATGCACATGCTACCTTTTCACTCTAAATCTAGTACATAATTACCACAATGAAGTACATATGTCCTTGAATCAAGTATAAATCTCTCTTATTGAAGTACAAAAACACTGATATCTCGAACAACATGCACATGCTACATTTTCATGCTAAATCAACAAATAAAACACTTGAAGTATAGAACTTCAATAATAGAGTACAAATTTAGGTAAAATGAAGTATAAATGAAGTGCAATTTCAGATAAATGAAGTACAATTTTATAAAAAATGGAGTACAATTCCAAAACACTTCAAGTATAAGATGCCATCAATTGCAGTACAATTTTGGATAATCAATTAGTAGAACCCTTGAAGTATAAAACTTAAATAATAGAGTACAATTTTATGTAAAATAAAGTATAATTTTAGGTAATGAAGTACAATTTTATATAAAAAGAAGTACAATTTTAGAACACTTGAAGAATAAAACCCTAGTAATTGCAGTACAATTTTGGATAATTAATAAATAAAACCCTTGAAGTATAGAAATTCAATAATATAGTACAATTTCAGATAAACGAAGTACAATTTTATATAAAAAGAAGTACAATTTCAGAACACTTGAAGTATAAGATGCTAGCAATTGCAATACAATTTTGGATAATCAATTAGTAGAACACTTGAAGTATAAAACTTAAATAATAGAATACAATTTTAGGTAAAATGAAGTACAATTTTAGGTTGAAATATAAAACTTGAATGTTTTGTACTATAATTCCTTGTAAAATGTACTTTACATAAACATATTATATACTCCTGCTTTTATATAATGTGTACTGAAATGTTGAATATTTTGTACTACAATTGCTTGTAAAATGTACTTTTCATATATATTACCACTTATACTAATGTATTCTAAAAGGTTGAATATTTTGTACTAGAATTGCTTGTAAAATATACTTTATATAAATAGATTATATACTACCACTTCTACCACTTCTAGTAATGTGTACTGAAATATTGAATGTTTTGTACTGCAATTGCTTGAAAAATATACTTTACATAAACAGATTATATACTACTACTTTTAGATAATGTGTACTAAAAGGTTGAATATTTTGTACTGCAATTGCTTGTAAAATGTACTTTAGATAAACAAATTATATACTACCACTTTTAGATAATGTTTATTGAAAGGTTGAACATTTTGTACTACAATAACTTGTAAAATGTACTTTAGATAAACAAATTATATACTACAATTTCTTTTAAAATGTACTGAAATGTTGAATATTTTATACTATAATTTCTTGTAAAATGTACTTTATATAAACAGATTATATACTACTACAATTCCAATACAAATGATACAGTCCGAAGTTCTTCAAAATTCATCTCCTTCTTCATACCCACATCTCCGGCAAACACTCTTTTTGCTTATTAAGAAAAAAAATACAAGATGAAGAAAATGACCTAGTAATAACTGAGAAAAAAAACTGGGAAGAACGAAAAAAAACTAAGAAAATAACCTGAAAATGATGAAAATAAACTGAGAAGGTGGAAATGCGGTGGTCGCACTAGTGGTGGTGGTGGTGTCGGGCTCCTCATTCGCGCCGTCAAGCTCAATTTGCTTCTTCGACTTTTTTTTTTTTTTTTTTTCTTTCTTCTGATAATGAAAGATGAAGGTAGAGTTTAGTGTTTGAGAATGGAGATAAAGGGTGTTTGGTTGTGTGGATAGAAAAGAAGTGAAGAAAATGAGTGAAAAATATTGTACTTAAGGGTATTTTTGCCAAATCAAGTAGAGTGATCTCTAAAATTTTAACAAAACTAGGGAGCTCATTCTATAAAAATTCAAGTGGGGACTGAACATGAATTTGGAAAGTGGTTTTGGTACTTTTTAATAAGTGCCCCTTAACTATTCTCTTTTATCTCTATTTAGGGGTGAAAATGCAACTTACCCCCATGTGAAATTCGAATTTGTCACAAAATCTCCTATGATAAAAATGGAGTCTAATTAATACCTTGTATTTTTTAAAATCGAGTTGAACATCTCATAAGGACGAACACGCACTCAGAATGCAAATAGGATACGTAGATTTTGGTATGAATGATCTAAAATGCCCTTTATAAGTCAATCAATTGTGTGAAGGGTTGCGTCATACCTCTATATCAATAACAAGGGCCATAAAATCCCCTATGTAAAAAGAATTGATATATTCAGACTCCCTAATTTAAGTGCAACTACTATATTTAACTATTATTAGTGGATTTAATCCACCAAAAATCCACTACAAATCTTGGTCAGATTTTATATAATATATTATAATAATTAGGGTAAATAACAAACATCCCTCAAATGTATAGGGTCATGTGCATTTTGCCTTCCAATCATTGCAAATGTGCAGAACGATGAGCCAACATTTACCAAATGTACTCGAATACCCCCTTGTTGCATTTTTCACCAGAATATTCCATCAGAGATACTAAAGTACTTTGAGTATATTGCACTTTACCACCTCAACTTTAATAAAATGTGCATATAACTAGCTAAATATTCTAAAGTCGTACTTTTATCACTAAATTTTTATTTTTGTGGAATAAAGTGAAGCATTTTTATAAAAAATATTATCTCACACTAGTCACTTGTCAATATATGGATAGTTAAATCAGTTTGGAACTATCATATACATTCAAATTTAATTTTATGATTACGTTTTACTTAGTTTATGTGAATGAGATGATTAAAACTAATTTTACAACTATACCTAATTGATCTTTATATCAATGTAACATTATGCATATTTGTTAGCAAAGGATATTTAAATATTTTTTATTTAGATAGAGTAAAAAAATGAGAGATGATGTTGATACTAAGATCTATGTTATTTGCTGCAAACATTCATTCGACTAGCGTCACCTGTATTATTCTTATTCAAGTTAAAACCTTAAACCACTTACAATCTTAATTAAACAAATAAGCACAAATTTATACAAAACAATCATTTGATAATAACCCTAAAAATAATTTTTTATTATCTTATACACATTAATTTTAAAAAAATTTAACCATTAAGTTAGATTTACTTTTTAGATTATTCAAATTGACTGAACCAATAATATACTAATAATTAAGTAATATACAATAACAATTATTGGCAAAACATTTCATGTTATCCCACCAAATGGAAAATTATCTTTCTCATTCCAAAGTTTAATTGTGTCTATACTGTTGGTCCCAAACCTATGCCAGTCAACACTTTTAGTCCAAATTTTTTAAATTTTAACACTTTTAGTCTTTCACCATCAATTTCTATTAAATATTAATGGAAACTATTAAAATAGAAAAAAGTTAATTATTCACTCGCCTTGAAGTTTGATTTACTTACAAAAAAAACAACAAATATTGAAAAATATAAAATATTCATTAACTTTCATTAAAAAACTAAAAAAAGCTAAAATAAAAAAATACACAAAACCTCTATAAAAAATTATATTTAAAATATTATATAATTACATGTATTACTATATAATATAAGCGTCAAAGTGCGTGTGAATAGTACTACTGGCGCGTGTTGTCATTTTTTCTTTTTTCCCCCTATTTTTGGCTGTAAAATGGCATCGTTTCAGATTGGCTGTGCTTTATTGGTTTGTATTTTATGCTTCTATGGTTGTTTACTTTTTTGTTTTTTCTGCATTTAAGTTCTGGCCCTACAATCGAGCAAAAGAAATTGGGCTTTCTTTGTTTTATTTTTTTTTTCTTTTCCTTTTTAATTTGTTCTGTGAAGGCTTGTACTTTATGTTTAGGATGTGAAGTTTGATTTGTCTTTTTTGGGTGAGTTTGGGGAGACATGTACAGACTTATTGTATTGCAATTTAAAAGTAGAGATGGTTTTTTTTATTATTATATTAGAAGAAAAAGATTATGACATTTGATATCTTAGCAATAAAGTTGTGTTGCAGCGTAAATAAAATTCTAGAATTATGTATTCTTTTTAAGTTCTTGAAAATTTATCTATTTCTGTTTGTTATTTAGAATAATTATATTGATTACTTACTATTAGTCTTTTTATATTTCAAGTAATACGTTAACTAAATAAATTCATATATATTGCTATTGGTGTGAAAGTTGAATATGTTAGTTTATTAATAATTCTTCTTTTATCATCCAAGATAATCAGGTCTACTATATTTGATAACAATAATTTATTTCAATTTAATTTGACTAATGAGATATGAATAATATAATGAAACCATACTAATATTTTATTGAAATAATATTTGATTTAGATAAATGAAGGTAGTGAAACCCATATATTAATAGTATTACACCCGAATGTCATTTTTAATTCAACATTTAGTAATTTTACATAATTGATCTATATACTTTTATTTTTTGCACAAAGATTAATACATAAAATCAAATTATTTCAAAATAAAAATCAATAAATGAAAATGAAAATATAAGAACTCAGCTGAAATTTTACTTTCCTTATTTCTAATTTTCTACTATTTTAGTAAATATAACAAAAAATTCCAAAAAATTATAGATAAATGGTGTCTATCTTAAGTGTAAAATTTAAAATTAAAATGGCAAAAACACCTATTGCTTAATTTTCTAGACTTAATTTTCTCTATCTAGAAAATTCTCCCTTCTCTTTTTTCTAAATTTCTCTACAAGAAAAACTAAAACAAGATAAAAAATGGTGTTTGTCAGGATGTTGTTCTTATATAGGCAAGCAAGCTAGAGGCAAGTGACTTTTATGGGATTTTCGTATATATTTATATGTTTCTTGTAATTTTTTATTTTTTTGTAAATATTTTGGTTTAGGTGATTTAAATTAGAAAAGATCTATTATTTGTTTTTATTGTGGATCTTCAACCTTATATACAAGGATTATAATTAGGTTCACCGGAAGTTTACAATCACTACTTACATATCAAATGGGGTGGTTAGTATTTGTGTTTCTTTTTTCTATGTAGTTCTTTTTCTTATTTCTTCAAATGAGTGTTTATGCTCAAAAGTATGGCATTGTTGTATGTTGTATGAAAGAGAATCAAGGTTTCAAATTTATTGGATTGATGAGACAATATTCAGCTATTTAAAAAAGTGTGTGTGTGTGTGTGTGTGTGTGTGTGTGTTTATAGATACTATGTTGTTGCCTGATTCTTCAAAGTGTTTTGGTCTATAGGTCATAATTTCATTTCGGAGTAAGATGTTGGGTGTAAATATATAATTTGAGAGAGACTGATAAATGGAGGAAAGAATTTGATATAGCAATGCAATATTATAATATTTTTTTAAAATTCATACAATACAATTTTGGAATAATTTTGGCTACAAATTTTTTTTCACTCTTTTTCTTACATCTATCTCTCTCTCACACATACCATCTTATGCTATCTCTACAAAAGAAAACCTCAAATGCCCATATATATACACAACTATGGCGGCTAAGATTGCAATCTCATGATCACGTGGCATATTGTGGGCCTCAAAATCAAATCTCAATTCTTGGCATATAATCAGCCAAGTTGGCATCCCAATTGCCAATAATTCCACTACCATACACATTTCTAGGTTCTCCATTTTCCTATTATTATTATTATTATTATAATATTTTTTGGATTACAAATTACTTTTTTAACATAAGAAAGGTAATTTGATTTGAGCTGATGTTAACACTCAGCTAAGTTAACATCAAGTGAAGAACAACAACATAAAATCAACTCTTCAAAAGTTTTATTTTAATTTGTCCTTTTTCTTTTTCTTTTTTTTTTTTTTTTTTTTTTTTTGGTATACTTTTCTTAACCTTATTAATTCAAGATTGTTGGACTCCTTTCTTAAACAATATAGCTGTAATTCACTAGAGCTATATTTTTATTTGGTCTTCAATTGGATCAACTTGTTTGAAAAAGAGCTTAATTTAATATGAAAAGTACTGAGAAAAAGTCCATAAAATGTGTGTTCTTTGGTTGGAAGTTGACATTTGATGTGCCAGTGTTGTGTGTGTATATGTATACAAACACACACACGCACACGCACACTGAACAAATCCATGCTCAAGTTTATCTTGTTAAGCATGGCATTTGTTTATTAAATTGTCACTTTCGAACAGCAGATAGCAACTAGTAATGAATTTCATTGGACATTTCTGGATATAAGCTTGTTAAAATCATTCCTCAAATTGAAAATATTGTTGATTTTAGTACAGGACTTGTACAGCAGGGCCAAGAATTTTGCATATTTTAGGTGGAAAGAGGTTAGTTCATTATTATTCATTTGTGGTTTTGATTTTGTTGATCTGATTTTATTATATATTATAAAATGTTTTCTTTACTTTCTTGTTAAAAAATTTTGTTAGCTAACAAAGTGTTTACATATTAAAAGAAACTTGTTAATGTATTTTTTTTTATAGTTTATTTTATTCTTTGTATAAATTTGATTAAATGCTTCTATTTTGTAATTTTGTTTGTTGAGATTTCTTCATTTTAGTATAACGTTTTTGGATTCTTAATTAGTTTCTATGTAAAACGAAACTTTTGTTGTTATTATTCTATTGGATTATGATTTAATTATGTTCCAGCTTTTGAGTGGTAGTGAAGTTTTTTTTTTTTTTCCCCTGAAATCTTTGTAGTAATATTATTGAGGAATAAAACGTAGTAATATAATATTTTATTTGGAAATAAGCAACTATAGTATTCTCATTTTAGGTATTGGATAATATTTAAGTACTTTTGACATATGGTTAGGGAAGATAGCAGGTGCTATTAAAATTAGTATTTATATTATGCTATTGTCTTGATTTATTTTTTTAAAAATAATTAAAATATTAAAATTTTGTTCATTTTATTATTAATAAAATTAAGGATGTATGCAGTGTAGGTAAAGTACTTAATAAGTATATTGCTTAATCAAGCTATTCTTTAAACTTCATTTTTTATATTTATGTTTGAACCTTTGAATCATTAGTTTTTGGTGAATTAAATTTCGTTGTAAGCGTGTGCTGTCATTTTTTATTTTTATTTTTATTTTTCCCCTTATTTTTGGTTGTAAAACGGCATTCTTTTAGATTGGTTGTGCTTTATTGGTTTGTATTTTATGCTTCTATGGTTGTGTGCTTTTTTATTTTTTCTGCATTTAAGTTTTGGGCCCTACAATCGAGCGGAAGAAATTGGGCTTTCTTTGTTTTATATTATTTTCTTTTCTTTTTTAATTTGTGCTGTGAAGGCTTGTACTTTATGTTTAGGATGTGGAGTTTGGTTTGTCTTTTTTGGGTAAGTTTGGGGAGACATGTGCAGACATAATGTATTGTAATTTAAACTTGGTGATGGTATTTTTTTTTGGGAATATATTAAATAAAGAAAAGTGATGACATTTGATATCTTAGCAATAAAGCTGTGTTGCAGTGTGTATAAAATTCTAGAATTATGTATTCCTTTTAAGTTCTTGAAAATTTATCTATTTTTTTGTTATTTAGAATAATTATATTGGTTACTTACTATTAGTTTTTTTATTTTTCAAATAATACGCTAACTAAATAAATCCATATATATTGCTACTGGTTGTGAAAGCTGAATATGTTGGTTTTTCAATAATTCTTCTTTTATCATCCAAGATAATCAGGTCTACTATATTTGATAACAATAATTTATTTCAATTTAATTTGACTAATGAGGTATGAATAATATAAATCATACTAATATTTTATTGGAATAATATTTGATTTAGATAAATGAAGGTAATGAAACCCATATATTAATAGTATTACACCCGAATGTCATTTTTAATTCAACATTTAGTAATTTTACATAATTTATCTATATACTTTTACTTTTTTCACAAAGATTAATACATAAAATCAAATTATTTCAAAATAAAAATCAATAAAAGAGAATGAAAATATAAGAACTCAGTTGAAATTTTGCTTTCCTTATTTCTAATTTTCTACTATTTTAGTAATACTGTAATAAAAAAATTCCAAAAAATTACAAATATATGGTGTCTGTTTTAAGTGCACATTTTAAAATTAAAATGGCAAAAACACCTCTTGCTTATTTTTCTCTCTCTAGGAAATTCTCCCTTCTCTTTTTTCTAAATTTCTCTACAAGAAAAACCAAAACAAGATGTAAAAATGGTGTTTGCGAAGGATTTGGGTTGTTGTTCTAATATTGGCAAGAAAGCTAGAAGCAAGTGACTTTTATGGGATTTTCGTATATATTTATAAGGTTCTTGTAATTTTTTAATTTTTAATTTTGTAAATATTTTGTTGGTTTAGGTGACTTAAATGAGAAAAGATTTGTTATTTATTTTCATTGTGGGTCTTCAGACCTTCTTTACAAAGATTATCAAGTTTGCCGAAAGTTTACAATCACTACTCACATTTCAAATGGGGTTGTTAGTGTTTGTGTTTCTTTTTTCCATGTAGTTCTTTATCTTATTTCTTCAAATGAGTGTCTATGCTCAAAAGTGTTGCATTGTTGTATGTTGTATACAAGAGAATCAAGGTTTATGTAACACCCCTAGAAATTTTATAACAAGTAGAATTTTATTTAATATTATTTTTGTGAGTTTTATTAAATTTTATTCATTTTTAAATGTTTTGGGGGTTAAAAAAATAAGAAAGACTTAATTGTATCATCATTTAAAAGCTCTGGGGGTCAACATAGAATTATTTTAGGTCAAGTGGGCAAATTTGAGACACTAACAAGTTGTGGGGTTGATTGGAATGTAGTTGAAATTTATGAGGGTTTAATTGAAAGCTGGAATGAATTGTTGGGGGCCACTTTAGGATTTCCAAAAGTTGTTATTTATATAGCATTCACCTCTACCCCCCCTCCCCAATTTCTTCATTTTCCACCCGTGCACCACCCTTTTCTTTTTCGAAGATCATTACTGACAATGGCCTGAAACAGAAAACTAAACCAACCAATGTCTTTCTCGCCTCCTTAGGAAACCATTGATACCACATGCAACCTGTTATGACTAGTGGGCCACCGAAAAGTTGACCGAGATCGAGTCACTATGGCAAGTGGCTAATGCGGCAATGGAAACTTAGGTTTGGATGGTGTTTCCTGTAGGTTTCAGCTCAAGGGATAGTTTGGTGTGCTTGGTTCTTGGTTTGGACCTTCAGCGACGGTAGAATTGAAGAAGAAGGCGATAGCAATGAGTGGTGTCACTGAGCAATTAGAGCCAAAATTCATGTTCAATTCGGTAGCAAATTAAGAAATTGACTTGGGCATTGGACTTGTGGTTCGAGACGCGTCTGATAGTGGTGGTGGTGACCACCTCCAACGGCGATGCATGGCAACGGACGGCGCACCAGGCAGTTCAGAGACAGTTTTCTCTCCTCATCACAGTAAACACATTGATGGTGTTGGATTGTGGAGATTGAGCTTCGATAATAACATTTTGGGTAAAAAGTTGGAATCGGGTTTAAATCTCTGGTACTATTATTACTCTTACAAATTTTGTATTATGATATAAAATGATATGGAAGATATGATATGGGGCTAAGAATTGAAACATGAATGTATAATTATATAAGCCTAGTGGACCCAAATTTGTAATATTATATGATAATTAGATGATTAAAACCCTAATTTTATGTGATTGCGACCTAAGTGAAAAAAAATGGATTATTAATGATAGCAGGACTATTATAATCGATTTTGTGTAACATTGCAAGGTTAATTATATAATTTAAGGATATGATTATATTTCTTTACCAGAACAAATGTGATCCTCGTAAATATTCCGGTATTAACAGCTTAATTAGTGTGTTACTGATAGTGTTACCTATCAGTAACACATGAACCAAACCCTAAAATACAGTATTAATTGCATAACCACCGATTATAGACTGTTGTTTATTAAATTATGGTTATAGGGACAAAATAAGTTTTTGACGATAAGTTCATTCTTTTAGTTAGGTGACGAGGAGCAGGATCCCACAGATCAGTAGCTCAGGATAGCATTTGCATTTATGTGACTGTTGAGGTGAGGGTCTGTTACCCTTTTGTTTCTAGGAAATGATTGTTCTCTGATTTGTTCAGATATCTTGGATCGATTGAACTCCTTGATTTTACTTCTAATAAAATTGAATGTTCCCGTTCTAGTGCCAAGAACTTTCATCACCTTATCTATTATTGTCCAATTTGAATTCGTTCTATATATTGTTTATTTGGCCTTGTCGGCATATTTGAATTCATTCTGTATATCATTTAATTGGCCTTGATGGCATATTTAAACTACCCTATTTATCGTTTGATTTACCTTGTCTGCATACTTAATTTCGTTATGTGAATCGCAGATTTACCTTATCGGCATATTTGATTCGTTATGTATACCATCAGTTTAGCCTTGTCGGCATATTTGAATTGCTTTGTAAATTGTTGTTTGGCCTTGTTAGCAAATTGTTTGTCGATCATAATGTTATTTATACTTGTATGGAAAATCTGTATGGACCGGGTGCCAACCCAATAGAATGTTTAGATATCTAGAACACGCTGAGCATTATGCTTGGGCGTCTGTAATGCGCTGAGCGTTATGCTTGGGCGTCAGTAATGTACTCAGCGTTATGCTTGGGCATCTGTTATTTGCAGAGCTGTCATGCTTGGGTATCTAATTTGTTGCAGAGGAGCAAGGAGAATTTGATATGTATGTTATGTTTTGGGTTTAAATTAATTGCATATTATGCTTGGGTTTGCTTAATTCTGTTTGTACTCTATTTATGGAGCAATAAGGACGGAGAGATTTCCATTTGTTGAAATTGATAATATTTATGTTCTGGCATTTTTTGTATTTCTTGTTGAGATGTCATGCCAGTTGATAATCTGTTGAATTACTGATTCTATAACATATCATTTTGTCTGATTAGTATGCTTCCCCTCACTAAGTCCTTTGGACTTACCCTTTTTGTTACTCTTTATTTCTTCCCAGATAGGATTAAGAGAAGAGCATGAGCTACTTGGCCTGGAGAATCTATTTTGTAATAGGATATGTGATTATATGATCATATAGGTTCACATAATCGTTATACTTTGACTTAGAGATGTTGTGATATGTTAAGTTTGAATTTACGATCTATGGCATGTATATATTGTGTTTCATGAAATGACGCTTTGGGCTATGAATAATTGTAGCCTAGAATTAAGATTGTTCTTGTGTTTGAATGTTATTTGGGAGACTTACTACATGTATATACCGCACCTTTATAGCATCTTGTTTTAAGTTGAAGTTTGTTGCCATTTATTAGTCTTGTTGAAATTTTTTTAGGCCATTTGGTTATTTTGTACAATATGATTTAAGTCTAAATTTGGTGGCACGTCGACTTTGGGGTTGTCCTGAGTGGGACACCATAGAGGTGGTATCAGAGCCTAGGTTTGTCGATGACCTAAGCACTGAATATCATTGGGACTTATAACTAACCTCTTGTTTAGGTTAGTTAGGATATGAACTTTTGGGTATTATGTTCTATACCAAGAAGTAAGAGATTATACCTAGGATGGCCGACCAAACTATAATCTTCACTTTCTAAACTCTAGAGAGGACGTATTATCGCCAATGCATCTAGAAAACTGAAACCGCATGAGAAGAATTACCTAACCCATGATTTAGAGCTGGCTACTATCATTTTTTTCTTTGACAAAATGGAGACATTATCTCTATAGGGCCACGTTTGAGGTATACACAGACCACAAAAGTCTCAAGTATCTACATTCGCAAAAGGCTTTAAATACGAGACAACACAGATGGATGGGATTTTTTGAAGATTATGACTTTTCTATTACCTATCATTTGGGAAAGGCGAATATGGTAACTGATGCCTTGAGACAAAAGGCTGGAGTAGCTCACTTATTGGGGACAGGACCTTAGAAAGTTTAAGGGTAGATATCGTATCAAGAATGAAACAACGAGCTTGGATCACAAGAGCCAGGGTGCCACCTAAGTTGTATAATGAAAACGGCGAGCCTAAGTTAACGATAATTGGATATTGAAATAGAAAGAAACAATCAAGAATTCTAAAGGATCTAAATTCAACGCTGATAGCCGAGGTACTCCTCTATTTCAAAAAAGAATATGTGTTCCGGAAGAAATGAAAGAGAGAATAATGGATGAGGTGCACAAAATAAGATATATGATACATTCGGGATGCACGAAGATGTATCGAGATTTGAAGAAGTAATTCTAGTGGGATGAGATGAAAAGAGATATCGCAAACTATGTGTGAAAGTGTTTAACCTGCTAGCTAGTGAAGGCAGAACATCAGTGTCCATCGGGGTTGCTATAACCACTTCCAATCACTGATTGGAAATGGAAGCAGGTTACCATGGACTTTATAATAGGCCTGTTAATAGCCCGAGGCGAATATAACAACATTTAGGTAATAATAGACTAATTGACCAAGTCTGCTTATTTCCTGCTAGTCGAAATACAGTATGGGGTTGAAAAACTAGCAGAGTTATATATCAAGGAAATAGTTAGACTGCATGGAATCCCCATCAGTATCATGTCAAACTGAGATTCGAAGTTCACCTCGAGACTTTGGAAAGATATACAAG
Source organism: Jacaranda mimosifolia (assembly GCA_018894105.1). NCBI lineage: Eukaryota > Viridiplantae > Streptophyta > Magnoliopsida > Lamiales > Bignoniaceae > Jacaranda > Jacaranda mimosifolia. The sequence continues at coordinate 22,823,550 of CM032128.1, read as the reverse complement.
AACATCTGGGGACAAGGTTGCAGTTTAGTTCTACAGCTTATCCTCGAACGGATAGACAGTCAAAAAGGGTCATCTGAATATTAGAGGACATGTTGTGGGCCTGTGTCTTGGATTTCAGCATGAAGATGTATCAAGATTTGAAGAAGCAATTCTGGTGGGATGGGATGAAAAGAGATATCGCAAACTATGTGCAAAAGTGTTTAACCTGCTAGCTAGTGAAGGCAGAACATCAGCGTTCGTCGGGGTTGCTATAACCGCTTCCAATCCTTGATTGGAAATGGGAGCAAGTTACCATAGACTTTATAACATGCCTGTCAATAGCTTGAGGTGGATATAACAACATTTGGCTAATAATAGACTAATTGACCAAGTCTGTTTATTTCCTGCCAGTCGAAACACAGTGTAGGGTTGAAAAACTAGCAGAGTTATATATCAAGGAAATAGTTAGACTGCATGGAATCCCCATCAGTATCATATCAGACCAAGATCTGAAGTTCACCTCGAGATTTTGGAAATGTATACAAGAACATCTAGGAACAAGTTTGCAGGTTAGTTCTACAGCTCATCCTCAAACGGATGGACAGTCAAAGAGGGTCATCCGAATGTTAGCGGACATGCTGTAGGCCTGTGTCTTGGATTTCAGTGGGAACTAGAACTGATATCTTTCTCTAAAAGAATTTACTTATAATAACAATTACCAGTCTACTATCTAAATAAATCCATATAAAGCATTATATGGCAGGAAATGTCAATCGTCGTTGCATTGGGATCTTGAGGAATACATAAGTAATACTAATACATCTCTGAGAACTATAAGACTAAAATTAGCTCAGGAGACTATTGAGAAAGTGCAAACAATCAAACAAAGGATGAAAGCTGCTCAGGATCAACAGAAGAGTTATGTGGATGAGCAAAGAAAGGATTTGGAATTCGAAGTAGGCGACCAAGTGTTTCTCAAAGTAGCCCTGTGAAAGAATTGGACCAGTAACTTACTGTCCAGTACCCCCTCAAGGCTTGCCGGGAATACATGATGTCTTTCACGTATCACAGCTTCTGAAGTATCATCATAACCCTTTTCACGTCATTTCACATGAGCACATACAACTACAAAGTGATCTGACATATGAAGAGCAATCGATCGTATCATGGATTGAAAGTTTCGAGAGCTTAGAAATCCAAGGATTCCTCAAGTAAAAGTATTATAGTGCAACCATAACATAGAAAAAGCAACTTGGAAGTGAGAGGATCTCATGCACCAACAGTATCCCAAACTCTTCCAGTACTTAGGTAAAAATCTGGGGACTAAATTCTTTTAAAAAGGGGAGGTCTGTAACACCTCTAGAAATTTTATAATTGGTGGAATTTTATTTAATATTATTTTTATGGGTTTTATTAAATTTTATTCAATTTTAAAAGTTGGGGGGGGGGGTTAAAATATGAATAAAAAAGACTTAACTGTATAATCATTTAAAAGTTTTGGGGGTCAACATAGAATTATGTTAGGTCAAGTGGGCAAGTTTGAGGCACTAACAAGTTGTGGGGTTTTATTGGAATGCAATTGGAATTTATGAGGGTTTAGTTGAAAGATTGAATGAATTATTGGGGGTCAATTTATGATTTTCAAAAGTTGTTCTTTATATAGCAATTCCCTTCCCCCCTTAATAATATCTTCATTTTCCAACCGCGCACCACCCATTTCTTCTCTTGTTCTTATCAATAGGCCATTGAAACTTTGAAGATCGAGACCAATTCACGGCGGTGAGTGGCGAATGGGGCAAAGCAACGGTGGAAGCTTGGGTGTGGATAATGTTTCTTGTAAGGTTCAACTCAAGGGATAGTTTGGTGTGCTTGGTTCTTAGCATGGACCTCATGCGATGGTGGAATTGAAGAAGAAGGTGACAGTGGGAAGTGGTGGGACTGAGTAATCAGGGCTAAAATTCACGTCCAATTCGGCAGCAAATTAAGAAAATTGACTTGGGCATTGGACTTGTGGTGTCAAGACGCGTATGATAGTAGTGATATTGACCAACTCCAACGAGGATGCATGGCGGCGGCGGCACAGTGGCAGTTCAGAGATAGTTTTCCCTTCTCATCGCGATGAACGCATTGGCAGTGTTAGATCATGGAGATTGAGCTTTGATAATAAGATTTTTGGTAAAAAGTTGGAATCGAGATTAAATCTCATGTACTATTATTACTCTTACAAATTTTGTATTATGATATGAAATGATATGAAAGATATTATACGGGACCAAGAACTGAGACATGCATGTATAATTATATAAGCCTAGTGGACCCAAATTTGTAATATAATATGATAATCTTGGTTAATTAAGTTAATTAGATGATTAAGACCCCTAATTTTTATGATTGCGACCTAAGTGACAAATTAGATTATTAATGATAGTCAGACTATTATAATTGACTTTGTGTAACGTTGTAAGGTTAATTGTATAATTTAAGGATCTGATTATATTCTTTTACCAGAACAAATGTGATCCTCATAAATATTCCGGTATTGACAATGTAATTAGTGTGTTACCTATCGATAACACCGGAACCAAACCCTAAAATATAGTATTAATTGCATAACCACCACTTATAGACTATTTTCTGTTAAATTATGGTTATAGGGTCAAAACAAGTATTTTGACAATAAGTTCATTCTTTTGGGTAGGTGACAAAGAGCAAGATCCCGCATATCAATAGCTCGGGATAGCATTTGCATTTCTATGACTGTTGAGGTGAGGATATATTACCTTTTTATTTTTGGGAAGTGATTTTTCTTTGATTTGTTCGGATATCTCGGATCGATTGAATTCCCTGATTTTACTTCTGATAAAATTGACTATTTCCGTTCTGGCACCAAGAACTTTCATCACCTTATCTGTTACTGTCTAGTCTAAATCCATTCTGCATATTGTTTGTTTGGCCTTGTTAGCATATCTGAATCCATTCTATATATCAGTTAATTGGCCTTGATGGCATATTTGAACCGCCCTATTTATCGTTTGATTTGCCTTGTCAGCATACTTAATTTCATTCTGTGAATCATTGATTAGCCTTGTCAGCATATTTGATTCGTTCTGTATATTGCCAATTTGGCCTTTTTGGCATATTAAATTGCTCTATAAATCGTTATTTGACCTTGTCAGCAAATTATTTGTTGATCATAATGTTATTTATACTTGTACGGGAAATCTGTATGGGCTGAGTGCCAATCCCAGCGGAATGCTTAGATATCTGGGATGCATTGAGTGTTATGCTTGGGCATTTGTGATGCACTAAGCACTATGCTTGGGCATCAGTGATGTGCTGAGCATTATGCTTGGGCATCTGTTATCTATCGAGCTATCATGCTTGGGTATCTGATCTGTTATAAAGGAACAAAGAGAATTTAATATGCATGTTATGTTTTGAGTTTAAATGAATTGCATATTATGCTTGGGTTTGCTTTATTCCGTTTATACTCTGTTCATAGAGCAATAAGGACGAGGAGGTTTCCATTTGTTGAAATTGATAATGTTTATGTTCTGGTATTTCCGTATGTCTTATTGTGATGTCGTGCCAATTGATAATCTATTGAATTACTGATTGTTCGACATATCATTTTGTCTGATTATTATGCTTCCCCTCACTAAGTCCTTTGGACTTATACCCCTTTTGTTACTCTTTATTTCTTCCCAGATAGGATTAAGAGAAGAGCATGAGCTTATGGCTTGGCTTGGAGAATCAGTTTTGTAATAGGTTAGGCGATTATATGATCATATAGATTCGCCTAATTGTTATGCTTTGACTTAGAGATATTGTGATATGTTAAGTTTGAATTTAAGATCTATAGCATGTATATATTGTGTTCATGAGATGACGCTTTGGGTTGTGCCTAATCGTAGCCTAGAATTAAGATTGTTTTTGTGTTTGAAGGTTATTTGGGAGACTTGTACATACCGCACCCTTGTAGTATCTTGTTTTAAGTTGAAGTTTGTTACTATTTATAAGTTTTGTTGAAATTTTTTTTGGGTCCCTCAGTTATTTTGTATGATATGATTTAAGTCTGAATTTGGTGGCACCTTAGCTTCAGGGTTATCCTAAGTGGGGCGCCACAGTTTCGGATTTATTAGATTGATGAGACAATATTAAGCTATTTAAAAGTGTGTGTGTGTGTGTGTGTTTAGAGATACTATGTTACCTGATTCTTCAAAGTGTTTTGGTCTATAGGCCATAATTTCATTTCGGAGTAAGATGTTGGGTGTAAATATATAATTTGAGAGAGATTGCTAAATTGGAGGAAAGAATTTGATGTAACAATGCAATATTACAATGTTTTTTTCAAAATTCATGCAATACAATTTTGATATAATTTTAGCTACAAAATATTTTTAACTTTTTTTCTTGCATCTATCTCTCTCACACAGTCTATCTTATGTTATCTCTACAAAAGAAAACCTCAAATGCCCATATATATACACAACTGTGGCGGCTAAGATTGCAATCTCATAGTCACGTGGCATCTTGTGGGCCTTAAAATCACATCTCAATTCTTGGCATATAATCAACCAAATTGGCATCCCAATTGCCAATAATTCCACCACCATACACATTTCTAGGTTCTCCATTTTCCTTTTCTTTCTCTTCTCTTTTATTATTTATTATTATTTTTTAATTACAAATTACTATTTTAAAATAAGAAAGGTGATTTGATTTGAGTTGATGTTAACACTTAGCTAAGTTAACATCAGGTGAAGAACAACAACATAAAATCAACTCTTCAGATGTAAGTTTTATTTTAATTTGTCCTTTTTCTTTTTTTTTAATACTTTTCTTAACCTTATTAATTCAAGATTGCTGGACTCCTTACTTAAATAATATAGTTGTAATTGCACTAGAGCTATATTTCTATTTGGTCTTCAATTGGATCGACTTAATTGAAAAAGAGCTTAATTTAATATGAAAAGTATTCAGAAAAAGTCCATAGGTTGTGTGTTCTTTGGTTGGAAGTTGACATTTGATGTGCCTGTAACGCCCTCTCTCGTGATAGCCCCTAAACTGAGACGTCACTCAGATTCAGACTTAAATCTTAACTCAAAATACAAGCATTAGGCCCGTCAGAAAATTTTTCCAAAATTATCAGAGTTAAACAAACCTTAACAAATGTACAATTTACATGCTATGACAGATCCCATCATTCATCATTTCATACATACTAAATAGCAGTGGATTTCATCTAAAGCAAACCTTATCAAAGTACTATATACAAACTATAACTGATCTCATAATATTCAACATGATATATATATACACCGTACAAATGTTAAATTCAGACCTAACATACCACATCTCTAGGGTATACGAAATGCCAAAATTCCCCGTAAGCATATACAATCATTTTTTGATTACAAAAGGTGTTTGCCAATCAAAGCTTGTAGTTCGAGTTCATCACCTATTCCTATCTGAGAAAATCAATGAAATACGGGGGGTAAGTCCAAAAGACTTAGTGAGGGATATTCATAATAATAAGCAGTAGGGGTCTATTGAGGAAGAATCAACTCAACAGATAATAATTTAACAGACAATGCAATCGGATCATGAACATAACAGAATACAGGTATTAACAAATTCAAGGTTATTAGTAGGTACTAGCTTTGGAGTTGTGACTGTCGGCTCGCACGGCTAAGGATCGTCTCAACCAGATCAATTCAGGAGGAATGGTCCATGTCAATCAAATCAGTTTGAGATGAAATGCAGATAGCTCATTCGACCTAAACAACAACCCAATCTACGTCAAGAAACTACACCATCCTTATTGTTCCATGAGCATATTACAAACAATTGGAATACAATCGAAATAAAATAATCCCGAGTAATATATGTTGTCCAATGAATCAGAACAAGATAAACATATCAAATTTTCCTTATACCGGCTATTCAATCAATCAGGCAAATGATTTGTCAGTTAAAAAGTCAATCAGTCAATCAAACAGGCAATCAATCAGTCAGACAGTCAATTGATCAGCCGATCCATCAATCACTCAGACATATCAATCAATCAATCGGTCAGTTATATCAGCATGTCTCGAGCATAACAACTGTGAACAACTTAATGGCACGTCCCGAGCTCAACAGCTGGGAACAACTTATTGGCACGTCCTGAGCACAATAGTTGGGAACAACTTATTAGCACGTCCTGAGCTCAATAGCTAGGAACAACTTAGCCAATCAGTCAGTCAGTCAGTCAGTCAATCAGTCAGACATATAAATACGTCCCGAGCATAATAGTTGGGAACAACTTATTGCAATCAATCAGTCAGTCTTACTAAAGCGTGTCAGCTTGGTACTTAGTATATGCCCATACAGACTGTATAGCGCATTGCGGGTACCTAAGCAACCACTTAGCATATCGTGACACCCAAGCGGCTACTTGGCATGTCCTCGGTATCCAAGCATTCCACTAGGATTGGCACTTGGCCCAATAATTTCCCGTACATATAACAAGTGTCAATTAATAGTTTGTTGACAATGCGAAACAATAACAGTTAACAAATTCAAATAAGCCAACATGGCCACATAACAATGTACGAATAAACAAGTGTGCCAGCAAGGCAATAGACAAAAATTCAAAGTAATAACAGGTAATAGAACGATAAAGATAACAGGTACAAGTTCTGGGCACCAGAACAAAAAGAATTTAGAATCAATATCAAGAAATGACCTTCACAGGGGTGTACACATCAATTAACAAATAACAAGCAAGATTCTGAGCAATTCACAAATTTTAATAAACACAATGCGATACTATTCAAAAATAAGAACCCTCACAGGGGTTTATCACAATAACAGATAGATGTATTTAAATGCTAGGTTGGCAGACCCTCACATCCGTAGTCTTAGAAATGCAGTCACAATCAACAATCTACTAGTCAGCGGGTCCCAAATTCCACGTCACATAATCCAAAAGAATATGTTCACAATCAAAATCCCTATTCAACTCTAATAATCCTTAAAAAATTACAATTACACCATTAGCAATCTAAAATTACTAATTGCTCGGCTAATACGGTAATTTTAGGGTTCAATCGGTATTATCGGTACAAAACGTGCTAATTAAGTCGATCTTGATAAAAGAATAATACCATGTCCTTAGTTATATAATTAACCTAATATCATTATCCCATGTCAAAATAGCAGCCCAATTATCTTAATTAACCCAATTATTGTTACTTAGGTCTCAAATTCATGAAATCCTAACCCAAGCTAGCATATAATATGACATATCTGGGTCCACTAACCTATATAATCATACATGCATGTCACATGTGTTGCTTTCCAAAGCATAATCTTCAATATCACTATATATATATTATAATACAAAATCTTAGGAATAACAAAATGGTACAAGATCTTTAATCCCCAAACTTCAACCTTTACCCAAGATATGATTATTGAAGCTCCGGAACCACAAATTGAGAACACAGTCACGATCGTCACAACGAGCTGAAGATATTATCTCAGCGCCGCCGCCACGCCGCCGGAGACAATCACCACCACCACTACCAAAAGATACGTCCATCTCAACAAACACAATGCCTAATTTAATCTCAAGCTTCACTATCGGGAAACCCCTCAATTGGCTGGAAAATGCCACTGCACCACCACCTCCATTGTCGCTATTTTCTCCAAATTTCATCGCTGTTGGTGGTTCGTTTTGGAAACTAAAACCACTGACGTGATCCTTAAGCTGGGAGCTACAAAACCCATACCTGGGTCGCGTAACATAGTTGCGGGAATGCCACACTCGAGAAGCTCCGTAGTCATTCATTTTGTCCTCAAGTTTTTCGGCGATTCACCGATGACCTCGGGTTGAATGTGGTACTGCCGTGCTCCTGAGAACAAGAGGACTATTCAAGCTAGTTTAGTTTTGAAATTTTTGAGCGCACTGGAGAAGTCACCGATGAAGGGAAGAAGGTGGTCGTGGTGAAAAAGAAAGAAGAAAATAGGAGAAGGAAGGGCGGGGGGGGGAAATGAAATTGAAATATTTATAAAGATGACTTTTGGAAATTCTCTATTGGCCCCCAAAACTTTACCCCAACTTTCAATTGAGTCCACCCGAATATTGATAATCATCAATTCAGCCTCTCAAATGTTTGAGTGCCCAACATTCACCCATTTGACCAAATATAATCTCACTTTGACCCACAAACTTTCCAAAGGTTGGTCAATCAAGTCTTCTCATATTGCAATTCAACCCCAAAACTTTCCATTTCCTCGCAATTAAATCTTTCTTATTTATTTTTCGAGCCATAAAATCCAACCAACTAATTTTTTTGATTTCTAAATCCTCATTTTTTCAAAATACCGAATGTAGGGGTGTTACACACCTCCCCCATTAAAAGAATATGGTCCCCATATTCTCATCTGAGTACTGTTCCAACTGGCAGAAAATGAGCAAACTTTGTCACTCGGCCTATATTATCCTTTTAATACATTCTGCCAGAATTGTCTCTTCAAGTCCCAACACATCTTTGTGCCTCTCGGATGCATCGTATATCTTGACTTGTGTGCCTTATCTAATAATTCCTCTTTTGTTTCTTCAGGCACTCATATTTTCTTGCAGAACAGAAGAATACCTTGGTTGTTGGTATTGAACTCAGGCTCGTTAGAACTTCCAATCTTTCCTTCTATTTCATTATCCATATTTTATAGGCTTAGGGTTCCTCACATTTCACCCTATAATTCGGACTGCACTTATCTCTGCAATCCTATTCATTGTCCTAATTTTAACATAGTACTCGTTCTTAGGCTTTTGATGCTTTTGCTTCCAATAAGTGAGCCATTCCAACCCTTCAGCTCAAGGCATTAGCCACTATATTTGCCTTTTCAGGTGATAGGTGATGGAAGAATCGCAGTATTCTAGAATTTCCATCTATCAGTGCTGCTTTATATTTCAATCCTCATTCTAGTCAAATGGTTGACCTTTTTGAGTTAATTTAGTCGATAAACTTCTATCACGTTTTTCAATCTCTTCTAGTTGACTACCGCCTCTATCTTAGAGGGATCAATCCTCTATCCAATATTTGCACTTACAAACTTTGCATACAACTGATGCTCTCTTAGGGCTCTGAGAATCATGTGTAAGTGCTTTACGTGGTCTTTTTTGGCCTTCAATTGGTAGTACCCTAGCTTTAGCTCCATCTTTAAGAAGATTCTTGTCCCCGCAAAAGGTCAAATAATTCTTCTACGTAGGGTAGGAGGGTAATGAGTTTACTTCTTTTGGGAATACTTTCTAGTATTTAGCCCCCACTTCTATTTCCTTGATTTTAAACTATATCTCAGAGTTTGTTGATAAGATACACCAAGAATTCTCGCCCACTTTTTCTCAAAATCTTTCTGGTCTCTAGCACAGATATGACTGGCATTGGAAGGCGGTATCTGAAGAAGGGCGTGTTGGTATTGGTATCTCATCTCCGAGAATAATGCATTTGGTGCAGTAGTTCACCTGTGCATGATGACTATACAACCAATCCCTTCCGAGTATCATTTTGTATTTTTGGATAAGCATCTGTATGAGATTGGCTGGATATACCTCATCCCCAATCATCATTTGGGTGAATTCTGATACATGGTGTCTATTATTAACCTTATTTCAAAGGGATATTCGAACATATACTATTCACATGTTTAATCCAAATGGAATGGAAATATACCACAATTTTCTTTGTGCTGATCGTTGGAAAATATTTCAAAATATAGATTTATAGTTCAGATTCTGTTTTATATTTAAAGTTGTTTGGTAATTTAATTTTTTGCCTTTTTTTTCACAAATTTATATCAATTGTGTTTTATTGCAAAATGTAAATGTTGTTATCATGTTTTTTTTTTTGCTAATCTGAATGTTGCTGTCAAATATTTATATCTTCTATTTTTTTTACCTTTCTTAAATTATTTCAGTAAATTTTTAATATTAATTTACAACTAAAATTTAATAATCAACTAAATAAAAAATATATTTTATTAAATATATATATATTTAAAACCCATGTTTTTAATTATGTCAATGGACGCCTACACTAGTGTTATATATATAAACATATATTGTATATATAGACACATATACATATATAATTACAAATATATATATATATAATAATCCCCTAATTAGGCTATCAGTCGGGCGTCCAACCATGGCATGTCGTCGCCGAGCCAAGGGCCTGACCATGGCCAACGACCATTAGGCTGGGGACCTGTCGTGGCTATGCTCTAGATCTGGCCGGGGGTTGGTGCGGGGGGTTTGGGAAGGTATTCTGGCTGGGGGGCCCCAGGGCGTGGTGTGGGGCATGGGATGCATGGGAGAAAGATAAGATTTCCTTCTTTTTTCAAAAAAAGAAAAAAAAATGACTTATTTATTCTTTTAACTAATTTATAAAATTATTTTGAATATAACTGTATTTCTATATATTATTAAGTATTAATTTAATTTTATTAAAAATAGTATATTATTTATTTATTTTTATTTAATTTAAATTATTAATTTATATTGTAAAAAATGACTTAAACTTATATGAAAAATGATTATAATTATTAAAATACATATTTAAAATTATATTATATTGTTAGGATGGTAGTTTAAGATTTTATTTTTATTTTTATTTTTAAATACTTTAATTTAATCAATAAATAAACTTAATTATATTTAAATATGTCATTTTAGATATATTTATTACTTTAAAATTATAAATATGTAATTTAAAATTATGAAATTATGTTTTAAGATAATTATTTTGTTTTTATTTTATTTTTTAAATTTACTTATTTTTTTAATCAATAAATTCAACTTAATCTAAATAAATTATTTTAGATATATTTATTATTTTAACATTAGTGAGTATGTAATTTAAAATTATAAAATTATATCACTTAAGAGATGTATTTAATTTTCATTTTTATTTTTCTAAATTTTTACTTATTTTATTATTCAACTAGTAGATACGTTTGATTAAATTACTTTAGATATGTTTATGATTTAACTTTTTTTTTAATTCAACTTGAACTTAAAGATTATTCAATATTTAAGAAATTTTATTAATAATAAAATATATTTATATTTATTGTGAGTCATTTAAATAATATTGTAATTACACTCCATGGTATGAGAAATATTACAAATAGGTCAATGAACATTTTTGCCCAAAACATAATCAGAACAGTTATCTGAGGATTTTTTGGATTTTCATATAAAATTTTGAATGACGTTACCAAATTGGTTATTGAAGGCTAATGGTTCTTCAAAAATGTTAAACGGATCGAAATATTAGTGGGTAGTATAAGTTCTCTAGATTTATTTACAAATGAATCAAACCTTAGGGGGTTCTATATAATTAACCAAAATAATAATGTTAAAAATATTAATATTTGACGAAAAATGTGGGCTTTTTCATCAATTTTAATGGTGAAGGACTAAAAGTTTATAAAAAAGTTAAAATTTTGGACTAAAATTGTTGAATGGTATAAGTTTGGGGCTAACAGTGTACACACAATTAAACTTTGGGGAAAATGATAATTTTTCCATTTACCAAATTAAGAATTTAATGCTAAGAATAACATTTTAAAGTATCTTAAGTGTTTAAATATAACTATTTAAAACATTAGGAAGCAAAATGCGACATTTTTAAAATATGTCGCCTGTAAGTTGAAGCATGGGGCATTTGAGCACATTTAGGAAAGATTGGGTAGTTTTTCGCACTTGCAACGGTTAGGGAAAAGTGCAAATGTTCTTATAGATTAGGTGGGTGTTTGCTATTTGTCCTAATAATTAATATACATCATCTCTTTAGAGATGACAAAAGAGAAAAAGAGATTGAAAGGATAACTTGGACCATTTTATATATAAGCCTTCAATTGGTATTGTGGTGTTTATACACATAAAAAATTTTTACAAAAACTAATAGCCATTTTCCAATAACCATTCATTGCTCCCTATCCCAACAATCATTACCAATATATGAATAACCAAATCAAAAAACAATAAACTTCTATTCATTCAATACACCATCTTCATTATCCAATCTTCAAGTTGCTGCATTCTCTTCATTAACCTATTACCTGACAATTCATTTGCAATTTGTGGCCTCCTCATTCTTTTATTCCTAGTTTCTCCTTCAGTTTGGGGCAGCTGTATTTTCTCTGTTCTACTCTACAATAGGTGCATATGGACTTGCACTTACCACCACATGGCATCGACTCCAAAACCATCGCCAACTCAACTCCACAACCTGCCATCAAGTCTTGTTTAGACTTCAAACACTCAATGTCACCATCCTCAAAAGAAACCACCACTTCAATGAATGACACCAAATGCAACAATAGCAAAAATGGTGGAAAAAATGAACATGGAAAATAAAACTGAAAAAAAATTCCAAAATTGTCATCCATTTTTGAATAACATTGTTGAATCAAAGAATAAGATTAGAAGCATCCCATACAATAGCACAATATTCCCACAATTCTTAAAGCACTAATACATTCTTTCAATAGTACAAATACCCATTACAAAAATAAAAAACTAAAATATCTGAAAAGGTCGATCAGTTTTTACTTTCCAAGAAGATTGTTCTTTGGACCAGAAATGCTTCAATCAAAGATGATTTCTTCACAAGGAAGTGTCAAAAAGGTGGGAAAATGATGTTGTTGATTAGGTTTTGCTTGCACAAAAGTTTCCTTTTAGAGAGTGAAAGAAGGGTTTTGAATGAGAATTTAAGATTTTGGGTTTTTTTTTTTTTTTCTAATGTCCATTTGGCAAAGTGAAGAAGACAAATAGTGGGAGGGAAAATGGTACAACAATGTTCAAAGACTTCCACAGCACACTAAAGGGCGGTTTTGTAATATGTTCTTTTTCTAGCAGAAAAGTAAGTTCGGGACGAGAGAGACAATTAAAAAAAGTACAAGGTCCATATCAGACTTTTCACATGAGGTTTTATAGCAATTTCGAAATTCACAGAAGGGTAATGTGCATTTAGCCCCCATTTAGATGATGGAATAGTTTAAACTCACTATTAAGCATGTGGTTCGAGTTCCTTTCTTGTCAATGATTGTTCAGTTATTTGTTCATAAATGCAAGTGATTGCATGTCATAACTTTATAATTCAATGTTAAATTATTATTGAAATTGCTTTGCTGATATTGATCCCGATAGGTATAATTAGGCAGGGACAACCAAGTATCAGACTATAAGAATCAAATAAGTTCGATCTATGATTATATAATTAGGACATTCTAAAATGATTTAATAAATTTCTCTAGTTGTTCCAAGCGATCAAAATGGATGATTTCTTGATAACTTTTGCTGAGATAAGATTTCCAAATACATTATAAGTTAAACTTGTATTGATGGATAACCAATCCTAAATAAATAGATCATAGAATAATACTATGAATGACTCAATATCAAATACTAGTTACAATAATAGTAAAAGACTGTTTTTTATGTTTCAAATATACTTAATTACACATATTTTTATACAGTCAAAGAATTGGATCCATAAAAAATAAAATGATACCAATCTGGAAGTAAAATCATTAGAATAAACAAGGCTTGTGAACTCTATGTATGTCATCTACTACATATAACATATTCCCATTGGAATCGGGCTCTAATTATTCTACATGTTGAGTTAAAACAATTTTATAATACATCAATCTTGAATGAATATTTTATAGTATGTAGTTGTATTTTTCACATGCAACAAAAAAAATTGTCTAGTTTCTTAGAAGGTACACGAAAATCAATTAAACAACTTAATCAACAAATATTTTGAAAGTTCTATAAAAAACAAACTTTATAGAAAATCAATTCTACAGATTAAATGATTAAGCAACTTGATTTTGCACAACAGTAAATGGAAATTTCATTTTGGGACAAAAAGATGTAGAATTTAGCATGTGACCGCCAACTCTGTGAAATGAAAAGATAGTTTTGAACGCTAAGATCAAAGAAACCTATGCTTAATGAATTCATCTTGATAAGGAGATGTTAATAGTGTATTTATATGCCAACTTAATGAAAGATAAAAGGAGAAAATGAAGTGTAAAGTGAACCACTTGAAAGGTAATTTTGCAGGCAAACAAAGGGTCAAAACAAGTTATTTTATTTCTAAGTTATAGACTATATATAGATTGGTTGTGATATGGGTGCATGTGTGAGTGTGAGTAAGGTTGTGGCTGGATCAATTTGTTTTGGAAAAAATTTCAATTTTCAGTCCAAAAGCCACGACTCTACAAAAATGACCCTTGAATTGACTAGTATGCCTCTTCATTTTTGGCCTCTTAAGTTGCCAAGTTAATTTCCCTTGTTAAAAAAATGTCACTTCACTCTTAGCCTTTTAGGTTGCCCGATTAATTGCTCTTTATTAAGGAGTAATGTGGCCTAATTAAAATATGTCTCTTTAGGTGCCCATGTTAACACCTATAAATAGGACCAATTAGAAAGGGGGAAACATATACGATCACAATCATTCTAGCATACATACCACATGCATAATACATTGAAGTGTCCTTATGAAGAAAGAGTCTCAAGTTAGTAGTTTTGTTGTCACAGCCAATTGGAGTGTCGCCTTTGGCTATGAAAAAATCGTAGTATCTTGGGAGGCTTTTTGTTAGTGTCCTTCGAGCACCAATTAGGGGGTGAATAAATCCTTAAAGAATTTGTGGTTCCATAAGCCTTGATTAGGCTATTATGTATTCTGGTCCAATTCAACAAATAAGATCCTCCCTTTTCAGTGTTAGTTAATTTTTTTATTCCTACTTATAATCTCAATTTGTTTGTTGCTGCTCGTTACATGTTATTTCATCTTTTTATACTAGCTTATGTTCAGTTGGTTCTGTTTACACCAGCACAAGCATACACTCTATGCCCTTTATTTTGCTAACAAAATTAAGTCTTTATTCGTATTTACTTGTGTTGATTTGATATAGTTACTATGGAAATTTGTACATTTTATTTTTTGTGTCCTAATTTCAGTTTAATTTATATGTAAATTGTTTGTTCCAAACTGAGCCAATATTAAAATTCCCATCATCAATATTGTTATATCTATAAGTGTTGCTCTAGTTGAGATATTTCAAAATTAGAACTTTATTGTTTTGTGTCAAAGAATTTATATTGTTCCCCTTTTCATTTCAACAACAAAAGTAAACATGGCATCAAACTCTAAAGGAATAAATGCTGCAAACATCGAGTCCAATGCTACTGTTGGCGGCGTTGGTGGTGGAGCATGCCCTGTTTCAGTTGTGCCTTATGATGCCCCCCCCGTGACTCCTACTCCTATTCCAATAAGACAGGCTAAGAAGTCGGAGAAGATAAATGGACATGACTTCAAGAGGTGGCAGCAGAAGATGTTTTATCTCACCACTCTCAATTTGGCATGTTTTTTGCAAGAGGAATGTCCTCTTGTTGGCGAAATATGGACATACAAACTGTTGTTGCGATTGATGCATGGAACCACATGGATTTTCTATGCAAAAACTACGTCCTCAATGGCTAGAGAATTCTCTATACAAAGTACACAGCTCGATTGCTATGATAAAATGAGATGTAGGAACTTTTGGAAAAGAAATACAAAACCAAAGATGCCAACATGAAGAAATTCGTTGTTGGTAAGTTTTTAGAATTTGTTATGGTGGATTCTAAAATTTTCATGCCTCAGGTTAATGAATACCAGATGATTTTTTATGAACTTGCGACTAAGTGTATGGCTCTTGAAAAGGCTTTCCAAGTGGTGCCACTTTCGAAAAGCTGCCCGCAAGATGTGGGGGACTTCAAGTAGGGGTGGGCAACGGGCTGAGATCACTGGGTTTGGGACGACCGGGTCAGGTACCCAATTGTCCGGGATCTACTTTTTACTACCTGATCCCGACCCAATTTAATACCGGGTACCCTATCCCGACACCGGGTACCGGGTATTCTGGCCCAAATTTTGGCCAGAAAATGAACCCAGATTGTGGGTTGTCCAGATTGTTGGTTCATTTTTTGGCCAAGTTTGGCCAGATTTTGATGATTCTGTCCAGATTATGGGTTTATTTTCTGGCCAAATTTTAGGAGGGATTGACCTTTTTTTTTAATATAAATTATGTTTTTGATAATATAAATTTTGAAACGTGAATTTGTTGGTACATATAAAACTAATTGAAATTAACTCAACTCTCCAACTCCAAGCAAATTACAATTGACAAACACAATTTGCTATACATATTGGATAGAAATAAAAAATTACTCAAATCAAATATTCAAATTGCTCAACTCCAAATTCTAAAGTGAAAAAAAAAATCCTCAAACCATTATACAAATTATAATTACAAGTTACAACACCAAGGCAGCAATTCAACTTTCAACTTAACAATTCAAATTCTTAACATCAAGTATTCAAGTCATCCATTCCACTTTTCAAAGTCAACATCCTTTCAACCATCCAAAATTCAAATCACAAAAACAACTTAAACATGATAATTGATACCAAATCATCAACATTCACAAACAATCTCTAATGCATTCCCCCATTCCGCTCAAATGCTTATGCATCAAGGATGGATGTATCGGCCCCCATTTGTGTCAACTCTACAAAAGTAGCAACAAGATTAAAAAGAACTTAATAAAAAGATATAACATTAAAAAAAAAAGAATTAAATTAGTTAAGTTACCTTGCTCAAGATTTTCTAGCTCACATAAATCTTCCTCAACATTAATTGGTTTCGAAGCCGAGCGAAACCAATCTTGGACACAAATAAGAGCTTGAGCTACTTTAGGGAATAAGGAACTCCTAAATGCATCAAACACACGCCCTTCAGTGCTAAAAGCAGCCTCTGAAACAACTGTGGAGACCGGCACCGCTAATATATCATGGGCCATCCTAGAAAGTATAGGAAATTGATGAGCCGACACTTTCCACCATTTCAATATGTCAAAACCATCTCCACCCTCTTCACACTCTTCTTGCAAATATTTCTCCAACTCAGTCTTCCCTTGTTTACCTTTCTTTCTATTTTTCATCTTGTCAAACTCATCAAATAGATCATAAGCTCCTTCATCCTCCTCACTCAAAGTCTACCTAGCACTAGAACTTTTACCACTTATTTTAGAACTGGGGCTTGTTGGCAGTACATGTGCATACATTCTTTGATACTCTTTGAATAAATCATCAAATCCATTCTTGACGGCTTCTTTCATGTCCCTACTAGATGGAATATCATATGTTCCAAATTTTGAATACATTCTATCAAATGTGAACTCAATGAACTCCATCTTCAAAGTAGGATCAAGGATCACTGCATAATATAAAATCTTATTGATCTTTGTAATTGATCCCCAATATTTGTCATACTTTTCTTTCATTTTTTTGGCTATCTCCTTCAATTCAATGTCACCGCTCTCCATCCACCTCGAAAGAAGCCTATCAATTACACTTATTTCTTTTAATACGGTGTTTGATGTGACATACAAAGAGATAGAAATTTTCAAAGTGAGACGAAAAAAATACACAAAAAATTTCAACAACAATTTTGCCCTTTCCCAATCAAAATGTGAAGGAACTCCATCATCGAGATCAATATTAAATGCACGATCACTGTACTCATATGCTTCAAAGGCCTTTCTAAGAGACAAAGCGGCATCTAATATCAAATAGGTAGAGTTCCATCAAGTAGGTATATCAAGTGACAACATCTTATTTGCTTCCAATTTTTCAAGTATTGCACAATGCTTGAATTTTTTGTACCTTGCCGCAGACGCTCTTATATATCTAACAGCCCCTCTAATACGAGTAATGGCCATGCTCTCATCTTTTCCTTTCAAACCATCCTGCACAACAAGATTAACGATATGTGCAATACACCTCATGTGCATATATTTACCACCCAAAATCGTACTATCTGATCGACCATCAAATTTCTTTTTCAAATAAGCAATTACACTATCATTTGATGAATCATTATCCACAATGACAGTAAAGATCTTATCAACACCCCAATCATTCAAGCATGTAGCAACATCGTTACCCACATCCTTACTTTTATGGCCAGAAATAGGACAAAAATTCAAAATCTTCTTCACCAAATTCCAATCATTACCAATAAAATGCACAGTAATACACATATAATTCACTTTTTGAATGGAGGTCCATGTGTCAGTGGTGATGCAAACCCTCTGTGCATGTGTGGCAATGAACGACTTCAACTTGGATTTTTCATTCATGTACATCTTGAAAATATTTCTAGTTATAGTCCTTCGGGATGGCATAGAAAATTGAGGACATATAACTGACATAAAATGTTGAAACCCCTCTTTCTCAACTATCCTAAATGGCATCTCATCAACAATAAACCAATGGCATAATGCATCTCTAATTTTTTCTTGATCAAATTCCCATAAAACCCCTCCACTCTTTTTACCCTTTCCAATCGGTTGATAATTCAAAATATTTTGTCTAGTTGTAACTTCATGAGGTTTCTTCTTGCATGATTGATAATGCCTATCAAGCCCTTTAGTTCCATGTAAATTAGGATCCGCCCTAATAAATGTTCCACAATAATTACATCTTCCCTTTTGACATTTATCATTTTCACAAAAGAATTTAATAAAGTGTTCCCACCATGGTGACCTAGATGCAATTTCTTTTTTGAATTTTTTCTTTGGAGGTTCCTTGTCCTCGTCTACATTCTCATCAACAATAGAATCTTCGGCAAGACCCTCTAAACCTCGAGTTATAAAATCATTATCATCGTTGAAGCCATACTCTAAGTCATCTAACAAATTCAAATCCTTGTCAATTGGATTAGCAAAACTCACCTCCTTAGCCTTTCTTTTTGTTTTTGGATTACTACTTTCCTTTTCACTTTCTAAGGGGATACGTTAATTCGGTAATTGGGATGAGTCCCTGCAATATAATTAACAAAAAATTAATTTTTCTATACTTGATACTTATTTTTATTATATATCAATTTAAAAAATTAATAGATAATAAACATAAAAATTAAAAAAATAAGATAACAAATTGAAAGATTAAATATTTAAATTCATTCATAAAAATAGAGGAAAAATTAAAATAAAAGCAAATCATTCATTCATATAAAAACTAAATCCTCCACCCAACCAACAAACTAAAAAATTAAATAATTAACAAATGCATATATAATAGATAATAGTAGATCCTAATATACATAAATATACAAAAAATTTACAAGAAAAGTGAAAAACTAAAAATTTTATTACATAACAAATAAATACAAATAATATTAAATATTCTACCTAATAAGTACCTAGAGTGGCTGGCGGTGGTGGTCGGTGGCCGGCGGCGGCAACCGAAGAAAAGAGGAGTCACGGCGGGGGGAGGGGGAAGGGAAAGAAAATAGGGGTAGGGGGTGAAGTGCTTAAAACAGAGGCAAAGTTTCTGCCTCTGTTTTAAGCCTTCGATTTTTTTAAGTCTTTTTTTGGTTTTTTTTTTTAATAATTTTCAATTGGGTACCCGACCGAGCCCAGATTCATTACCCAAATCCTGGCCTGGTTGAAGAGAATCGGGTACCCAGTTAAACCCGATCAATCGGGTTTCAATTGTTGACTACCCGATCAGTCCAGGTCGGGTACCCGAAACCCGGACCCGAATGCCCACCCCTAACTTCAAGAACTACCTCAAACATAAACACAAGGAGATAAACCTTGAGAATTTAATCTTAAGATTGAGGATCGAAAAATACAATAGGCTTATAAAGAAAAACACAAGGGAATAGCTTTGAGGTTAAAGCAAACTTGATGGAGCAATGTCCATCAAACAAAAAGAGACCTAAGCAGAAAAATGATAAGGGCAAGAAAAAAATTTGAGGGGTCTTGCTATGTTGGCAGCAAACCAGGACATCGAGCCAAGGTAAGCTAGGTGATACATCAAAAGAAAGACTGCCCAATCAAATGTGATATAAATAGAACATCTATCTGGAGTTTTTAACTTGAACTTGTCAGTTGTAGTTTTTAGGTGAACCTGTCGAAAAATCCAAAATAATAGTAGGTGGACTTTGAGGCCACTCATCATGTCTGATTTGATCAAGGGATGTTTACAACCTATTAAAGTGAAAAAGGCGATGTTGGAATAGTGCCCCGCAACCAATTAGAATTGGCATGTTAATATTACTCTAATCTTGATTGAATAATATTTTATAAAATGACCATCTTCATCTTATGCTTTTTATTCTTCACTTGCATTTGGTTGAAACCCTTAAATCATACAACACTATGGGACTTGGTCACACATATGATGGTGATAATGAAACAAGTCTCCAAGGTCATGATTATAAATATTCTATGTCATACAATCTTAAGAGAAAGGGTATCTAAGATACGAATAGACTTGCACTAATGATGCATACTCCAAGGGGTCGGACATTTCCCCATTTCATAGGCAATCTATGTTAGACATGGCTATATGTTAGCGGGTGCTTGTTAGAGAATAAGTCCACTAAAAACCCACCAAGAGAATTCACTAGATAGCAGTAATGGCACATAAGTAGTAGCAAGTTCTCAAGCTTATGATAATGCATATAATTAGTACTTGGACTTGAGGATCCATACTAATGTTGTGTTTAGGTCCTCATGCTTTGCTTTTCCCTGACCACGTAGCGGGTCATCTAGGTTGACATTAGGCATGGACTACTTAAGCATGAAGTTTTGTAAGATCTAAGAAGGGATCCGTTTCCTCATTGTTATGAAGAATGAGTGCATCTCCTATGTATTCTATAATGATAGATTCCAAGAAATCCTTGCGCAAGGTAGTATGACAATTTAGAAAAAGCATTTTCCAAAGTTGAGGTCATAAAAGGGAGTCGAGCATTGGATATAGGGATATAGTGTCACGCCCCAAATTCAGGACATAACACAGGAGTGCCCCTAAACCGAAAGACTCAAAGACACTAAGCCTCAGGTCCAATAGAGCACGCTAAATTCCCAAAATGTTTATTAAACAATCCCAAAAATAAGTCATCACAATGAAGATAATTCAAATACTTGTCTTAATAATCAAACTTGAGTACCTAATACCTCAAAGAAAATTTCTGAGTCAATCTAACTAGAAACTTTAAACATCAAATAAACATATTCTAAAATACCAATCTCTTGTCACCATCCCCAGAACTGTTCATTTTCCTCGTCCTAAACTAAGTTATTTGCAAAATGGTGAATCAATATTTTATGAGCGACACTTCACCTAGTAAATAAATCTCTTTTTTCCTCCTACCAGATTTGAGCATGTATAAATATCAAACAGAAGAAAAGAAATCATTGAAGATAAGAATATTCGCTTTCATTTTTATTTTTAAAATAACAATTCAATGCAAAAATAAAAAATTATCTTATCAGAAAAATTTTAGGACATACTTTTAGAGTAATTCAAAACAAAAGTTACACAACTTATCATAAACTTTCAATTATTAATTAACCATGTTTATAAACTCTTGGGATTCTAATCGATTATCTTGGCCAAGATCTTAACTACAACACCTTTAAGTGGCTTCAGAGGTCTTAACTACAACTCCTTTAATTAGTTTCAGAGGTCTTAACTACAACGCCATTCAGAGAGGCTTTCGAGGTCTTAACTACAAAGCTGCTAAGAGTGGCTTCAGAGGTCTTAACTACAACGCTGTTGAGAGTAGCTTCAAAGGTCTTAACTACAACGCCGTTAAGAAAGGCTTCAGAGGTCTTAACTACAACACCGTTAGGAGCGGCTTTTGAGGTTTTAACTACAATGTCGTTAAGAGTGGCTCCAGAGAAGTTTTGCTATTGTAACCCATAGCACAGTTACGGAACTCATTCCTACCGACAGTTTCTCAATTATTCAGAGCATAAATCCTTTTTATTATTCTTATTTCAATAAAGAATACCACTTTTCATGCAAGATTTAGACAATTTTTGTTTTACATGCTCAAATCCTAAAATTAAATTTTATGCATGCAAAGAAATTTTTTATGAACAATTAAATAATTACAGACAGAATAAATCTTCAACAAATAAATCATTATAATTAAGAATTCAATATGCAAAATTACCTATTTTGATGCAAAAATGATGTAGAAAAGATATTTTCAATAGAAAGAGAATAAACATTTACTTACAATTTCATGCAAAAAACGTTTATGCAAATAGAATATTTCACTAGAAGGAAGAAAGAAATTTACTTACACCAAAATCTTAAAATCCCAAGTTTTCCTCGGATTTGATCTACTACTTAAGCGTTTTCCACTAGTTATATGACAAAAAAATAGGATGTTAGTACCCAAGAATGAAAATTCCTAAGGATTTTTAAAGAGCAAATAAAAAAATGGTATTTTTTACCTCTGCGCATGGCTTCTCTATCTCCTACTGTATGGGTATTTATACTACTAGGCTAGATATTCTAGATAAACTAGAATTCATATCTTATTGAGATAAGAAGGTCACTCTAGTCCTAACTGCTCAGATTTAATCAGATCTCAATACCAAATAATGATAATTCAAAGCTTCGGAGATCATTCTAAAATCCTAACCCTTTCAGGATTAGATAGTTACTAAAAATCTAAAATCTTTAACTTATCAAATTGGATAGTTACTGAAATTCCTAAACTCATGACTAAATATCCGAAATCCTAACTTTTTAATGATTTAATAATTCTGGATTTTAGCTGACTATTACTATAGTTTAGTAATTAAATAATAGGAAATATCTATGATGAATTTTCGCATGAAAATATAGTGGTACAAAAAAGAAGGTCCTAAGATTTCATATCACTCATATTTATATGATTTTGGCTAACCAATATGATTAAATACCTTATGGGAGTCAAAAACTATCCAAATAGAGTTTTAAAATGGTGGGAAGACCTCTAGAGTTATCCATCTATCCATAAATGCAAAAATTCCATAAAAATTAATTTTCGTCATATTTAACTTGATAATCATGGACCTAAACCCATAGTTACTTCATAATAAGTTTTGGGCTTATTTTCTACATTACTTATGGGCTTAATCATAACTTAAAATAAACTAAATAGATTGGGCTTAATACATCTAACAAGACATGGACCAAAGATTAATATTTCTTTTATTATAAAAATATAATCAAGGCTTATATTATATTGCTAATTCCGAAAAAGAAACCCAATCTTCTAAACATAATTTGTCTATCTCTGATGTTTGTTCACATGCGATTCATATAACTATGGCCCAAGTCAAATAACCTTGAATGAAAGACTAAATTTTAGTTCCAAAATTGATATCCATAGAGTAGCTAACTTAATCGTTAATATAAAACTCAATAAATAAAATTTTCATAAAATAATTGCCTTGATAAATTCTAGATCTTCAATAACAACCAAGCAATCTTTACAAAATTATTAATAATCTAATGTCTATATCCTCAAGATTGCAGGTAAAAATCAAGATAAGTGCCTAAAATAAGATCCTTAATAACCCCAAAAAAGAATTCAGTTTATATCCTATATTTATTTCCAATTAATATTCCGTAAATGTTGATCAAGTCCCAAATAAATTTGTATGCTCAAATTTCTAGGAGAAGAGCAACCCAAAAATATCAGTGAAAAAAATCAAAATCAACTAATATTACTTCATCATTCCTACCATCAAATATCGTATCCATACTTTAATAATTCCTATAAAGACTTGGGGTATTACGCATAGTTATAGAGGCTATTAGGGAGCTGACAAATATCTTGTCCTTTGCCTCTTTTCGGAGATAAGAGATAGAAGAACCGTATTTGCACAGTAGGCGCAAGCTATAATGGGTCATCAAGATATAATTCATTCATCCAGTTAGTTGGGCTCCATGATCTTGTTGCTAAACATCAACCATGGAGATTGGGTACTCTTCAATTAATAGAGATTAATTGAGAAAGTTATTAGTTTAAATGAGTTTAAACTAATATGAATATTTTAATATTCAAAATATCACAATGAGTTGTGAGCACATGTCCAATAAATATATGAGCCTATTGGGTCACATATAAAAGTCTAAGGAAACTCTTATTTGATAGGAGGGATTTTCTAAGGAGTTAGAAAATGAACTAGGCTTTTTGGATAAAGGAGAGAAAATGTTTGACTAATTTTAATTGGTCATTTTGGCTAAATTAATTTATGTGCTAAATTAATCAAAATAATGTAAGGAGTTAAATTAGGCCAATTAAATTAGGGTGTTAATTTAATTAGGGCCATATGAAAATTAATTAGTCAAGTTAACTTAACTCCTTAAGTTAACTCTAGTTAACTTAAAGAGTTAAGTTAATTAACTTAAGGAGTTAAGTTAAATTAACTAAACTAAAGAGTTAATTTAATTAAATTGGAA
Source organism: Jacaranda mimosifolia (assembly GCA_018894105.1). Lineage (NCBI taxonomy): Eukaryota > Viridiplantae > Streptophyta > Magnoliopsida > Lamiales > Bignoniaceae > Jacaranda > Jacaranda mimosifolia. Next base: position 22,799,194 of record CM032128.1, on the reverse strand, counting down.
ATTTAAGTTTTGAAGAAAAATCAAATGGAAAAGTCTATATGAATCATGCAAGTTGGCAAATGCACATTAAATGTAAATTTAAGTTGGCAAGTTTGCACCCATACATAGATGGTTTGATGGAAGACTCCAAAGGCTTCCATCCCCTCATAAAAATAAGCAAGTGGCCGGCCACTTGTGCTTGATTGGCATCCCTCACATTTTCCCTCTAAAAGTGTGGTATAATTCATGTGTTGAATAACCACACCCAAAATTCTTTCCTCCTCCAAAAACCGCCACTCTTATCACCACCATCTTCCTCTCTTCTCTAGCAAAGTGACATTGACTGAGAGCTTATCCTAGGTGTGTGGACTTAACATTGGATGTTCAACACTTGAGGAACTTAGAAGTTCATTGGTGAACCATTTTTGGCTGAATTATGGTTCTTCAGTTTAGCAACCAAGAGGCTGAGTTTTTCAGTGGCCAATAGGTTGTTGTCCTAGAGATGATATAGTGTGCCATATTTGCTGATTTTTGGAGCCTTTCAAGGAGAGCAATTGGATATAGGCATTAGAGCTTATAGGTCATCCATTGGAAGAGTCCTTGGAGTGACTAATCGATTCCTTTGAATCCTTTCATCAAAGATAATTTTCAACCTTCTAATCCTAATTTTTGGCATGTAGTTGATCCTTGGGAAGGAGAGGATTGGTTTTATGTTGCCTATTTTTGTTTTAATTTATTGGATCCCAATCCTTCTCCATCTTGCAGGCGAATCACTCTTAATGAGCAATTTATCAAGCTCTAGCATGCAGTCGTGCATGTAGTTGGAAAGACATGCTTAAAATGACTTTTGGGAAAGTGTTAGCACTCAATAATGTGCTTCGTGCACCTGATATAAGAAGGAACTTAGTGTTTGGACCAATGCTAAGGAAAAATGGGTTTAGATTAGTATTTGAGTCCAAAAAGTTTTTGCTTACAAAGAATGGGGTATATGTCGAGAAAAAATATCTTTGTGATGGTCTATTTAAACCAAATGCCATGACCGTCATGCTGAAAGATGTACCAAGTGATGATATCAATAATAATAAGTCAAGTTCTACTTACTTATTGGAGACCTTTAATTTATAGCATCATAAATTAGAACATGTGAATTTTGATACCTTAACTAAACTTTCTGATAACAACATATTTCCCAAATTAAATTTGGAAACAAAATCTAAATGTGAAGTTTGAACTAATTTAAAGATGATAAAATTTCCTTTTAAATTAATTGAAAGAAACACTGAGCCATTAAACTTAATACACACTGACATTTGTGACTTAAAATGGTGCAGCCTAAAGGTGGAAAGAAGTATTTTATAACTTTCATTGCTAACTGCACAAGATGTTGTCATGTATACTTACTTTTTCAAGTAAGAATGAAGCATTGGAAGCATTTAAGCAATATGAAGAAAATAAAAACTATTTGAAGTGATAGAGATGGAGAATATGTTCACCCATCTGAAAAGTTGTGGCAAACATGGAATAATCCATGAAGTAACAACTCCATATGTACCCCAATCAAATGTTGTTGCAAACTATAAAAACCAAACTCTGAAAGAAATGATAAATGCCCTATTGATTAATGTAGACACCTCAAAATATGTGAGGCAAGGCAGTGTTAACTACAAATTACTTACTAAATAAGCTACTACATAAGAAGTTAACAAAGACACCCTATGAAGTATGGAAAGGGCACCCACCATCCTATCAATATTTTCGAGTGTGGGGGTGTCTGGCTCCATTTCCCAAAATGGTAAAAATATGATCAAAAACTATTGGTGAAATCATTATTAGGTATGCACAACATAGTACAACATATATATTCCTTGTCTTCAAATCCAAAAGGATGATATTCATGTTAATACTATCATCGAGTCAAGGAACGTTAGTTTCTTTGAAGAAACATTTCCTTAGAAAAAGGATGACAAGCACACTTTAGTGAAAAGACCTCGAGAAGTTCAAGAATCGAACAAATAACAAACGAACCTAAACATAACAAAAGGGCTAGAACGTCTAAGTCATTTGGACTCAATTTCCTAACTTATATCTAGAAAGTAAGCCACAATTTTTCACTGAAGTGATGCCAACTCTAGAAGCTCCATTATGGAAAAAAGAGGTAAACAACAAAATTGAGTCCATCATGCAAAACCACACTTGGAATTGATGGATCTTCCTTCTGGAAATAAACATTTATGGTGCAAATAAATTTTCAAGAGGAATATATAACCAGATGGAAGTATAGGTAAATACATGGAGAGACTAGTAGTCAAATGATATAGACAAGATGAGAGTATTGACTACTTTGATACTTACTTGCCAGTGACAAGGATAGCATCCATTAGATTATTGATTGCATTTGCAATGATCAATAATCTTAAGATTCATTAAATGGATGTTAAAACAACATCTTTAAATGGAGATTTAAATGAGAAAATCTATATAGAACAACCAGAAGGGTTTGTGGCTCCAAACAAGAAAAAAAAGTGCCTAAGTTAATAAAGTCATTATATGGCTTAAAACAAGCACCTAAACAATGGCATGTAAATTTGATCAAGTTATGCTTGTGAATGGCTTTAGAATCAATGAGTGCAATAAAGGTGTGTACGTCAAAGGCAATACTTCCAAATATGCCATTGTGTGTCTCTATGTAGACGACATGGTCATTATGAGAAGTAACAATGATGTAATCAAATAAACGAAAAAATTATTGAGTAGCAATTTTGACATAAAAGATATGGGAATAGCATATGTGACCCTTAGAATAAAAATTATCAAGACATCTGATGGGCTAATGTTAACATAGTCTCACTATTGAAAAAGTATTACAAAAGTTCTTGAGTCAAGAAAATGACCTATTGAAAACTCCCATAAATGTGAATCAATGGCTTACAAACTAAGGATGAAGTAAAAGCTTAATTGGAGTATGCATACATAATTGGGAGCCTTATATATATCATGAATTACATTAGATTCAATACAGCATATGTTGTGGTAAGCTAAGTAGATTTACCAGTAATCCCGGTCAAGAGCATTAGACCGTTTTAATTAGAGTATTAAGGTGTTTAAAGCATACTTAAATTATTGATTGCATTATATAAGATATCTAGTTGTAATAGAAAGATACATTAATGCAAATTAGATATCAAAGTCTAAGGAAACCAAAAGTCCCCAAGTAGATACGTGTTTACATTAGGAAGAGGAGCCATCCTTGGAAGTCCTCGAAAAAAACCTGCATAGCTAGATCAACTATAGAATATGAGTTCATAGCATTAGATGAAGCAGACGAGGAAGCTGAGTGGCTATGCCATTTCTTGGAAGATATTCCAAATTGGCTGAAATCTGTGCCAATGATTTGCATTCATTGCAACAGTCAATCAGCAATTGGAAGAGCAAAAAGTGGTATGTACAATAGCAAGTCTCGATCTATCCATCGAAGGGATAATACCGTCATAAAATTGCTCTCTAGTAGAGTTGTCTCCTTTCACTATGTGAAGTCAAAGAATAACAATGCGGATCCACTTATAAAAAGTTTAAATAAAGAGTAAGTTATTATATCACTAAGGGTAATGGGACTTAAACCTATAGAATAACTAAGTCATCATAATAGGAACCCTTATCATATGACTAGAATCTCAAGAAATAGGTTCAAAGGGAAAAGCACTTATGGCTCGACGTATAAGTAATGTGGGTGGCCTAAAGCCTCCATCCTATTCCTGTGATGAGTAGATAGTGCCACCATCAAAAGTTTGAGGTTAAGCATTGATTTTAATGGCTCGTATATCTTGATTTTTCAAGTGGACTTGCAGGAGAAACCTCTTAATAAGAAGTCACCTATATGAGTAAGGACTAAACCGATCCTATGAGAGTTTTAAGGCTAAATTCTCATAGAGTACTCATGAATACCAAGAGTTGTTGAGGGCCAAAATGAGCATAATGTTGAACCATAATACTAACTATCAAAGGTATCATGTGTAGTTCTATTATCGTGGTATATACAAAAATCAAACAATTCAAAGCATCATGTTCACTGATTAGCAAGTATATCCGGTAGTTCTTACTAAGAAAGGTTCAAAGCCAAAAGCTACCTCTCCTAATGCGGTATCTCTTGAGCTGAGACTCTTTCGAGTGTCTTCATTTATTTGCACATCTGAAGAGAAAATTTTCTCATTCATGTGGGGGATTGTAGAATTTGGCAGGTGACCCACAAAGTTGGTGTGAAATGAAAAGATGGTTTTGAACATTAAGTTCAAAGAAACCTATACTTAATGAATTCATCTTGATGAGGAGATGTTAATAGTGTATTTACATGACAAATTAATGAAAGATTGAATGAGAAAATGGAGTTCAAAATGAGCTACTTGAAAAGGCAATTTTGTGGACAAACCAAAAGTCAACCTAAACTAACCAAACTATCTTATTTCAAAGTGATAGGCTTTATATAGCTTGGGTGTGGTGTGGGTGTGAGCATAAAGATGGCTATGGCAGGATCAATTTATTTTAGACAAAATTTTAATTTTCAGTCTAAAAGTCACACCTCTACAAAAATGACGCTTAAATTGACGGGTGTGCCTCTTCATTTTTGGCCTCTTAAGTTGTCAAGTTAATTGCCCTAGTTAAAGAGTGTCCCTTCACTCTTAGCCTTATAGGCTGCCCAATTAATTACTTTTTATTAAGAAGTAATGTTGCCTAGTTAAGCTATGTTTCTTCAGGTACCCATGCTAACACCTATGAATAGGACACTTAGAAAGGGTGGAACATATACATTCACAAGAATAGCATACATACTGCATGCATAGTAATTGTAGTGTCTTTACAAAGAATAGTCCCAAGTCAATAGGTATGATGTCACAGCTAATTAGAGTGTCGCCTTTAGCCGTGCAAGAATCGTTGTATTTTGAGAGGCAGTTCATCGAAGTCCTTTGAGCACCAGTTGAGGGGACAAATAAAGCCTTAAGGAAGTTGTGGTTGCACAGGCCTCGATTCTGATTTTATATAACAACCCTTATTTTTTTATTTTTTTTATTTTTAACTTGTTGCTTATATTAGCTTATGTTCAGTTGATTCAGTTTACACCAACACAAGCATACACTTTATTTCACTAACACAAGAGACATTAATAAATCTCCTCTTTGACTCTTAGTGTTGATGGTAAAACTTATTATTTTTCCAATTCTTATTCAACTAGAGGTTGTCAATCAAACTGTTGTCTTTTCACCGCATAAATTGCACCATTTTGAAATCAGTTCTAAACCGATCGATTGCCTTGTATTGTATCTCACATTAATAAATGCATGTGGAGTATGCATTTAAGAAAATGAACAAATGAATAAAATGAGAATATATGCACTTAGACATACATCAAACTGAACCCATTTGGAATCTTAATATAAAAGGAAATTGTCTAGTTCTCAATTAATATACTTCTAGAAGCTAAATGGTATGCATTCAAGAGTCGCGCCAAATCATCTATGATATAAGGATGCAATAGCTTCTATCACACATACTAATATTAATAAGTATGATATTACACCTTTAGGATTTAGAAGATCTGAATTGTTAATATTAACTGATATCTTAATTTCAAAATTATTCCATAAATTGATAGTTTAAAAAGTAATTCAGTCTTGAAGCGACCTAACACTACCTAGTGGTCCATATCGACCCATTTAGACTGTCCTTTAGATTAAGAAAATCTCTATTTAAGCCCTTGAGCAGTTTGCCAATGTTTGCCGGACAATTGGGCTAAACCCATTTAACTCACACAATATAAAACCTATTCCCTCCCCCACAGAACATAACTATAAAATCTCTCGCGGTCTCCTGTCTGTAAGAAACTAAGAATAATGTCAACTTTGAGGGGTTTTTGCTCATAATACTGAATCGAAACCCAACAAACGCAAAAATGACACTGCAGCAGATTCTCAAAGCTCCCACATCGCGTTTTTTCGGCGCCTCTGTTTCCAGCTACAGCAATGTCTTCACTCTCTGTTCTCCTAAATTCCCTAACTCTGGTACTACTTGCTTCTCTGATTCCGATTTAACTCTTGATAATATGACAGACAAACAAATAAGCGGAAAAGATGAGAAGACATTGTATCTCAGTAGTTCTTCTGGAAAATTTTGTGTTAGTTCTTGTGTTTTACCATCAAAGTCCCTGAATTGGGTGTTCTTGATAGAATTGGCAAGTGGGCTCGAGTCATATTAGTGGAAGATTATTGCCCATATAGTGGAGTGAGCTAAAGTTGTAATCTTGCTGAATGAATTATCTGTTTATGATGTCATCTGAACAACTAGCAAAGCCTAGCGAATGTTTTCTCTGTGTTTTTGTGCGTGTGAGGCACACATATTTATTGTTAATATTAATGCTTAAATTTCTTGTATTTTTGTTGGTTATGGATTTAATAATTTTTATTTCTGGTTATCAGCAAGATGGGTCGTGGCCTCCATTCGTCAACCTGTCAGGGATTTTACTGCTTCGATTTCCAGTTCAGAGAAGATTAAAGTACAGAGAAAGTAATTGCAACCTTTTTCAATCTCTCTTTTGCTCTTATTGTGATGTAATATGCATAATGTATTGCTACCATGAATAAAATCTGATTGTATTGCTTTATACGTGTTTGACCTTTCAGGAAAAAGAGACTGGATGAAGTATGTCTCGAAAGATTTCAGCAATATAGTCGAACATTCATACAGTCATGGATCACGCAGGGTAGGCTCTCTGGCCTTGAGTATCCAAGAATTATGGTCATTGTGGTATAGCATTCAAAGTATTTTTTTCATGCTTTTCATATGGAGTCTTATGAACAAAGGATCATAGTCTCTATGTGATTTGAAAAGAATGTTGCATGTCATACTTTTTGTGAGGGTGCATCTAATTCTAGTGCTATGCAATAGTAGTTGTTGACTGTTACGTCTCCTCTTCCATACAAGGATGCTTGGAGTCAAATCTTTGCTCATTGTGGCAGAAGACTGTTAAAAATTTCCTCTATTTTTTGTGTTTTAAATTTTGATGCAACCCAAAAAATTCCACTGTTTTGTTTGAACAGTTTTTTCCCCAAAATTGCCCTCTCTGTGCTTATTTCCGAATACTTAATATGAGTCTTTGGCCATGGACCGATTGATAAATGTACCATCAGTAATCATCTGATATTTATTATCATTTGTTAGGAACTAAATTTACAACTTTAAGTTGAGGCCACTTTATGTTATAGAATTTGGATACGTACATCCCAACGTACTGGAAGTCAGAGCCTTTTTTTGTTTATTTTTATCCAAGTCAATAGGTTTCTATGCTGTTATCTGTCTCACCACACCATAGGTGCTTGCTTAGTAGTTGATGCTAACTCCTTTTAAAGCTTTATTCACAAAATTTTCATTGCTTCTGCTTTGAGGTTGGAATCTGCAGATTTGCCTTTTTCATTTTCTCTTGGTTTAAGTTTTGAACATATTTGAAGATGGAAGTTAACAGTTGCTCACTTGCTTCCCCACATAACCTTTCTTACCACACTGTATCTTTCATTTCAATTAGGCAAAGTCTTCGTCGATGGAAAAGTGGTAAACAAATGTGGAACTCCTATTTCTGATAAAGCTGTTGTAGAGATCAAGGCTGAAGTTCCAAAATACGTATGTAGGTGATTATTCTCTCAGAACAGCCTCTATATGTATCTCTATTTTAATTTGTACTTCTATTGGTCGTTTTCTTTGTGTCAGCATTGCAATTTTTTACTTCTCTTTCATTATATACTCACAGAGCAGGACACAAGTTAGAGGCTGCTATAGAACAACTAGAGATTGATGTTACTGGAAAAGTGGCTCTCGATTCAGGACTCTCTACTGGAGGATTCACAGATTGCTTGCTTCAGTATGGTGCTTCATTTGTCTATGGTGTTGATGTGGGCTATGGGCAGGTACGACTTCAGAAATGAAGTCTTTTGACGAAGGGGCTATTTTGATTTTGTTTATCTTTCAATAGATAGGGCTACTCTATTTCATCATTGGAGATATGAAAAAATGGCTATCCTACTGTCATTTGGTAAATATTTTTCCTCGCAAGTGTTAGGTTTTCCTGACAATGCTGAACTTTATCAGGTGTCTGATAATGATGAAATTGACATTTAATTTTATTGTAGTACTAACAATAGCCAATTTGGCCATTTGTATGATATTGTCAGGCAAGCCGTTTCATATTAACATCACAGGCTAGTGATGGTAAATATATTGTGCACAAATGCCTATAAGGGCATTTAGAATCAAGAAAACATCTGAAAACGCAAATTCCTGACATTCAATACTCCAGAAGGTTCACAGTTACATCCAGAAAATTTCATCTAAGTACTCGATGACATGGTTGAGATGTAAATAAATTTCATAAAAGCTGCTAACAAAAGTGAAGATGAATCAGAACATCAGTTTTCTAACTTTGGGATCCTCAAAAACAAAAATTGTAACTCTATATTTATGTTATATTGCCTGCAATATTCTAATCAGTCTATGATTCTTGTTTCTGCTTAGGTGGCTGACAAAATACGTCGAGATGATCGTGTAAGTGTTATTGAACGGACAAATCTGAGATATCTTTCAGAACTCCCACAGCAAGTTGATCTAGTCACTTTGGACCTTTCCTTTATTTCCATTCTAACAGTAAGTTACAGGTGGCAACTCTTACATTTTTGTCTGTCGTGTTCCCAAAGAGTCACTTACTGCATAAAAATGTTCCATTGTCTTTCCCTTATTTTTAAGGAACTAATGTGAACTGGTAATTATTTGATCTTGCTGATCTCTCATCTTTTCCAACATATTCTTTTTTTCTCTCTGAAGCCAGTATCTTCTTTTTCTTTTTTTTTTCCCCCTTCAATTTTTTGTCCATTAAATTTGTAGGTCATGCCTGCTGTTGTTAGTTTGATGAAGAATGACGCCATGCTGGTTACTCTCATTAAACCTCAATTCGAGGCACGCAGATCACAAGTATGTGGAAGTATCATTTTTCCTGCTTGCTTTAATGCTTCTCATGCTCCTGGTATCTGTTTTATTTTATCAGGTTATGGTTTGGATGAATGCTAGTGGGAGAATAATTTATAAAAAACTGTGGCATTGCCAAAGTCAATGCAAAATCATATGGCTTGGCCAAAATCCATTGCACATCTTCAATCACACTGAGCTGCCATCAGTGCACCACAAGTATATAATAAGCAAATAGTTGTTTCAATACATGAGCCATTTCAGACCTTTCACGATGATTCTTAATTTAGGTAAAGATGGTGAAGGGTTCATACTTGAGCTCTCTAATAAAGTAGTTGCAAAAAAGCTATTGCTGAAAAAGCAGTAGTACTAAATCTTCCATACTGTATTCTATGTTAGAGTTGAAGTTTTCGTCTATAGTGATCAAAAGGTCAGTACTACATCATTCCTTGCCTGCTCTTTATCAATATATTTGATAAGTTCCCTCTGATAAATGGGCTAGGCTTCTTTGGTTTACAATATTTTAAACAATTTTCGTCATAGTGTGAGTCGTGTTGAAAATAATAAGTGTGTATATATTTTTTGTCTAAATTCTAATTTTCTGCCAGGTGGGAGGTGGTGGGATTGTTAGAGATCCTTTAGTCCATCAGGAGGTAAGGTTTACTTACCTTAATTACTGTCATGCTGCATTTATGCTATATTTGTTTGGTCATTTTGTGTGAAGACAAGATTTTAGTTCCAGCCATTAAGTGCAGAGGTATGCTGAATCCAATTATTGCAGTAAAAGTAAACCTTGACGTTGGGTGAGAATTAGATCTGATTTTTGTTACATTAGTTATATTGCTTCAACACCAGATTTATTCAAATCCTCTTTTGGTACCATGCTTGGTGGTATTTTCCTTGCTTATTCGTTGTACATTTATCTCCCATTTCTTTTCACCCCATATGCATAGGTGCATATCACCTTCTAGCTAGATGAACCATTTTGTATAAATAATAAAGATCTGATTACTGGTTTTGTTCTTCTGTCCTCTGCTTGGAAATTGAGAAGAGAAAGCAACTGAATTACTGAAACTCTACTATATGGTGTTCTTTCTATTTTGTGTTTGGCATTTTAGGTTCTTGCAAAGATCATAAATGGCGTACAAGATTTCGGGTTTCAATGCAAAGGCTGGATCGAGTCTCCCTTGAAGGGGGCTGATGGGAACAAAGAGTTTCTGGCTTGCTTCAGCTGGACAGCCGTTAAAGATGCAGATATCTCAGTTGCTAATGCAGATATTGCTAAACTGCATAGGGGTATAGAAACCAACCACCAGTAGTGTGACACCAATGCAATATACACAATGCTTTTGTCAGTGAAAGTCTGGCTATTTATTACGGCAGAACATAATGTCTAATTACATTTGTTTCTTCAAGTGCTTTAAGCTATAGAGAAAAATAGATTTAGATGGATGAATTTGTAGAAAGTCTCCGCGGAACTTATTTCTTAATATCATCATTCTTTCAAGTAGTTGCCTGAGCTGAGTTTATCTCATTGCAAGCTCTTGTTGACAATTAATTGTTGGTGTCAATGGTGCATTGAGAGCAAGGAAAAAAAGGCTAGTAATATAGACTACAAAAAATGTAGAGCATATAACAATGGAATCGGACAGGAAAATTAATGAAAAGAAAAATGACAAACAACCAAAAGAATTAAAATGGCCTTTGACTTGGTAAGAAAATGTTGACAGATTTTACAAGTATCAGTTAATTCAAGATTGAACATGGCAAGATCATATGTTTAAACAAAATACTGTACATCACTAAGTACCAGGAAATTTCGGTGTCTTAAAAGGAATTTTAAGGACCAAACAACTGCCCAACTACTGGGAACACATTATAGAACATCAGTATTATGTACCAACAATATTGAGCATCTGAAAAGGAATTTTAAGACCAAAGACCTGCCCAACTACTGAAAACCATGAAACCAGATATTTCTCTACAGGTATTCCATGTTGAGCAACCGAAGCATCACTGCTTAAGAGTAGCTTCATCCATTCACTTGTCCCACAAGGATGCAATGTATACCATGGTCGATTCAATTGGGGGTGCTCCTACAATTCATATCCAAAAATACCTCAATTTGCATATCAAAGATTAAAAAAATTTACCTGCAAACAGTTTTAGCTGCCATAGTTCATCCTATAGCAAAGATCAAGTCCTGTTTGAGGAGCTTAGCAATTTAAATCAAGAAAACAAGTTCCTGATTATTTCTGAAGCCAAGAATTAACTAAATCTCTGGAAACAATCATGATACAAATTAGGTCACAATCACAATTTTTGAGATTCGGGAAATTTGGTGAAAGAAAAAGCAGCATGCTTCTCTCCATAAGCAGTAAAAGGAAACTGTGCTTCACATGAAAAAATAAATCACAATAATGAGGCATGAAGAGAAATTCACCTCCTGAGTTATAAATGTCCACTTGTGTCTGATTAGCAGTTGTGCTGAGTTAACTGGGATATCTTTTTCAATGTCCTCTAACAACAGAGGCTGCCCATCTGCAGAGTTGCAACAATAAATTGATCAAGTCTATTTATTTATCATATCTCCAACACCACAAAAATTGATGAAAAAATCAATGTCAATAACTTTGGCAAATTTCAGCAAGTAAAAAAGTCAATCCTGAACAACACTACAGTAATGATGCATGGTTGCTGCTCCAAAAATAATATTCAACAAGTCAGTAATCTGTATTAACTAATTTTCTGCAATGAAGTTCATCTGCTAACTCAAATTAATTCTAACATGTTACAATCCCTAAGAGTTACATAAGGTCTACATTATTGATCACTGGAATGAACTTCAAATGTTAGTTTCATGGTGTTAAATAATTTCATTTACACACATACATATCATGGATAAACCGCAGACTATCTCATGATACAACACAAAAAAACTTCCATGGAGTTGCACCACTACTACCTATAATTAAGTGATTTATGTAAATTGATACGACATTCATGACTTGTAAACTATAAATGCAGGTTTTTTGTTTTCACTAATTTTGTCAGGTGCATGCATCCATTTATAGATGAATAAAAGTTGATTAACATCTCATAAATGCAACAACAAAGTTTGCACAACCCGCCACTTCCTATAGGCTATAACCAAGTTTCAATAAAATTGAAAATACATGTTCACCAGATTCTAGCTCGAATTAATGATGTTCAAATTCTAAAGAAATTGGAGCATTCTCTTCAGTTTTACCGAGCATGGCATGGATTCCCTCCTATCCAACTTTTCATATGTTCATGCCTAAGGACTGTAATTACTAATAAGGAATTAAATATAGTCATGCTTTTCTAAAAGTAATGTACAAATGACAAAAACTAAACAATTCATAGATCTAATAGTCAATATCTTTTTCTCCAAGTTCACTAATTACTAAATTTAGCACTAATAGTTTTCCCTCCAAGTTCACTAGTTACAATAATCTAGAAAAGGTAACAAAAATTAGCATCAATGCTGTAGACAAAGAAGAAAGAGACATCATTATAGAATTAGCAATCTATCCAGATTTTTGCACATGCTATTTTTAACATAATTGGCTCATACATATTTAAAAAATCAGTGGATTCTGTTTCTAGAACAGAGGAACAAAGAGTCAACTTGCCACTGCAGTAAGCACGAAAATATAGCACTGGGACTCTATAAGAAGCACTATAAACAGCATGAAAGTCGTAGCGGTGTTCTCCAGGACCATCATTATGAACCTAGCAGGAAAAAGAAACCACCAGTTGAAAAAAATAAATATATTCCCTTGCCATTAGATAATGTAAATAAACTACTTTACAAAACCACTAATCTGTTATTTTGCAAGTGAAATTATTCAAGGACATAATAATTGCCCAAGGGCAGTACACAAAAAAATATATCAATGCAAGCCACCAGAGTCCAGAAATGTGACTTTTTCAAGATTATATTGTTTACAGCTTGAGAAATTTGAGGGAAATAGCTGGTAATGAAGTATATAAGATAGAAGTAAATTTTGTAAAGCACATGCTATCCATAGTTATTATAAGCAAGAGGCAAGAGGCAGGCTAAAGGTACTTTTTTAAGGCAAGAGGCGGGTGACCAAAAGGCAAATGTGCGACAATTAAGAAAAAATAATTAAAACATATATATAGAGTACAATAAATTAAGTTAAGTTAAATATACTGAATATTAACATAGTAAACATGTTTAGTATTAAATTACCAAATTAAATTAAATATATTAAGTATTAGTTTAAGTATGAATATGTTAAACAAACTGAAAAAAAATATAACATGTCTGTTTGAAAAAAGAACATAAAACAAAAACCAAAATAAGAAAAGGAGAGAGAAGAAGAGAAGAGAAAAGAATAAAAGATAGAAGACAAACAAAAGAAGAGAAGAGAGAAAAAATGTTTAGAATGTTGCTGTAACAAAAACCAAAAGAAGAATCAGAGAGAGAAGACGAGATTAGAAGTGAAAAGAGCATAGATAAGAGAGAAAAAATGGAATAGAGTAGAAAGAAGATAGAAGAGAACCTGAAGTCAAGGTCATCAGAATCGAGGTTTGGAGGGAATGCCTTGGTTGCTGAGAAAGGTTAGGGTGCTCCTTTGTTTTGGGCTATTTGTCACAAGAAGTCAGGATTTCTTCTCCAAGGCGCATTTATTATTATTATTATTAAATTGGCTGATGTGACGAAAGCGACTAAGGCGGTCGCCTCATCTCGCCTTATGGTAATCGGCTGGCTTGGGAAGGAAGACAAGACGTGGTGTCGCCTCACCTCACCAGAAAGGCGACCACCTTTCGTAATTATGATGCTGTCTATTTCTATTTTGAAATTGATAGTTTGGTCAACAAGAGTAACCTGATATATTTTTAACGAGATAAGCTTAAGTTAAGATTACAAAATATTATGAATTCACAGTCACCAAAAGCACCTGATATCTCTCAAATTCTAATTAATATTTACCTAGTTCGTTGCTAATCAAAATCATTTTTGCAAACACAGTTAATGCTGTTAACTGTTAAGACTAACATGATTTAACATTTTAAAACATCATGCAGTCAAACAAAATGAGGAGAATACTAAGACATTTTTTCTCCTTCAATTAAGGTTCCAATTGTTTGTTGGACATTTCACCCAATTGACGGATCAAAGATCTTTCATGCATTGCTTTCCTACTAAATAAGATGGAATATGATAAAGAAGTTTTGTTTGTTGATCAATGTCAAAAGTCATATTCCTGAGAAAGAGTCATCCTGAGTGATCTGCTTCATAAAGTAAGGAACTGAACCAAGGAAGATACAGAAATACTGGGCGCATCTGAACATAGTCAAATGTAAATGCCAAAGCACAGCAATGTGACTAGAAGGATGCAAGGATATATATATTTAATAAAGAGTTTAGGGCACCAAACAAATAGCTTAGCTAGCAAAAAGTTAGCATTTATGGATAGGAAAGATAATATACAATCTATGCAGCTGTACAACAATTGATGTATGGGATGATATGCATATACTGTCTTCTAAAGTTCCAGTGAGCTAATATATTAGCAAGTCTTCTGCCCCTTCCTATCCAGTGCTAAGCTGTGTCCAGAAAAATGGAAATTAAATGGTTCTCAGTCTTATTTAAGAGAAATAAAGTTAATAGCTTCCCCTTTTGTTGCATTTGCTGAGGCTATTCAGTCATCATACAATCATAATAGTTGTTAAAACCAGAAATTGACAACTAATAGATAATATCAACCTGATTCTCTAAAATTATACAGAGTTTCCTCAAATCATTTGGTCCAATATAATTCTTTAAGGATAAAATAGAATCTTATTGCTCATACAAAGAATGATACCATAGTAAGGCATCCCATCTAATTATACAAAGGTCATAAGTCATAACTATGGCCAGTCCGAGCAAGACTAATCTATGAAAGTACATCTCAGGAAATCAATTCCAAAAGCATCAGAAATAGATGTCCAGATATTAGGGATCACTTCCCTGCAAAACAGGTATAACTTCCTGTAAGACGTTTGCCACTTGTTCTAAGTTTGGAATCCCAGTGATTCCTCTCACTTTATAGGCAATTATAGGCTTGTCGCCTCCATGGGTAACTTCCCTTATTGATCCATGTACTTTCAATATGCCAAAGTTTCTATCTTAGAGCAACATGAAGGTCAAAATCTTCTTACTTACTGATACAGGTAAACTTAGCAGGGATGCAATGAACTGAGAGGACAAGCTAACCCAGAATTGTGAAATGCCTTCAAATTTGACAAGCTGAACCTAGTTTTTTTATCACAAATTTCACAATCTTCATACCAGCAAAACCTGAGGAAAAGGGGTAGAAATGCTTATTACTATAGCAGTATCAACGAACTCATCATCATGTTCAATACTGCAGTCATCTTTCTCTATCTGAGCGCCTTTGTGATGATCTTCCTACCAAACAAAAATTGAAAGAACAACAAAGATCACGTTTTTAATCTTTTCTCTTATAAGGCATCAAATAATTGACGAAAATCTTGTTCAATCTTTTCATTTGATAAAAACTCATCACAAGAAAAATAAACCCACCTCAGATAACCCGGGAAGAATCACATTTTCCATAGATAAGTATCCCTCCTTCAAAAAAATTAATAATGACAATCAGAACAAGCAATCAATTGATACAAGTAACCAGTCGACGAGAGCATGTTAGAGAAATTTGACAAATTTTTACTTGCTTATCATGGGAAATCCAGGGTCGTTTTGGAGAAGGAATCCACGACCACTGAGGAAGAGAGGAGTTGAATTTTCTCCATTGCTCGGAAAAAGCACAAGCGGCAATGTAGAATTCAGTAGGAGAAAGGGTGCCATCCCAAGATTCTACCATTACAACGTCAAATAACAAAAAGGGAAAATCCCACTAAATTGATTATGGGACGATGAGTTCTATGAACAGAGGAATTTTGGATTTTCCCACCAGGCAAACTCTTTTCTCCCTTTTTTTTTTTTTTTTTTTTTTTTTTGCCCTTTTTTCTTTTGCCCTTTTTTGGATAATTAGCCGATATTACTCTGGCTACCTCCAGTCTGGCTATGATACACGGACACGGAGACGGACATAGCAACACATACACGACACGACACGACACTAGGGCTGTCAATGGATCGGATTTTAATCCGAATCCAATCTGAATTCAATATAAATTTTAAGATTTTTATCCGATTAAAATATTCGATGAATCAGATCCGATTATAAATATTCAAAATTCGAAATAAGTGGATTGGATATGGAATTAGGCAATTCGATCCGTTAAAGATTCGAATCCGAATCTTAATATTTTTTATTAAATTAATACTTTTATATATAATATTAATAAATATTTTAAAATAAAATCTATATATTATATTGACCCAATATCTATATTATACTATTAATATTGAGTTTTTAACCTAAAAAATAAGAAGGATATTGATAAAATATCAAATATAGTAACATATAATAGTTTATCTGTATATTAATATAATATGAAAAATGGGTTTAGTATTCAAATATTTAACTTTTTGACTAATATATAATACAAAGTTGTTAAAAATTCAAATATGACATATATTTACTTTATAAATATAATATTTTTATAAAATTTAAAAGGAAAAAAAAAAAGAAAGGAAAAAAATAAAATCGGGTCGGATTTTTTAATCGAATTTCGGATATCCATCGGATTCGAATATGATACTAATTAACAAAGATCCTATCGGATTTCGGATCGGATTCGGATATGACTTTTGTTAGTCGGATTCGGATTCGGATATGGCAGATCGGATCCAAATTCGACCCGTTGACAGCCCTACACGACACCGTCATAATACATATTAAATTTTAAAATTTTATACGATTATCATAATATATAAAATTATATATAAATAAGTATTCATTAATTATATTAATGCATGTAATATAAAATATATATAAAAAAACAAAAAAAATCAACATTAAATATTAAATAAATATATTTTAAATTCAAATAAATGACGAATTCCTAAATAGGAATAAGTATTACACTCATGTAAATATATATATTTGAAATTTTCAATACAAAAAATGTAATATTGGTCACAACAAAATAAGTTATAATGTTAAAATTATAACTAATAACATATCTTAGGTGAAAATAACTTTTATTTTTTCACTAATGATATTTGTAAGAGGCAATTATTTTTGTTTTGTCATTGTATGATTTAATAGTGATAAGAACTAATGATTTAAGTTGTTATTATTAATAATTAATAACATATGCATAATTGCAGCATAATTGTCTATATGACTTCTGAAAAGATCTATGTTTATCATTAATTGTTAATGATGATAATTTAAATACATTAAACTTATAAAACATATTATTGTGATAGAACAAAAATTTTATTAATTATATATAATTAGTGCCAACTTTTCATGCCACGTCCCAAAATCAAACCATGTAGTGTAATCTCAAGGTGTGAAATTTATTCACAAATAAAAGATATTACTTATCAAAAAAATCATGATCTTAAATAATTAAAATCCAAACATTCGTAATAATCCAAATAAGTTTTGCAATAGAAAAACTTAAAATGCCCAATACGCTAACTTCAACTAAATACCATAAAAGAGAAACTAATAAGTTAATACAAAACAGAACTAGTCTACTGCAAAGGTCCCAAAATAAGACTTCAGTCTTGATTCTCATTATAAGCAAAATCCACCTTCTCACTAGGTCTATCAGAAGTAAATTATAGGAAATATAGAATATTAGTAAAGGACTCGGTGAATGTCAAGTTTGTACAATGTGAGTTCGTGAATTTAACATGAGAAGAATATGAGTGGAAAACAATAAACGGTCAAACAGTAATGAAATCAGAATTTAGTAAACATTTTCATAAACTAACAATTTAAATGCAATGACCATACAATATTTGTTGTAGCCAGTTTACCTTATGACTCCCACCGTAACAATCCCTTGTTGCTCCGGGTAAGGTATGACCTTACCAAAATAGTGGCCCGAGCCTAAGTCCTTGGAAAACCATATGACCCACCTCAACTAGAAAAAGCTTCTGTTATGCGCTAGGGGGATTAGGTCATGGGGCCTTGGAGTTCAACCGCCAAGCCCACTGTCGCCTGGTAAAGTGCCTCATACACCCAAATCAAGTTGGATCCAATTAACAGTAGCAATGTAGTAGTAGAAAATTCAATCATCAGTTGATCATCGAAATTTACTGTTAGTCTAAAAACGTTAAAAATCATAAAAGCACATGTTTTCTTTCATCTAGAAATAAAATAAGGAAATCTTTTTTTGTGTGTGTAGTGGAATACATATATGGTGCAGTGTAAATTGAAAGAAGTTTCATGGAATGCATTACTATATATAACTTTCTGGATTTTGAAAAGTAACACTATATAATATTTATAGGTTTAGGCACTCACAGTGTTTATCAGTCAAATCAAGAGTCGGCTCTATTGTATCAAGTTCTCGTACACATGCCGAAACAATTGTAGCATTTAACTTAATTAATATCTAATATATAGGTTCTCAACTACACTCGAACCTACATCGTCCACAACATCATACCTTCAGTATAACTATAAAAATCAAATTCTCCACCCCTTTTTCTATACCAATAAGTATCAGCTTCAAAATACTTAAAACTAAACTCCCGTACGCACAAAAATTCAATCCTAAATATACTCAATCAATCGAGTTTGTTCTATATTGTGTGTATATATATGTATATATGCTCGAATTTATGGTGTGTTTGTGTGTGTGTGACTGTATGTTCTTAACAATAATAAAATTATTTGGTGGCACATTAGATTCTGATTACTCCCGCTATTATAAAGAGATCCCAAGCAATATGGATTTATCCATCTATTCTCAAACAATAGCATATATCATCTCATATACGTGGCAACAGGTGACATACTAAACAATTTCCTATGCATGAAATTTTTTGTATCTAGGTGGCAGGCTTCCATAATTAAATAATTTGACAGTATAGGTTGTTAAAGGTCTACAAACTGAGTTTTCTCTCACTCTCCGGTCCCCACCCCCCTCCTTTTTTTTTTTTTTTTTTTTATAATTTTGGAATTTAAGAAAAAACAAATGGCCAAGACATATAACCAAGGGGTGGGGACATCATCAAATCATTGATAATCAATCTTTTTTGCTTCCCTCTTGTCAAGTAGTATATATATAGAGCAGGCATAATAAGTGATTTTGTACACTTTAATTAACACCTTCCGTCTAGTTAGGCATCAAGTTTAATGACACACCCTTTTTTTTTTTAATTCAAAATGGCATACCCAATTCAAGTAATATATTAATTAAACTCTAGAATTTACCTTGACATTTTGCTTTGAGAAGGTTGCAGCCGGCCTCTTTTTTGGTTCCTTTCTTCTTCTTCTTCACCCGTTCTTCTTGCTCTCTTTTTTCTTATTTTTTTTGTGTATAATTTGATTGTATGGCTAGAGTTTTAGATTGTATGGAATATATATATATATATATATATATATATATGAGAAGTAGTTTACTTCAACTAGAAATCTAGTTATTTTCCTTCTAGATTTAAGATAATCCCTTCCATAAATCTAGCATCTTTATTGTTGATTCTTAAAGTCTCAATTATTCAATTCTTAGTTATAATATAATACTAATTTTAGTAAAATTACAACTTGTTCTTCCAAAACTTGAAGTATCACACACACACACACACACACACACACACACACACACACACACATATATATATATGTATATGAAGCTAAAGTAAAAGTTATCAGTATTTGATAATCAGATAATTTATATTATTTATTTTTATTAATTTTTAATTTCTAAAGGAATGGTCTTTCTTTCCTTATATATCTTTAATTGAAATATTAATAAAAAAATAAAGTAAAATAATCAATTAAATATTAAATAAAATTCTAAGGCAGTACATCTCAATTATCAATTACTATTTTGTTTAATTTTATTTTTCTTGTAGTGTGTCTAATCATCCAAATTTATTAGGAAATTATGATCATTGTGAGGCTTTTTACTAACTTTATTTGTCATTTAAAAAGTTTTTATTTTGTAATTATTTATTAGACCTTAAACTTTGTAATTTTTTTTTTTTTTTTTTTGAGAAAAACCCGTCATATCCTAATCTATCGGCCACGGACACACCCTTTAGCTGTGTTTGACACCGTGTTGGATTTTATCTTTTTTATTTTAATTTTTGAACAATTTATTGCTATGTTGGATACGTGTCAGGGCCGTATCAGAACCGTGTCTATATCCGTGCCTGACACGTGTGTGATATATATACGGGGTGATTTTGTAGAGTGTATGTGATCTATTAATTTCCATAGTTAGTTGAAATGAGTTGTTGCAGCTGATTGGTAAAAAATCTGCATGAGATATTCGTCTCACTTATGAGTTAGTTTAAGAAGCACAAATTATTCTCGGCAAATGGAAGCAAAACATTTGTGGAAACTGATTTTGACTTTTAAAATAATTTTCAGCTAAAATGTTAAGGTTCGGACTAGAAATTTGGTCTATATAGGCAACCTTGTTGTTTTCAATTACTGCTAACTAACGCCATATGGGATAGAAATATTAGACAATTATGAGCTACTTCTTTAATTGGTTAGTACTGTACAGGAGCATATTTCTAGTTCATTTTTGAATTTGGAAACTCCATATGGACAAATTGTGATAGATTCAGAGTTGTGTTTGTTTTGGGATATGAGGTAGTTGGTTTTGACAATAGATGTTAAATGGTATTTTTTACATACTATCTGGTATATTGTTGTTTGCTGTTTTGCTATGGAATGAAGGATGAAGAGTGATTCATTTGCCTCTATGCGTTCACTTTGTAGAGTACAATGGAGCTTTGAGTCATCAACTTTAAAGTTGATGCAGTTATATATACCTATATTATTATAATTTATTTATTTTTTAATTTCTAAACAAAGTAGAATGTATGATATCAAATTTAAATATATATATATATATATATATTAAATTTTATCTTTTTACTTATTCTATATTTATACTACGATCTAAAAATGCCAAAATTACCTTTCTTTGTGGGTAGCAATGGGGATGGAGATGGGATCAAAATTGATCCTCAATTGCCAAATGGGGTAGGGATGGGATAGTGAATATCTCCGTCCCTGAAGCTACACATTACCCATTTAAAAATTAATTGAATTATTAATTTAACATTATATATATTTTAAAGTCATATCAAAATATATTTGATTGTTAAAATAAGTTTTTCTTCTAATAAACTACATATATTTTTGTAGGAAACACACTAATTGGATAACTATTTGGAAGAATTGTAAAGTTTTATTGATATTTATATTTATTTATCTAATATCTTTTAATATTTCTATTGTAATATAATTAAATTTTTTGTATTACATATGATAGGTTTTTAATTTTTGAAATAATTTAAATTATTTAAAAAAATTATGAATTTTAGTATTAATTTTTTATTTATGAATTTTTTTATAAATTTAATAATTTTTATCAAACTCATGGATATCCATGAGTATCCGTCTGTTTATGGAGAAGCGGAGGCTGCTACCCGTCACGAAGGCAGGGATGGGGAGGCCGTCTTTGCTTCCACCCCGTTGACACTCCTTTACTATCTCATAAAAGGAAAATCTCTTTTTTATCTAAAGTGTAAGTTGTGATACTAAAATCAAATATACTAAATTTACCCTATTACTTATTCCATATATTTAATAAAATTTAGATACTCACATAACCATTATTTATTTAAAAAGTTCTCTTATCACAAGGTAAAGTCAATATTTTTATGATTTTAAAATTTTTATTCTTTTATCTGGTGATGAATTGTGAAATTTTTTACTTTTTATGACTTTTATTTTTATAATTATGTAAATTATAGATATATAATACATATCAATTTTTAGTATAATGAATGTAAGAGTATGAATAATATACATAATTATTCACAAATATTTTATGCATGCGGAATTTACATGCAAACGATTGTTGTATGTGTGTATATATTAGGAATATATATATATATATGTATGCCTATGGTGTTGCGACAGTAGCAGCTGTTCCACCGACGAATCCCACTTTTCCTCTATTTTTGTTTATCTTTATTTCTTTATTAATTTTTTTTTTGGGAACTTTTCTTCAGAAATGACGTGGCTTTTGAGTTTATTGCCATCATTCCAAAACCCATCTCTCTTTATATATCCCACTCAATCATAACAAAGAAGAAAAAATTGCTTCTGAATAGGGGTGTTCACAGTTCTGTTTGAATCAATTTTGGAATAAAAAAAAATTAAATGATCCAAATTTTATAATGTATATTGGATCAATTTAGATCTATTAAATTTTTATAGTAAATCCAATCCAATCCAATCCATTTTAAATCGGTTTGGATTTGATCAGTTAATTTGAGTTTTCAATTGAAATATTTAATAAGTTACTATTGATAATTAAATTAATTTAATCAATAAATTTGTATTTCATTTAGCAATCATATCACTAATGTTATGGAATTAAGTTAAATTATATAAGAACACACAGCTATAAAGTTATAAGTTCACAATAATATTCCTATGTATTTGATTTTTAAAAGTGAAAAAATATTATGTTTAATTTATTTTAATTTATTGTGTATTTTACAATATAAATATATATACATATTATATTATTAGTATATAAATTTCGGTTCGATTTGGATCGGATCAATTTTTTAGATTAGAACCAATGGATCGGTTTTCAAAAAACAAATCCAATTTAATCCAAAAAAATTCGATTTTAGTCGTTGTTTTATTTTTTGAATCGATTTATTGATTTTTTTTAATTTAATTGAATTTGAACACCACTACTTCTGAATGTTGCATCTGTTTTTGGTTTATTGGATTCCCATGGTGAAAATGACGATGGCGGGGCGGTGAGGGTAGAGGGTTTCTGCCAATGACCAAATTGTTGGTTGTAGGATTTGCTCATACCTCTAAGAAGATTAATGTAGTGATTGGTATGTGGGAATTGAATAATTTTAGGAATTGAATGAAGTTGGAAAAGGAACGATGTTAGTACAATTTATTCTATGATTAGTACGTACAAGAAATGAGAAAGGAATGAAATTGTCATTTCCTTCTTAATTCTATTCTAATGATTGATAAATAGAAATGACCACTAAAAATGGAATGAATTTTTTCAATGACCAAATTACCCTTTTGTAAAAAATTATTAAATAGAAGTATTTATTAGTAAAATATTTTTTATATATTACCCTAGATATAATTTTTTTTGTGAGTCTATAATTATGCAGTTTTAATATTACTTTTAATATTATTCGAATTACGTTAGTAAATATATGCATTTTATATGTTATCAACAAGTTATATATGCTTACACAAAAAAGTATAAACACAATTCCTTTAAAATTATTATTTTTAAATTTATGATTTAGCAAGCTCTTTTGAATTTTTTGATAAAATATAATTATAAAAAAAATTATAAAATATTTTATAACTAGAGTGCTTAACTTTTTGTAATAAGAGAACGATTTATTGTACTTTTTCATAAGTTTAATTTGAAAAGTTGTTGATAGAATGGACAACTCTTCATTTATTAATTTATATATTTTTTTTTATCATTCGAAGATATACATATATAAATAATATTTTAAACTATATATATTTCATTATCATGGACCAAGTCGATGATACTTCTATTTTTTTTTATTATAAAAATTGAGATGCACATCATTATTCTTATTCTTATTATTTATAATTTATAATAATTTAATAATTTTTATAATATTACTAAAAAATATATGAATAAAATATATAATTAAATAAAAAACATAGCAATCAAATAAGTTGAAATATAATATCAAATGTTTACAAAGTAAAGATTTTTTTCTTAAATATAAAAGTATTTTATTAAATTTTTGAGTGATATAGGTTCATTATCGATGGATTGGGAATAGCTAAATCCATGGAGAAGGGAGAGAATGACTAAACACATCCTTTTTGAAATGGGAATTCTGATGGAAATGGATACTCTTATTTCTAAATTATGTCAATTATGAATTTAGGAATGGACTTAAAAATATACATTCTTTTTATACCTTATTTCTGCATACCAATCATACCATAAGAGTTTTTATGACCCAAGTTTGAAAGCTTAGTAAGGTAAAATTAATTTCTTTTCTTTTTCTCTTTTAATTTTATTTTTTGAGTTAATTATTACAAATCTTAGAGAAGATCAAGAAAACAAGGCTGTTTTTGTGTGATTCTTAATTTATTTGATTTTGGGGTTTGGGTAATGAACTTGAATTGTTTTAATTTCTAATTTTTTTATACTAGATTCTAGATATATAAGGATTTTCGGACATGGAGAAATCGTTTTACGAGTTCAGTGCTTTTTTTTTTTTTTTAATCGGTATTCTTTCTTCCTTTTTTTCCCCTTATTTCTTTTTTTCCATTTTCTGTTGTAAATACCATTTTTTGCCAGAAATCATCGTCCAGGTTGGGATCAAATTCTAGGACCGCTGGAAGGCACCATCGCGGCAGCCATTTTGGCCTTCCGGCTGATGATGATATATGGAGAAATTGAGGAGATAGGCGGAAATATGTTTAGGGTTCAAATGGAGAAACTTTCTTGTAGGGTCTGGGTACCATTAAGCCTGTATTTCATGCACCTAATCACAATGGAAATTGAAAAGATTGTACATTTGGTCGGGTGGGCTGAAATTGAATTAGATTTTGAGTAGCTTTGGTTGCCGTAGATCATGAGTAGCAAAGGATATCCAGAAGATGTGAGGATGAGTAACATCCAGTTGTTGCTTGGGGTGATCATTATTGTCATCGCACTTTCCACACAGTTTACAATAAGAAGTTTTCTGAGAATCAGAATTTCATCTTAGTTCTGATTTTAAAAGGTGAAGCATGAAATTATTGAGTTTTGTTTTATTTTATTTCAATTTGGCTTTCCCAAAAAATTCTTAAAGTTTCGTAAGGTTTGAATTCTGAAGAGTTCCTTTTCTGAAAAGTGGCTAAAAAATCTATCTGGATGTATCAAAATAGAGGTATGTTTGTTTGATTTAATAGTTGTTTAGATATAACTTTGAAATTTAAGAGCATGATTATGAGAATATTGTTTCAGGCAGCTTATCACTCTGCCTTTGGAGGAGTCTTTTATACATACATTTATTGGAAAACTATACTGCTGGT
This sequence comes from Jacaranda mimosifolia, assembly GCA_018894105.1. Taxonomy (NCBI): domain Eukaryota; kingdom Viridiplantae; phylum Streptophyta; class Magnoliopsida; order Lamiales; family Bignoniaceae; genus Jacaranda; species Jacaranda mimosifolia. The sequence continues at coordinate 22,773,977 of CM032128.1, read as the reverse complement.
CTGGCCTTTGACACTGGCAAGTATGTTAAATTCAATGGAATATTACTAATGTTATGCTCCTCTATATTGAAATTGTAGCATTGGATCTGTGAACGGCCTGGGATTTGGAAGAGTAGTAGAACACTTGACTGATCATTGATCGGGTGAATTTCCCTTGCTTGAAAATGATTAAAAACTTTAATTTTTGTCAGTGTGTTATTAAACCTATCAGTGTCAAGGAAGGCTCATTAATTGCTCAGTTCACTGTTTCATCGAAAAAGGTTCTTGGTCAATGACTGATGATGAATACATCAATTCTTGATACGTTCTCGCATTCATGCTGATACTTCCATTTTCAATCTCAAATTAGCTGATGATGGCACTTCATTAGATTTAGAGGGTGTTTGGGTGAGCTTATAAGCTCTTTAAAACATCTTATAAGATGTTTAAGAGCTCATAAGTTGCCAAAAAGTGTTTGGTAATTTTTTTAAAAAAGAACTTATAAGATCCTAAAATAAGATGTTAGGAGCTTATAAGCTCTTTTCAAAAAAGTAAGGAGGCCCTAACTTATTTCTAAGATCTTAACAAGTACCTTCATTTTTAACCATTTTAATTACAAAATTGTCATTATAACATCTTATAAGCTCCAATATCTTATTTTATCCAAACATTTCAACACCTTATTTTAAAAATAAGATTTAACATCTTATAAGTTCCAAAAACATCTTATAAGATGTTTTAAATAAATTTAGCCAAACACCCTCTTAGTGTGTGGAATATAGCTTATTCATTATTGCATCAGATAACATTTGATCACTTGAGTCCTTATAACAAGTATTATCATTGTAGGTTAATTGAGGATAATGAATATTATACCATTATTTAGGACATTTTACATGCTTTTTTTCTTGGGATTACTTTTGCACTATTAATGTTGATTTAGCTCTCTTTTACTATCTTTCCGGTGTACTGGAATTGCTAAGTCTGGGACTGTTCTGGCGTCATTTAAGCTTATAAATACTACTAACACAAGTTCTTCATCGTAAGAAAAGACAATGCAAGGCCTTACTTTGACCTGGGAAAGAGATATCTAATAGATACTTAGAAGGCGATAAAAAGTAGTTTAAATTAACGCAAACAAAATTGTCTAAAATATTGTAATATGTTATATGAGTATCATTACTGCAATAGAATTTTCAAAAAATTACTAATCCTCTCTGGCTTTCGAAAAATTATTCCCCTTACTCGCCCTATTCTTCATGCAGTTCATGTGATTTAGCTTATGAATATCGAATCATGGGCCGTATCTCAAATTATATTGCTGTATATTTCCCTTTTTATGCTACTTTTTTCCTTGGTTGATGATGGACGCCTGTAACAGAATGTCTCCGAATATAGCAGGCATGAGGTAACTTTATTAAACTCTCCCTACGATTGGAATTCATTACTATGTGTTAAAGCTTTTCTTTAGAGGTACCATTGGAAATAAGAACATATTTGAAGCACTTTTTCTTTTGAAAGAAAATTCTAATGGAATTTACTTCTTATTTGGCAGCAATTGCATATAGGCTTCCGAAAAAAATATGAGAAAGTGAATGATGGATTTGAAAAAGGTTCGATAGGGCAAGAGATGCTCTCTTCGTATCCGTTTCATTTGAATCTACCATTGATTCACAATATAAATTTTCCAGTTATCTACAATACAATAAAATAAATAGTTATCGTCACTATCTGTAGACATCAACAATAAGATGACCTTAACGAGTGAATCAGCCCTTGGAATGCTGTAAACACATGGAATCTACAGCTACTCTTGCAAAGGAAGTGGGCAATTGGAATGAAGTGTCTGACTTCTATAGACATGCATCTGAGTTGTATATTGAGTGTGGAAGGGCGCAGCTTGCATAAGATGTGCTTGCCAAGGGTGCTCGATATGAGTTGATATTCTATGTTTAAGATTCATGTTAATACATTGTTAAGAGGTTTTCATTGCATGGATGATTTGTTGTAGTTAGCATATGTCTATTGCTCCTAATTTATACAAGGGCTTGCTAATTATGCGTGTGGCATGTCAACTATCAAGGTGATACCACCCTATTTAAAGATGGTTAAAGATTGCAAATTAATGGATTGATTTAGTAATATTTTAGATAGATGCTTGATCCTTTGAAATATACACGTACATGTTTGATCTTTAAGCATGTGTAATTGAAAATAAACTTTTACTCTAGATTTCTCTTTCTGTCTCCTATTGTTCATAGCAGTTGAACTAACTGCACGATTTTTATGCCCAAGGTTCATCAAATTGATGACATCTAATGTTGATGAAACAGGTACAAGATTTGCATTTGGGTACAGGAATACCATTGGAGGTATTGTTCCGAATTTCCTGTGTGTGTAGGAGTTAAGGAGACAAAGGAAAAATAAAAACGAACCAAGCCAAAAAACACAAAGACAGAGATATAAATCGTTTGGTCAAAGGATATTTTTTATTGATACCATCTGTGATGAGGAGATCTTTGACTTGTTCATTGTAGAATTTTGTAACTTTGTCACTAGAATATCAGTTCAATGAGCTATCTGATGGTTTGATAGAAGTATTGCTTGTCTCTTAAAGTGCTTTGATCTGTATCGTGGTGCTACAAGTGTGTGTGTGTGTGTGTGTGTGTGTGTGTGTGTGTAAAGCTTGAGAAGTACGATTACGCTCTCCTTGAAACTCTTAATTGAATGAACAAATAATAAATGATCAAGGTCAAGGATTTGTTTGTTGCTAAAACTATATAAAATATGACAAGTACAATGCTACGCAGAGTCAGTGTACGGTGTGGAAGCTTTCTGCTATTAGAAAGCCCATGGCTGTTAGAAATGGCAACTAGGTGGTCACTGATGATCAAGCCAACCATATGTTCAGAGTGAAGGAGAAACTTTGTCGTATTCATGGCCGTCCTGCGCTCCTCGACACTGAAAGCAACCTAGTGCACTTTGCAATTGAGATTTTAATGTCTTGATCATTTTTAACAGTTTTTTTTATGTGTTCTTTGTCAGATTTTGAGCGTGAATAAAAGATGGTGCCTATGGGGTTTGCCCCCTTTTCTTGGTCTTTGAAACACATTTTTGGGGCTAGCATTTGATTGCTTGTGGGATTTGAAATTAAGTCCTTAGGGTAATGAATGGGATTGTCTAACAGCCCTACTATTCAAATCTTCTCTCCTTATTCAAATAAATTAATTACAAAAAAGATTATTTTGCCCAAAATAAATTTGCTGATTCGTAATTTTTAGTAATTAAATAAAAAATAATATTAAATTTATTAATATGTTATCGCTCTCCTTTTTAAAAAATTTATTTATAATAAATACAAAATTAATTATCAAATTATTTATTCATAATTAAATAGAAAAACATACTGAATTTATTAATTATTTAAATAAATTTCATATTTGAATCTTTTTATTAGTAATCAATAAATTTAATTAATTGACACAATTTTTTTGTTTTATAAAAATTGACTGTTAAATAATTTGGTAATATGTTAGATGGTGAACAACAAAAAAATTATTATAGCAAATTAAAATCCACATATTTTGTAATTAACCTGAGTAGGTGGAACTATATTTTTGTTAAAATAGAAGTCCAAATTTAAAAAAAAAAGAAGGGCAAAATGATTTATTTTTCTTTAATTATGGATAAATTCAATGAATTTATAATAGATTCTGTATTTAACTTAATAAATATTAAGTTTGATATTAATAAATTTATAATATATAATTATTGATATTTTTTAAATATAAATATTCCAAGCAAACCCAAAAAAAAAAAAAATCTCATACAACAATTTCATTATCTCAAATAAATTTCTCAAAAATACCTAAAAAATAATCTCACAATTATTCACAACATCAAATCACATCAACACATCAAATCACTATAATTATTACATTTTATCTAACAACTATTCGTAACCTCATATCTTTAAAATACCAAAACAATCCCAAAATCTTTAAAACACCAAATATAAAATACAATTTCACAATCAATCACAACTGTTTTCTAGGGAGATTGCTTGAACTCTACTAAAAATTCCCTTTATCTACTAAAAAATTCTTCATTTGTTGCATTCAAGATTGAATTAGATGTAATTTGGCCAGCAACAAGGACGCACATTCTTGAGATTTTAAAGTCGTTAGCAACTGCGTGAAGAGAGGTCATGCATCATAGATAATAAGGAGCTTACAAATGATTAACTCCCTTGTTAATCAAATAACTGAGTTTTCATTTCAATATGGGTAATAGATGCTCCTACATCTGCATTGGTAACAATAGAAACAAATTCTATTATAAAATATATTAAAAAAAACTATCAATTTTTTTTTAATTTACACACACCCACCAAATCATTTCAGCATTGTGTGCGCGCGGTGCACTCATGACTAGTGTGTATGTATATATATATATATATATTTTCTTACATACATATATTTATTATTATAATTTAAATTTCATACTTCATACTGTTAATAAATTAATTGAACATTCAACAATATAATTCTTTGTGGTCCATATTTCTATCCTAAATATACTCCACGGAGTGTGGAGAGTTTAATCCTGTTATATGAGATGGTATTCTTGATAAAAAGAAGTTTAGAAAAATACTTTACAATTCATTTCAATAATAATTCATCTAACATAAAATTAGAGAAAAATTAAAATATTTATAAATTTTCATATAACTATCTGTCAAAAATTACCGTTAACAATCAATAACGTCACATCATTACTTTACTGAAAAGAATAACTTTTTTTTTTAAAAATATTCATTTAAAACAATAAATTATAGACTTAAAATAGGTAAATAAATTATTTTAAAACATCGAAAATTACTGCACAGGAATTATTTTACATGTTCAAAATTTTGTCAGATTAAAGCTTGAATTTAATTAAAAGAAATTAAGTAGTTCTACTATCGAAAATGATTATTTATGTGGGTATAACGATGTGACCAGAAGAATCCATTAACAATTTTAATATCAACAAAAATTTTCATATAATACATGAATAGAAACCAATGACTCTAAATTCCACCATTTTTCTTTTTAATTATTTTGAGGAAAAAATGTTGAATTTTTTTTATTCATCTTCATGTTGAAATAGATCAAGAAGATGATCAATTCCATCTTTGAGCAAGCTAAGTTTAAGTGACAAAACCAAAAATTTGGACTGGTAATTGGTTCCAATACTGGAACCAACGTATGGAAACACAAAATGGTAAAAAAATTATAAGCAACATTTTACCATTATTCCCTCAAAAAACTTTCATTCTAAAAAGCACTCTTTAAGAAGAAACCAAAATCAGGGGCTATTTATATGTTTTTCCTTCCTGCAGAAACAGCAACAACTCTGATGTGAAACGCCAAGGGCGATAGAGCAACCAAGTTTGCATCAATTTGGCTTTGATGGAGTTGGAGAAGATGGAGGTTTGAAATCTGGGTACTGCATAAATAACAAACAACCGTTAGTAGTTTCCCAGAAAATCTAAAGGCATCAAGTTTTGATAAACACAGTTGCATGCAGTTGCTTGTTAATTATTGTCATGGCTCAATGTAGAACTGTCAGCAAGTAATCTAAACTACTCAATTATGATTGCAATCTTTAGCCCCTGCATACAATCCTTATACATAATGGTGAAATGACTTGAGAGAATAGGTAGTGAAGAAAGAGCAGAAGCGTAAGGAGTTCAGCTACTAGAAAAACAGACCACAGTCAAAACAATTTCAGGTTATTTATTTCTAACTGAACAAATACAGCAACTAAAATTTGTTATTTGGCGGGGGGAAGAGAGAGAGAGAGAGAGAGAGAGAGAGCATTTCATACATTTGGGTAGGGAGATAATGGCCTTTGACCACATTTTGATTGGACAGTGGGACTAATGGAGCTAAAATCTTCATTCCTGATTTCTTTACCAGTGTCATTAGCAGTGGAATCTGTATTTGAGAAGTCATCATTATTTCTGTCTTGCTGTGTTATCCCTCCATTCGTATCAAGTGGTTTTCGTATATTGGCCCTCTTCTTCGGATAGATGTGTACAGATGGAGGTAGGAGGGTCTCTTGTATCTCCTGCAATAAGCAAAGATGATTAATAAATAAACTATGTAGTTGTGTGAAGCAAATTGTTCAGCTAAGTGTCGCTAGAAAGTTTGCAAATTGGCACATCACAATTTTGAGACTGAAGAGAGAGTGAAAAAGATCAGAGTTCCTGGAGATTCTGCATTATGAGAAGTCTTTGGCCCCACGAAAATCCATTTTTTGATAAAAAGAAATAAGCAAAAAGAATCTTTAAAACACCATCTTATCCCCATCCAGAAACATGATAGTTACTCTTTACTCAACTTGTGGATTAGCTTAAAAGCCAGTTATTTAGTTTTTGGCTGACATAGGCAGGGCAAGCAGCCATGCACAAAATGCTCTGACATGGTACGCTTGCCAAGATTGTCAACGTTGTCATTTTATATAGAAGCATTTGACCTTGGTTAAAATTACTGTGCTTGAAAACAACTCAGCATTTTTGATTGCACAATATCCGGAAAATACCTGTTTCCTTAGAAGAGTGAAGTTTCACTTGTCAAGAGAAGAAATCAAATGCGAGTTGACAGCATGCCAACCCAATTGATTTGTCAAAAGACAATGTCCAGAATGGGATTCTAATCATGTACTGGGACTTTATCATGCAATCGCGTCAAAAGCCTAGCTCTCCACACTCAAACAAGCCACAAAAATTGCACATCACAAGGATTAATCAAATAGATCATGCAATTTCTAGTAAAATCATTTCCTCCAATAGTTCACATGAACTTGACAGGAAAAAAACCTCCCCTAGAAAACATGGCCATTAAATAAATACAGTACTTACCAAAGTTGGTCACTAAACCAAAAATTCCATTTCAACATGCAAAACTTAAAACTGAACATAAAACTTAACTCACTCAAGAAAAAAAGAAAAAGAAGTAGCAGGTAAAAGAAAAACAAGTAGCACACCTGCCATCCTTTGTTGCCCCTAATCCCTCCCCGAATAGCGTAAGCCTCTTTAAAACCATTTCTCACCAATAGCTCAGCCACTTTGATAGAGTTACCATCAAAACTACCTTACACGTGAAAGGAGTCAATAGAAGAGTTAGTTTAAGTCTTTATATCCTGCAATCTATCAGGGAAAATAAGTCCAGAGCAACAACGTAAACTATCATTCAACAATCATTTAGATAAATCAAAAATAGAATTCACCAGTCCCCTATTGCCTTAAGGTCTTCACAACCAACTCATTTCAATTTCCACTCAACAAGTACTCACAAATTTTATCACTTCTGGACTATGATATTCATATATTCATAATGAAAAATTTTCTATATATTGCAAGTAAGAGAAATTGTAGAGCCCAATTTGGCAAAGCTCCAATCAATTTATTGAATATTAAAAAATTTCTAAATCTCCTTTCAACTTCAAGTCTTCAGCAGAAAATTATAAGACTGAAACAACCAAATGACTGTCGCAACTTAAGACACACTTACTTGTCTATAACACAAACAGTAGTATTAGTTGGCTCCCCAAAAATCTCCAATACCCTCTTGACAAAACCCTCTTCATCTCCTTCTCGGAACTCGACCTGCACTGCACTCTTATTCAATATTTTCAAATTCGGAGAACCCAAATAAGCTAAACTCTTACTGTCCCTTATGTCTAACAACTGACAACTGGGGTCATTCTGTAGCTTTTTGAATGCATTAATGGCTGACGTAAACTTGTACTTCTGCAAATACTCCTCAGTTAAAGGGATCACAACAAGCCAAATGAAAGTGACTGTAGCAACAAAAAAAGGGTACCTGTTGAAAAAGTTATCAATGGAAACCAAAATGGATTCCAAGTTAATTTTGTTGGACATTTCTTCAGTGGGAAGAGTAGCAGTTTCAGAGGCAAAGCAAGAAAGTGGGAAAGAGAATCCAAGACATAGAATAGAGGAGTGGTGTTTGAGAAAGAGTTGGTAGGCATTGAGAAAAGGGAAATCTTTGTGGAAATCATTGGAAAAAAGAGTGGTGCTGGATTTGTGATTTGGGGTCTGGGTTTGATTGGTGGGCGAGGAAAGGGGTTGCGGAGAACTGAAGGAAAGGAGCTTGGGATTGGGAATGGGGATGTAATTTGAGAGAAAAGTATGTGATTTGGAGGTTGATTTGAGGGTTTTGGAAGGGTTTAGGAATGGTGGGGAAGCTGAGAGGCATCTGGAAAGAGACTCCATTCGAGCAGAGGTTGTGAGAGAGAGAGAGAGAGAGAGAGTATGAGAAAATAGATGATAAGATGGCGCCAGATGCAACGGCAATAATTACTTCTTTTCATTTTTGTTATTTTGTTCCTCGCTTGAGATTTTTTATAGCCCTATTTATTTTATTTTATTCATTATTAGGTAACTATTTTGCATTGTGCTAAATGTATATTTATTTTGATAAATAAAACAAAATAAAATTTAAGCCATTGTCCTTTTTTAAATCAAATACCTTAAATATTCTTTCTAATTGATTTAACATTTAATTTTGTTTCATTTCCTATATTTTGTAATAATATATTTTTTGTAGTTTTAGTAGACGTCCTATTAATTAATCTCAAAATTATAGTAATCCCAAAATTTAGATAATATATATTACATATAGAGTAAACATTTTCTAAAAACATAATTAAATCATGTGATTTATTGATAAATTCTGTGATTAAATTTATCAATAATAAAACTATGTCTTCATTTGTTTTGGAATTTCATTTTGCAAAATAAAAATAAAAAGAAATAAAAACAGAATAAAAACGGATAAGTTTTAAAAATTAATTTATATATATTATTAAATGCATAAGTGTATATACAAATATAATACATATATATATAGACACAACTAACCTCGGCCGCCTTCCCCTCACCCCAACCCATCCCCAGTGGCGGCAGGCAGCCGACTGGCCAAGGCCAGCAGTCTCCTGGTCTTGCTGTTGGCCAGCAAATGGCCAAGAATGGCACGAATAGCCGCTGGCCCACGGTTGCTTGAGGGGAGGGGTGTTGTTTTGGGGGAAAGGGAAAGGGGGTGGCGAGTTGCGACGGCTGCGGAAGGTGGGCATCGGAAAGGAGAGATCGAGATGAGTGAGGCTAGGAAGGAAGAGAAAATTAAGAGATAATTCAGTTTTATCGAATCAAAAATTAAATCAATTCAAAATTTTTGTTAAAACAAAGGGTATTTTTGAGATAATAAGATTTTGAATAAAGGATAAATTAGAAATTTAAAATACAACAACACGAATATCGAATAATTTGATTAAAATTATATTTATTTTTAAAACAAATTTATCCTAAAATTGATATTTACTCATTTATAAATTAATGATAACAAAGTATTTACATGATAATAGATAAAAATCATAATTTAGGATGCCCTCCTCACTTCCCCTCTCACCTTTTTCTCCTCCCCACCCCCCGCGCCCCCGTCCCCTTTTTTTTTTCTGAACAATTATTACATGCAGTTGCACACGAGGTAGTGCAACAAAAGTTACCATAGTAGGCTTTGTTTGGTTTTATGTTAAGTATTTTGGAAAAGTAAATCGTTAGAAATGGGATTGAGAAATGTAATGCTATATAGGGGCGTGCATTCGATAAAAACTGACCAAATTGAAAGATTCGGTCGGTTATCCAAAATTTTTAATTTTTTGAAAATCATAACCAAAAATTGATTTGATTTTCAACAAAAAAAATCAGTTTGGTTCGGTTTTAACCGAAATCAAAACCAAAAAAACGGGTCAAAATCGAAACTGACTTTTTTTTTTTTTTTTGGGTACAAAAAAAGTGTGGTAAAAGTTTCTTTGACAAAAATAAGTTTGTTGAATAAAAAATTTGAATTGAGTTACTTATTCTTTTAGTACCAAAAAATTTATTTGATAAAAGTATATTGATAAAAATATTTATTTTTAGGTGAAAATGTTGAATTAGATTACTTCTTTTTTGTATATTGAAAATATTTGTTTCAATAAAATTATAATTTATCTATTCTAAACAAATACATTTAAAATATTATAAGTTTAAGAAGATAAATAAATATTTTAATTATTTTATGTTATAAAAATTTTAGTACACACATTGAGTGCGCTAAAATTTCTAACTTATCACAGTCAAGGCAGATGCATGCAATTTTTGCATATTCAAACCTTAATTGCCAAGGTTGAATAACGAATTAAATTTTAAACTCAGTCTACTAAAGTTAAATAGCTAATTAATCCAATGACATCATATTATAGATTGTGGATTTGTAAATTTTGTGAAAAATACAATTAAAACCTTATTAAACCATCATTTCTAAAGGATAATTTTGGAATATTGATAAAATTTGTATCCAAACTATCTTTTTTATGTGGAATTCTTCAATTTATTCTTCAAACTATATTGCCAATTTTTATTGTTGGAATAATTAAAGGACAAATTATATAAATGAACAGAAATAACTTCTATTTTAAACACAAAATGGTCTTTGTTTTTATAATAATATAGATAAAATCTTTATTGGCCAACAGAGGCAATATACAATTAGTACTACCACAGAAATAGTTGAATAGTATTCAATCCCCTATCCCTTAGTTTGCAATTTAAATTGAAATTTTAATTTTACTCATCAACATATCCTATAATATATATATATATATATATAAGTTTAATTAATTAATTAAAAGAAAATTAAAAAATTTCTTTTTATATGATATTTTTTTGCTCTTTAAATCATAATAATCTATTTTTTATATGTAATGTGTATTAGTTCATATAATAAAAAAATTATGCAATTGTACCGTTTGAGTTTAGAAAAAACATCATTTTTTTTTTCTCTTTATATTTGTGGACATATCAATTGTTGCCCAGTTAGAGAGTGACACACATAAAATAGTATCCTAGTTATTAATTCAAAATTTTCTATTTATCTTGAAATTTATTAAATTTAATTCCAAAAGATAAATAGTTAATTTTAATTAATAATCTACTATTTATTTTATGCTCAAATCAAATATTGATAAATATCACATATAAAGTGTCTATGTGTATGGATCAATTAAATCAAAGATATTTGATACTATATCTTGATATTTGATATTATCTCTTCATACTTAATATTATCTTTTGATATTTGATATTATCTTATCAAAAGAGATAACCCTCAAAGAAGTTCAAGTCAATCTGGAAGTCTCCAATCAAATATCTATATAAAGGGGGTTATCAAAGATCATTCAACACACGACACAAAAATTTCAGTAGACAAGAGAAACTTTGAAGGAGTCCAGCAATTCTCTCAAGCAAATTCAAGGAGATCCACGATGTTCAAGGCGTTCTTCATGGAATTCATATATTTTTAGCGTTTGATTTGAAATTAAGATATGAAGCCCTCTAATTAGTGTTATTTTTATTCAAGGAGATCCATGACGTTCAAGGCATTCTTCGGGAATTCCATATATTTTTGGCGTTTGATTCGAGTTAAGGTGCGAAGCCCTCAAATTGACATTATTTTTATTCAAGGAGATCCATGACGTTCAAGGAGTTCTTCGCAGAGTCCATATATTTCTTGTATTTGATTTGAGATTAAAGTGCGAAGCCTTCGAATTAGCGTTATTTTATTCAAATCAAATTTAAAGGAGTCTACGGCATTTAAGGTGTTTTTCGCAGAGCTCATTAAATTCAAGATTATATTTGGAAGGGAAAAATAAGAGGAATAGATTAGAGATAGAATCTACAGTTGATTGATTGATTTTAATTTCATTTTATTTGTACAATTTTTCTTGTTCTTTAATTAATTTTTTTGTAGACAAAAAATTTGTTGTTACAAATTTTGGCATGCCCAGTGGGACTATCTCTACCTCTCATCTTTTTTCCTTCATATCAAATGACCGCCAAGAAAACTACTACATTAAAAATTACTACATCAAATTCCTCAAGTGTTGGAACAAAAAGTGTTGGCGTTATCACAAGAAGTATATCCAAGAAGTTGCAATCATCTTCGAAGGTGGCTTATTCGCTTGCTATGGAAAATATGTTACCACATTTTATTGATATGAATGAAGATGGTGGAGATTTGAAGGAAGAATTTGCATCACTATTGTCCACGCAATATTAAATTCCTCGAGCATGGAGACGGTGATGGTGACAAGTCCTACAACCTTGGAGGAACATATTTCAAATTTGATCAGGGTTATTAAAGGACTCTCGAAACATGTTCAAGAGCAAGACTTTCAAATCTCCAAATTAATGAGTAAAGTGGACAATCTTAATGCCAGCTACATGATTGAGAAACAAATTGAGGCTCAGGATGAAGGCAAAACATCCACAAGGAGACAATCAACCGAAAATGAAGAGATTGCAACAAAAGAACTAGAAGTTTCCACTGGACTTATTCCCATCGACCTACTAAAGGAGTTTATTATAGGGATTATCAAAGACAAGCTTGATCAAAGTTTTAAGTCGTCCATGACTTACTTCAAACCATATTCTCAAAGGATTGATAACTTCAAGATGCCGATAGGCTACCAACCCGCAAAGTTTCAGCAATTTGATGGCAAAGGCAGCCCAAAGTAGCATGTGGACATATGGAGATTTGTTCAAGCAATTTGTTTGATCAATAAAGAACGATGCTTTTAATTAGTATACTGACTTGGAGGCAGACTCTATTAATAGCTGGGGACAGTTGGAGCAAGAGTTCCTCAATTGCTTCTATAACACTCGAAGGACAGTCAGCTCACCAACTCTCGCCAGTGGAAAGAAGAGCTAGTCATTGAATACATTAATCGCTGGATAAATTTGAGTCTTAATTGTAAAGATCAATTGTTGGAGGCTTCAGCAATTCAGATGTGTATCCAAGGAATGCATTGGAGTCTTTGCTACATACTTCAAGGAATCAAACCAAAAACCTTTGAAGATTTGGCAACTCGTGCACATAATATTGAAATGAGCATGAATTTTGATGAACAAAAAGATTCAAGTGATGCCGGTGATGATAAAGATGTTGGGGACAATTAATTTTCATCTCCAAATTCCAAGTGCTCCTCGATATGAACCTAAACTGTCAATAATGTTCCCAAATAAGAGCATAAAATACCTAAATTCTCAAGTCTCCAAGTATTGAAGTCAAGGCTCAAGTTTTGAAGTTTTTAAATTCAAAACTCAATTATGCAAATCTCCAAATTCAAACTCAAGTCTTTAGGTCTTCGAATTCAAGACTCAAATCTCTAGATATCCAAAGTCAAGACTCAAGTCTTCAAGTTTCCAAATCAAAGACTTGAATCTAAAAGTCTCCAAATTCAAGACTCAAGTCTTTAAGTTTCCAAATCAAAGACTCGAATATTAAAGTCTACAAATTCAAACTCAAGTCTTTAAGTCTTCAAATACAAACTCAAGTCCCCATATCTCTAAATCCACAACTCAAGTTTTCAAGTTTTCAAATTCAAGACTCAAATCTCCATATGTCCAAATTCAAGAATTAAGCCTTCAAGTTTCCAAATCAAAGACTCAAATCTTCAAGTCTTCAAATTCCAAATGCTCCTAGAAATGAGCATAAACTATCTCAAAATTTTAAATTAAAGTTTTTCCATGTGCCCCTTGATAAGAGTTTAAATTGTCAATAAGGCTTTTAGATACGAGCATGAACTATCTAAATATTCATAATTTCGCCATGTACTCCTTGATACGAACTTAAAATTTCAATGAGGCTCCTAGGTACAAGCTTAAACTGTCTAAATATTCAAATTCTCCCCATGTACTCCTTGATAAGAGTGTAAATTGTCTATTAAGTCAAACTCAAGTAAACTCCTTGACATGAGTATAAACGGTCAACCAAATTTAAGTGAACTCCTTGACACGAGTATAAAATGCCTATTCAAGTTAAATATGTTATTTGACGCACAAGCCTAAATTGCATGTTACTCTTGGCCCATATGATTATAAGCTATGTATGACACATCCATCAAAATGATATTTGCTTTGAATTATATTATGACTTGACCCTTTGATTGGGCACCATAACTTGAGAAATGCTTGGAGGATGTCCTTGTTGCAAACATATGTGAAAAAATTGAGAGAAAAGGAAAACTTCTCAAATACTTCAAGCCTTACTTCTTTTGTGGATGATTGACACATTTTTCATCAAGTCTTGAAATAGGGGCATTTGTAGACATATCAATTTTTTTCTAATTAGAGAGTGACAAATATAAAATAGTATGCTAGTTATTAATTCAAAATTTTCTATTTTTCTTGGAATTTATTCCAAAAGATAAATAGTTAATTTTAATTAATACTCTAGTATTTATTTTATGCTCAAATCAAATATTGATAAATATAAAAAATAACGTGTTTATGTCTATAGATCAATCAGATCAAAGATATTTGATACTATATCTTGATATTTGATATTATCTCTTCATACTTGATATTATTTTTTGATATTTGATATTATCTTATCAAAAGAGATAACCCTCAAAGAAGTTCAAGTTAATCTGGAAGTCTTCCATCAAACATCTATATAAAAGGGGTGACCAAAACTCATTCAACACACAACACATAAATTCCAGCAGACGAGAGAAACTTTGAAGGAGTCCAGCAATTCTCTCAAGTAAATTCAAGGAGATCCATGACGTTCAAGGCGTTATTCCCGGAATTCATATATTTTTGGAGTTTGATTCGAGATTAAGGTACAAAGCCCTCGAATTGGCATTATTTTTATTCAAGGAGATTCATAACGTTCAAGGTATTCTTTGGAAAATTCATATATTTTTGGCGTTTGATTCGAGACTAAAGTGTGAAGCCCTTGAATTGGCGTTATTTTTATTCAAGGAGATCCACGACATTCAAGGTATTCTTCGCGGAATCCATATATTTCTAGCATTTGATTCGAGATTAAGATGCAAAGCCCTCGAATTGGTGTTATTTTATTCAAATCAAATTTAAAGAAAATCCACGGCGTTTAAGGCGTTTTTCGCGGAGCTCACTAAATTCAAGATTATATTTGGAAGGAAAAAATCAGATGAATAGATTAGAGATAGAATCCACGATTGATTGATTGATTTTAATTTCATTTTATCTGTACAATTTTTCTTGTTCTATAATTTTACTTTTTTTTGCAGGCAAGAAATTTACTATTACAGTATCATAACTATTCATGTTTTTATATTTCATATATTAATATCCATACTCTTTATAAAATGCAAGGGTTTTAATAACTATTTTGATATATTTAGTAATAAGATGATAAAATCAATTATATTTTATAAAATAAAGACAATATAATTTTATTTTCTCTTCTCCAATTTTACTTCGTTTTTTTCTCAATTATTTCACCTTATCAAAAATTTTCTTTATTTATCTCAAAAGCTTAAAAATACATTAACATTTACATTATTTAAAAATTTATATTTATTTATCTTAAACCTAAACAATTTAATAAAAAATGTGAAATAAAAATAAAACTAGTAACACTTAAATAATAAAATTTTATATATAAAGAAATGAAAAAAATTGATTTTGATTCAGTTAAACCAAATCGATTTTTTTAGTTTTCGGTTCGGTTTCGGTTAACCAAGTAAAAAAATCGAACCTAACAGAAAATCAAATTTTTTTGAAATACAAAATCGAGACCGCGGTTCGGTTCTAATTTTTCGATTTTTTATAACACCCCTAGTAATGTATGTTTGATTTAGTTTTTGCAAAAGATTAAAAATTATTTTTAAAGAAAACTGCACGTTTGGTTTTACTTTTGAATTGAGATTTTTTATATTAATATTTTTATTATACATAATTATAATATATGTGTGAGGTCCGTAATTTGAATATCAATAAATTCTTGATGCATATATGTGTAAATAAATATATATACATAAAGAGAGAGATGTAGTAATTTTACTTATCTTCGAGAATGAGAAAAAGGATGTTTGGTTCCCTTTTTTTGGGTTGAAAATATTTCAAGAAAATAAAACCAAGCTTAAGTTTAACTTTTAGATCATGGTGAAGAAATAATAACAAATTTGACTTCTAGATTTTGGTGAAAAAATTGCAATTAAATAATAACGTGGAAAGAATATTTTAATAATTCTTGTTCATAATAGTATTTGTCAAGAGAGACAAATATGATTTTACTTTTCACTCCCTATTTTAGGAGCGGAATATAATTGATCTTTGTTCTATTAATTTTGAGTGGTAAAATAAATACATATACAAAATGCATAATTCTAAGCCCTAAATACAATACTATCTTATTTTGAATAGTATAATTCCATTATATCAATATGATCTTATCAATCTTATCTATATATTCAAACGTGCTCTAAGAAAAAGAGGTGTATATCCTCCCCCAACATCTCCATCAAGAAACCCTCTCATGTTTTGACTAGGCAAGTGTAGATAAAATGATGAACAATTTTGTTCCTAAAGTTTAGGAAATATTATTTTGCAATTCCTTCGATTTTAAAAAATTAAAAAAAAAACATTGGCTATGTTTGGTTACATTTTGAGCAAACAATTTTGTTTTCCCAAAATGCAATCAAACATACAAAAAAATGTCCTCCAAAATGCCAAGTTAAATTTTCCAAAAGACCCTCTTCTATATTTTATTGTCTCCAAAACTTTTTCATTTTTCAATATATATGTATATATATTATATATATCATATATATTTTATTATTATTCTAACAATAAAAAAAATTTACTTAATTCTATTTTCATCCCAAAAATCCAACAAAAAAATATTGATTTGACTGCTATAGTAGAATTTGTCTCCTTCCAAAATATAAACAAAGATACCAAATTTTCTCAAAACAATTTTCTTACTATTCCCAAAATATAAACAAACATATATCACATTTTCCAACCTTACTCCCAAAACTCATTCTTCCAAAACACATAATCCAAAACACATCATTCATATCCAAACGTTACCATTGTTTCCCGTGTTGATTTTGTGAAAATAGGTAGGTCTGATTCACTGAATTATATAAACCTATCTACTCAATTGTTTTTGCAATTTATGATTGTTTTTCTGATTCTCTTCCTAGTTCCTTCAAATTCTGCAGTCTGAACATTTATTAAGCATAAGAGGTCGATGGAATGATGAATTAAGTCGAATACAAACACAAGTGAACCGAATATTATATAAAGAAAGCTAATTCATAGAAAGAATATCTAATTTTGTAATTACCTCATCATATGGATTCTTTTGTGCAAGCCTTCATGTTTTCATCAACTGCTTCAGATATTTCCAACTACAGAGATTATCTTGTGAAGAATAGAGGCCGACTAGAGTGATACCTGCAAACAATACCTACAAGCTACGTAATCTATCTTTTCTCTATAGACTTAACAAAATTTGAACATCAGGACACTAATGCAGTACTGCTTTTGCCGTTGTCCAGCCCATTAAGTTTCTTCTCGAAGCCTGCCAAATAGTCCTCCATACATGACCTATAACTATGCATCCCTGGAACCTTCATGGCTAGTTCCAAACCAATATTCATCCACCTCTTTGCCGAGTCAATTTGCCCCAGCTTTACAGGAAGGGCAGCTCGGTTCCATGCTGTCATGGCAAGCCATTTGGCTTCTTCAATGGGATACTCTCCTTCCCTTAATCCCACCATAATCCGGTATGCTTGCTTGTAAATTTCAATTATTGAGTCTTCATCTGGGTCTCCCTTATGAATGGTGCCAATAGAGATAAGCTTCCTGAGAACCAGAGCCACAGCTTGGTAATCTGGACAAGGGGAAGCAAGAAGGGCGGTCAGACAGGTGTTCAAAGCAAATGTGCAGACTTCAGGGTTGGACCGTGGTCCTTGTGAGGCCTCAAAGCCAATCTGAAGCAAATATTTTGGGTTGCAAGATTTGGAGCTGGCAAAATTTTTCACCAATTGGAGCTGTTGGGCACCCATGTCACTTAGCCTGGAATACAGATCAAAGGCACTCCAAGTGTACATGAAGAAGAAGTTGGGCTCAATAGCAGCAACCTGATCATCATTTTTTCCGATATTCGCTGAGCTTGACATTAATATCTGCATCCATGCATTAATACAATGAAAGTATAGTTACATGATTGATGAAATTATCCTCGACGGTAAGCTTACATCTCACAGAAATCGTATCGCTATATGTTACAAAAACTGAAAGAATGAGGAAACAAGTTGTCAAATTAAAAACCAATCAATGCATGATGCTACTTGGTTACCGTTCCAGCTTTGCGGATATGTGGTAACAAAAATCGAAAGAATGAGGCACAACAAGTTATTGAACTAAGAATCAATCAACACATGTTAGCTGGTTACCTTTCCTGCCCTGCCTAGCAGCTCAATTGCTTGTCTGACTTCAGTTTCCAGCAATGTGCCCTTCCTCTGCTTCTCATCAGCAATAATGGCAGATACAGCCAGTACTATTGATTTACAAACCATCACATCATTTCCCTCTGTTTCACCATCACCTGTAACTCGATAGAATTCTGATGCCAATTTGAAGAACTCTGCGGATAAATCATAGTTTTTCTCCTGCCCAGTTCTTACACCAAAGTTCCAAGCATTCCCAGCAAACCAATTCTTTTCTCGTCTTCCAACCTCACATTTCCCATAGAAGCAGTCAGGTCCCATCTCAGATTGCCGAGCATGAGCTTGTTTCATGTGTTTAAGGATATCAGTATCGTTAGCTGGGTCCTGACTTAGAATTGTAACCAAGGTGCGGAATACCACAACTTCATTAATAGGCATTTGCTTTCCCAAGGAATAAAAGTTTAAAAGTTGGCAGAGAGAGGCAGTGGCAACAGGAAGAGAACGGCAGGCAACA
Source organism: Jacaranda mimosifolia (assembly GCA_018894105.1). NCBI lineage: Eukaryota > Viridiplantae > Streptophyta > Magnoliopsida > Lamiales > Bignoniaceae > Jacaranda > Jacaranda mimosifolia. Next base: position 22,755,148 of record CM032128.1, on the reverse strand, counting down.
GCTTCATGGGCTGAGAGGGAGATGAAATCAGTGGTGAAGTCAAGGCAGCTAGGCATCACTTGCATCTGAGCAATAGCACTGTTGTGGTCGTTCTTTTGCAAGTAAATCTTAAACTGCAAATATTATTGCAGGTCATTAAATCAACAGAACAAATAATTAGGTGGTCCTTTCTTTAACTGTGGCACTTGAGCACAAGCATAAAAACATTTTGACAAATATGAAGGATTTTACCTTGAGGAATGCACAAGCTATATTGGGTTCCAACTGCAGAAACAATAGGTCATCAGGACATTGAGATAACTCCGAGATACAATGAAGAAATTAGCTAAATTGCTTATTTAATGGATACCTTTTCGGCCTCATTAATATATTCTTCAGCTCTATCTAGCTGCAACAGGCCAAGGTAGCAGAGGCACAGTACTCGATATCCCTTAGCCCTGAGAATTCTGTTCTCTATTCCGTGAGGTATATATAGCATAGATTTTTCAAACATTTCAGCACTGTGAACATAATCTTTTGATCGGAAATGCTCTGTGGCACTGCACAAACAAATATTCAAAATGATGAGTTTCATATCACTTGTGCACCAAGAGTGGGTGATGGCCCCTCAGAAAAAAAGTTGTAATAAGGAAAACTAAAAATGAGGAGCTTCATGAAACTTAGTGTTTCGCCAAAGAGAGTGCGTATAGGGAAACTAGAAACAGCAAAAAGGAAGAAAGAAACTGCAATAATCTGAAAGTGGAATACATTTTAGATTCACCGCTGATCTTCAAATCAGATGTCAAAGTTGTAATATAAGTCCAATTCCAGGTCAGAAGTTGCATTCACAAAATGAGCACTGCTCGTTCAAGCCAGAATGGTGTTTCAAGTGTTAAAGTCTAATGGCTATTGTATCCATCAGCATGAGCCACAATGATGGCAGAAAGGCAAGTATACAAGCCAACTCATTATCCCATGCAAAAGGGAAAAAACTAGGGGTGTTCAAATCCAATTCAATCCAAGAAAAAACCGACGAACCGATCCAAAAAATCGAAAACCGATCAAAATCGAACTTTTTTGGATTGAATTGGATTTGTTTTCTTAAAACCGATTGGATTGGATCGGTTTTCGGTTTTAATCTAAAAAACCGATCCAATCCAAACCGAACCAAAATTTATATACTAATAATATAAAAAATATATATCTTAATTGTAAAATACACAAATAAATTAAAATAAACTAAACTTAGGATTTTTTCACTTTCAAAAATTAAATATATAGGGATAATTATTGTGGACTTATAACTTTATAGTTGTGTGTTCTTACATAATTCAACTTAATTCCACAAGATTAGTGTGAGATGATAGCTAAATAAAATTTACAAATTGATTGAGTAAATTAGTTTACTTATCAATAGTAATTTGTCAAATATTTCAATTAAATATTTAAATTAAAAAACCGATTAACCGATCCAATCCAAACCGATTTAAAATGGATTGGATTGCATTTACAATAAAAGTCCAACCGATCCAAACCGATCCAATATACATTATATAGTTTGGATTGGTTGGCTTTTGTCCCAAAACCGATCCAAACCGAACCGCGAACACCCCTGGAAAAAACATAACATCTTTTCAAAGTTGGCTGACCTTTTCCTGCATCTATATGAGTGTCACTCTGCAAGTTGATTAGAGGGTATTAAGACTCACTTCTTTTCCAGAAACTAAATCTCGTTTCTCTTGAGTTTCTGTTTCTTGTGTCAAATGTGATGTCCTTTCCAATTATGACAAACACTAAAAACTAGATTCGCTCATATATTTCTCAGAGTAAAAAGGTTGACTAAATTTTACCAGTTCCACAAAAGAGCATGCATGGTGGTCCTCTCCTTAGCAGCACCTTCTCTGTCAAAAAGCGCCACCACCCTCTCATCCGAAACTAGCTCAGCGACAGCATTAGCTCTCACCTTCATTCCTTCACCATTGCTCAATCCATTCCCAACCACCCTATTGACCACCCTAATGGCAGCACCAGCACTCACATGACATCGCTCCAATAGCCCCAAAAACACTCCTTTAACTGTCTCCGCCCCCGCGGCACCTGCAGCCTGGAAGTATGATTCCACAGCCGAGACCCAAACACCCTCTGGTATCCCCTTGTTTAACACCATGCCTCTCAACTCCTCCTCTGCCTCCCCATACTTTGCCAACCCCAACCATGCTTTCATAGCCAACACGCTCAAACTCGGATGGTGGTCCGCACCACTCCCAACCTCCCTTAAAACCTTCACGCATTTCAACACACTCTCAAATTCATCTTTCTGCAAATGCGCGGCTGCTATGAACCTCAAAGTCTTCAACCTCAACTCCTTCAAACTCAGAGTCTCCTCAGTTCTTTTCACTACCCTCAATCCCTTCTCACACAAATCCAGCGCATCATTCATCAACTTCAACGCCTCATTTACAATGGAAACTTCACTCATCGACAGCAAAGTCTTTCCGAACGTTAAGTACTGATTAGCTAGGGCATTGAAGTTCCTCGAAACTCCAAACAGAACATTTTTTGACCTGTTTAACAACGCAACAGCCAAATTCCGATCCAAAACTTCCCAAGCAGCTCGAGATCGGGCAAGGTTGAGATCTAACAGCAGTTTTCGCTCGTCATCATCCGACACTGAGCTAATTTCAATATTTGATACAAGATCGGTGGCTTTTTCAAAGCAATTATTAGCTAAATCGAATTTTCTTAGGTTATACCAGATCAAACCGGTTTTGTAGAAGAACAAAGCCGTCTTGAAAGCAGGAGAAGGGATTCCCGCCAAATCGGCGGTGAGAAAGAGCAGCTCGGCAGCGACTTGCCGGAGCTTTGCGTGTTCCTCCGAGATTTTTGAGGTAGATGCATTGGAGAGGTCGACACACGTGTTCCAGAGTCCGTAGCTGAGCTTCCAAACGAGAAGTTTGATAGAATTGGGGAAAGGGGCAAGTTGACTCAGCTGAGCGAGGGCCAGTCGGAGCTCGGAGGAGAATGAAACCGGCAAGGGCTGTACGGGCGAGCTGCGCTCGAGCGATTTGATCGTGGACTCGATTTGCGAGAGTACGGTTGAGTGATTGGAGTCGGAGGAGGAGGAGGAGGCTACGGCAGTAGCGGCGGTTGCTCGGCGGTGGTCTGGCGTGGAGGAAATCTCTGCGATTCTCATTTTTTTATGTTTCCTTGTTTGGAAATAATTGGCGGGAAAATGTCCAATGAGATTTGAGAATTGGGGAAAGTGAAGTTTAAAAATCCATGGGTCTTTGTGTTTTTGTATTTTTTGAGAAATATTTTGAAAGAATAAATTTTTTGTAAAAAGTGTCAACTTTTTTTTGGGTTATGAGAAAATAGAAAAAATAAATAAAGAATGAGTTGTTTGTTTTTTTATGTTTTGGGATAAAATAAATTTTATTGTAAATATCAAATTAGTTACTTTTTTGTTGGATTTATAAGGTAAAATTGACTTTTTTTATATAATATATATGTATATTATAGTTACATGATGGATGTGTGTGTGTGTGTGTGTGTGTGTGTGTAATGATTGAAATGTGATTGTAATGAGTTGATGTGCAATTAATTTATTTTGATATTTTTTATCTTTTTAATGTAAAAATAACATATGATGTATTACTTTGGATAAAATATTCATTAATTAGAGTTAAACTAATTACTAATAAGAAAATTATTTATTGCTTTTAACTTTATTAAATTAACAATATATATATTTAATTAATCATATGAAAGATATTATTATCTAGGAACTTTATATTAAATAGATTGTAATAAGCAAGATAGGTATTTCTTTTAACTATATTAATGATATATATTTAATTAATTACATGAAGAATATTATTAATTAACTCATTATATTAAATAATTAATTAGTTAAATTAATTTTATTAGTACACGAATTCATAATATATAATTTATGAATGACCCCAAAATTATTTCAGTTGTAAATCATTAAATTAGCTAATTATTATATTTATTGAAATATGCAATAGATAGCTAAATTAAATATGTGATGTAATTATTTATTAAGTTAAATAATTTAATAGGCATTAATTTATGTTCATTATATTTATTTTAAATCAATGTAGTGAAAAGGAAGATAAATAATCGAATTAATCTAATCAATTCACATAGTTACATTACAACTTGATGCAATGTATAATTATTATGTTAATTTATATATAATTTTTTTCAGCAGTTAAGAAAAAAATATTGTGCAGTTATTTTATTTAATTATATAGACCAATCAATAAAGTTTATAACTTTAATATGATTATTGAACTTTAGATTAGTACAATTTACTTTTTTGGAATAATAATAATGACTAATTCACTATTAATGAGAAAACTTGTTTATTTGCCACGTAAAACATTACTTGGTAAGTCGCAAAGTGATACTTAACCATGGCACAATCAATTTTCACCAATGTCAAACACAAGTTTATTTTAATAGTACAATAAACTTAAGGCAATTCATAATTTCATGTACAGTACTAGAAGGTAGTCCGAAAATGTCCATATGGAGTAACATACTATGGACACGGTAGATTGCGCTGTTTGCACCGCACAATGCTGATCTCGCTAATACCAGTGGACGCAGATGCACGTGATCTCCTAAATTGTCAATTGAGTCTACGCCATGTGCTCACCTGACCATTCACTAATGCCCTATCACTATGGTGAGGGTCGTCATCGGTGCTGGAGGTACATATGGAGCTGCGGGATGGGGATCTGTCTCCCCCTCTAGTTGTACTGGTGAGAATGTGGGTACATGTGCACCATGATAATGAAAGGATGTATGTGATGCATTAGAATCCGCAACAACAATTGGGTGAAGGTAATCCCCACCCAACTGGACTCCATCATCAACAATGTCCTGCCTATTATTACTCATATGGTCAGGTGGTATCGGCTCCACAAAAATCTCCCATAACAAATCATATTGTGGCTTCCTTCGTTCAAAATATTGCGAAGATGTAGGCTTGATCTGCAAATGAAATTAATTTGAAAAGTTTAGAGTGTTGTACAAATACAGACGAAAATAATTATTGCACAATTGAAGAAATAATTTGGTAATATATTCTTACTTGATATAACCTCTCATGCAAATCAGGTGGCACATACATCTCACCCATATGTGAATTATAACTAAAGGTGTTCATCAGATAAATTCGATTTGATGAACCCAATGATCCAAACTGAACTAATCTAATTGGTTCGAGTTGGTCAAGTAATTGGGTCCGATCGGATATAATTCAATCAAACCCGATCAGCGTTGTTAAATAGCACACTATAGCGCATCACGCTGTGTGCGATAGGTTTCACTATCGCGCTACTAGGCGCTTTGTGTGCAATAGCCCAATTGCGCAACACAAAAAAATAAAGCGTGCCTTATTGAAATTGGGGCTTAGAAGGGGAAAAAATGCAAAAAATGCATTTACGGCTTTCTTTTTTTAAATGGATAAAAGGCCCAAACGTGGATCCTTCCAAAAGAACGCCCAAACAAGCACGTTTAGTTCCCGTTCGATTTTTCTCTTTGCCCGTCCACTTCAAGTGACTCTTTCTCGCGATCACCAGCCATAGCAGCTTGTAGCGAGTAGCAACAGCCAAGCTTTCTCCCCAGTAGCACATCAACAATTTTCTTCTTCTTCTAGCGGTTTTCTCTCAATGCTAGGTAACTTTCGATTCTTTTTTTTTTCCCCTTCTTATTTAGATTTCACCCAGTGTGATGTTCTTTTTGGTTTTTGCTTCTCATTTTTTCTCATTGTATTTTATTTTGTTGTTCTGTTTGTTTTTTACTTTGGTTATTTACCTATAAGTCCAGTTTGTTGTTTTCTTAGTTTGCTGTATAGTTGCAGGCAATAGGAGAAAAAGAAGCCAACAGACAGCCTTTCTATGTTTTTTGCTAACCGTTGGTGTTGTTTACTTTTTCCAATATTTTTTTCATTTGATTAATTGTTAAAAGTCTAATAATGGAATTTTTATGCTATAGTAAAGAAAAATGGGAAGTTGTGAGGCAAACAATAGGAGCAAGAAGGATCTTCGATGAAATCACGGCACGTTGGTCAATCCAAACAAAATTATCGATGGTTTTAAATGCAATTGTTGCACCAAAATCACTAAAGAAGGAATCACCAAAACCATCTAAATTATTATTTTTGTGATTATTTAGTTGTTTAATCTTTGTAATATGTAAAATATATTGGTAATTTAGGTACATAATAGAAATATATACATATATATGTGGTGCGCTTTATTTCGATAAAGCACACTATGTGCTATAGCTCTAGGGACCTCTGCGCGTCATTGCGCTTTGCGCTGATGACAACTATGAACCCGATTATATTTGGTTTGGTTCTCAAATTTCGTATTCACTTACCTGACCCTACCCGACCCAACCCAATCAGACCCGATGATTTAATTGAAATAAATAATAATTTTTTTTGAATTATGACTTTTGTTATTTATATTTATATTTAATGTTCAAATTTGAAATTTTATATTATTAATTATGGCTTGCGGTAAAGAAGGAGATAATTTATAATATGAGTTGTGGTACACCAGGTGCAATGTTGTGTGCTTTTGAATTTTGAAGAATATTTTGAGAATGATTTAATTGTTTTGAGAGATTATACTATGCTAATATTGTTTATGTAGGTCATCTATTCAGTTTTATTTTACTATAGCTAGTGCTTGCAAATTTTTCTTACTTCAAGAACTAAAGAAACTACAATCGGTGCTTGGTTGTTTCCTGCTGCTTCTTCTTCCTTTTGAACCTGATTACCCAAACCAAACCAACCTGGTCTAGTTCGGGTTGGTTTGGTATTAGGTGGTTTGGTTTGGGTTTGACAATTAAAATTTACAAAATACAAAACAATCCAATCCAATTAAAAATGATCAGTTTGGATTCATTTTCTCCTCAAAATTGAACCAACTCGACCTATGAACACCCCTAATTATAACGCACAGTTGGATGCTCTATGATTATGGTCACTGTTTCATACCTATCCTTCAAGTCATAGAATGGCTCAATAACGAGCTTGGTGGTGAAAGGCCACTGAAGTGTCGCCTCAACTTGTATGCCAATTCTGGCATTCATATCTGAACAAACACGTCATTAGTCAAGGATTCAATGGTGTTAGCATCTAGCAACATATAGATAAATATCTCCTTTGCACCCGACCCCCACACGTAAGGGGTATGAGAAATAAGAGCATCTAATGATCGACGTCAGCTTATAGCAACACCTACATTTGCATAAATAATATATATGATGCATCGTGTCATACATATAAATCTTTAAATGTTACATATTACGCAATACATGGGTGATAGAATATGTAGAAAATCATGAGGCTTATATAGTTGGAATTACAATAGTGCCAATTGGTCTATTGAATCATCATTCAAATAACAATCGTGTTTTGATATTTTTAGAACTATGTAAAAATTCATTCCCTTAGTAACTTAATAAGCACATCAACTAGAAGGACCAAAACCACAAGTATGACAGAGATAAGACATATACATAATGGGAGAACTAGTGATGATTCGGTGAAGTCAAGAAATGTAGCATGCTATCATCTCGAGTATGTATCATCTCTAAGTCCCACAGGCATGTCGCTCTGCCCAGGTGCACCTACTGACGAAGGCTGAGCACAACTACCGACATTGAATGAGACTACGCTCTACTGAAGGTAGTGCTACTACGCTGTCTGCAAGACTAATGACTCTTAAGTTCATGAGTCCACCCATGTGAAAAAACCTGTATGATTCCCCCTATAGGACATCTATAGAAAAATCTACCATAATTTGCAGGTGCATTGGCCATAAATACCCTCATCGGTCCTGCCCTGCAAGCACATAAGAGAGGATTGTGTGTACCCCATTGCTACTAACATAAGTCAAATAAGCTACATACAATATATGGATGATTATTATGATAAAAGAAAAAAAATATACCAAACATCTAATCACACAACATACAGTAGTTTGTTCAATACAACACAACAAACAAACCATCTCCTAAAATATGTAATTGAGTAAAACATTAAACATGTCATAAGTTCAGTACAATACAAAATATAGGATACTTAATACCCAAACACTTTTACTTCTACAGATGTCTTTGCTATCATAAAATAATATAATGCAAGATTATTTCAAGTCCCACTATCGTTCTACATTTTCATTTGTATCTCATCCCTAAAAGTGGCCTGTGCATTGATCTCTTCTTAACTTAGATGACCCCTATGGTAGAAGGTATACCAATCTGTCTCTTCCTCAATCAATGGCTCATTAAAAATTTGATCATCCCAACTAAAATTATGAATAAAATTATGTAAAACATAGCAAGCAATGACCAAATCTCTTTGATGATTGATGAAGTAGTTTGACATACCCCTAGCTAGGATAGGAAACCTCTTATTTAGAACCCCAAATGAACACTCTATGTGGTTACTCAATTCTAAATGTGCGTGATTAAACATCTCTCTATAGTTGTTATAGATAACAGAATTTCTGAACTCCTCCAAATGATAGCAAGACTGTCTGCGTAGTGCAAGAAAACACATGTAGTTTGTAAAGCTAACATCAACAAGGTAGTACTTTCCTGTAGTGGTGAAAATGACACCATTGAAATCATATGTTACCAAATTAGAGGGTACTCGTAATGGTATGACATAACATGGGTACTTGGAGCATAATAGGTAACCTAGTGGGGAAAATGGGAACCATGGGTCATTTTGAATCGATGTGAGTAACACCAATGAATTATTTGTGATGCCCTTCCCATCCGGTGTTCACGTATGTGAACATAAGGTTAAAATCGCATATAGCAAGAATATTTTGCCAGGGATGCCCCTTTGGTGACATGTATGTGTTTTGGAGACTATGCAGGACCCACGTTGTGAGTAAAGTGCCATCAATCGCTCCAATGGCTCTCCATATTGTCAAAATATAGTTATGCAGAATGAATAATGATGATAGTTGTATTAATATAAATAAAAAATTCTTCTAGCCTAAAACAAACCTCAAAATAAGGATAAAAATTAGGATTCGACTCGATCTAAGATGGAACTTCATCAAATTGTGGCCAAGGTATAATCTTAAGCGCCAAGCAGACCAATGCATGTAAAACTCTCATTCTGTAGCCATTCATCGTCGACAGGGAATGTTGGAACTCTTTATGGTACTACGTGGTTTTTCATGTGTCCCTACTGTTTGCATAAACATAGTGAGCTCATCAACAACAAATACTCGTGATTACACTCTGTGTTAGTAGGCCATGAGACATCATTAAGTCAACCAGGGCTTCAAATATGTGTTTGGTCATGCAGATGTTGTCGTAAAACCTTTGCGGGTGAGCATGCAAATTTCAGCCATCGAATTAGTGCTTTGTATCTAAGAGCTATTGTGAGGCATCCTATGTATGCCATGTTTGGTGCAATAAATCTCCTTCATGAAAAATAAATCTTCTGCTCTATCAGAAATATCACTTTCAGGGGGTGCCCGAACTACTGGCACCTTCACATTTTGTATAAGGATAAATTGAGCTTGAGGCACTTGCTATACTATATCAATTGAATGCATAAATTGTTGACTATATCAATTTATAATTAGCCAAGAAGGAATATTATAACAGAAAGAGTAAAGTAGAACCTAATAAGCAGCAAACAAACCTTAAAATAGTAATGTTCACAAGCAAATCTATCATAGGGATCAACAATAATATCTGATAGGGCAGAATAAAATGCATAAATTGAAAAAAAAAAAACACAAATTACATAAATGTTTATAACTAACTACAAAAAACTAGGAAAACAGCATTAGGCATGGGCACATATAGCAAGATGTTCATATGAACTCTAAGGACTCAACATAAATCCGCTTCTCTCGATCGTCATGAAGAGTGAAGAACAAACGCATAGTGGCACGTTTCCATGCATTGATAGCTTTTGCAAAAAAGCTATCGGAGAGTCCTTCCATTGATTGGAGTGATTCAATGCAAATCTCTATTGACTTCTCAGCGTTAGCCCCAACCCTATTGGACTTAGTATCCATTAAGTCATCCCATTTATCAAGTGCCTCATCAGAAGGGTTTCCTTCTCTACTTGTGGCATGACTTTCCATTTACGTGAAAAACCTTCGGTGGTACTGGCCGTGTTTGTCAAGTTATCACCACGACTGCCCGAAAGTCTAGAATGACTACCTCCAATAGAATTCATATTGACACTAGAAACCCTATCATTGTCCTAAGGATCGATCAGTTGTAAAGAAGATTGAGATTATGAACCTATCGCCATGGAACCTTGAAACATCTTTGTACAATAATCATAATGTGGTAGACCATGCTCGATGACGTGTGCATTATTTGGATGCTCCTGTCCCATTAAAAGAAATATCAAAATACTGCGTGAGAAAGTTAGGAAGATGGCTAAATGATGATATAATGAAAGAGAGAAATAATAGAAATTACCAACATCCAATATTGAATTCAAATGGGGGATCCTGCTATCGTGTTCTTCTCATAATACCATCCAAAATCAATTCCACTTAGTTTTGCACTGTTGAACTATGTAGTCATATCGACCATGAGTACCTACATTTAATTTATTGCAAATTCTTCCCTAAGTGAAGCAGTTGACCATTAACGGACTCTTCATGGCATAGCTTAATGAATGTTTTCTCAATTTCAAGAGGCCAACATGTGCTACTCAATCTTAAATGCCCGCAAGTGGACTTGTCACAAGGCTATTTCCCGTATGGATCTATCTAAGTTCTATGTCATATTTTCGAAGCCAGAATTATATATTCTTATAGTGAGACTAATATTAATGTCACTAAAGTGTGAGTATAAATGTTAAAACTCATATTGCATATTACAATAGCGCAAGTTGTAACCTAATTTTGCATTTTGAGTCCCTTTTTTCTGTGAAAAATTTACCCCTCACATTAATAGTAATAAAGATAAGTTTGTTAGTGGCTATGTTCAAAATAGAATATTGCAAACCTTGAATTAATTAATTTTATAAAATTTAATTACATCTTTCAAAACTCAATGCAAGTTTAAGAACATACTTATAAAATCATTAATTCGGATGATGTCCAAGTTATATTTAAATTATTTTATGCTCCAAACTGATAAAAGTTCAGAAAAATGTACATATATTGTAAAATTAATAGACATTTTATTAAACTTAAGAAGGACACTAATAAAAGTTGTTGCCAAACTCATCATTCCCATTTAATTAATATGACCGGAGCATTACTTCTAAATAAAGAGTGAAATTCAATCACATTTAGAGGGAGTTTTAGAAGAAAAATTGCCTAAAAATTAATTGCAACAAAATAAAGATTAAGGTATGGATACCATAAAATAAACTGTGTAATAATATGCATATTACCAAACATCCATGTCATAACTGAGAACAATCCTAATTAGAAACACTATATAACAAAAGTAAACTAAAAAATAAAATAATTAAAACAATATTGTTTACAACAATCCTCTTCCAAATGCGTGGTGGTTTGCTTGGGATCATGACATAATAAGCCACTTCTCTCAGTTCATACTTTCAAATACATCTTGACCTACATGGACTATCCCAGAAAGTATGAAAGACACCCAAACATGACATGGAACCAACTAGCCTATTCTAGAATATGAAGAAATAGCCAACCAATCCCCAAAATATTGTAGAAATGCAAATATATACTAATGATATTCACGACATGTACCTAATTAGCAATTGCACATCAAACCCACACTAGGACAAATTACCATTAGGACACCAAAACATACACCCTACATGGAGTGCTAACAATGCAGACTGAAGGATCTAGAATAATTGAATTATGGACTCAAACAACGTCATATATGGAGTGATAACAAAAAAGACTCATTACTCAACACTCAATACTTGAGCCCCAAAATGCCTGACTCCTTAAAGTGTGTTGTAAACATGTAGGATTGTACATGTGCAGTCAATAGTAGCCGTCTCCTTAACAGAAACTGTTGTGGTAGAGAGAACTAAGTCACACTAAGAATGTGACTCTAAAAATTGAAGACAAAAGTTGTCTTCAATAGAATCATTTAATGGTTACCATGGAAGTATTCTTACTTCTCTACTCAAGTGGCAAGGAAATCCCAAGCATGGTGCCTTTGCATTAATAGTTGACAAGTATCAAACCTTATCAAGCAAGTTAATGAGCAACAAATAAATTGAAGTTTAACATATCACACCCTAGTGCATATACAATGGGCAAAATTCAGTCAAACAACATCCAAACTAGCTAGCTTATAATTCATAGAGGCCAGAATCAGATAACATATAAAGCATTAAGCAAAGATTTAATTTCCCCAACAAGTCATAATTTCCAGCATACGATACTAACTCCAATAAAGAAATAGTTTAATAACACTTATAGTCGAGCTGAAAGCAGAAGATACAGAAGAATCTTTCAAATTTCCTCATTTAGAATCAACCTCCAAATAGTTGGAAGCCCTTAAATTGTCCCCATAGCTAGATAATGTATGATTAGCCGTTGTGCAAGTGTGTGCTGTGTATGAGATATTTAAAAGATAGTGTGGTGTCTGTTGTGTGCAATGGTAAGAAAGTGAGTTTGGGAATACGAAGAAAGTGAGTTTGGGGATGGTAAGTAGAAATATATATAGTGTAAAATTAGTTCACAGGCTAAAGGAGATGAATGCAATTCCTATTCCACATAAATTATGGATGTGATATAACACACTGTGTTTTGTCAGCCTTAGTTAAACAACATAAAATTAGGTTGGCATGTAGAGGGTGAAATTAGTGCACACCATGTGCAAAAAGTAACAACCATATATCATTAGCATACAATAGCAAGACAGAATCCTCAATAAATAGAATCTAATACCAAATATAGTCACCCAAGCATGCTAATGTATATATGCATAAAAAAGACCTATATCTTGCAATTACTCAAAAACATTTAAATCACATTTGCATTTCTTTCATCATCAAAAGTACAGAAAAAATTACCTCAAAGCCCAGACCATGCCCAATTAAATCAACTAAAAATGATCATAATATAGTAAGCATAAATTAAGACCCTAAAATCAAACCCTATAAAAATAAATTGCACAATAAAAAAACCTATCAACCTATAAGTAGGTAGGTGAACAACAAGTATGACAAGACCAATCGAACTACTTCCAATACTCATAGAATCACATAAGGGTTGTACGTCAAAATAGTAGGGTAACCATGCGTTGGAATTATCTATGTAAAAAGTATGAAGGAACCATATAAAAATACAGTAATGGCTGAAACATACTCAGAATGCCAGAGGCTTTTAGCCCACATCTACGGGAAGAACCTAGATCTCATGAATATTAGACATAAAAAATGCACCGAGAAGGGCATATTGTTAGATGAAGCCGTAAATAAAGATGAACAAGCACGCAAACCCACATGTACACCCATTTTGTTCAAATCCACCGACATAATACTCAGAGGAGAATAGAAACTCTACACGCAAACCGGATATCAAACCTTTTTTCATAAAATCCCTATTTGCTTGAATGCAATGTAAAGATACGCGCCATTTACAGTGAGTCCAAAACCATATTCGAAAAACACAGACCTTCAAACATGGATAAAAAGTGGAGTTTAATTAATCCAGAACCAGATTCGAGAAACATGACCTTTAAACTATGGATAAAAAGTGGAATTTAACTATGTCAAAAGAGGAGGATTAAGAAGATGGTGTGTTACAGAAAAAAAAAAAAAAAAAAAAGGATACAGAAAGAGGGAAAAGGAAATAGGGGGATAAGGGAGTGAAAAGATTGAGGGTGGGAGAGATGAGGGAAATGGGAGACAAGAAGGGATGGGTGTCGGGGAAAGGTTGGGGTATTTTGAGAATATTTTCGAATAGGTTTTTTAGGTATAAAATTTTTGTATTTGGGAAAAGAATTAGAGAATGTGCGCATATGTTTTGAAATTATTTTGGAAGTTGAAAAATATTTTGAAAAAATGGTAAAGAACAGGGCCCATACTTCTATGCAATTTAAAATAAGAATGTCGTTTATATTCACAGTGGCGATTTTTACATTATTACATTAAATTTTATTTTACCTAAAATAATTTTTCAATTAACTCATTCCCCACTCTTTCTTCATTTACCCATTATCTAAAACTCTCTTACCACTTACTCCCCCTTACCCATTATCCTAACTTCCTTGAAATGTTTTCAACCACATGGTTCAGATCTAATATTTTGTCTTTTGACTTTTTACTTTGAGATAAAAAAAAAAATCAACTATAATGGGTTCTAATGCTCAACATTCAGATAGTGAGGCATCCTTGCTTTATTTTGAACTTGTAGAAATAGTGGTTAGGATATGATTGTTTGGCATGTTAATTTGTTGGAAACATCTGATACTTTAGACTCCCTATTAAGACTATTTATGTTATTATGCAGGATTCAATTCTTGTGGTAGGAGTCATTTCCTAATGGTGACCGAAGATGGACTCTCTATTACTTTTGGTTTGAATAACCATCAGCAACTTGGTTCAAGTTCTATAAAAAATAGTTAGTATTAATCTCAAATTCATTATCTCATGTTTTGAATAGTGTATATCATTTAGCTTTTTATTCCTTTTTCTTTTCTTTTTTTTTTTTGTTTTTGATATACTTCTCACAAAAGTTGAATGCTTCTTGATGATTTTGAGTTATAATAGTGCAATCATTGGTAAGTTATATTCTCTAACCATATGACTTTTCATATACCATTTTTTTTCCTTTTTCTTTAAAGTTTTGATTTTGTTTGATTTGGTTTGATTTGGTATGAGTTTTGAAATTTTGTTTCCCCCCCCCCCCCCATTTTTTTAGGTTATTAGAATATATAGGCAGTGGACAAACCAAACATATAGAAACACCCATTGTTGTGGACAATTACAAATAGCAACCACATAAGAACTTCTAATGAACTGAAATACTTGTTCTCTGTTGTCACCTTGACAAGCTTTTTCTTGAGTTTTCTCATTTTATTCATAACATTTTTATCTCTGACATTATAGCTATCATGGATAAGTTCTCTAGGTTGTCTTTAGCAGAGGAAGAGGAAGGTGGAATAAAGTTTGAGGAAACAAATGAAAATACATCTACAGATTTCCAACAGGCAGTTGTCGGATATTTTCTGATAGATCGCATGATCAACTTCAATGCTATGAAGAATACGTTAGCGGCTCTTTGGTGACCGATGAAAGGTGTCTTTATTAAGGAAATCAATCCCATGTTATACATATTCCAATTTTTTCATGAGATTGACATGAGAAGAATGCTTGAGAATTGACGTGGATATTTGATAATCACCTTCTTCTCTATAAACATTTGCAAGCCACAGACCAGCCTCGGAAGATCCCCCTTTTTCACACATCATTCTAAATTTAGATTTATGAACTTCCTTTTGGTTTTATGTCTAAAAAGGTGTCTAGTGAGGTTGGAAATTACATTGGAAATTTCGTTGAATCAGATCTGAATAACTTTAATGGAACATGGCGTTCATTTTTACGAATTAGAGTTGAAGTCGATGTTTGACTACCTCTTAAAAGAAGAATGAAGATTAAGAAGAAGGGAGAAGATTGGGTACGGATTAAATTTAAGTATGAGAGACTTCCCACCTTTTGCTATATCTGGGGAAAGTTGGGACATAGTGGGAAATTCTGTGAGACTATTCAATCAATAGGAAGAATTGAAGGAAAAAGCTTTGGAGCATGGCTGCGAGCATCAAATAGATGTAATCTAGTCCAAACTGGGGAAAATGGATTTATTTCGAATATCCTGATCAAAAAAGCACAATGGCAAAAAATGCTGATGAAGATGGCCATGTTGATAACAAAAGTTTCACACATCAGCCAAATTTGTAGATTATTCCAAATGAAAGAAATTCAATACGCTATCATCATGAAAATAACACTAGAAATCCAAGTAGGAAAGCTTTTATGGTGGTTGATGTGGAAGGAAATCTCAGGGAAAATGATACGAGAGAGAGGAGTGAATATTCTGAACCTGGAAAAGATTCCCTTATCATCTATGATGTAAAACGTCATCATACGGACAAGGAAAGGGAGACTCCTAAATAATGGATGTCAAATGGGCCAACCCGACATCATGGGCTTAAAAACACAAGATAGAAAGGTTATGGATCTCTACCCTGCTTAAATCAATTAGTCTATTATGCTAGAATTGTCGTGCATTGGGCAACCCATGAGCAATTCAAGTTCTAAAGGACATTATTCAAAAAAGCCCAATCTTATTTTTCTCTGCAAAACAATTTCTGATGGGTCTCATTTTCAAAATTTCAAAAATTACCTTGGGTATGAGGGATGCTTTGCTATAGATGCAGTGGGCCAGTATGATGGGCTCGTCCTACTTTGGAAACAAAAAGATGATGCTACTCTTATAGGCTACTCAAGATCATATATTGATATAGAAAATGACTCATTGAAGATTGATTGAATATTATGGTATTCCGGATCGAATGAGAAGGAATGAGTCATAGGATTTGATTTGATTGCTCACCCCAAAATCAACCTTTCCCTAGGTTTGCGCTGGAGATTTTATTGATTTGTTGATGAAAGTTGAGAAAAAAGGTAAAATTTATGTATCCTCAACATTTATTAGATAGCTTTCGCAATGCAATAACAAATGCTGGACTCCTTGATTTGGGGATGATGGGCTATCAGTTTACTTGGGAAAGATGGTAGGGAAGTGAAAATTGGGTGGCGGAACGTTTGGATCGAGCTCTTGCTAATCAGAGTTGGATTAATATTTTTGGGGATTTTAGGGTCACAAACATTAAGTATACATCTTCTTATCATTTCCCCATTTTTATTGATTCTCTAGGTTTAGCTGTGAAAAGGAGAAATTTATGATTTTGAAAATTTTTGGCTGAGAGAGGAAGGGTGTGCTCGAGTCATTGAAGATACTTCGACAAATCTTAGAGATGATATAATTCAGCAAAAAATCAAGACGTGTGGACTAGAATTATAGAAATGGGCGATCCATTTGAAAAATGGCCTCAAGTTTCTATTGGAAAATTGTAAGAAGAAGATGGTGCTATTAAGAGGTTGATGGGATGTTTCAAGTTTGATAAAATATCAAGAGGTTAAAAAAAGTTACTTCAAAATCCTGCAATAAAGAGAATCTTTTGGAAACAAAGGGCAAAAATCTTTTGGCTTAGAGAAAGGGATATGAACTCCAAGTTCTTCCATGTCGAAGCTAACGTAAGAAGGAAAAAGAATCTTATCTCTCAATTACAAGATCCGCATGGAGTTTGGAAGAATTGGGAAGATGGTCTAAAGGATGTGATGGTTGATTACTTCCAGTATCTTTTCAATTCATCAAATTATTACATGGAGCCGATTTTGGAAAATGTTAGTTGCAAGGTGAATGGGGATCAGAATAATCTGCTGCTAGCTAAGTTTACTCCTGCTAAGATTAAAAAAATATTATTTGAGATAAACTCGGACAAGTCTCCAGGTCTTGATGGTATGAATCCTTGTTTCTGTCAAAAATGCTAGCCTATTGTTGAAAAAGATATTGTTAATGTGAGCTTATCATATCTCAATATTGTGTCTCTTCTTAAAAACTTAAATGAGACTGCAATTGTTTTAATCCCTAAGAAAAAGAAACCAGTTTCCATGGCCGATCTTAGGACGATTGCTTTATGTAATGTGCTCTATAAAATTGTATCAAAAGTGCTTGCTAACAATTGAAAAAGGTCCTACTAAATATCATTTCCGATAACCAGAGCACTTTTTATCCCATAGAGACTGATTACTGATAATGTTCTTATTTCCTATGAAACAATATATTTTCTTAAAAGGAAAGGAAAAGGTAAAGAATGATGGGCTTCTTT
The DNA here is from genome assembly GCA_018894105.1 of Jacaranda mimosifolia. Taxonomy (NCBI): domain Eukaryota; kingdom Viridiplantae; phylum Streptophyta; class Magnoliopsida; order Lamiales; family Bignoniaceae; genus Jacaranda; species Jacaranda mimosifolia. The sequence continues at coordinate 22,737,226 of CM032128.1, read as the reverse complement.
AAAAACGGATGTGAGCAAAGCATATGACCATATGGAGTAATAATACATTAAAAACATTATGCTAAGATTGGGCTTTGATAGGAAGTGGGTGAATTTAATTTATATGTGTAATAAATCTATTTCATATAAGATTGTTAAAGGTAATGAGCTGCTAGGCCCTATCTTCCCTAAATATGGATTGCGCCAAGGTGATTCGTTGTCCCCATACTTGTTCATCATATGTGTTATCAGCTACCTTCAACAAGTATGTTGCCCGAGGTAGGCTGCATGGAATTAGACTCGAAATGCGCCTGTAATCTCCTATATATTGTTTGTAGATGATAGTTTCTTTTTCTTCAAAGTTAATGCATTGGAGGCCTCTACTATAGCTTCTGTTCTTCAAAATTATGAGAAAGCTTTAGGACATATCATTAATATGGGAAAATCCAAACTGATTTTTAGCAAAACTGTGGAGTTAGAAGGAAGTGTTTCTCTTATCTGGATATCCCTATAGCTGCTGAAAATGACTACTATCTTTAGTTACCTAGCTTTGTTGGAAGAAATAAACGGGAAATGTTTGCTTTAATTTGAGATAAGTTGGGGAACAAATTTTGGGCTTGGAACAAGAAGTTTATTTCTTGAGCAGGAAAGGAGATCTTGCTTAAATCAGTTGCCCAAGTCGTGCCCAATTGCACCATGAATGTCTATCTTTTCCCTGAGGATCTTTGTTGTGAACTTGAGAGGATGATGAACACTATCTGGTGGGGTTTGGCTCAAATGGTAAGAGAGGCATCAAGTGGCTTAGTTGGAAGAAATTGAGTCATATTAAATCCAAGGGTGGACTAGGCTTTTGGTGCATTCATGAATTCAATCTTGCAATGCTGAGAAAGCAATGTTGGAGATTGTTAACTAACAGTACCTCTATCATTGCCCAAATTTTCAAAGCTCCATATTTCCCTCATAATTCTTTTCTAGATTTGTGTGGCAAAGCCTTCTAGCAGCTCAAACTCTGATCAAGACTGGATGTAGCGTAAAGATTAGCATAGAAAAAATACGTGCATTTTGTCTAACCTGTGGCTGCCACAACTTTCAAATCCTTTCATTTCTATAGTTATCCTGGAGGCTCATCACAACATGAAGGTTGTTGATATTTTGGATCAGTGTACTAAGAATTAAAACTTTGAATTGATTAATGCTATGTTTAATGATCGTGATAAACATTTAATCTTTAAAATCCACATTAGTCTGCAGAAGGGTGAGGATGGCTGGTACTAGAATGGCAAAAAATCTAGGAAGTATTTGGTTAGGAGTGTATACAAAATGTTGATTCGTGAAGTGAACTTTAATAATCAAATTGCATCAACTTCTTTCTGGAAAAATTTGTGGAAACTTTCAATCCTAGCAAAAGCTAAAAATTTGATTTGGCATGCGGCAAATGATTATTCCCAACAAAAAATGGTTTGATTGATAAAAAAGGGGGAGATTGACCCTTACCACCCCATCTGCAGAGGCACTAATGAGATAACCCTCCATGCTTTTGTTGATTGTCCATTTGCACATGTTAACCCTTTGATTTTTTTGCATGAGTTTAAGAGTTTTGATTATGATAATATTTGCTACATGATTAATGAGAATTATTCCCAAAAATCTACTAGAACTTGTCTTGTGTTGTCTGGAACATATCTTGAGCTGCCTGGAACTTATCTTCTATTATATTCTAGCAACATGTCTTTATATTTGATCAACCACATCATATCTTTTATTTATGGAAGGAATATCATGTTGCTAAACTTGAAAATGTGCTCATCATGGCTAGATTCAATGAATGTAATATATGGAATGATTGACTAACGGCTTCTTTCCTTTTTCTGTTATCTTTTCCCATTTGATAACCTTTTAATAATTTAAGGAAAGAGCATTTTCTGCATAGACATATTATATTATCTTTAAATAATTTGCAGAGAATTCAAAAGTTCCGTCTGAAATTTGCCTTTTATAACTAACTGGAATTTGACTTATCCTTTTCATGAAGATCATCTAGATTGATTCATATCTTCCATATTAGGAAAGTATGTCCTTCTTGGCTCTAAATCTTACATTGCTAGATTGCTGAATAAGTTTATCTGATTTAGATGCCATAATTATTCTTTCCTTAATTATCTGCTAGAATCTATCTATACTCTGGAACATCCTTTCCATATTTAAAATATCTCTTAAGGAATATAGCCTGATTCATATCTTTTATGATTTAGGAAAGAAATCAATCTTGTTATATTTATTGATAAATCCGCAATTCATGGTTCTAATGGATTTTTATTATAATGTCTTGTTTTCTTATTTGATTCCAACGGACACTTACCTAATTAAGGATTTATAGCTGTTAGACATGAACATATAAATAAGAAAATATACAGCATTGATTAGTGTGAATTATTGAGTTGGGAGAGAACTTTGTTAAGTGTATTGAGAAGTTGTGTGATACTCTCTTACACGTTCTTGTGCTTAATTATTTCTAATTCCTTGCTCTACGTGTGATTTCGAGGGTCCTTGAGGTGAAGAAGGTCAAGTGGAGATTGCCTTCGACGGACCTTGGGGAGACAAGGACAAGGCAATTTGTGTCTCTAAGAACTTAGTAGTGAAGAGGGACGGGAGTCATATCTGCTCTCCAGGGATCCCATGAAAAGAACAAATCGGCGCTTGGTTGCTCTGAGGACCTTTAGGTGAAGAAACCAGTAGGATGTTATGTCTAGAATCTTCTGCAGTATTCTTAGTTCCAGTCTGGAAGAAGAGACTAGAGCTTGTCGTACGGAGCAGCAGCAACTCGTGCATCAGTCCACAGAGGTTGTGCAAGTGAATCTAGCAAAAGTTCCCCTAGACCTGTTCACAAGTAGCTGGTTTCACAATCTGGAACTTATCTCATCCCATCTAGGATTCCGGTGTAGCTCTTTGCGAAGAGCTAGTTTTTCACCCTGCTAGGGTGTTTCTATTCCTTACACTTTCATTGATGTCAAATTACTGTTTTTATTTGTAGAAATATTCTCATACACTTAATAATTTGACAGGTTTAAAGTCCTAAGTGAAAGCTTAGGTAGAGAACGTAGGCTTGCTGAACCTCTATAAATACCAGTGTCTTATTACTTCTATTTTACTGTTTTTCTTATCACTGCTCTGACTAGTATCTTAACTGGTACTTACAAATTCCAATCAGTAACTAAAATTGTTTTCTGCAAAAGACTTAAATAGTTTTTGAAAGGTCAAAAAGTATTTTGAGTGATAAACTTCTGCTGCGTTAAAATCTATTAAGCCTAATTCACCCCCTCTTAGGCATATAATCACTCACAACATAGGATGTCTGGATTCAATCTCAAGTAAGTTCCATTTGGGGAGATGCGGATGGCTTCCTTGGTTGGCTAACTATGATTTTTGGCACTCGTTCTTGGGATGATTGTGAACTGATTGTCATGATTTGTTGGGGTTTATGGAACAATCTGGAACGAAAATGGTTATTCAAAGGAAAGGATTGTTACGTCTATCTCTTCCTACTTGGAACAATGGCGAGCAGCGCATAGAAAGGATAGGGCAACAATTATTGAGAATCACAATAAGAAGGCTTCTGATACATGGCAAAAAACTAACGAAGGCTGGTTGAAAGTGAATATAAATGTAGCAATTTTTGAAGAAAAAAGTGCCTCGGAGATGGGCTGGATAGTGCGAGATCATGAACGTAAATTTGTTTGTGCTGGTCATAGGTTGTTTCAAGGTGTTTTTGATGTTCAAGTGGCAGACTATTTGGGAATTGGAGAGGTACTTAGCTGGATTAAAGAAGCTGAGATCCAAAAGGCAATTCTTGAATGTGACTCTCAAGAGATGGTCCTAGCGACCAATGAGAATGAAGACTACCAACCAAATATTAGTCTCCTTATTGAAGATTGTAGGAAAATTAAAAAAGAGGTTGCTTCTCTTCAAAATATTTTTATTAGATGATCTGCAAACTCGATAGCCCATGCTATTGCAAGGGCTTCGATTTCTTTGTCTAATCGAGGGGTGTGAGATGGTCTTTCCTCTAATTTCATTGTGGAAGCTTTTATGTGGTGATGATTATTAATAAAAGTTTTACTTTCTTTCAAAAAAGAAAAAAGAAAAAAAAGGAATATGTAGGCAGTGGGCTTCGTGCTGATTAAAATTTACCCTTTGGTTGTGTTATTTTCTAGAAGTTTGTTAAGAGATGAACTTTTTCAATTGGTCTTTAATGTTTCATACAATAAAGTTTTGTTCAATTCTTCTAGCCTGTAGGTATTGTGCTCCATGCATGGTAGGTTCATTTCTAGCCATTTGAATCACCCTTATTTGCTGTATGTTCTAAGATATCCTTTTTAGCATATTAAATTTGTACTGCAACATATTTACATATATTTAAATGCACACACTTCGAAAATTGATTACATATATTTAAATATACATGCTTCGAAAATTGAACACTTATCGATGCATATAAGTTTCATGTTTATGCTAACTTGTTTTCAAATTTGACATATCTCTGCAGAGAAAATGTTTTTCTTTCGCGGGTGATTTTAATTTGATGGGTATTGGTAGAGTTTTGCAAAGATGGCGAAGTTAACCCTAACTGAAACTCTTGAAAGGGCAACTGACACTTTTTATTGTTGTTTAGTTAATAGTATCAAATGAATGTATGTTTTGTAAATTTAAGTATATCTATAACTAATATATATTTTTAACTTATGGTATCAAATTAATGTATGTTACATGTTATTAGGGTCTAAGGTTGGTAGATAAAATTAAAATACAAGTGTATAATTATTTTGAAGTAAATAATAAATTAAAAACTTGCAATTAATTTTTTTGGGAATAGTTCAGGCTTTGTAGATTTGATTAATTTATTTAAAACATGGTTTCGTTTGATGAATTTATTTATAAACATTTGATCATTGCACGTATGTTGCAAAGGTATATTGTTATTGGAGTTGTAGTTATACGATAAAAACTTCTTTGTACGTAATTTAGTTACCAAACCTCGTTCTTAACATATATGTTTTTACTATTAGATTACTTATAAATTCATTTGAAGTTTGATGTGTAAACACAAATTTCTTCACTGCTTTATCTTGGGTTGTATATGTAGTTTAATTTTTTGGGCAAAATAACTATTTTTTATGTATTATTGGTTTTAGCAACAAAATTGGATTGACAAATTATTTTATTTTCAACTGTTCTTGAGTTGGAGAATGTAAAGTTCTTATAATTGGAAAAGTTACTTGATTATATTAATATTGTTATATATTAGTTTTTTTTTTTTAATCTAATAATGTAACAACTTTTTAATTGCACCGTTATGACAAAAAAGTTATTATTATGTAATCTATCAGTTAACTTTTATTATATTGAATAAAAAAAATTTAGGATAAAATATTTTACACTTAAAAATTACTTTATGCACATGGGGAGCACGTGTAAGAACCACTAGTTAAGACATAAAAGAGGAGTTTTGGCAATGTGCATTCTCCAAATAGATTTCTTCCAATTCTTTTCGCAGTTGATCATATTAACATTCTGTTTTAACAGTACCGCCAAGTCATGTATGCATCAAACAATTCACAATTTCACTTCATATTAATCAAGCGACGATATGAAATTTCCAAAACTTAACGTGAAAATGCTTTTCTTGCAAAATAAGGAAAGATATAAATGAATACCATGTGAAGTATAAAAATAAACTTTCCCTTTTTGCTAATTCTGACTCTCTAAGCTAAGGCAAGCTTGGCCCAATATTGGAACTCTCACGCTCAATCTAGACCTCTAGACTGATTTATAACATGAATAATCTAAATGGTAATCAGTTTTGGCTTACCATAATTATAAAAACATGCAACAAGTTATATCACTTTTAAATTGTTCAAATGCAATAACATACGTGAAAATTAAAACATTTGATCATCGACACTTTTTTCAATTATTTCACTTTGACAAGAACATCCAAATTATTACAGCCCACTTAATGCAAGTCATATCAATTCTTCTACCAAAATCTTAGCAAACAATCATGCTACTTCCAGGTGTTCACCCCTTTATAGTGAAGTTCCACGCTAACGTCCAAATCGGTCACGAGTCCAAATTTCATAAAATACAATTTGGAACTATAAAATGATTACAAGTTCGGATTTTATAAAAAATAGTTAAAAACTATCAGAGATGCTCTTTTTTCTTTTAAAAAAAATAATAAAAATGCCACCCCGAATGTTTCCGCGTAAAGCTTGCAATCAATCAAGCTTTGCATTGCCATCCTAGGACTAATTCTGCAGTGCTTGTAACTAACTATCAATACCTATACTGCGCCAATAAGTACTTGCCACACAAGAATGTACCAACATCCACCAAGAACGTAGCTAATCCAGTATGCACATAATACTCAACAGAGCCATAGCATGAAATAAAAAGCTAGAGGAAAATCTAAACCCAGAACCGGCTAATCAAAGCCGCAAGACAACTAATATAGAATTGCATTAAATGAAAGTCAAAAGGAGAAGAGAAACACGATACAGGCAAACTAAAGCAGCAAGGAAGCTAACACAGAATGCATGTTAAAACATCTCTTTGTAAGAACATCAGCCTAATCGAATAGTAGCACAGGATGCAGAAGCTTAGCATAAAAAGATTAATACAACATTATAAACATTAGAAACAGTGTTAGAATATGGTTATATTAGCTTTTACAACAGACTAGAAATTAACAAGGTTAATATCCTTGGTTCTCTTCCCCCTCTGCCCCCCCCCCCCCCCCCACCAACCTTTTTTTTTTTTATCTGGGTTTCCAAATATTAGATTTGTGGACAGGTTGAGCATTACATTAACAATTTGGAAAGTTGGAAAGGGTCAACACTAATAGTTAACGGATCATCATCAGTCTCAGCATCTCTACTGATTAGTGCAGATAGGCAGTCTGGTACTGGTAGGCATTTCCAAAGAAGTTCCCATGACTAGGAGTGAAGTTGTAACCAGCGGTACCCAGAAATGATGGAACATGGTGGTCAGTTGGTCCAGGGTAAGCATAAGGCCTCTCATAGATGTATTGTGGATACCTATCAGTCATTCTACCATGGAAGTTCTTGTCAGTGCCAGCACTAGCAACTCGCGGTGCATGTCCAACACCATTGGCACGGGGTCTTTTGGATTGTGGTTTTGTAACTTCCGTTGCCCGTTTCTTGTCTGCCTTTGCTTTCTCAATTTCGACCACCTGTTTCTGGAGCTGATCCACAGGGAATTGCTCCTCAAGCTTATGATCTTCAATGCACTTGATCACAGCTTTAAGTGCGGTCAGCTCTTTCTCGTTCACATCACTCTGCAGTAAAAGAACTGTTATTTCACCACATACTTAACATTAAAAATTGTAAAACTAAGTGGCGCAACTGAAGATCTGTGATTCACCAAAATTCCTAAAGTGGAATACACGAAAAACTCCAAGTGGCTGAACTAACTACATATCTACAGTGAGCCTCCAACACTGAAAAGGCTAAACCACTCAGTATAGCTGATAAAATTTCCTACAGAAGTCAGAAGCTAGAGCTTAGAATTTCAATTATGCCAGAAACCTAACAAAAATATCATAGAACAGTCCAAAACTAATCTTGGCATGCTGTCAGCTCAAATCAGTATATTTTGTTGCAATAATATTAATTTCTTAAATATTGAAAATTGCAGATCAGTAAGTAGCCTCTTATTACAACTTCAATTTAGTCCTCCTTAGGCCATATAAGTGTGGATGAACCAGAGATTTTAGGCAAACGCCATTTCAACGATGCTTTAGAACAGACAAGCAGTTGAAATGCATTGCTAACTCAAAAGCTTGACTTGAAAATTCAGCAGAGGAGGCATAAGAAATGGACCTGTGTGGAAGCAGCAGGTGACGTATTTCCAAGTTTGGCGGCTGATGGCACTTTTTTGGCCTCAGACAAGTATGCTTTCAGTAGCGAAATAGGTGAAAACTGTTCAGTGAGCTCAAACGCAAAAGCCAAATTGACGGCATCAATTTGTCTTCCATTCTTGATCAGCACATCAATGACACCTGATAAGCCATGTAACAAGAAGTGAAGGACAATAAATCTTCATAATAAGGAAACCAGAACTATTAAGCAGAAATTAGGAATACTTGAGGTGTTTTAGAACCAAGAATAATTTCGCTCGCTCATATACAAATTCAACATAAAATCAGACATACAAGAAAATGAGGGATTCCTTGCATTTTCTGAATGTCTTTTAGCTGTCTATAAAACCATCACCAACCTCACCCACTCACCACCTTAGCAAAAAGACTACATTTCAACAAGTAATAATTGCAACAACAAAACAGAAGCAAAGAAAAACATGGTGAATCAAAATTGGAGCCTTTGCCATTGATTAACCGTCAATAGCAACAGCTGTGCCTAGTGATGAGCAAGAGCCATGTTTGATGCACTACGCGGGGAAAAATGAATTTGAGAAACCTAAGAGTTACTTCATTGCCAGTGTGAGGAATTGGACAACAACAAAAGTGTATCCATTTCTTCAAAATTTATGTACAAAATGAGAGCAAAGAAAAGGTCACCACAAAATGCGTAAGTTTGTTTCAGAATTAGAAGGCAAAGTGCACCACCACCCCACCCCCCCGGGGGGGTGTGTGTTATTGATAGAAATTACAAGACAGAAGGTAATGATAACCACATTTCACGAATTAAAGAAAGGGATGGACTGTAAAGAGAAATTAGTTCTCGCAAGCACAGTACCACAGTTTAAAATTGAAAAAGTGAAAACACAGTTTCTGGTTTGTTTTTCAAGCAGGTAAAGGTACAATGTCACCTTCTAAAAGAAAAGAAGAAAAGATGAACATGAAACACCCAAACATGGAAACAGTGTGTACATACACACAGTAAACTCAGATACCATTTGACAACATTTCCACCATGCCCATCTTATAAATTCATATACTGCACTCTGATATGAATTTTAATACTCAGATGAGAAAAGGTATCTACACATTGGGTTGACTTGGTCAGAGTAACTAACCTGGCATTTTGTCTGACAACCCAAGATAACGGCATAATTCAGCCGTTTGGCGACGGCGAGAAACCATGGGTATTAACTGGGACAAGCATTCCTGATCAAAATCTGAGTTAATACCAAAAGTAGCCAGCAGTTGTAAGAATGCATGCGCTTCCAAAGAATTTCCATTGCTGGCATCAACGTCAAGATCATCTAACATGGGTTTCCAATCTTCAGCAATAGCTTTTGCTCTTTCCTTTGCATTTTCTGAGATAATACTAGAGATGGACTCCATGTCTAGATTTATAAGTAAACTGCTAAGGCACTCCATCAGCATGATACAAGTTCGGCGAAGGCCCAACAGATTTGAATCTTTTTTAGCATCTGAATTAGGCAGTTCTGTGCCATAGAAACCCTTTAGAGAGTCCAGAACCAGAGAGGCAGGGTCAGCAGCAGCCTTGAGTGCAGTTGGAATTTCCTCCCTTAAAGTAGCAAGATTCTTCCGGTTGTCTGATATAAATTTGTGTAGGCCTTCTGAATTCATCTCTTGACATAATCTTATGAGTTCTGGATAAGACTTTACCTCCAAATTCATGTTTTCAACAGGCCTTTTCGCACCATCCATGTTACTCTCAGCAACCATGGCATCAGGTATCTTTTTCTCTGCAACTAGTGCTACAACCTGGTTGTTACTATTAGTGACACCTGAACACACAGCAAATGGCTTCTCATGCTTCTGCATAACAGTTAAAATAGCTGAGACAGCAGCATCTCGCTTCTGTTGGAGCCTCTCAAGTGACTCTTGCTCCTTAGCCATAACAGCTGCTTTACGCTTCTCCAACATATCTTTGGATTCAATTATTTTGGTCTCAAACTCCTTTTCTTGTTCCTCTAGTTCAGTGAAGCGCCTCTTCAAGGACTTCTGAAGCCCATGGAAATGCTCTTCAAGCTGCTTCCATTTCAAATTGAGAGTGACGGCTCGGTGACTTTCAAGTTCTGCAAATGCTTTCTGAAGTTGTTGTATCTTAGAGGCTGTGGAGTCCATTAGAGTGGCAACGGATAAGTTATCATCCATGACATAGAAATCCTGGACAAATTATAAGCAAATTATCTGTCATCAAGGAAACTGAAGAAACAGATGAGTTGGAGAACTAACAAAAACTTCCAGTAAGAAACAAGTGCTGCTGGATTTAGAGCAGTACATCATTTGTAAATCCTAATTTTGGCTAAATATGGATTACTGCAATGTGTGATATACAGGAAAATATAAGATCTGGAAATCGACACCCATTCTCATGCGATCAAAATCGAAGGCATGGAGCAGGATCAGAAAACCGGAATGTAAGAGACTTTTGCTATAAGAATCAAATGGTCATGGACCTTTTCAGTATGCTTTCTCATTAATATTATCAGCTCCTTTACAGAGAATCTTCACAAACAAAATGTTGCACTTGGTCCAACTTAGTTCCAGAAATATCTGATTTAAGCCAAGAAGAAACTTGCAGTATAATAATCTATCAACATACTGACCTGAGCCAAAGGGGTAATAGCCCATCTAAGCTCACATCACGATTCTAGAACTTTTAACCTAGTGCACTATCCTCAGGACCCAGCATGCCTAAAAGAAACAGTTGAACACACAAAGTGGAAAGAGAAAGGAACTTTCATAGAGGTCCACTGTCCACATCAGCACATGCCGAATGGCAGTAACTGCTCTTCTGTTAAAAGATATATAGGTGTCTCTCAGTCGTTTCTCAAGTATTTTCAAATTTGTTTGCATGCAGAGAATTACAAGAAAGAGCTCTATAACTTATTTTATTTGGGCCTTTTAACTAGAAATCGATGACTTGGGAACGGCATAAATGAAACAATAACTGAAGGCAAGAACCAAAGATTAACCCCTGAGTATATATCAGAATATAAGCAAAAAGCATATATATTCACTTAATGATTCCTGAACTAATAGCTTAGAAACTAGAGCTTTTAAATTAAGAAGCGCACATTCTTTAGCCCACTATCCAAACATGGCACGGGGAGCAGTAAAGTTGAGAAAAAGACAGCTCATAATTCTGAATGTAATGCTAAATAAAATTATGGGCCGTGTTTTATTTAACATATTATATTGCAATTTCTGCTGGACTTTTATTAGCACTTGCATTTTCTCCAATTGAGCATAAATTAAATGGTTTCCTATTTGTTTACCCTCGAAATATATGACTGCAGAGAACCTAGAGAACAAGGTTTATCGATCAATAGAAAAACTGGAATCTTTAGATTAAGGAAGAAGATGTAGATAGCTACATAAATGCAAGTAAACTTTAATTTTGAAAAACATGTAAACAGTTTCTTGACATTCCGGATTTTTGTGTTTATTCTTCTTTGAGAATTAACTGTATAATGGCTAACAATGTGTTTATGTGTTTGTTATGATGAGATCACTTGTTAGGGCAAAATTCCAACAGCAAAATGCCAAAAATGGCAGAGTCAGCTTAACAATTTCCTCAGGAAAACACGTGTATTAAACTAATCAATACATCTGTAACTTGCAATGAAGTTTAAATCAATACCAGTGATAAAGGACCACAAAGCCGTATAAAAAGCAAGCAAGGGATGACAAAAATAAATTCAGACAAAAATTAGTTGTGCATAAAAGTAAAACAAAAGCCATCACCAAAGTAGAAAATTAAGGAGTGTGTATACCAAGGAGAAAAGCAAGCTGAAATTTCACAAAAGTAATGTGTGATACTTAGACCAGTAGACACACTGTAAAAATTAACCATCATGAATAAACAATTCCGCAGGAAATGAAATTGAATAACACAGAGTCAAATGTGGCTCAAGAAATAATCTGAACAAACATAGCCACAGAAACTGAAATATACATTTTCCAGAGTTAGTTTCCCAGTTAAGTCAAGGTCTTAAGCTTAACTCCAATTTTGCTATAATAGAGGCTATACATGAATGAGGAAACATCTGGCCTTTCTTTCTTTTCCTTTGGTTTCTTTTTTCTTTTTTCTTCTTCTTTTTTTTTCCCCCCCACAAAAATAGTGGCTTTAGATGTTGCCTTTGCAGCTTTGAAAATTAAAATGCTGGAATGAATAAGGAGAGTTGGCAAAACTATGCAAGCAAATAGTTACTTATTACTGAAATATACTAAAGGGAACTGTCAACAAGAAAACCAGTTTAATGGCTGCAGCAGTGAAGGTTAAATGCATTTATCAAATTACAAGTAAAAACGTTCTAATTTTTCAATAACTTGTTGACAAAAAAATTAATAACAAGTGATATTGTACCAGCCAAAATGGAATGTAGAGTGAAACTTCAAGGTGAAATACTACGAGGAAAAGAATTTAAAAAAAAATGATAAACTATTTCCAGAAGAGGAAACTAAACTAGAAAACACACCCAGCTACAAATTCACCTAACATACGTGTCGAACCCAGCTACTGATACTCAGATCAGCAAAAGCATACCGCAAAAAAGAAATTCACCCCAATCAGAAAAAGAAAAAACACACAGGAGTAACTTAAAGTGTTAAATGCAGGGCAATTAGCGTTCAAGAACTCAAAATTTTGGAAATTACATAGCATTTATTCAGACAAGGACAATCAAGTAAACTAATTGAAAAAAAGTAGATACATTTATGCAAAAATGAGAGTTGATCTGGAAGTGTAATGAGAGAAAGCAAACAAAGACAGAGAGAAAAGAAATAGCGAAAACTCACCGATCGGCGGCAGCGGAAGACGATTGGAGTGCGGCGGAGGAATGAGAATATCAGGCCATCTTTGGGTAGTAAGCGGGTGGGTTTGTGTGGATAGCGAATCCCTAGATAGGGAGAATGTTTTGGAAGAGGAAAGTATGGATTGGAAATGAGAGGTTGTATTTATGTCAGACAGTCAGAGCGAGTATTCGACAGCTACACGCACAAAAAGCACGCTGACGCCACATGCACTCCCCTTATTACCTAGGCCCTTTTCTTCCGCCACTCCCCAATTTGCTGTTACCCGTCTTTTGCTATTTTTCTTGGATTTTTTTATTTTTCTTTCACTGTGTGTGGATTCTCTTTTATTTAAATTTTTTGTAAAATTATTTTGTAGAAATACTTTGACAAGATTTTGTCACATTATGTGTTTAGATTATAAATTAAAAAAATTGATAAATTAAGTTGACATGTTAATTTGGTATTTTCATTTTAAGAGAGTATGTTTTCTTTGCTGATTGCAAATATAAACTATGGATTTTTCGGAAACAAAATTAAGTGCAAATTTTTATAGTAGAAATTAATGTGCAGCCTTTTGACAATATATTCAAAAATCAAAGTATAGGTTATAATATAAATTAAGGTTAAATTCATTTTGTCCCCTTGAATTATTGTTTGGAAGTTGCAAACATCCCCTCAAACTATCAAATATAACACAACCCCCCTGATTTTAACAGCATCGGAATTCGAACGAAAAAAAGAAGAGAGAAAATTTACGTATATTTTACTTAAAATTTCAAAAATACCCTTCAACCACTCTCAAAAATCATGCATAGCTTCTTTGCTTGACTAAGAAAAAAATGCATTTTAGAAAAAATAAAAGCGGGGGAGGGGGGTTTCATGAATTTGACTAAGAAAAACCAAGTCCCAGTCCCTGGCTTCTTAGTTCACTTCCAAATCAAATCTCACTTAAAATCATCTTCTGTTGCAATATAGGTGAAGAGTCAAATTATAATCAAATTTTTCTGTTGATAATTCATATTTTTCAAGTAATATGATTCTAATAAAAATATTTTGAATTTTTTTATCTTGAACAAGAATAAGATTTTTTTTTTAAAATTTTACAACAATCAATCGATGAGTTTACTCTCATATTCTTGTATGTGTATCACAGAATTTAAGGATTTTATAAATTATTGAAAACATTTAGGGTTTTCATCTTTTTTTTTTAAAAAAAACTCTTTTTTATTGGATTTTACAAAAATTATTTGATGAGTTTAATATTATATTCTTGTATATGTATTATGGGGTTTAGGGATTGCAGAAATTATTTGAAAAAGTTTCTCTTATATGCACTTGAATCACAAATCAGCGGTAACTCCTTTTGGATGTCATCAAATTTTAGAGGCCTCCGTGGTATGTATCTTTATTATGCAAAAGATGATACTTTAGGATTTTATTTTTTTTAATTATAATCATTAAATAAAAAGAAAAAGATATTAACATTATAAATATTTTAAATTAAAAAACAATTTATTTACATCCCAATTTTGACAACCTACAATTTTTTGCCCAGGATTATTTGGAGTCCAAGATGTTCGTATAGGCGTGGGTTGTTTACAAGCACAATCTATCATTAAAAATTACTCACATAATGGATCAATCAATAACATAAACTAGATTTTTGCCAATTTGAAGAGATACTAGAGATCTTAAGAAAAAAATATTTTAACTAAAAAATATTCTAGAAGTACTATATAAATAAAAAGAAAATGTTGAAAATTGAAGATGCAAACTAGACTTTGAAAGGAAAATGTCAGAATTCAAGCAAAAAATACATCACACACATTAAGATATGTTGATTTTGTCTTGAAATTTGGGCTGAATTGACAAGAACTAGAAGAAGAACGAAGCGAAACGGAGCAAGAGGTCGAAATGGGCCCACGAGACCAAGCTAGGTAGCAGCGACTTGCACCCAAGCGCAAGGCAAGGCACACCCGGGCGCAAGCCTCACTGGAACAGGGCAAAACGGGCAAAATGGTGCACCCGGGCGCAAGGCAGCGTGTGCCCGGGCACGCACGTTACTGGAATGCCATGCCCAGGTGCAAGACACCCGTGCCCAAGCACGCAACACGAAACTGCTGGGCAGCATGAAGCAACGTTGTGCGCCCTGGTGTAAGGTTTCCATGCCGGGGCTCGCAGGCTACTGGAACATTGTGCCATGGCGCAAGTTGCCCGCGCTAAGGCGCACGACGTAACGCTATTTTTCGATTCAACTTGACCAAGGTAGTAAGGTGCGCTAGGGCGCAAGTCTTGTGCACCTCGGCACACAGTGCAGGCTTGCAGGCCTTGGGCTTCAATTTTTCAAGTATATATACCAGTTTTTCTTTCGAAAAAATATCACGAACATAACACAAGGGTTTCTTTACTGCTTTTGAGTTAGTTTCTCAGGAGGGAGTTTAGAACGAGGGTGTTAGGTGTTTTCGTGAGATTTATGGGATTCAAATTTGTACTTGAACTTTGATTTGAGATTAATAAAATTCCTTTTGTTTGTTGGGTGGACCACGTTAAATCTTGTTGTTACTTTACATTGAATTACTTTACTGTTATTTCATTATTTCGGCAATAGATCCTCGTAGGTTCCAACAAATTGGTATCGGAGCAGGTTGGATTAGATGTTAGGCATAAAGTACAAGGCAGAGAAGTTAGATGAGAAGAACGATTTTGGGCTATGGAAGATAAAGGTTCACGACCTCCTGTGTCAACAAGGTTTACAGAGAATGTTAAAGGGCAGAGATTCCTTGCCAGAAATGCTGAAAGATGAGGAAAAGGACGAGTTCATGGTAAAGGCTTACGATACTCTGGTGTTATCATTGGCAGATAACATATTGAGAAAGGTTTCCATGAAAAGTACGCTAGCAGATTTATGGAAGAAGCTGGAGAGTCTATCCATGACGAAGTCCCTGACAAATTGGCTGTATTTGAAACAACATTTATATACATTAAGGATGAAGAAATGTACATCTATCACTCAGCATATTGATTTTTTCAATAAGGTGATTCTAGATCTCACTAATATAGATGTCAAAATTGATGATGAGGATCAAGCTTTAATTCTCTTTTGTTCTCTACCAAAATCTTTTGAGTACTTAGTTACTACTTTGTTGTATGGGAGAGATACGATTTTAATGGAGGATGTGAAGGCCTTATTCAATTCCAACGAATTGAGAAAACATGTCCTGGGCAGCAACGATGGTGAAAGTAGGGAAGGATTGGTGGCAAAAGGGAGAGAAAGAGGAAGGAATAGAGGCTAATCGAAGTCCCGAACTAAGCTTAGAAATAGTGACAAGTATTTTAAGTGCAGTGAAAGGGGCATTGGAAATGGAATTATCCAGAACGAGGAAAGGCAAAGGATGCAGGTGAAACTTCTTATCAGAAATGGGATAATATTGCAGGAATTGTTCAGGATGAGTCTGATGGTGGGCTTGTTCTCAACGTTGCTGAAACTTTACTAAGCTCTGAATGGATTTTGGATAGTGGCTGCTCCTGCCACATGTGCCCACTAGAAGATTGGTTTACACCATACTAGAAATATGATGGTGGTAAAGTGCTTATGGGAAACGATACTTCTTGCAGGGTTGTAAGAATTAGCTCAATTTGTATTAGAATGCATGAGGCATAGTAAGGATCTTAACAGATGTGCATCATGTTTTAGATGTAAAGAAAAATCTGATATCACTGGATACTTTGGACAAGAATGGTTGTGACTACAGAGCTCGAGATGGAGTTATGATGGTTTCCAAAGGCGCATTACTTATCATGAAGGGAGACAAGCAAAATGGCCTTTACATATTGTAGGGAAACATAGTTTCTGTCACTGCAACGGTTTCTTCATCAGTCAATGATACTACGAGACTATGGCATATGCGGCTTGGGCATATGAGTGAGAGGAGAATGTCCAAACTGAGCAAACGAGGTTTGCTTTTTCGAGAGAAGACTGGAGAACTGAATTTCTGGGAGCAGTGTGTACTGGGCAAGCAACATAGGGTGAAATTCGGCACTGGAGTTCACAGGACCAAAGGCACCTTAAATTATATTCACTTAGATCTTTGGGAACCTTCTCAGGTTCCTTCAAAGGGAGGTGCAAGATATATGTTGACATTCATAAATTATTTCTCAAAGAGAGTATGGGTGTACATTTTAAAGCATAAAGATGAAGTGTTTGTTAAATTCAAGCAATGGGAGACCTTAATTGAGAAGCAGATAGGAAAGAAGATCAAGCGCTTGATAAATGGGTTGCAGCTATGAGTGAAGAGATGGAGTCTCTACACAAGAATAGGACATGGGAGCTGGTTTATGTACCCAAAGAGCAGAAGATTGTATGTTGAAAATGGATCTATAAGAAGAAGGAAGGGATTCCCAGTATTGAAGATGCTAGATACAAGGTGCGATTGGTTGCTAAAGGTTTTACTCAGAAAGAAGGAGTTGACTTTCATGAAGTATTCTCCCCAGTTGTAAAACATACTTCCATTCGTGTTTTACTTGCTATGGTTGCTCTATTTGATATGGAGCTGCAGCATATGGATGTGAAAACAACCTTTCTACATGGTGAGTTGGAGGAACAAATCTACATGAGTCAACCAGAAGGATTCATTGTTCCCGGGAAATAAAATCAATCATGTCTTTTGAAGAAGTCATTATATGGCTTGAAACAGTCTCCCAGGCAGTGGTATAAAAGGTTTGATGCTTTTATTACCAAGATAGGATATACTAGAAGCAAATTTGATTGTTGCGTATATTATAAAATTTGTAGTGATAGCCTTCTCATATATTTGTTGTTGTACGTTGATGATATGTTGATTGCCTCTAGAAACATATGTGAAATTAACCAATTAAAAGCTCAGTTAAGTGAAGGATTTGAGATGAAGGATTTGGGCATTGTAGAGAAGATTTTGGGCATGGAGATCATCCGGGACAGATATGCAGGATTGTTGTACTTGTCTCAACAACATTATATTAAGAAAGTACTTGAGCGATTTGGGATGGAAAATCCAAGCCAGTTAGTACACCACTTTCAGCTCATTTCAGGCTCTCATCAGATCTATCACTAAGTACTGAGGAGGAGGTGGAGCACATGTCTAATGTGCCTTATGCTAGTGTAGTGGGTAGTTTGATGTACACCATGGTGTGTACTAGGCCAGACATTTCACATGCAGTCAGTATTGTGAGCAGATATATGCACAAGCCAGGAAAAACTTATTGGAAAGCTATGGAATGGATCATGAGGTATTTGAGAGGCTCTGCAGACAGATGTTTGAGATATAGTCAACCGAATTCTACTACAAGAATTATTGACTATGTGGATACGGATTATGCAGGAGATTTAGACAGCAGAAGGTCCATGACGGGCTATGTGTTTTGTGTATCAAGTTGTACGGTTAGCTAGAAAGCGACTTTGCAGTCATTAATTGCATTGTCCACAACAGAAGTTGAGTACATGGCTTTGGTTGAAGGCATCAAGGAAGGCATTTTAGCTAAAGGAGCTGATTGATGATATGGGTATGACTTCTGAGATCACTAAGGTGTTTTGTGACAGTTATAGTGCTATACACTTGTCAAAGAATCAAGCATTTCATGAGATAACAAAGTACATAGATGTGAGGTATCACTTTGTTCGGGATATAGTATCTCAAGGAGTCATGTTGGTTGACAAGGTTGCAACTAAGGATAATCCAAAAGACATGTTGACTAAGGCTATTCCAGGAATCAAATTTGAGCATTGCTTGGATTTGGTTAACGTTTGTAGACTCAAATGACAGGCCCTTTGTTGGGGCAAGGACAAAGAAAAAGGATGGTGAATTTCAAGTCAAGGTAGAGAATTGTAGATTTTGCCTTAAAATTTGGGCCGAATGGATGGACAAGAACTGAAAGAAGAACGGAGTGAAACAGAGCAAGGGGTCAAAATGGGCACACGATACCAAGCTAGGTAGCAGCGACTTGCGCCCAGGCGCAAGCCTCACTGGAAAAGGGCAGGAGCACGCTCGGGCGCAAGGCAGCGTGCGCCTGGGCGTACACATTACTGGAATGCCGCACCCGGGCACAAGACACCTGCACCTGGGTGCGCGACACAGAACTACTGGGTAGCATGAAGCAATGTTTAGCGCCTTGGTGCAAGGTTTGCACATCGGGGCGCGTAGGCTACTGGAACATTGCGCCTTGGCACAAGTTGCCCGCTTCAGGCTGCAAGGTGTGATGCTATTTTTCGATTCAACTTGACCAAGGTAGTAAGGCGCACCAGGGCCCAAGTCTTGTGTGCCCTGGCGTGCGGCACAGGCCCACGGCCTTGGGCTTCGATTTTTTGAGTATATATATTAGTTTTTCTTTCGAAAAAAATATTACGAACATAACATAAGGGTTTCTTTACTGCTTTTGAGTTAGTTTCTCAAGACGAAGTTTAAAACGAGGGTGTTAGGTATTTTTGTGAGATTTGTGGGATTCAAATTTGTACTTGCACTTTGATTTGAGATCAATAAAATTTCTTTTCTTTGCTGGGTGGATTAGGCACATCGTCAAACCACGTTAAATCTTGTTGTCATTTTACATTGAGTTACTCTACTATTATTTCATTGTTTCAGCAATAAATTCTCTTGGGTTCCAACAAGGTCCTTTTATTGTATAAGAGGTAGAGGGGTAATTTTGTCTCAAAAAAAAAAAAAAAAAAACAATGACTATAAAACTGTTGAAATGGTCGAATGTCGCAACATCAACAACCTCTAATGGAACAATATAGCTTTCCTTAATAGGAGGGTTTTTTTTTACATTGATAGTTTAAGGATATTTATTTGCGACTTCCACAATATTTTTGTTTTCGCTTTTTGGGGGGTTGGGGGCGGGGAGTGTGGGGTGTGGGGAGTGCATTTAGATAACCTTTGACAATTAGATAAAGATCGCTTGCATCATAGTAATCAAAATTAGAGTGTAGGTTTTTAAATTATAATTGGTTTTTGAATATATTTGCAAAAAATGAGCAAAACAAAAATAGTTAATAGTTTGAATAAAAAGTACAAAAATATCTTGAGGAAATGGAAGCAAATTTCTTATTTTAGAGTAGGGAAGGGGTTTCCTAGGGAAAGGAGAATCATGTTTGATCTCATACTACCAATATTTTGAAAATCGGATCGGACATATGATCGAGCCCAATTTGGTTCGATTGAAGCATAAAAACTGGTGACCTTTTGAATCGATCAAAAATCGATTAAATTGGTATTGGTTCGACCGGTTGACCATCGGTTTACTTATTTCTATTTTTTTGAAAATTTAAAAATTAATTGTTTTAACAAAAAATAAAAAAGTAAGAGAGAGAGAGAGAGAGAGAGAGAGAGAGAGAGAGAGAGAGAGAGAGAGGAGTTATGAGTTGAAGAAGATGATTTGAAACATGAATTTTTTTCCTTGAAATATAATAAATTGGTAGTTATGAATGCTTATGTTTAATTTGTTATTTTATTTTGTTTAATCTCTTTTAAATTATGTTGAATATTTAGTGTAGAATAATTTACTTTTACTCGGAGTTGAAGTATGAAACGAATGATTATTTAAATTAATGTGAAATATTACTTTTTATTTATTTATAATTGACTAATTGTGAAATAATTTTTTTTTTTAAAAAACATACTTAAAAAATAAGTAAGTTGAAATTTTTTCAAATAATATTCTTTCTATGGCATTAGAAGTTTTATTTTTTGTTAATATTAAAATATTATATATATATTTATAAAATTAATATAATTATTATATAATTATGATGCATTTATTATATTAGTCGTACCAATGATCCAATTGATCGAACCGGTTGAATTAGCAACTATTAACACCGTTGATTTTTTGTTCGGTTCAATTTTTAAAACATTGTATCCTACATATATAAAACTCAAAGCTATGAGTGGGGAAAGAGGTTTAGAATTTTTTTTATTTACATTCAATATTTCCGTGTTAATTGACTATTTATATTTATATCATACCAAAAGTGAGATTTACAATTTAATATTGTGTATCATAATTCACATGGTATGGTGGGCTTTTTAGGTCGGCATTAAGAGTAGATTGGACAAGTCCAAGGTGAGTTTGTCCATACTTTTGAAAGATTGATTTTCCATAATCGATTATAGTAAGATTAATTTTCACAAAATTATTAAATAAAAAAAATATTGATTGTTATCAAAAAATCTATGTGACTTTACAGATCGACGAGTAACGTGTTTGATCAATTCAGAAATAGTTCTAATTTAAATTGGCAAATACCTTCAGCTCTAGTACTTACAATATCATGACCTTGATATTCAACAAAAAAATCAAGGAAAATGTTGGGTCACTTGGTTTTCCATAAAGGATCAATTCTGAAGTTGGGATTGTTTACATTTTATTAAATTTCTTTTATTAATTTTTACCACGAACAGCACGGATTTTTTTTTTTTTAAAAAAGGGAAATTAATTTCATTGGTTGGAATTAACTGGATGTCCTGGTGCACGTTTCTTTAGCTACCATAGGATTGGGCCAAATCCTGGATATAAAAATATGACAAGGTCAGACGGCGTAGCTTAGGGATAGAATTTGATAGGTCCAAATTGAAACAAATTAGTCCAAAATCAAAGAATAAAAATATACTAAGCATATACCGTACTATGCACGAATTTTACTTTAATATTTAAGTTCTTAATGAATAATATGTACCTTTATCTTCCCTTAGAAAAGATTCCACCAACTTTAATTTAAATAATTGATAATATATATGTAATTTTATAAATATTTTTCTAAAAATCTAATTTTGAAATAGTTAGGAACTTTTCTATTGTTTAGGTTTGGTAAAAAAAATAATTTTTATTCAAATTAATAAAAATAAAAAATATAATGTATATAAGTCCTTCTCATTTTACATAAAAGTGAGTTTTAATGCATAATTTTTTTTATCTATATAATTTGAAGATATTTTCTATCAATTTACAATATATCAAGACCAATATCAATAAAGAATGGAATTTCATATTCATGGTAATATGCATAAAGATAGACATGCAAATAAGAAAAAGATGTTTGTGTTAAAATATTAAAACAAAAGCAACATCACCATTATTTTGACAAATTATAAATGACAATAAATCACATGTAAATATAAAATTGTATAGTGAACATTTAAAAATAAATATATACTTTTAACAATTTAAAATAACAATAATACTTAACACTTTATGTATTTAAAAGAGATAATCTCTTTGGAAGATAGAAACACTCTTCAAACCAATCAACACCTAAAACAAAATTCAATGTGCAATGAACATCTAGCCTCGCAAATTTTGGTTGAACGGGAATGATAAATGTGAATGCACGATCTTGGAAAGATTTGATATGCTCCTGTAATATTTTTCTGCCATTTTTCTAATGAAATAACTATTAGGTCAAAATTGTTAGATTGCTTGTAATATTATTTTTGCTATAAATATAACTATAATAATACATTTTCTTGCAAACTCTTGGAATAAATATTTTGATTACGAAACATATATTTGGCTTGTTTATTCGGCGATTTCAAGTTAACCGCATCGCTACTGTCTTTTGCTCTTAACTGAAAGAAAACATGCATTATATAATAACTTATTTGTATAAAAAAAAATGATTGAAATTTTATAGATACATATAAAGTTGAAAAAAGACTACCTAATAGTTGCATCAACAACATCACTACGATTGATGCACACCATTTTTTCATAAGAATATGTACAATATTTTTTACAATGTTGCATGTCTCGTACCATATTCTGTCAGCATCAATTTCCTCAATACGCACAACAATGCGGAAAAATTTAACCTATGCAAAATAAAATAATTAGCTTGGTATATCAATATATATCCACACATTATTTAACTGATTATAACAAAATATTTTACAAAATAAAAAAATAAATAAATTAATCACAAAAATATTATCTTGTAAATTTAGTAGATGACGACTAACCTAAACTTAAGAATAATCTATTCCAAAAAACCTACAAAATTAAATATATCAAAAATTAGTAGAACATCTATATATTGAAGAATAATACAATTACATTTAGATATAAAAAATTAGGTAGATGGCTAACCTGAACTCGAGAACGATAATCTATTCCAAAAAGAATACAAAATTAAATATGTCAAAAGTTAGTTGAATAGATTGGAAGACTATTTTGTTTTAACACAATTGAAATTCATATAGATAATCTGTAAATTTACAGAGAGCCAAATTCAAAATCCAACAAATTATTTGTGCTCTTCCCTCATAGCATATCAAAAAGAGAAATCAAAATAGGTAACCCTAATTAAAACTATAGCCACCACCAAACTAATGTATCTATTCTTTTGCTTAGGCACACTCACCACGAATGTGTCTGGCCAACTGAATATCCTTAGGCATGATGGTAACACTCTTGGCATGAATATTGCACGAAACAGTATATTCAAAGATACCCACTAGATAAGTGTCAACTGCTTCTTGGAAAGCAAGCACGGCGTGACTTTGGAACCTGAAATTAGTCTTGAAATCCTGTGCAATTTCATGAACCAACCATTGGAACGAGAGCATAGAGATGAGAAGCTCTGTACTCTTTAGAGATGCTTGGAAGATTTGATGAGAGATACTTGCAATTTGGATGTGTTTTTATTAATCAAATTATATTTGGACTCCACCACTTTATACATGTGTATGTATAGAAGAGTTTTAACTCATCTAAACATTTATGACATTATCTCATTAATGATATGAAAGCGATAATATCAAATTCGATTTATCAACTGAAAATTCAAAAAAGAAATCATTTATCTAATGAAGATTTTTTTTTTCAAATATAATACATCCATATCAGTTAAAGATAAATAAGAATAAATATCTTTAAAACAATATAAATAATATTAAATTTAATAACCAACAATTAATGAATTTTTTTTAATTTAATTAAAAAACTCAAAATTCTAAAAATTTGCCACTTGGCCAAAATTGCAATCAAAATTGTATAATTATGGGTCCTATACCATTGTGCTATATATAATAGTATAAATATTAAATCCGATTAATTTTGATTGAGGTATTCAAACCACAGTATTTTTGCCTATAAATATATATTGGGCTTAAATTAGCTATCAATGAAGTATAGTTCCAGTGGCAAATCTTGAACAAAAGATATGTATGATTATAAAATATCGGACTTACATTCCACAAGGATATTTATAAATATATATAATTTCATTTTAGTTTCTGATGTAAATTTGTAACATGATTGATCATTTTAATTGATTAGTCGTTGATTGATAATTTCGTATAATTATATAGTATGCTTTAGTTTAGAACAATTAAAATTCAATGTCAAATTAAGAAACTTCATCCAACTGATAAAATTAAGGCATTATTAGGACTCTATAGTTAAGATGAGTTGGGTTTCAATCTCACCAAATATGTTACTGTTAGTCTACCAACATAATAGTTTCTATACATGAAAAGTTTGTTTGCTTGCTATGTTTGGATTATGAATGATATGCATGATTATGATAAATAGTAGATTATTGTGTATATTATTTAATGTTTGTTTGCATATTTTAAATAATTAAATATTTAATTTTAATTGTTTGCTTGACATGATATATGTGCTAAAATTTTTATAGTGTAAAAATAAATAAAATATTCAATTATTTTTTTATATGTTACTACATCTTTTAATATTTTCAGTTTATTTATTTTAGTTTAAGAATAAATAAAAGGAAAAAAAAAAGATGAAATAAAATAATGGAAGAAAAAATTAAATAATATGAGAGAAGAAAGCAAAAAAAAAAAAAAAAAAAAAAAACAAACTACGGTATCATTATTTTTTGAAATGAAATTATTTTTGAATCTTCACTATTTATAAAATGACATAGCACTAAGACCCACACATTTTACATATAGTATAGATATCAATTTGCTGCTGTTGCATGAATAACCAATAGGTATTCTGATTCAATAATAGATGGACATATACAACTAAAAGATTCAACCAATTGGACTCCAGACTCTTAAAAGCGTGATGCTAAGTAGCAACTGATTGTAGTTAAGGGTGTTGATTGGGGTCGAACACCAATTCAGCCTGCTTAATTAATTTTATGTAATGTAGGGTTCGGACTGAGTATGAATTTCTATAAGAAATGGAATTTGTTTTATAGAATTAGGTTATCCGACTTTTTCTTTTTCTTTTTCTTTTTCTTTTCCCCCTTTTTTTATTTTTATACATTGGGAGTTGATTAGGTTCGAATTTCCAACTTCACATTTTATGTGTGAGACTGATGTCATTGAAATGAATAGCCACTTGACTTATTAGACTTAGTGGGTGCTTGAAAAAATTTATTTAAAAGATTTTATAAACTCTTAGATCTTATAATATGTTTTTGGAGTTTATAAGATAATAGATCTTATTTTTGAAATAAATTATTAAAGTGTTTAGATAAAATAAGATCTTAAAACTTATAAGATGTTAATAATGATAATTTTATAATTAGAATAGTTGAAATTAAAAAAACTTGTTGAGATCTTGAAAATAAGTTAGGATTTTCTTACTTTCCCTAAAAGATATTATAAGATTCTAACCATATTTTAAAAAAAAAATTGCCAAATACTTTGTAGCATCTTATAGATTTTTAAACATCTTACAAAATGTTTTAATGAGCTTATAAGTACACCCGAACACCCTCTTAATAGTTTATGTGAATAGTGAACGAATATATTAACGCTCAACGTTATAATATACTTGTACTAAATAAAAATTTCTACAATATTTCTTTTGCCAATTAAACATTCAAATTAAACATATTATCTTTTAGATATTCTCTAATATCAAACATCTTCACTTATCCTTTGGAGCACTAATCTTACGGAATATAAAATGAAATACTAAATTATAGTAAGAGATCAAATTAACCTATGAATCTTTTTTACGTATTTTGTCACTTATTCATTTTCTTTCAGTAAAGCAAAAGGTTCAATAGAGAATTTGTTAGAATTAGATGGTTTTGGAAGTGTTCAACGAAGAAACCAACATATTTGCAAAAATAGTTCTTCCAACGTATTTGCAAAAATAGTGTAATTTTCGTCCACCAAATATTCGAAAAATTGGAAAGGTTTGACACTTTGACTAGCCATTATTTCACTCTCAAGAATCACGAAAATGAAGAATTGGAGTATATACTGTGAATTCACTCCTTCCATCTTATAATTTAATTAACACAAAGAGGGGAGAAATAGTATGCAATTCAATCCAAGAAACTCTCTCATGATTTTGGTAAGAGTTTTTCTTTTTCTTTTTCTTTTTCTTTTTCTTTTTCTTTTTAATATGATGAGGATCAAAATTCAAGATAAAACATGAAAGGTGCCACTGTTGATACTTATTAGTGGCGGATTTTATTTTAATGGACGCCCGAACAGTGAAGAAATGAAGATAATTTATAAATTATCTTAAATTATTACTTATTTCATATGGTGCTGTAACAACAAAATTCCTGTCTGCAATAATTAAAATTACAAAATAAGAAAAATTGTACAAATAAAATTAAAATTAAATAATCAACTGTGGATTTTATCTCTAATCTAATCATCTGATTCTTCCTTTCCAAATATAATCTTGAATTTAATGAGCTTTGCGAAAAATACCTCAAACGCCGTGGATCTCCTTTAAATTTGATTTGAATAAAATAGCACTAATTTGAGGGCTTCGCACCTTAATTTCAAATCAAACGCTAGAAATATATGAATTCCATTAAGAACACCTTGAACGTCGTGGATTTCTTTGAATAAAAATAACGCAAATTTGAGGGCTTCGCATCTTAATCTCGAATCAAACGCAAAAAAATATATGAATTCCTCGAAGAATACCTTAAACATCGTTGATCTCCTTGAATAAAAATAATGCCAATTCGAGGGCTTCGCACCTTAACCTCGAATGAAACGCAAAAAATATATGAATTCCTCGAAGAACACTTTGAACGTTACTGGATCTCCTTGAATTTGCTTGAGAGAATTACTAGACTCCTTCAAAGTTTCTCTTGTCTGCTGGAATTTTTTGTGTTTCAAATAAGCTGGAATCACCCATTTATATAGATGTTTGATGGAAGACTTTTAGATTGACTTGAACTCCTTCAAAGGTTATCTCTTTAATAAGATAATATCAAATATCAAGAGATAATATCAGATATATTTGATTTGATAATATCAAACATCAAAAGATGATATTAATATCGAATATCTTTAATTTGATTGGTCCATAGATGCAGATATTCCATCTTTGACACGTGTTAATGCTTGATTTGAATATAAAATAAATACTAAACTATTAATTAAAATTAACTATTTATCTTTTGAAATTAAATTTAATATATCCCAAAATTTAAATAGAAAATTTTAAATTAATATTTAATATAATATTTTACATATGTCACTTCTCAATTTGTCAAAAATTTAATATGTTTACAAATGCTTTCATTTCAAGGCTTGACAAAGTGGTGTAAATCAATCCCAAAAGAGACGAGACTTGAAGTATTTGATTTTTTTTTTTTTTAAGCCAAACATATATTTCAATAATAATGGAAATCTTGATTAGCATTCAAGTAGGATTTAACATCCTTAATTCACAATTTGCTTGGCGGAAATCCATTAGCACCAGAACACTTCTAAAGTACTTTTAGAATGGAAAGAATTTCTTTCCTTTGTAAAATCCATATGGCCCCACCACTTTAATAAGCCACAAATGCTATCTTTCCAATTTGATTTCTTTCCATTCCCCTTGGCAGAAACCCATAAGCATGGACGGTCACTGCTGCCTACGAGGAATACTCTCTAAATCCACCACTAGCATTATTGTTGAATTTTAAAGTGTCAAGAATCCCGCATCCACGTTAGAATTTCAACATGGTATTGGCGAGCTAACAGTATCCATCTTTACGCAAACGTATTGAATTTTTAAGACTCCTTCACCCAGTTACTTCTTCGATCACTCATTAAGATTTACATAATTTTGCTCACACCCGGTCTCCGTCTTTGAGTTGAACTATGATTCTTGAGCATTTCTTTTTCTGTTCGAACTTGGAGACTTAATAAGGCATGCTCTCAAGCCCAAAAAATATACGCAGCAGTGAAGAAAACAAACATTGTGTGTATGTTTTGGTAGGATATTTTTCTTAACTTCTACACACTTTCTTTTTTGTCTCATGCATTATTCATGTTTGATAAAATGCCCCTTTGAACATATATCATTATTTTAGCATCGTTATCAACTTGATTCTTCATCAATTCACATGAGCATCAAACATGACCACCATTGTTTGGTTTTCTTTCATTCTTCACATCAATCTTCTTTAGATTATAGCATTTCTTCTTCTTTTCTTCCTCAACAACTTGATTAACTTTTCTTGTATCCTTGCAAGTTGCACCATGGTTCACTTTAAAGATATTTCATCCACTGCCGGATTACAACACTTGATTATTCTTGATGAAGAGAATCAACCTATGGAGAAAGGCACACTTTTGACTACTTATAATCCCCTTGTTGGTAGATACGCAACAAAGTGGCCAAGACTGACTAACTCACTTCATACCGAGGAGTGGTCCTGGGAGATCAAAACTTCCAAGGTGTGGGCTTTAAGGGTAACTCATCATTGTCCTCCAAACGAACTAATTCGTTATCAACAATCAAATGAATCAATTCTTTTGTCAACATTGGGTCGCAACATTATTCAGGGCAAAGCCAAGTGGGAAGAAACTCTTCAATTTGATGGTGAATTCCATTACGTCAAAGGATACTGGGAGTGGACTGAAGATGTCCTTAGTCGATGTAAGCACAAGCTGATTGCCGCACAAGTATATGATCCGGTGTATGCTCTATTATTCACATATGATAGAAATTCTGAGAATATTAAAGCATTTTGCAATGCATGGTGTCCACTTACAAATACTCTTTTAACGTCCTTTGGAGAATTATCCATATCGCTATGGGATTTGCATAGTTTTGCAGGCCTCCATGTGATAGGAATTTTTTATGATGAAGTGATTCCTTGTGCCAAGGAGCTTATCGGCGTTGATGAGAAATGATGTAAATTTGTTCCCAATTCCTGCAAATACGTAATTCAACCTTATCATTTACTTCAAAGAAGCACCCATGGAGGTCAACTTTCTCAAGTTACTATGGAAAAATGGGTGAAGTATTAGTCCTGGAAAGCCATAAAATACCATCAACCACCATCACACAAGGAGAAAAAGACGGTTCGGCCCAAATTAACTCATAATCCTCTTGGTGACTTTGGTGTTCATGGAGAATGGTCCACTCTAGAGGAGGCATTGTTTTCAAAACTTGGAATTCCTGGGAACTTGAGAGAAGAAACTTATTTTGCGGCATATATTTGGCTTGTTAGTTTTGCTTATTTGTTCTTCCTACCAATGATGTTAATTCAATACGCTCCAGCACTTTCAAGATAGTATGCATCATGGCCATCGGTAGGAAGATAAGTCTTGCTATTCCAGTTTTAGCCAGCATCTACAATGGGTTAAATAAAATTTTAGGTTCCCCAAGGCCGAGTCGTGTCCATTCTTCTATTCCCATCCACTTTGTCTATGCTTGGTTGGCACACTACTTCAAAACACATAATCAAGTTTGGTAAGGAGTATGTGGCCCAAAAATGGCAATTTATTTCGGTGAAGGAGACACAAAATATTATGATCCAAAGGAGCCCGCAAGAGATTTCTCAAAGGGGATTTTGTTTTCTGAACTTGCACCATGATTACTAAAGACAAAGGATTTTTATATGTTGATGATGGGAAGGCTAGAGAATTGGAGCAAAAATATTTTGTTTCTATTTGCTTAAATTATCTTCCTTTGCGACAAGGCAACTATTTTGTTATTGAATCTTATAGTCCTCATCGCTTTAGTCGTCAATTTGGATATCATCAAGAAGTTCCTGGGATTCTTGCTCATGACATTTGCACAGTCCAGTTGGACGAAGGACTTCGCTATTAGCACTTGTGCACTTTGCATAATTCTATGTCTATAGCATGGTTTTCTTGTGTGCCCCCAAATGCAAAAAAAATTCTCTTCAGATGTTTACAAGAAGTGGTGGGCTAAAAATCATGGAGCTTACTTTGAGGAAAAAATCGTAAAATTGATCAACTTGAAGCCAATCAAAATTTTCCTTAGGCACAAGGATGCTGATAAAGGGAATAGAGCACTTGTTGAAGATATTCAAAATCCTCCCAATTTAGAAGACATCGAGCCTCCAAAAGAAAAGAGAAGGAAATCCTTTAGAAACAAGCAGCAGTAGTAATAAAGATCGTTATTGGAAAATGCTTAAAAAGGGTCCCAAATCTCCAAAGCTAAGTGATCTTTAACTAGTAGAGAACTTTGCCAAAGATGTTATTTTCTTTTCTTCATCTTCTTTTTCTTCTTTAAATAAGCTCCATTTTGGTCATTTGCTAACTCAAATCATGCAACATTTCAGTTGAAAAATGAAATCATTAATGTTGATGAAGATGAGACACCCCAAGGTAGCCAAGGATCAATAATGGGATCTAATTTGTTGGCCATGAGCGCTCTAATTGACACAACCATGCAAAATGAGGGACTTCATAGTATGAAAACTAAACAACCATTTCCTCGTGCTCCAATTCGATATTTGAAGGTGAAAAATTTGTACTTGATCATCAAAAAGAGTGTCTTCAAATGTTGTGGAATAGCCTTCGCAAGAGAATAGCAAATGCTCCACTCGATTCTCTCCCATCTATCAAAAATAGTATTCAATTTGTGCTTGAGTCAATTAGAGGCTTTAGCAAATTTGACATCTCCAATGTGGAAGAATCATTGAAAATATTGTTTGACAAGGCCATCACTTATGATGAAGCAAAATCAGCATCTTTTGAGAAAGTATTCAATGAAATTCTTGCACAACAACTAAATGAGGCCAAACGTTGTCTTCATAATGCTCAAACTAGAGAAAGCAAAGAAATGAACCAAATTAAATCTACCCAAGAAGAGCTGGAATGTGTTGGGAAGGAGCTTGATAATTTGAAGGAACGCAAGAAGAATTTGACTTCATC
This sequence comes from Jacaranda mimosifolia, assembly GCA_018894105.1. Lineage (NCBI taxonomy): Eukaryota > Viridiplantae > Streptophyta > Magnoliopsida > Lamiales > Bignoniaceae > Jacaranda > Jacaranda mimosifolia. The sequence goes on along the minus strand of CM032128.1, from coordinate 22,706,389 downwards.
ATTGAAATGCCAACAACAACTTCTTCAAAGCGTTCAAGCTAAAATTCATGAGATTGAAAAGGAAATTGCTATTATCAAGAGTACTCCTCCATTGCGTAATATAGTTGTTGAAAATTTGCAAACTTCAATGGAACACTTAGAGGCTATAGAGGAAGAATTGAAGAATTTGAGTCCTTTTACTAAAAAATTGTTTAGAACTTTTTTTTTTTGTGCCCCCTTTTTTTTAATAAACTATGCTGCATTTTTTTTTTTTTTTTTTGAGATTACATAATATAATTTTTTTCCTTTTCTATCTTGCAATCTTTTGATTTTTTTTTTTTAAAAACTTAACAAACTAAAAACTCAAACTTAATTAAAACAACTAAACCTTTTTTTTTTAACAAACTAATCAACTCAAACAACTAAAACTTTTTTTTAAACTAACTAAAATAAAACAATTAAACTATTTTTTTTTTAGAAAACTTAACAAATTAAAACCTCCAACTTAATAAAAACAATTAAGCTACTAAAAATTCGAACTACTAAAAACTCAAACTTAATAAAAATTACTATTTTTTTTATTCAACAAACTAATTAACTCAAACAACTAACACTTTTTTTTTAAACTAACTAAAATAAAACAATTAAACTATTTTTTTTTTCTTTTAGAAAACTTAACAAACTACAAACTCAAACTTAAGAAAAATAATTAAACTATTTTTTTATGAAATAAAGGAAAAATATAATTTAAAATAAACACATGACTGAACTTAGAGAATATCTAAGTTGCCCACGTACCTGATATGGGATAGCCCAAGAGGCTTGGCCTAAACAACGCGGGCCCAAGGATGTAGCACCAGGCCCATCTTGCACCCAGGGCCCAATGGTGCTATCGACCCAAATCGACCTCACTGATCGACAGTACACCCAGACAGGCGAGCACTCGACCAGACCTCATACAAGACTGCGGGTCGATATCTCGACCCGCACCGCTAGTCCGCCTCATGCGCCGTTTGCCAATCCGTTCTTAGGTCGAACATTCTTCCGACCAAAGAGGTTGACTATGCATAGTACCAACTTTGCCGCATTAAATACCCTGACAGGCGGTATGCCTCTGCATTAATAGCGCATGCCGCCCCAGTACCGCCCATGCTGCCACACCAAGGAGGAGGCGCGTCAACAGTGTCCTACTCTATCCTTAAAACCTGGAAAGACAGCCACCTGGAATAGTATAGGAGTGGGAGATGACCAGATGCCCCTCATGCAAGGACAAAGATCCTTCCAACATGTTAAGGGCATCTCAGACAATTCCCCACGGAAAGAAGGCTATAAATACCCATACTCCAGCCTTTCAAAGGTATGCCTTTATATATACAAAAAGCCCTTACTTTGCTGCTCATATAATCTAGTCGGCCCGTATTGACTTGAGCGTCGGAGTGCTTACGCCGAGGGCTCCTCGGCTAACCTGACGTTTGCTAGTGATTGCAGGACGCAGCCTATCTACATTTGTATATCGACCAGAGAGGTCGAACCTTATCAAAATACTTACCTAATCCAGCCTCCAACGGATTTCACCCTCATCAGTACCCAATAAAGGGATCAAGTCAAAACATAGTTCAAAGAAATCAACAGTCTGGGGGGTGCCGTTCACAGTTTATACTCATTCGGACCAGGAGTATCCATTGCTTAACCACCTTGGACTAGGTGAGATATTTGATATTTAACTACATAAAATACCTTTTGTGGTGCAAGTTAGCAGTTTAACCACATGCACTATCTTTGGTAGGGCAAGTTGCAGTTTAAGCACATGCACTATCTTTGGTGGAATAAGTTAGCAGTTTAACTACATGCATTACCTTTGGTAAGTACCATTCACAGTTTATACTCATACGAGTAAGGAGCACCATGCAGTTTAGGCTCGTGCATTAAGGAGCAATCTCCCAACTTTATGTATAGTTGTGCTTCAAGAACTTCCCATTTATAGGGCCAATTCTTAATCCATCTTCAGCAATCAACTTATATGCACCATTTGTATAGACTTCTTTGACAACATAAGGACCATCCCATTTTGATGTGAACTTATTCCCAGTTCGATGAGTCATGATGATGGGCCTTCTCACAGCGAGTACCAAATTTCCAACTTGAAAAGATCGTAATCGCACCTTCTTGTTAAATGCCCTAGAGAGCCTAGCTTGATAACATTCAAGTCTTTGTTGTACTTCCAACCTTTTCTCATCAACGGACTCCAATTCTTCAAGACGTAAGCATGCATTTTCTTCCTTAGTCAATCCTTCTTGTATGGCTATTCTTAATTATGGAATTTGCTGCTCAAGAGGTATAACAACTTCAACACCATAAACTAATGAATACGAAGTTGTTTGTGTAGTTGTTCTATGAGTAGTTCGATATGCCCATAAAGCTACTCCGATCCTTTTGTGGCAATCCCTCTTCAACCTTGCGACTACTTTCTTCAGCAAATTACACAGAATTTTATTAAATGTCTCAGCAAGACCATTAACCGCGGCATAATACATGGAAGATTTCCTCTGCTTAAAATTGAATTTTTGACAAAGTTTATCTATCAGACTATTACTAAAGGGCTTTCCATTATCAGTGATTATATATCGAGGAACCCCATAGCAATATATAATGTTGATGCAGATAAAGTCAACAACATTTTCCTTCTTTCCTTCTTTGAGGGGTATTGCTTCAGCCCACTTAAAGAAATAGTCTGTTGCAACTAATATATACAAATGCCCAGTAGAAGACTTTGGCAAGCTTGATATCTTGAGCACAATCCATGCAATCTTTTACCATTATTGGCCAATAGTAGCCCATTCTTTTTATTCAAAAATGTAATTTTGGACTCGACTAGTGGGCGCTACAAACTCCAGAATGAACTTCTTCCATGGCTTGGATAGTTTCATCATCACCTAAACATCGCAAGAAGACTCCATCAAATGACTGCCTATAAAGCACAGCTTTATAATAGATGAAGTGAGCCGGCGACGTCGGATATCAACTCTTTGGCGTGGATCATCAGGTAACTTCTCGTACTTCAAATAATCTACGATTGGTTGGCACCAATCTTCATTCTCTATCTCAAACATTTGAATGACATAGCTTTCATCTTCTTCATAATCCCCATCCTCAAAAATTGACGGCACAACCCAACTTCTACATATTAGAATACGCACTTCATTTTCAAGTATGGCAAGTGAAGAGGCCAATTTAACTAACGCATCAGCTTACTTATTTTCCTTCCTTAGCACATGTTCAATTTCTACATCCCCAAGCCATCCAATGAGTCTTTTTGTGTAAATAAAGTGTATGAGTAACTCAGGCTTCTTAACTTCATATGATCCAAGCAACTGGTTAACCACCAACTTAGAATCTCCATAGACTTTAAGACGCAATTGTTTTATGTCAACTGCCATCTCCAGCCCAAGAATAAGAGCTTGATATTTAGCAACGTTATTGGAATAATTTTCAGTTAAAGTGAAGGAATATGGCAATACTTCATCATTTGATGTGCTGAATACCACTCCAGCACCAGCTCCTTCTCTGTGGGATGTACCATCAAAGTAGATCTTCTAAGGAGGTGTAATTTCAACTACTAAGACATCTTCGTCGGGTAGGTCATCAGATGATTCTCACTCAGTAGGGATGGGATGATCAACCAAGAAGTCAGCTAAAACTTGCCCTTTTACTGCCTTCTGCGGAACATAGATAATCTCAAATTATTGCAACTGAAGGTACCATCTTGCGAGTCTATCAGAGAGGACAGGTTTTGACATGACATATTTGCTTTTGAGATAAGATGGACATTATGTGCTTGAAAGTAATGCTTCAACTTTTGGATTGCAAAAATTAGAGCTGAACATATTTTTTCAATAGACGAGTATTTCACCTCATTTGGCATCATTAATCTGCTCAAGTAGTACAAGGCATTTTTCTTTCCTTCATTATTTCCCTGTGCTAGTGAAGCTTCAGCAGAACATTCCTGAGCAGCAATATAAAGGATCAGTGGACGTCCAGGTATTGGTGCGACCAACACAAGAGGCCTAATCAGATAAGATTTTATACTCTTGAAAGCATTGCTACAAGCTTCATCCCATTCAAATGGAATACCTTTCTTCATCAAACGACTGAATGGTTGACATCTACCAGCTAACTTTGATATGAATCTCTGAAGATGAGCTAATTTTCCTTGCAAACTTTTGAGTTCATGGATGTCTTAAGGTTCTGGCATTTTCAAAATTGCATCAATCTTTGCTTACTTGATTTCTATACCTCAATGACAAACAATAAATCCCATAAATTTCCCTGATGTAACACCAAATGCACACTTTAATGGGTTCATTTTGAGTTGATATTTTCTCATGCGCTCAAAAACTTGTCTCAAATATTGGAGATGATCTTTTCGCTTTTTGGACTTGACAACCATGTCATCCACATAATATTCAATATTCTTGTTGAGCATATCATCTAAAATCTTCTGCATAGCTCTTTGATATGTGGCACTAGCATTCTTCAACCCAAACAACATTACTTTATAGTAGTATATACCCTTAGGAGTACGAAATGCTGTTAACTCCTCATTTTTTGGTGACACACGTATTTGATTATACCCAAATGTTCCATCTATAAATGATAGTGCTTTTATGCCCTATGGTGGCTTCAATCACGAGTTCAACAATGGGCAATGAAAAATCATCCTTAGGACAAGTACCATTTAAGTCTCTAAAGTCAACGCATACTCGAATTTGGCCATTTTTCTTTCTTACTGGGACAATGTTGGAGTTCCATGTTGGATACTTGACCTCTCGAATAACCCAACCTCAATGAGCTTGTTTACTTCAGCTTCAATCAAAGGAACTAATTCGAGGCAAAGTCTCTGTTGAGCTTGTTTGACTGGTCGAGTTCCTTTCTTCATTGATAGATGATGGACTGCCAACTTTGGATCCAACCCAGACATCTCTTTATATGACCATGGAAACACATATTTGAATTCATGTAATAATTCAACATATACTTCTTCTTCCTCAGTAGTCAATGAAGCACTAATGTAGATAGGCAGAGGGTCATTGGCATCACCTAAATTAATCTCTTTCAATTTATCTACAGTGGCCTTAATACCTTCTTCAAACTCAGGAGGAGCAGTTTCAACATCTTCTTCTTCAATCAAAAATTCTTCACTCAAACTAATATGATATGCTGGCGTAATATCATTTTCCATAGGTTCAATCTTTTTGAATTCCACGCATGCCCTTGTTTGTCCACCCTTTCTTCTTATATGGACCGTCTTCGTGATGCCATCTTTCTCACTTATGTGACTGCTGCAGACAAGCTTGGAGATTTGCTTGAAAAGATGATCTATAGCATTTTGATGAGTTGGCCTACTATTACTATCAACAATATGATATGAAGAGGCCACACTTTCTCTATCATCTTCTCCATCCATTTGAGTTCGCGTGAAAATAATAGTTTGCAGTTTAACCTTCAAAGTTCTACCACATGATATATGTAAAATAGAGCACCGCTTCATGTGTGAAGGAATTGAACTCCTTAGCTTTTTTACTCGCTAACCCCTTCAAATATTTTGGCATTTTGGATGAATTCAATCTCTGATTATGGGTTATTTTATGCCGCCACTTTCCAAGTCTTTCAAAAACTGAGATTCGCAGGACTTTCTTCCCATTTTCATCACAAATATCATTTGTTAAGTAACATTCCTCTCCAACTATATGATTACTACTGGCTCTTCTAATCGCAATATGAATAGGATTTTGAGGGATAAATCCAAGTCCCATTCGAGAAGTTTGAACACCATGCCCTTTTTCCTTCAATATCTTTTGGGTAGTATTAAGTCCATACATTTGCTTTCCAGAAGCCTCATGAGGGAGTTTTCCAAAAATGGAACGTTCTTGTGGATTATATCCAGCTTTGACGAAGAAGTTTATAAGCTTTTGGATCAAAGCAACTTTCATTTTGAAGATGCAGAGATTCTCCATGTTTCTTCTCGACTCTTTAAGTTGCACGAACAAACCCTTTTAACGGCTGAGGGGATGGCTTCTTCACATCAAACTTGGTTGGAGGAAATATCAATTCTTTCAATGACTTTGATCCTACTAGAGGTGACTCTTTCTTTATGTGATCTTTACTACTGTATGCTGGGTCAAGTCTTTAACATTGTTTCCTCCATCAAGATAATCTTGTTGCTTAGATTCCTCTTGTTCTTTAGCCTTGACGGTTTTCATAGTTTCAGTGTAGTATTTGGCATCTGCTAAGTGTGATTCAGCTTCAGTGAAATGTTTGCTATCTCCAACTACTTTCTTTACCACACATTCTCAACAATACTTGAAATATTAGCACCAAGTAAAAGGAACTACACCATTTTCATGTAACCAAGGTCGACCTAAAAGCATATTGTATGATGTCTTAGCATCTATGACATGAAATAATGATGTTGAAAACATATCGTCCATCAATAACTTTACCTTATTATTCCAAGAGCCCTTTGCCCCCTTGATTGAACCTTTAGATCATTAGACGACTATTTATCAATTCATATGTGGAGATTCCTAAATCCTTCATCACACTCAATGGTAAAATATTGACTGCAGAGCCTCCATCAATCAAAATTCTATTTATTTTCTGCTCACGAGTATAGCCAGTTACAAACAGTGGTCTATTGTGGGGCTTGGAGCCAAGCAACAAATCTTTATCAGTGAAAGTCATTGCCGACATACACTCCTTAGTTATATCATGATTTTCTTCATCAGATAAAGCTTCACTACAGGAAATCTTTTCTTCACTTATCATGTAGCACACAATGTCACTGTCGTGATCACCAAGTACATCATTTTCAGTCTTGATAGTAGCATGATTTGGGGCAGCATTATCCTTCTTAAGTGAGATTTTCCCTTTGTCAGGCCAATTGCATCACTTTATCTTTGAATACGAAGCAGTCATAGATTGGGTGACCCACACCGATCAATGGTGCTTGCAATACTTTGGGTCACTAATTTTTCCAGCTTTTTCAGGTCACTTCCTTTTAGGTAATTCAATGAGATTTGCATTTATTAAATCATCAAATATTCCAGAGACATCAGAGTCGTGGAATAGGTATGTCTTAGCCTGCATCTTCTTTAAAGTTAATTTTCTTTGTCTTCTTTCTTAGGAGACATTATTTCTTTCATCCTTTGTGCTTTCTGCCTTCGTACGAAACTTGATGGGTGTTGCATTCACGCCATATCTTCTTTACTCTACGCCTTAGCAAGAGGTTTGCCTCTTTTATTCAATTCTTGGTTTTTCTTAGACTTACAAGGCTCCTGAATTGGTGGCCCTTCTACTCTGCTAACAAAAATGCTTAACTCCATATCATGGGCTTGAGTAGCCAATTCTTTAAATGTTTTGGGTTGAATACCTTACAGAATATATCGAAGTCCCCAATGTATCCCTTAAATGCATATCTCGATGGCTGAAGCGTCAGATAATTTATCTTTGCAATTAAGGCTTAAGTTTCTCCAATGATTAATGTAATCAATGATTGGCTCTTCTTTCCACTAGCGGGAGTTGGTGAGTTCAATTATACTAACCGTCCTTCGGGTACTATAGAAACGATTGAGAAATTTTTGCTCCAATTGTCTCCAACTATCAATTGAGCCAGCTTCCAAGTTAGTATACCAATCAAAAGCATTGCTCTTCTAGGATCGAACAAACTGCTTAACTAGGTGATCTCCATATGTCCCAGCATTGATGCAAGTTTCAATGAAATGCGCCACATGTTGCTTTGGATTGCCTTTGCCATCAAAAAGCTGGAACTTTAGTGGCTGATAACCAGTCGGCATCTTTAAGTTGTCAATCCTTTGAGCATATAGCTTGGAATAGGTCATAAATGACTTAGAGCTTTCTTCAAATTTATCTTTGATAGTTCCCATGATAAACTCCCTTAGCTGGTCAACAGGAATTAGTCCATCGGTGAGAACTTGCAGTTCCTTTATTTTAGGCATTTCATTTTCAACTGGCTACCTCTTTATGGATGTTTCGACTTTATCTTGAACTTCTATTTGTTTCTCCATCACACGACTAGTCTCAGCATTATCCACCTTGTTCATTAACTTGAAGATTTGAGAATCTTGCTCTCGGACATGTTTTGCTAGCCCTTCAATACTCTTCGTCAAATTAGCAATTTGTTATTCTAAAGTTGTAGCACTTGTCACCATCACTGGCGCTATGCTTGATGAACTTCAGGTTGAGCAAGGATTGGATGCTGTTGATTCTTTGTTTGAGTCTCCACCACCTTCATTAATATCAATAGCATGCAACAATGCCTTTTCTACAACTTCAAGTGAAGGATTTACCTCTGAAGATGATTGTGACTTTTTGACATACTTCTTGTAGTAACACCAACACTTTTTACTCTAACATTTATGGAATTTGAGGTAGTCATCTTCAATGCAACAGTCTTGTTGGTGGCCATGATACTTCAATATTTGATGAAGGAAAGAGATGACAGGTAGAGATGGTACTACTGGGCGTGCTAAAATTTAACAACAAATTTCTTGTCTGCAATAATTAAAATTACAAAACAAGAAAAATTATACAAATAAAATTAAAATTAAAATCAATTAATCAACTGTGGATTATATCTTTAATCTAATCTTCTAATTCTTCCCTTCTAAATATAATCTTGAATTTAATGAGCTCCGCGAAAACGCCTCAAGCGCCGTGGATCTCCTTTAAAGGCTTTGCACCTTAATCTCGATCAAACGCCAAAAATATATAAATTTCGTGAAGAACACCTTGAAAGTTCTCGAATCAAATGCTAAAAATATATAAATTCTGCGAAGAATGCATTGAATATCGTGGATCTCCTTGAATAAAAATAATGCCAATTCGAGGGCTTCGCAACTTAATCTCGAATCAAACGCAAAAAAGTATATGAATTCCTCGCGACCACCTTGAACGTCGTAGATTTTCTTGAATAAAAATAACGCCAATTCGAGGGCTTCGCACCTTAATCTCTAATCAAATGCAAAAAATATATGAATTCCTTGAAGAACACCTTGAACGTCGTGGATCTCCTTGAATTTGCTTGAGAGAATTGCTGGACTCCTTCAAAGTTTCTCTCGTCTACTGGAATTTTTTTTTATTCAAATGACCTGGAATAACCCCTTTATATAAGTGCTTGATGGAAGACTTTAGATTGACTTGAACTCTTTCAAAGGTTATCTCTTTGATAAGATAATATCAAATATCAAAAGAAAATATCAGATATATTTGATTTGATAATATCAAACATCAAAAGATAATATTAATATCGAATATCTTTAATTTGATTGGTCCATAGATGTAGACACTCCATCTTTGACACATGTCAATGCTTGATTTAAAGATAAAATAAATACTAAACTATTAATTAAAATTAACTATTTATCTTTTGGAATTAAATTTAATATATCCTAAAATTTAAATAGAATGTTTTAAATTAATATTTAATATATTATTTTACATGTATCACTTCTCAATTGGTCAAAAATTTAATATGTTTACAGGTGCGAAACTCAATATTGTTTTAAACTATTCAATTGATGGGATTGGAAAGAGGCACATAATTGTTGTTTCTGTAAATGGTACCAAAAATGATAACTCAAATAGACATAGAGATCTAACTGTGCATTGTCCTAACATGCTTTAGTAAGAAATTATGAATGTAAGAGCAAGAAAATTATAGGTTATGTCAAGACATTTAACAAGAATATAATTTAATATTACCAAATATTCAACAATAACAAAACCTCTCATATGAAAATATGACATTTACCACGTTGCTCCTACTGTTAGGATTTTGGATGGAAAATGATGATGCCAGCCAAATAAAAAAAAAGACCCTGGTGATTAATATTATAATTAGCGACTAGCGTACCCTTAGATTTTGAAACACAGAGGAGGTGTAAAAGTAATATATTTATAATTCAAAGAAAAAATAATAAAATATTATATGTGTAATTATAGTCATTAGACGAAAAAGTAGCCGTTGGAGCCAAAAAAATCATTTATGAAGTCTTTTTTTGTGTGTGTATATGGGGGCGGACCAATTACCATATTGCATTTGTCATATGAAATGGTTTACTCAAATACCTTTTCTAGTATTACAATGATGCAGAAGATAGATATAATCTTGGTTGAAGTGATTTTCTAAAAGACTTTCTACATACAGAAGATATTTGATAGATAATAAGTCTTATCCTTTAGATTTTTTGCTGTTTAGATAAATCCTACAATATTTGTTATTTCAAATTTTACATTATCTTTAGAGAGTTATGTGTTATTTTACATTATTTTTAGGGTGTTAGGAGTCTTGGAGATAAGCATAGATTTTTCATATTCATATCCTTCAAATGACTAGGATTCTTTTAGAGGCATATAAATAGTTCACATATGTAGTTTGTCAAACAACTTGAGCAATAGATTTCTTTAGTTTTCTCTATGCGAGAGAGTCCTTTCACTTTATTTTGAGGTTTGTCGTGTACATACCTTTTTCATTCAAGTTATTCATGTAATAGCTTGGTTTTCTCTTATTTCCCTTTCTTTTCTAGATTTTACCTACTGCATCAGTTTGGCGTCTAAGTAGGTTTGGCCTTTCCTGATGGCTAATGCAGGAGTAACTAGTAGTTCACAAAATAACCAAATGGTTGATGGAAATCAAACTTCCCAAACTATGCAAGAGGAGATTCGTACATTGAGAGAATTTCTTTATCATAGATTGGAGGAGATGAATTTACGTATAGATGCTCTCAATATAGATAGGAGGCCAAGATGTGAAGCTGTGGAATTTGCCCAAGCACCATGACTGGTTAGATATGATCCTATTCATCAACGTTATCATCATGCCAATGTGGAAGATTTAGAAGAGGAAGAAGATGAAGATATCAAGATGTTTAATATGGGATTAGGAAATTAGCAAGATCAGATCCAACACCCTGCTAGAGATGAGGATTTTCGCCTAAAGGTAGATCTCCCATACTTTAATGGCAATTTAAGTATTGAAGAATTTATGGATTAGCTTGCAGAAATAGATAGATTCTTTGACTATTTGGATATTCCTGAGGAACGTAGAGTCAAACTAGTAGCCTACAGATTAAAGGAAGCTGCCTCTGCTTGGTGGGAACGTCTACAAGATACAAAGAGGCGTGAAGGAAAATGATGAATTCGAATGTTGTGCCGGATGAAGCAATTACTAAAAGCTCACTTTTTACCCCTAGATTATGAGCAGTATCTATTTTTGCAATATCAACGGTGTCACTAAGGAGATAGATCGGTACATGTATACACCACAGAGTTCTTGCGGCTTGCTGAGCGAAACAACCTAATAGAGTTAGATAGTCAACAAGTGGTGAGATACCCCAATGGTTTGAAGCCTGCAATTCAAGACAAGATTGGCGTGCATATGTTTGCCAATATCTCTGAAGCACGAAATATGACATTAAAGGTTGAGATGATGATACAAGACAAGAAGATGGATTATTCTAGAAGGAATTAATTTCAGTCAGCACCGGCAAGCATAGAACAAACAATCAAATTACAACTTGTAAAGACAAGTTAAGAAGAAGGCATATGACAAAGCAGCAAGTAAATAATTGGAGGTGATCGAAACTCAAAGCAAATGCAAAAAAACCCATACGCCAAGCCAATTCATGGAAAGTGCTACCATTGTATTCAACTAGGACACCGCTCTAATGATTGTCCAAGAAGAAAGGGTATCAACATCATAGAGCATGGTGAATTTGAAGAGCTTGAAGATGGAGATGAGCAGATATACAGGCTCGATGGTCATGATGATGGAGACGATTTAAAAGATGGTCAAATTTTTGTGGTTTGAAAGATGATGTTGGCACCAAAGAAAGGAGACATGACTCAATGCCACCAATTTTTTCGAACAAGATGCACCATTAATGGTAACATCTATAACTTAATTATTGACAATGGTAGTCAGGAAAACATTATTGGGAAGAGTATTGTTGGAAAGCTACAACTGACGATGGAGATACATCCAAATCCCTATAGTATTGGGTGGATCAAAACTGTGGAAGACATTCAAGTGAGAGAACATTGAAAAGTTTCTTTCTCAGTTGGGAAGTATAAAGATGAAGTGTATTGAGACATGGTAGACATGGATACTTGCCACTTACTATTTGGTAGACTTTGGCAATTTGATAAGAACACCCATCATTTTGAAAGGGAAAACATATACAAATTGGAGATAAATGGAGTGAATATGACTTTGTTGCTGCTAAATAAGACGTCTAAAGCCAAAATTTCTAAAATAGAGGTAAATCTTTCCTAACACTAACTTATTCAGAGAAAGAGTTCGAGGCTACCTATGGAAAAACTCAACTAGTTTATTGCTTAGTAGTAAATAGAGTCTTGACTGCTATGGAGGAGATGCTAGAGAAATAACTTCCTGAAGGTATGCATTTATTACTTGAAGAGCTCAAAGATATTATACCTGAGGATTTACTAGTAGGATTGCCACCAATGTGCGATATTCAACACTATATTGATCTTATTCCTAGGGCTAGCTTGTTGAACCTGCCACACTATCACATTAATCCAAGGGAGAATGACATTTTGTGAGAAAAAGTTGAAGAGTTGTTGCAAAAAGGGCATATTCAGTAAAGCATGAGTCCTTGTGCAGTTCCAGCCTTGTTGACACCAAAGAAATATGGAAGTTGGCGAATGTGTGTAGACAGTAGAGCCATCAACAATATCACAGTGGATACAAGTTTTCTATTCCTTGATTGAATGACATACTTGATCAATTAGATGGATCAATCATCTTTTCGAAGATTGATCTTCATAGTGGATACCATCAAATTAGAATCTGATCAGGGACGAATGGAAAACTGTATTCAAGATGCGGGATGGACTATATGAATGGTTGGTGATGCCTTTTGGCTTAACTAATGCTCCTAGTACTTTTATACGATTGATGAATCAGGTATTGTGCCCATTTATTGGAAAATTTATTGTAGTATACTTTGATGACATCTTGATATACAGTTGTTCTCGGGAAGAACACTTATTGCACCTTCGAGAAGTGTTGATTTGCTTACAGTAGAATAAGTTCTACATAAACCTCAACAAGTCCAGCTTTATGACGTCTGAATTACTATTCTTGGGGTTTATTGTTAGTGCTGATGGTATTCTTGTTAATAAGGATAAAGTGTGAGCTATTCGAGAGTGACCGGTACCCAAAACAGTAAGTAAAGTGTGGAGTTTCCATGGGTTGGCAACTTTCTACCGATGGTTTATTCACCATTTCAGTAAAATCATGGCTCCTATTACCAATATCCTAAAGAAAGGCAAGTTTTAGTAGAATGAAGATGCAGAGAGAAGTTTCAATAACATCAAGGAGAAACTCACCAATGCTCCAGTCCTAGCATTGCCTATTTTTGACAAAGTCTTTAAAGTGGAGTGTGATGTTAGCGGATTAGGTGTTGGAGCTATTCTTTCATAGGAAAAGCGACCAGTAGCTTTCTTTAGCAGAAAGCTTAGTGCAGCACAACAGAAGTGGTCTACTTATGATAAAGAGTTTTATGTAGTTATATGAGCTTTAAAGCATTAGAAGCTTATCTCATTGGAAAAGAGTTCATTTTTTACATTGATCATCAGGCTTTGAAGTACCTTGGAGGCCAAAAGAGAATCAGTTAGGACATGTATGCTAGATATATCACTTTTTTGGAGAAATTTCCATATCGACTTTGGTGTATGTCTGGGATAGAGATCAAAGTAGCAGATGCTTTAGAGCTGACGAGTGGCGTTATTGACAACCCTTAGCTGCGAGATCATTGGCTTTGAATGTTTGAAAGACAATTATGAAAGTGATGAAGATTTTGGAGATATTTGTGAGAAGTGCCAGTGTAAGTAGCCCACTGAAGATTTCTACATTTTTGAAGGCTTCCTTATGGAAGGAAATAGACTCTGTCTTCCATGCACTTCCTTGTATGAGAAAGTTATTAGAGATTTGCATGGAGCAGGATTAGTTGGACATCTTGGAAGAGACAAGACTATTGTTGCGGTTGAAGAAAGATACCATTGACCACAATTGAAGCGAGATATTAGAAGATAAGTACAACATTATTGTACATGCCAGACTACAAAAGACCAAACTCAAAATACTGGTCTTTACACTCCTTTGCCAATCCATGAGCATATTTGGGAAGATTTATCTATGGACTTTGTGCTTGGATTGCCACGAACTCAGTGAGGTATGGATTCTATTTGTGTTGTAATGGATCGCTTTTCAAAGAGAGCTCATTTCATTCCTTGCAAGAAGACTAAAGATGCTTCTAATGTGGCTAGGCTATTTTTCAGAGAGATTATTTGCTTACATGGAGTTCCTAAGTCGATAACTTCAAATAGAGATACTTAATTCCTTAGTCAATTCTGGTTGTCCCTTTGGAAGATGTTTAAGTCATCATCAAAGATTAGTAGTACTGCACATCCACAGCTAGATGGACCAATTGAAGTTTTAAATCAAACTTTAGGTAATTTTATTTGTAGCATATGTGGAGAAAGGCCTAAATAATGGGATTTTGCCTTGTCCCAAGTTGAGTTTGCTTACAATAATGTTGTTCATAGTGCAACAGGACAATATCTTTTTTCTATTATTTATGTGAAATGCCCCCCTCAACATGCTTTGGACTTGATTAAGCTTCCACAAATCCCAAGATCAAGTGTAATTGCAACCCACACGGTGAAACAAGTGCAAGATATTCAAGTAAAGGTTAGGCAAAAATTGGAAGAAGCTAATGCCAAGTATAAAGTAGATGCTGATAAGCATCGGCATTTTCAAACTTTCAAAGAAGGGGATGAAGTTATGGTGTTCTTGAGGAAAGAAAGATTCCCAGTTGGTACTTACAATAAGTTGCAGCCGAAGAAGTATGGGCTATATAGCATTTTGAAGAAAATAAACGACAATGCTTATGTGGTGGAGTTGCCAGAAAATATGCGATTTTTTAGAACTTTTAATGTGGCTAGTCTTTACCGTTATTATCCATTTGATAAGCCTTTGTATCCGAAAGATGCAAATAACTTGAGGGCGATTTATTTTCTTAAGAGGGGGAGAATTGATATAAGAGAGAGAGCTAGTCTTGGTTGAAGTGATCTTTTGGAAGACTTTCTAAACAAAATTGTCCTTAATTAATTTTTTATTTCCACATCATAGTAAATCTAAACAAACTCAAAAAAAGGCTGTGGATAAATGGCGTGGTTTTGGTAGTAGTTATTGCCGTTGATGTAACAAAAAGAAGAAAAGGTGGAAAGCTAATAAGAAAGAATCCAAAGGACAAGAAAGATTTTGTGCAATGGATAGAGGTGTTGTAATTAGCACCAATTTAATTGAGATTATGGGGCTAATTACATATTAATGAGATGCTTTATTTCTTTGGATTAGTGCCAATTATTGGTTGGAATCCATAGATGTTTAAAGTGTGAAAATGGGGTATAATAAACATAAATTTTGTAAATGGGAGTTGTCCCACATTATGGGGCAACATTTTCCTTAAGGCAAACCAATTCTGCCGGCGATTTAGTCGGTTGTTTTGTATACCATAGATAAGTACTTTTCATGCTTACTATTCTTTCTGTTATTTAATTGATTTAATTCTGTTGCTATTCCAAATTGGTTTCATTGCTTTTAGTTTATGCAAAAGTTGAATTCAATTTATTGTTGTTATGCATGCCTTGAAATTTTATATTTGAATTGTTTATACACTGCCTCGTGATTATCTGCTTAAGTTTTGATAATCTGCAAAATTCTTTAGATTCTTTTTATATCAGTCTTGAAGATTACATTGGTGTTATAGACTAGTTTATATAAAATATGGCATTTGCGAATAGTTTCGGTACTGGCTTTATGCTACCTTCAAAAGTCAACTTATCCGGCTTGCCAAAAAGGTTTTCAAATCAGGTTTTCAAATGTTGGCAACAACAAATGAAAATTTGGCTTACGATGAAGGGACTTTTGACTGTAATTCAGATGACTAGACCTGAACCAACTGATAATGATCTCAAAACGGCTGAAATCGCTGAGTGGGATAAATAGGATTAGTTAGGTAGAGGGATCATTCTGTCAACTTTGTGGAATGTTCTCTTTGTGTCTACTATTTCGATTCATACATTGTATAGTCGTTATGGGATAAGTTCGATAGGACATACGATACTGAAGAGCAAGGGCTCAAATATTTATAAATTCCTTAAATATCAAATGGTTGGGGGCAAGTCTATCACTAAACAGACGCATGAGTTGATTAACCTTGAACATGCCCTTGCTGATGCTAAGATAAAACTTCTAGAAATTTTTTTGGTCATGTCCATTGTAGATAAGTTTCCTAAATCTTGGGAAAGTTTTGGAATGACATTCAAGCATGAAAAAGGATAGTTGTCCCTGAATGATTTGATGATTGCTGTAACCATCAAAGAGGAACACCGGAATCAAATTCATAGAGTTCCTATTGAGTAAGTACCAACATGTGGCAAACATGTTAACAACGAGAAAGAAGAAAAATTCTAAAACAAACCAAGTTAATCCCAATTCAAAAACCATAAATAAAGGTAAAACTAAGGCCAACAAGAAATCAAAAGTAAACGAACCATGCTGGAATTATGGATAGGTAGGCCACTAGGCTAAGGAGTATCCCTCTAAGAAAGCCAAGGCTAAACCTGAGTTTGTTGGGCCAGCTCTAGTCAACATTGTTGTGGGGAACCTAGTAAAGCTAGCGCTCCAGAACCGACTATTGATGGGTATGTTTCTTTGAAACCTGATCTCCTTTTGATTTATGAACCTTTTGATTAGTTAATTAACACTGGGGTAAATGTGCATATTTATGCTGATAAATTGTTATTTGTGTCTACCCAGCCAATCGATGGAAAATCTGTGATGAAGGGGAACTCAAGTGCTGCCAAAGTACTTGGGATAGGATGCATAGACCTGAAGTTTCCTTCGGGGTGCATATTATCTCTGTTGAGGGTGGAACCATGTTCCAACAATTCACAGGAATATAATAAGTGGATCTGTAATAGTTATGGAGGGTCATAAACTTACTTTTAAGTTCAATAAAGTTGTAATTTTGCATTATGGTTATTTTATTGGAAAGAGTTATTTGTCTGATGGATTATTCAAAGTACAAGTCGAAAATGTTGGTTCAAACATGAGTAATATTGAGTATTCTGAATTTTCTTTTGTGAATACTATTGAATGTTCCACTGTTTGGCATAGTCATTTAGGTCATTTAAATTTTGGTGCTGTTAGAAGTATGATAAACTTGAATTTAATCTCTAGACATGATATTGAACGAAGCCACAAATATCAAGTATGTGCTGAAGCTAAACAAGTAAGAAAGCCATACCATTTGGTTGAAAGGCATTCTAAAATACTTGATTTAGTTCACATTGATATCTGTGAGTTTAATAGAATTCTAACCAAGGATCATAAAAGATACTTTATCACTTTTATAGATGATTATAGTTGATACTGTTATGTTTACTTGTTGAAACATAAAGATGAAGCACTAAAAAAGTTTATCACTTTTATGAATGAAGCTAAAACTTAATGCAGTAAAAAACTTAAACGATTAAGGTCAAACAAAGGTGGAGAGTGCGAGTCTAAACCCTTCAATGAATATTTTCAAAATTTTGGTATTATTCATGAAGAGACTCCTCTTTACTCTCCTTTGTATAATGGGATAGCAGAATGAAAGAATAGAACATTTAAAGATATGATCAATAGTTTGCTTTTGAATTCTGGATTGCGTAAGTATATGTGGGAAGAGGCTTTGAATAGGGCTTACCATATTCTGAATAGAGCCCTTCTAAAACATAACAAAAGCACTCCGCTTGAACTCTAGAAAGGCAGAAAACCTAGCTTAAAATTCCATGGGTGGGGCTGTCTTGCAAAAGTTCTAGTCCCAAAACATAAGAAGAAAAAGCTAGGTCCTAAAACTGTTGATGCAATCTTTTTAGGCCATGTGGAAACAAGCTATGCATTGAGATTTCTAGTTATTAAGTCTGAAATCCCTGGCATAGATGTTAACATAATAGTTGAGTTTCGTGATTCTACATTCTTCAAGAACGTGTTTCCTGTGAAAATGAGAGTACCTCAAAATGTCTCTTTAGACATAGTCCTTACATCTACTTCTATTCCTGATCATGTAGAAAGGATGACAAATGTGGGAGTTACTTCGAACAGCTCTGATTCACTGGATCTGAAGAGTTAGATGATCCTATATGGAGCAAAAGAGCTAGAGTCATCAAGGATTTTGTAAGTGATTATATTGCTTACAATATCGAGGATGACTATGTAACCTTCAAAGATGCTATGGCTTCGTCAGAAGCCAAGCATTGGAATGCAACTGTCAAAGGTGAGATGGATTCTATTATCTCTAACGAGATATGAGAATTAATCGATTTACATCGGGGGTGCACCACGATTGGGTGCAAATGGATCTTTAAGAAGAAACTTAAGTTTGATGGCACCGTATATAAGTTTAAGTCCAGATTAGTTGCCAAAAGCTTCAGGCAAAAGGAGGGAATAGATTTCTTTGACACCTAATCCCCAATTGCTCGATTAACTACAATTTAGATGCTCATTGCATTGGCATCTATATATGAGTTTTTTTATTCACCAGATGGATGTGAAAGCAGCCTTGCTGTATGGTGATCTCGAGGAAGAAATATATATTAATCAACCTGAGGGGTTTGTAGCTCCTAGTAACGAGCAAAAGGTCTAGAAGCTTGTTAAATCACTTTATGGATTAAAACAAGCTCTTAAACAATGGCATGAAAAATTTGATAAAACTATTTTATCATTTGGCTTCATAGTAAACAATAATGATAAATGCATCTATTACAAAGTTAAAGGTAACAATTGTATTATTTTATGCATGTATGTGGATGATATTTTATTGATTAGGTCAAATACTGAGATTATCAATGAGATAAAATCATACTTGAAAAGTAAGTTTGAAATGAAGGATATGGGTGAGGCTAATGTGGTTGTTAGACTCAAGTTTATTCGGTCTACTGAGGGTATAGCCATTTCTTAGTCTCATTATGTTGAGAAGATTATTGAGAAATTTGGCTATAAGGATTGTAGAATTGCTAAGACACCATATGATCATTCTGTGACTCTTTTAAAAAATGGAAGTGGTATTCCTATGTCTCAATTAAGGTATTCTCAAATTATTGAGGACTTGCAATATCTTACAAATGACTCAAGACCGGATATCTCATTCACAGTCTCAAAGCTAGCGAGGTATACAAGTTGTCCCAGTAGAATCCGTTAGGAGGCTTTGGATGGGATACTTTGGTATCTTAAGGGCATGACATCATTTGTTCTGAATTATGGCGGATTCCATACAATACTTGAGGGATATAATGATGCTAGCTAGATAGCCAAAAACTTTGGTAGTAATGGGTGTACATGGTATTTAGTTACCTTGGGTGAAGGTACTGTCTCCTGGAAATCTACTAAACAGACTTTGGTAACTCGATCTATATTTGAGGCAAAGTTATGTGCTCTGGACACAATTGGAATGGAGGTTGAGTGGCTACATGGGCTGATGGTCTAATTACCCATGGTTAGTAAGCCCCTTTCTATAATTGTAGTGCATTGTGATAAACAAACCGCAAAGATTAGAAGTTCAAAGTATAATCAAAAGACCAAGAGACATATTCAAGTTAGACTAAAGTCTATAAGGGAGCTTGCGTCTGATAGGGTTGTGGGCATTGATTTTGTTAGATCCGAAGATAATGTGGCCGATCCTTTGACCAAAGGACTTGAGTTGTCCTTAGTCCAAAAATCCAGGTTGGGGATGGGACTGAAAACCCATCAGTGATGCACTTGCAATGGCAACCTAACCTATCAAGTGGAGATCCCATAAGGAAGGTTCAATGTGGTATAAATAAGCTGCTGAGTATGTCGATGTGCACCTAAACTAGACTGATGCTTTAGTATATGAGTCTATCCCCTGGGATATCTGGAATATGTTGTTTACTAATGGTAAAGTAAAAGTTTAAACTCTAAATGGTGTCAAGTCATATTGATGAGATGCAAGTAGTGCATCCCTAGAGATGCCCAACTAAGTGAATGTAGTCATTTGGCCGCGATTAAAGCAAAAAGTTATTTCTCGGAAACATTCACGACATAGGATTAGGACACATGCCCATAATGTGTCAAACCTAAACATCACTACATAGCCAATAACTTCTTGTTACCAATGGATGCCGCCACATCCAAGGCCAAATTTAAGGCTTAGATCCATTTGTTCTTGTGGTGGCATAAGTTGGATAACATAGGTAGTGGTTCAAACTGGAAGGTACCATTACTGAAAGCAAGTTACGACAAACTGATAGTCCAACGTTATGTATTCGTGGGGGATTGTTGTAATTGGCACCAATTTAATTGAGATTATGGGGCTAATTACATGTTAAAGAGATGCTTTGTTTCTTTAGATTAGTGCCAATTATTAATTTAAATCCATAGATGTTTAAATTGTAAAAGAAGGGGTATAATAAGCACAAATTCTAAAATGAGAGTTGTCCTGTATTTGAATTGAGATAAAGATGTGGGGACTTGTAGGAGTATAAAAGATTTTGTATTAGTTCCTTGTCCTACATTGGAAGTGAAACAAAGATATGGAGAGCTATGGGAGTATAAAAGATTTTGCTGTAAAATACTAGTCTATGTATCCCACATTGATATTTTTTACTTAAGTGCCTCCCTCCTAGCACTTATAAAATAGTCTACTAGATGTAGGCTACAGACACAACTTAGAATTCAATTTTGAAAAACATTCTCTACTCTTTCTGCTATCATTTTCTCTGTACAGTGTTAAGTTATCTAGTAGGCGACTGAGTAGTGCATCGGAATGAAGCTGGTCTGAAGTGCATCAACCATCTTCTGGATTGTCTTATCCTGAGAGAATTGCAGTACCCAGTGCACTGGTGAGTGGGGCAACATTTTTTTCAAGGCAAACCAGTTTTGTTGGCGACTCAATTGGTCGTTTTGTGTACTATAGATAAGTGCTTTACATGCTTACTATTTTTTTCGCTATTTAACTAATCCAATCCCGTTGCTATTCCAAACTGGTTTCATTGCTTTTATTTTCTACAAAAAATGAATTGAATTTGTTGTTGTTATGCATGCCTTGAAATTTTATATTTGAATTGTTTGTACATTGCCTCGTGATTATCTGCTTAAATTTTGATAATCTGCAAAACTCTTTAGATTCTTTTTATATCAAGTGGTTGTCGGTGATACCCCTGATATTAATTGAAGAAAAGATCCCAGGAGATGGAGAAGTTGACAATGGTGGATGACATATGGATGTGATTGCCGTGAAGTGACGAAAAGAGGGGAAACATGACAAAAAGAAAAAGAAAAAGAAAAAAAAGGGAGGACAAAAAAAAATGAAAGAAAAATAAAAAGAGCCAGAAATGCAAGAAGAACAAAAGGAAATATAAGGGAATCGTCGATGTTGTTCCGACAGAAGACATGCTCTCAAGATGATGATAATGAAAATTGAAAGAAGGAAAAATAAGCATACAGAAAATTAAAATTAAAATAAATGGTAAATGATTATAATTGTAAAATCATATATTCTACTTTAATTTATATTTCAGTTAATCTTATCTACCAAATATGAAATTATATTATTTTATCTTGATGGGTTTAAAACTTATCCAATTGCTTATGTATCAATTATAATCACATCATTCAAAGCAGACGAGCCCTAAGAGTTTTATAGAATTGAAGTTATTGAATTGAATTAAAATAATAAAATTGGGATAGGCCGATTTTATAATCTCATCTTTGAAATGTAAATACTCTTTGATGGTTAATCAGATGCACATAAGGAGCCAATTCAATTTCGAATTCGAGACCTCTTACATAATAGAGGAGATTGATCCATTGGACTACAAGCCATTGGACAAAATATTTGCATTTACGATCTTAATTTTTTTCATTAGAATTAACTTTAATTGTAGATATACTACAACACTCATTCAACTATAACAATATTACAAATACATTCTTTCAACTGCCAAAATATTACAAATTCATCTCGTCACGAATATATGAATGTCATTGATACACTTGAGGCAAACTTGTCAGTTAACAAATTAATTATTTAATTATTTTAAATTTCCTTCAGTTGATTATAAAATGGTTAATTTATGATTTTTCTTCTAATTTATTAATTGAACATCTTAATTGGAAAAATTTTTATTATTATAAACTAGCATGCGTCTGATGCGATCACCAAAAATAATTTCATTACCAAAATAATATATTTTGTAATAATATTTATTTTACTTTATGTGATTAAAAAATTAATTGTAATTATTTGTAATATATTTAAAGAAAGAAAATCTATTACTAATTAAATAAAATAATATAAATATTTTGATTGATGATATTATATTTGAAGATATTTAGTACTTAAATAAGTTGTAAAATATCAAGAATTGTTAGTTCTAAATTTTATATATTATACATAAATTTTTAAATGATAAAGTTTAAAAAAGTAAATGAAAAAATTAAGAAAATAAAAATAGAGCAGAACATTTTACTTTATACACTTTCTATATTAAATATATATTTATAAATACACATTATAATATGATAAATAAGAAAATAATTTTTCTAAGATGTAAAGCATTTTTGTATGATTTCTTAATAATGGAAGCCACAATTATAATTTCATGATATTTGAGATTTTCAAAATGTCAAGTATTTATCATTAGAGTAAATATATTTACTTTGTACTTTATTTATAAAAATAATTTATATTACGTTATTATTTGATCACCAATTTAACAAGTAGTTTGTAATATGCAATGATTTATAAACAAAAAAATTTCTTGATATTTCATACATTTTTAATAAATAAAATTTATTTATTTTTATTCATATATGTGTTTAGTTTTATTAATTTTGAAATTGTCAAATAACATTATTATGTAAATGGTTATGAATTAATAAATAAATTTTTAATATTCAATTGATAATAAAATATCGATCTCTTAATTTCTTCTATATGTATAAATACAAATAATTTAATGAATATATATACCATACTCTGGCAGAAGAGATTCGTTATTATGAGAATATACACACACACATATGTATATAAGGTATATATAACATAATGCTTGATATTGTGAATGTTTAAAAAAAAAAAATATTGTTTTAATTTAGTAATATAATTAGTACACAACAGTGCATAATATATACCTCATACTGTGGTATAGTTAGATAAATACACTTACATACTATCCGTGCAATTTACATTCTGAACTGATTTGAGATATTTAACCATAATTACAACATGATGACCGATAGGCTTGGCAATGGGGTGGGGTGGGGCGGATTTTTCTTAAACCCGAACCCGCCCCGCACTCGAAAAAATATTTTAAAACCCGCTGCGCGGGTTTTAGATTTGAAAATCTCAACCCGCCCCGTATTAAATACATAAAACCCACACCCGCCTCGCTCCACCCCGCCTCTGCCAAATTCACAACAATTTAATACAATTTCAAACAAAACAATAACTTTGTCTTTATAAATATCATAGCCACAAAAATCAAACACAAATTTTGGTGTCTTTCAATAGTCCATGCAATATGTCAATTCACAACAATCTCAAAAAAGTTAAAATAATTTAACATAACAATATCCAAATATGCCAACAAAAAACTAGAATATAAAAAGTCAATCATAAAAATGATAAACTCTACACTTGATGCTCTAGCATAACTCTCCATCATCATCAAGCGTCACAGGAGAATCCTCGTCATCTTCAATATCATCATTAATTGTAACATACTCATCCAACTCGAGAGGTTTATCATCTAAAAATAAAAAAAAAATTGTTAATGCTATAACAAACTAATATATAAATAATTTGATACAATTTAATAAAACATTTGAGTCATAAAAATTAAATAAAAATTAACTTTTTCTGCAACCCACAACCAATTTTGAGCACACATTAAAGCTTCTATTGTCTTTGCTTTTAATTTACTACGGTGAGGACTAATCAACCGACCCTCTGTACCAAAAGCAGATCTAGAAGCAACAGTAGACAATGGAATAGCAAATACATCTCTAGCAATTTGTTGAAGAGTTGGATATTTGACCCTATTTATCTTCCACCAAATCAAAAGATCAAAGTTAGGAGCTCTTGGCAAAACATCTTTCTCCAAATAACGATCAAATTCTGTATGAGCTAATGAGCTTCTTGATTACTTCTTTGTCTTAACGAACAAATCAAAAGATGCCAACTTACCTCCACATGTAATGCTTTCTGGAGTAGATTCACACATATTTGAACTTGAAGAACTTTTTCCTTGTTGGTACTCATTAATCAAGTCATAAAACATCAGTTGAACTTTGTTAATTTGTTGTGGATAATCATTCGGGTATAACTTCTCATAGTAAAACTCAAGCAAATCCATCTTGTACCTAGGGTCCAAGACAGTAGCCACACCCATGATGCCATGAATCATATTCCAGTATTTCTCAAACTTCAACAACATACTGGATGCCATATCTCTAATCATCGGAGTAGTAGAGAAGACCCACTCATTCAATGCCAACTTAATTTCACATATTTTATCAAAATACATATTTGCAGTTGGATATTGGGTCCCAGAAAATAATTCAGTCACCTCATAAAACACTTTCAATTTATCACATATTTCTTTAGCAAGATCCCACTCCTCATTACTTGGCACACATTTATATTGAGGTTCCTTTTGTCTTAATCGAGGAAAAACATCTCTATACAACCAAGCAGTTTCCAACATCAAATAAGTAGAGTTCTATCTGGTAGGACAATAAAAAACTAATTTTCTCGTAAATGGAACTCCTGTTTTGGCGCATCAACTCACAAATGTTTCAAATCTTTTAGGTGTTGCATTCAAATGTAACATACTGCTACGGATCTTTTCAAATGCTTCTTTAACAATGTCTAATCCATCTCTCACAATCAAATTTAAAATGTGCGCACAACACCGCATATGCAACAATTTACCTCCTAACAACAAATATTTTCCATCTAAACATCCCAACAAATTATCCATCATATCATCATTGGTAGAACGATTATCTAATGTAATGGTGGATAATTTTCTGTCTGTATTCCATTCCAGTAAAATCTTTATCAATGTGTCGCTAATCACATCACTAGTGTGAGGAGTGGGAACATAGCAAAAGCTGTAAATTAAATGAATATGCAAATTAAAAAGTGATACAAAATCAAATTTAAATATAAGGATAATGTTCAAAATATTACCTCAAGATACGACTTTGTAGTTTCCAAGAATTATCAATGTAGTGTGTCGTGACAACCATGTATCCTTTTCTTTGATTGGAAGTCCACATATCAGTAGTAATTGCCACTTTGCCTTCCACTTTGTCTAATATCTTCATTGCATCGACCTTTTCATTCTCATAAACTTTTATAATGCCCTTTTTAATTGTGTTGCGAGTGGGGCACTTAAAATATGGCTGCAAACTTGAGATAAACCTTCTCATGCCAATGCGATCCACTATAGATAAGGGATACTCATGCATAATTATCATCTCCGCCAGAATCTTTCTTGAATTTTCTTGATCAAAGGAATTGGACTCTACATTTTTCACATGCTTCGCGAAGCTTGCAATAATAGTTGACTGCTTTGAGTTTACTTGTTTTATTCTCTTGCAATATAACTCTACATGATTCTTCAAACCTTAGGTGCCATTTCTTGGATTTTCTCCCAACACACTGCCACAATGATGACATTTTGCTTTCCATTCACCATATACTTGAAATCTTTGAAAATGTTTCCAATATGCACTTTTCACTCCACTTTTATTGCTATCTTCTTCATGTGCTTCTTCTCCAACAAAAGATGGTACAGATGCTTGTGTTGAATTAAGGCTTTCTACTTTAGGATTAGGATTATTAGATTGTCCAGTAGGAGGTGGTGTCATACTAACTTCAGGAGGCGATGTAATGTTGTCTTCCATTGAGTCTTCAAGATAAATTCCTAGCCCCTACAAAATAAAAACACTTTTTTCATCTAAAAATAAATTTTCATAAATTAAAAATGTTAAAGTTTCTAAATAGTAAAACTATATGCTCCACAAAATTGTGACCCTGGATATTCCAAAGTAAACAAAAAGCTATATGCAATCTTATCTAATACCCTCACAGAAAATAACATCTTTTTCTCAATATCCATATGTATTTTTGTAAAATAAGAAAAAATTCAAAGTAGATATTGATAGGAGTATTCTGCTAGAATCAATTGTTGAGTAGGTGCTAGTAAAGCCTAGAACTTGAAATCATAGTTTATAGTTGCATGCAATTTGTCAACTACTATAGTCTACCCACGGTTTTAGTATACAGAACATGGTGTTATCTTAAATTGTTTTTAATTTCATTTTATACTATTGTGGTGAACCTGGAAAGAAAGAAGAAAATTTGGAAACATGTAAAACCAAGGCAGGAATGTTAAATGTTAATCAATCAGTCAACATGACTTCCCAAAACAATTCTCCAAACAAAACATAATGTTAAATGAAAAACCCGTTTCATAACCAATTTTCAACTATAAATTACTAGTAATATAAACAATATTATAAATCAAAAGAGTGTCAACATACCGCAAATCTGCGAAGAAGACAAGACTTGCCGCAGAGGAGTCGCCGATTGAAAAAAACTTGAACAAATAATCACTGCAAAAAAGAACTAAATTACTGACCAAAAAAAAAAAAATTAAGACAAAAAACCCAAACAACGTTTATGTGGGTCTTGAGACATGAAAGGATGAATATTGGGGTCTTGAGACATGAAAGGAATCAAGGATGAAGGGGTTTATTTAATTGTTTCCTCAAGAATGAGAATGAAGGCGGGCGCGGTGTGGATGAAGATAGAAAAGCAAATTGTCAAAACTTGAAAAGTGTGGGTAAGGTTAAGTGATTTCAGTTTTCTTTTATATTTTAAAAAAATAATAAAATATAATATAAATATTTATATATATAATTAAATTATAAATACTTGGGGCGGGGTAGGGTTGTGGGGCGGGGCGGTATTGAACCCTACCCCGCCCCGCCCCGTGAGCGGGTACCCGCGGGGTGGGTTGAAATTGCCAAGCCTAGTGACCGAAGGATTGTTTTCTTAAATACTTCAAATTCCATATTATAGTTATGTTCGGTGTAAAACCACAAATTAATGTTGAAACAATTAAATTTTCAATTAATATGTTAATACATTTTTGATATTTTAAATATGCAAATATCCATATTGTCCTATGTATTTATTACAAAATATATCATGCATTAAATTAACTTTTACATGAAATTAAAATAATATAAATATATATATTTAATTTAAAATTAGTTTAATCTATAATTGAATAAATTGTCTATTCCAAAAAGTCCATAAATTAAATGTCAAAAGATAATATTTTTAAGTAATAAAATAAAGAACAAAATTTATAATTTCGATACAAATCAATCGTAAATATTCAATATTTTTTAATTTTCATTACCTTTTTAGTATTCTATCTATCATGCGCAGGAATTACATCAATATTCAAAGTCAATCGATTTCATATTATGAACAAAACATAAAATTATATACAATTAAAACTTCAACTATGAAATCAATAGCAGAATGCAACTAAATGGTAATATCTTTTTCTTTACTTGTATGGAAACTTTCTGATGGAGATATTAGTTGATTTCTATTCAAAATGTGAAATTTGGATGATAATAGAAGTTATTTGAGACTTAGATGTATTTTTTTTTAAATTATATTTAACTATATAAAGTAGAAGAATATAATTATCACCATCATCTTATACATACCAAACAATCAACTCTCTCTCTCTCTCTCTGTGTGTGTGTTTCCATCTTTTCTTTTTCTTTTTTTTTTTTTCAGATTCTATATCCAAAGAATTCATAAGAACAGCAAATCCAGCGCCCCAACACGCTGCTTGCTCTTCGTCCTTGATCACTATTTCCAATAAATTTCTTCATCAAAGTTTGATTAGAATCATAAACATTTTCTTAGTATATACAACAATTTCCACTTATTTACAAATACTAATATTCAAATAAATTTATTTTTATTTTATTATAATATAGTGAATAGCCATGAAGTGAATGAACATAAGTGAATATGATGTTCAATAAATTAAAAACTATTATTATAATTGAGTAAGTTCTCCACTCCAAAAAAAGAATAAACCAGGTATCGCTGCAAACCAATAATAATAATAATAATAATAATAATAATAATAATAATAATAATAATATTATTATTATTATTATTATTATTATTATTATTATTATAATAATAATAATAATAATAATAATAATATTATTATTATTATTATTATAGAGAAAGACAAATAAGAAAATTTTTATATTTGAGTGAGGGACAAAAAGATAATTTGATAGGTGTAAACAAGATGCTTTAGTATTGAACCAAACACAACAACCAACAATCATATGGACCAACATAAAAATAATCATGCAAATCAAACATAGCACAATGATAAATAATCACATAAAATCACACGATAAATAATCCTGAGATAACTTAAAAATCGAACCAAACTAGCCAATGTTTTTCTTGATTCTATTACCCTCTCCACAATAGCTCTATCCTGCACATGAAGTACATCAATACCCAAAGTCAATCAATTTCATATAATAAACAAAATCTAAAATTATACTATTAAAACTTCAATAACAAAATCAATGAAAGAATGTAACTAAATGTCTATATCTTTAAGTAACAAAAAAAGAAAAGAATAAACCTAATGATTCCAATACAAATTAATAGCAAATATTCAATGTTTTTCTTAATTCTATTGCTTCTCAGTATCCTTCTATCTTGCACATAAATTACATTAATACAAAAAATTAGCCAGTTTCACATAATGAACAAAAATAAAATTATATAATTAAAACTGCAACAACGAAATCAATGAAAGAATGTAATTAAATAGCAATATCTTTTTCTTTACTCATATGAATATATTGGTATGTAGATACTTTGTAATTCTCTTCTTCAAGATGTAAAATTTGGAAGATATGACAAGATTTATTTGGGACTTAGATGTATTTTCATTCTTTAAATTGTGTTTAGGTATATAAAGCAGAAGAAATTTAACATATCTAAGCATCTTTGGTATTATCTCATCAATATATTTAATTTATTATAAGATCAATTAAATTAAAGTAATTATTTATGATGAAGATATTCTCTGTAGGTTCAGGTCTTGTCTTCCACCTGGAAGGATGGTCGACCATAAAGATAGGTATGAGTGAAGGAAAAAAGGACGTAGGTCGAATCTTGCAACCAGAGAACAAACGTTAGGTTAGCCGAGAGGGTCTTCGACTAAGACCCTTTGATGCTTAAGTCAGTATATGCTTGACTAGAAAGCAATTTGACACAGTGGCTTAGAGAGAATGAACAAGCATACATTTATCTCTAAAAAGAGGGTATTTATAATGCTGGGTGAGGGATGGAAAAGATGGTTTTCTCCTCATTGTGGATTAGTTCTTCTCCCTTCCATATAGGGGCATTAGAAGTCTTTTCGACCTAGTTCGCCATCATACTTATGACTAGATGGCAACAAGGGACGCCCTTACTGCTATTAATGTGGAGGTGATAGGCTGACATGGCCATTAGATGCAGACAAAATAGTGGTCTGGCCACATTAAATACGGATTTGACTGGTGGTAGATGCTGTAATTAATGCCGCTGCCACCATGGACTCCGTAGCTACAAATTTGTCCAATCGAACTTGGTTGAGGAAGTTAAGGTCGCCAATCTTCATGAGCATCCTTATGTGTCCGTTCAACCGTACATGGTCGAGAAATATATCGACATCATCGAGGTCAACATTTTTGATATTGGGCACTCGCATACGGGCTTGTCTGACTAATTTGGGCCGAGTAGCGATATTGAATACCAAGCCGTCTTTATTGGGCCAATGCTAATGGGCTTATCCAACATACCCATATCATAAGTCCTCTCACTTCTCAGTCCGATTGACCTCCTGAAAGGAGGGGTTGAGGAATAGTCTATTTCAATCTAAGGATTCAAATTTTGACTTAGGTTTTAATGGCACCAATGACTAAGCAATTTTTAGGCAGTTACCTCGAGCAAGTACATGCGATGACCGGTGGTTATGTAATAAATAGCTAGTAGCTAATCATTTTAACTAGTTGAGGTGCCCATTGGGGACTTATAAATTATCTCTTTGACTACTCATCTACCACTTTTACTGCGCTACTAAGAGGTCAAGCTCTATGCATTTTGGTCGACTGTTTGGCATTTTGTGTAGGTTTCAATGCGTGTCTTGTGCTTCACTACTTCGTAAGTGCTTTTTTGTTTCTTTTAGTTCATTACTTTGAACTTATTTTCCTATATTTTTTGTGAAAAGACGACTTAGTAGCCCGGTGTTACGACTGGTGAAAATAGTAGTTAGTCATCTAATACATCAAGTAATGGGTCGAGTGACTCTAATGATTCTGGGAATGGGAGTGGGTATGAGGTGGGGGTTGAAGTTAGGCCTTCTAGCCCTATGGGGGGTGACGCGAGGCCTTCTGGCCTTGTGATTGATGAGGCGGGCTCTTCTGGTGAAGTTTCTTGACCATCTATTTTATGGGTAGGTTATTTACTACAGCCCATTATAGTGAGATAGTATTAGAGATCAGTTTAAATCATTTAAGGTCAATTGGGCAGAGATATCACATCCCGAATGAGTTCCAGTTGATTCGCTTAGAGCAAGAGAGATGATGAATAACCCTCCTGAAGGGTGCATCGCTGCGTTTGAGGATTCGTTGAAGTGCAGTCTTAGGTTCCCGATTGCACAACAAATAGTTGACATGTTGTTGGGTCCTTACGTGTCATAGGGTGCTCCTCAAGTAACTACGAAACTATGCACTATCTGGCTAGTAGCTTGCCACATGTTAGCTACGTCTGCCAAAACTCAATAACGGACAATCGTCTCGATAACTGTCAACCATCTTAATAACTGTTAACAACAAAATAACTGTCAAGAGCTCAATAACCGCTGGGTGATTGTGTGTTGCAATCATGCCCAATGGTACTCACGCATATGTTGGAACACTTTTAGAGACACAATCCAATGAAAAGGAAATTTGATTTCATTGATAACAGCAATAGTACAATATCGACAATCGTTGGAGCAATGCTAGACGTTGAGGGGGACTCCAATAAGGCTCAGTACAACTTAGCTTCAACTACTCATTCCCTTCTATAATAGGCTTAAGAAAGAAAAACGTTGTGGGAGCACTAGATACAAAAAAGCTAAAAATTACACCAAAATAGAATCATCCTGCCGACATATGTGCAATAGGAAAAACAAAAGAAAAGGCTTACACTTAGGACATAGTAGATGAACTCTTGGAGTGCAAGTCCATTAATACAGGTTGTAGGGGGCGGTTTGGGCAACCTGGATGCCCTGTAGATGGTCAAGGGGCCCAATGGCGAGGGCGACCCTTGATATTCTCCCCCACCTACGATGGCGACGTCCTCGGCGACACTGAGGCTTGGTATGTCTCCAATAGAGGTTGGAATGCCTTAAGGTCCGTCACCCGCTCCCTAGTGTTCTCCTCGTTGCTACATCCCTTCCATTTCACTAAGTACTCCATTTAAGTTGTGCTTTCTGTGCTAGTTACTCAGTGATTTAGGATTGCTTTCGCCGTCATCTTTTCTTTCTTCGTCAACGTCAACTGTGGGTAGCCGGGTCTATTGCAGGATGCATCCTCTTGATCTGCATGATAGGGCTTAAGCTGGCTCACATGGAGGACATTATGAATTTTTCACTAGTTAGACAATGCTATCTTGTAGGCTATCTTCCCGATGCGTTTAATGATAGGCAACAGTCTAGTGTACTTCTGCATTAGGCGAGGGTCTCTCCCCCTTGATGCTTTCGACTGTCTCGAATCAAGGACCTTCACAAATACCGTATCTCCCACTTGGAATTCACTGAAGTGGCGATTCTAATCCACATGTTTTTTCATCCGCTTCTGAGCTTTCTTGAGGTAGCTTCGGGCTAAATTGATATTATGTTTCCATTTCTGCGATAAACTCCATACGAGAGGCGACCGTGCACCCTGCAGGGAGTCTAAAGTATGTGAGACTAGTGGTTGCTGCCCAGTCACAATCTCAAAAGCACTCTAATTAGTAGTAGAGCACTTTTAGGCATTGAAACATAGCTGAGCAACATCCAAGAGTTTCACCCAATCCTTCTGAGAGTCACTCACAAAATGTTGAAGATATTCCTCCAACATAGAATTGAAGCGCTTGGTATGACCGTCAGACTCTGGATGATAGCTCGAGCTCATATTTAGCTTGGACCTGAGGAGTTTAAAGAGCTCGACCAAAATCTGCCAGTAAACCGAGAGTCCCGATCACTGACAATATCCTTTGGCAGTCATCAATACTTCACAATATGTTTGAAGAAGAGATAAGCCTTCCCTTCTACTGTAATATGTTTAGGGCTACAATGAACATATTATACTTAGAAAATTGATCTACCACGGGGATGATGGTCCATAAATCTCCTACCTTCGGTAACTCAATGATATAATCCGTAGATATGCTCTCCCAAGGTTGTTGAGCAATAGGAAGTAGCTCTAACAAGCCTAGTTTCTTCTGATGGTTTGGCTTGTCCTGCTGGTATACCAGACAAGAGCAGACATACATCTTAATATCTTCCTACATCTATGGCCAATAATACGATCTGTGTACCAAGGTATATGTGTGCTCTGCTCCTGGGTGTCCTGCCCAAAGAGTGTCATGGAATTCTAAAATAAATGATTTCCTCAGGTCCCTACCTTTTGAAATATACATACGGTTTCCTTTGGTCATCAAGAGTCCTCCATTCACCCAAAACTACCGAGTTTTGCTCTTCTCAGCAAGGTCAACCAAATACTACCTTACAGGATCTTTCGGTAATAGCTCCTGTATTCAGTCCTTCATAGAAGTGGTAGCTACACTCGAGGATAAAGCGGCCACCATCTTCGTATGATCCACCCTCTGGCTCAGGGTATCTGCCACATGATTACTCATACAGGCATGGTACTCTAAAGAAAAGTTAAACTCTACCAACAATTCTTGCCACTGCTCCTGCTTACTGGTCAGTTTAAACTGGTTCTTAAAATAGCTAACTGTAGTATTGTCTATCCTAACCACAAAAGAAGAGCCTAGCGAGTAATGCCGCCATAGTCTGAGGCAGTTGACTATAGCTAGCAAGTCCTTCTCATGCAATAAGTAGCGCCTCTGTACATACTTCAACTTACGGCTCTCAAAAGTAGCAAGATGCCCATTCTAAATCATAACTCCTCCAAGAGCAAAGTTTGAAGCATCAGTCTCCACTTTGAACATCTTTGTTAAGTCTGGGAGGGCTAACACAGGATCCGATACCATAGCTCTCTTCAATCCCTCGAATGCTGCTTGGCATTGGGATGTCCAATTCCAAGACTCTATCTTCTTTGTGAGGTCAGTAAGGGGTCACTCTATTTCAGAGTAGCTCTTCACAAATCTGTGATAATAGTTTGCCAACCTGAGAAACGACCGCACTTCATGAACATTCTCCGGAGGCTGCCACTCCTAAATAGCTTGCACTTTTTTCGAGTCCGTATAAATTCTCCCTTGCTCCATGATGTGACCCAAGAAATGTATTTTCTCCTGAGCGAATGAACATTTCAACAACTTAGCATACAGTCCATGCTCACAGAGTCGGGTGAGAACCTTTCACAGATGCTTCACATGTTTGGCTAAGGTCCTACTATACACCACAATATCATCCATGTACACCACCACAAACTCATCTAGAAAACTATGGAGTACCTGGTTTATCAACGTGCTGAAGGTTGTTGGGGTGTTTGTCAGACCAACAGACATGACCAAAAACTCAAAGGCCCCACACCTCATGACCACTGTAGTCTTCACCTCGTCTCTCTCTTTGATCCGAACTTGCTAGTAGCCTAACCTCAGATCAATCTTTGCTAAGTCG
Organism: Jacaranda mimosifolia; assembly: GCA_018894105.1. Taxonomy (NCBI): domain Eukaryota; kingdom Viridiplantae; phylum Streptophyta; class Magnoliopsida; order Lamiales; family Bignoniaceae; genus Jacaranda; species Jacaranda mimosifolia. Next base: position 22,672,285 of record CM032128.1, on the reverse strand, counting down.
ATCAAAGCAATCGGCCACAAGTAGTATATGATACTTATTCTTCACAGTGATTTTGTTCAATGCCCGATAATTATAGCACATCTACAAGGACCGATCAGTCTTCTTCTGGAACAATACAGGGGCTCCATACGGTGTCTTAGCGGGCTTGATGATCCCATACTCTAGCATTTCCCCCAGCTCCTCAAGCTCAGGTTGCGACATCCGATATGGCGCCCCAGTAGAAGGTTTGGTACCCAGTACCCGCTCAATCTCATGATCTATTGCTCTTTTCTGTGGTAGCTTTCGAGGCAGTTCATCTAGCATAACATCCTCAAACTCCCACAAGAGTTCCTTAACCACACCAGGGATTGGCCCGATGCCTCTTCTGTCTCTTCAAAAGTGAAGGGTGTATAAGAATGACAGCACGTGTTCTTTGCAACCCTTCTCAAACTGAATGGCTGAGAGATTTTCATCTCCCAGCTTTTTGGTCAATATGGGAATGACGCACACTTGCTTCCTGTCATCGTCAATGAATCCATGTGCGGCATGACCACCATCCTTGTGTCCCGTAGAATTCAAGCCCAAGGATAAGCTTGAAATTATACATACAACCATTGAAAGGTTGGTCCTCATTTCGAATGGCCCTAACTTGATGAGCACAGATTTGGCCACTCATGCAACTGGCTGAGCAGCTAAATTAACAGCTTTCATCTGTCCAACTTTTTTCTCTAGTACAAGCCTGCATCTCTCCACTTCGGCACTTACTAGGTAGTTGTGGGTTGCACTAGTATTGATCATGGCACAGACCAACTTTCCATTGATCTTTACATCCATGAACATTATCTTTTTCTTTCTATAATTTCAGAGCTATGATTCATCCTCTGGCTGGCTCTTAGTTAGGGCCGGTGCAATTTTGCTCGCCCGTGGTGGCACTATTCTCTTAGTTGCCACTTGCAAAATTGTATTGCACCACTGTGAAATGGCCCAAGGTTGTCCATGGCCTCGTCCGACTCTTGCTCCCCAGCAGTAGAAGCCCGAGTCTCAATTTGCTTAGGCATCTTCCCCACTTCTGTAAGGTTCGCTAAAGCATTTAGTAAATACTTCTTCGGATAATTTTTCATCTGGTGTGGACCACCACAAAGGAAACATTCGCTGATCTTCTGTGGTGCTCCCTGTTGTTCTCTTGTTTCACCTTATTAGAACTCACTTGTGAGCTCCCTTGGGTGTGGGATTACCTCTCTTCCCTACCTTTGCTCAGATTCGGCCAAATGATTTTGCCTCACCCCCTTTTGACTGATTAGTGTTGGAGGTTGTCTGTTTCTCCTTTCGAGACTTGGAACTATAATCCATTAACTGCTTAGTAGCTCCCATAATAGTATTCAAATTAGCCACTCTCTGGCACTGTAGCTCGGCACGCGCAAACAGTTTCAATCTCTCAAAAAATGTGAAAAGCTTATCCCTTTCGGACATATCCCTAATGTCCAACATGTGTATGGAAAAAGCTTTTACATACTCTTTGATGGAGGTTGTATGCTTCAAATCTTGTAAGGCCCACCTGGCATTATACTCGACATTCTCCAAGAAGAACTATTGCTTGATTGCTTCCTGAAGCTGATCCCATGCATCCATATGCACCCGACGTGCTTGGATATCTGCATATTTAGTCCGCCACCATAATTTTGCATCTCCCGTCAAATACATTGTAACGGTCACCACCTTCCTCGTCTCATCCTCAATGTTGGTGGCAATAAAGTACTGTTCCATGTCAAATAAAAAGTTGTCGACCTCAATTGCGTCTCTTGCACCTCCATAAGCTCTGGGTTCTAGTATCCGAAGCCTAGCTACTGGGTCTAGAGCAATGGCAGGCCTATTACTCACTATTTTTTGAAGCAAGTCGATTAGAATTGATGTTACTTCCATTTCCCATCTCCAAACAGCCGTATTATTTACCTTCAAGACCTCCGTCAAGGCTTGACAAATTCTCACCCAATTGTAAGTGGGGATCCATGATCTCCGCCTCTAGTCCTTCGACCTTCTCCTCTAAGGTCTCAACCATAAACCGCAACCTAGAGTTCTCATCCTCTAGGGCATCCAATCGTTGTTTTGTAGTACCAACCCGCCTTGGGGTTTCATTCTCTTGCCCCACTATATTTGTGGAAGCTGTAGGTTCTAGCGCCATTTGTCTCGGCTGGTGGATCAAGAGTCGAGGCTCTAATACCACCTGTCATATGGCGCTCCTTAAGTAACTAGGAAATTGTACACTATGCAACTAGTAGCTTGCCACACATTAGCTACATCTACAAAAACTCAATAACCGATAACTATCTTGATAATTGTCAAATGTCTTAATAACTGTTAATAGCAAAACAGTCGACAAGAGCTCGATAACCGTCACAACTTGATAACTGTTGGGTGATTGTGTGTCATAATCATGCCCAACGGTACTCACGCATACCCGGAACACTTTAGAGGCCCAATCCAGTGAAAAGAAAATTTGATTTCATTGATAACAACAACAATGCAATATCAACAATTATTCGAGCAATGCTAGACATTGAGAGGGACTCCAACAAGGCTCAATACAACTTAGCTTCAACTACTCATTCCCTCATATGATAGGCTTAAAAAAGAAAAATGTTGTGACAGCACTAGATACAGAAAAGCTGAAAATTACACCAAAACGACAGCATCCTGCCGACATATGTACAATAGGAAAAACAAAAGAAAAGACCTACACCTAGGACACAGTAGATGAACTCTTAGAGTGCAAGTCCGTTGATGCAAGCTGTGAGGGGTGGCTGGGGTGGCCCGAATGCCCTATAGATGGTCGAGGGGCTAGATGGTGGGGGCGACCTTTGACACTGGGTCTGTATAACCCAGCTTCTTCCAAATTACTTTTCAATACCATAGTATTGATGATGATACATAATCAGCCTTTATCTTTCATAAATTTTAGCAATCTTTTCCATCTCCCCATATGTCGAAAGTCGAGGAGCATTGAAGAGTTGGGGTTTTATTATTTGATTGGATAATCTCGTTGAATTTTTTTTGTTATTCCCTCTTTTTCCATAGTCAAGCGTGGAAGAAGAGCTATTTCTTTGTGCGCGCCCCTAGTGGGGGCGGATTTAATATCCCCAAGGTATGGTTGAGGGGACGGGTCGAGATGATTGGGAACGAGGATCCGACTTGGCACAATACATTCATTCAAGATCTAATCGAGTTTGGAGAGGTGGAGATGACTAGGTTCATTAGAGAAAAGCTGGCGGGTTTGTCGACTACTCCCTTGAGGTTGGTGCAAAATGTGTGAATAGGTAGGGTCAATTTCATTATGTTGTTTTTTGTTATTTTGACATGGTTTCTGATTGATATTATATCTATTTGTTTTTCCTTTGTTAGATTTATCGATCACGGATAGGGTGCTCCAATTGGAAATACTTTAGCAGAAGGCCTTAGAGCAGTGGGAGGCAACGACAGCGCATCAATGCGCCATTTTTGTTGCTGTGTAATTTGGATAAGCACCCCCAGCGACTCCACCAACTGTAGTGCAGAGTGCAGTCAAGCCAGTGGGTTTGATAGCTTGGTTGAGGAGGAAGGCCACTGCTGGGGAGGGGCAAAGTCGAGTTGTTGCCATAAAGAAGATTACATTTGAGTAGAGAAAAGGGAAAGTGGTCGACCCCAATAAGGAGGTATACATGTTGCTGCTAGATGAAGAGTTATTTGAACTATTGGAGTTTCTAGAACCACGATTTAGGTCCGGGGTTGGGGTGTTAAACACTACAACCATGATGGGTACAGGGCCTATATGTGTGACCCCCTTGAAGGTGTTGACAATTGGTCTTTTTGTTCAGGACTAGAAAGAGATGCTCGAACTGAACCAGGTCGACGCCTTGGAGGCGTTTGCCTATGAATCGAATATGGTAATTGTCAAATTTTTTAGTTGAATCACTTTTGTCTATGGCTATGTATATGTAACATATTTATGGATACTTGAAAGTTAGGCAATGGGGCTACAATTTGCACCAACGGTTTAAGCTGTCCTTGGCGTATGGTGTGAGATTGGAGAAAAAATGCGAGCAACTAGAGAAGGAGCAGTCTAAAATATCAAAGACTAGGCTTGAATCTCTAGAGTTGAGGGTTCGAGAGCTGGAGAAGCAGATCGAAGAAAAGGATTAGGAGCTTTTGAGTGCTGTGGAGAAAATGAGCCACTTGGAAGAGTTGCTTTAGAAGTCAAGGTCTAAGGTGCAAGAGGCATCTCACTCTTGTCGGGCTTAAGGATATGAGAATTTTTTTGTCATGCTCGAACGAAATTTTTCAAGACCTTTCCCAACATTCGAAAGGAAGTTGTACAACAATTCATGATGAGCAAGAAAGCTTTTAAGAAGGCAGTGAAGCAGTTGGATGTGGTTGTGGTTCTTGACACCACTAAAGAGGATGAGATTGACAAAGCCCTAAATGAGGTCGCGGCTAAAGCTGCTGCTCGAAGTGGTATAGGAGAAAGATCAAGGTCTAGCTGAAAAAATTTCTATTTTCTAGTGGATATAATTTTGGACAATGTTATTTTAATAATGTAATGCCCTGATGGGTGCTCGAACAATTTAGATTTCATTTTTATTAATGATGGATGCCTTTATGATTTCAATTTCAATTATATCTGTGTTTCTTGTCGATTATGCATCTTTGTATTAATTTTAATCATTTGCATACTATGTCCTCATAATGTGTTTGTGATTAGATGGACGACATTTTGAGGTCGACATATCTCTTTTTAAGTGGTTTGAAACCAACTTAATTACCAATACTAGGTTGCCATGAGCCTTTTATTTTTCATTGATTGGTTTGAAACTGACTTAATTATGCGACCCTGAGATCGACACATGCTTTTATTTTCCTTGATTAGTTTGAAACCAACTTAATTTCGTGACTGCGAGGTCAATATACGCTTACGTTTTCATTGATAGGTTTGAAACCAGCTTAATTACGTGCATTGAGGAGACTGGTTCTCATGCTACTTGAAGTCAATTTATCGTTGCTAGATGATTTGATGAGAAATTGAGTTATCTTCATAAAAGAAAATTATAATTGCATGCTTTTTGAGGAGACTGGATCTCATGTGACTTTAAGATGGTTGAATGAGATTACAGGATCTCATTTTACCCATAGAACTTCTGCAAATTCGTTGAATTCCATGGTTGAGGTAACTCATTTTCGTCCATATATGCTATCTTATAAGAGTTATTTTTGGCCACCTTGACGACTGAGTATGGACCCTTTTATCTGAGGTCAAGCTTTCTGATGGGCTTTGATGCTTCTATTTTTTTAAGGACAAGATCACCAACATGTAAGCTTCTTGGTTTGATTCTCTTGTCATAATATCTAGCCATTATCGATATGTACTTTTGCATTTTCATGTATGCTTGCTGTCACAGCTCATCGATGGTTTCAAGGTCAAGTTGTCTCTTGGCTTTGTTTCTAATCAGATTGTAGTGAATCACTTGAGCTGTGTGTTCTATGAATTCTACTATGATCACTGTTTCTTAGATATAGACCAGACTATAGGGGCTATGACTTGTTGTAGTTCTTGGAGTTGTCCTATAAGCCCACAACACTCTTGGGAGGTCATTCACCCAATTGCCTTTGGATCATTCTAATATGGTTTTGATATGGTCTAGGATGGCTCGATTGGTGACTTATGTTTGCCTATTTGCTTGCGGGTTGCCAATCGAAATAAAGTGTTATTGTATTCTGATTCTTTTGCACCAATTTCTCGTGTTTTAGCTTTAGAATTAGGTTCTATTATCCGATATTGGCACCTTTGGCAAACCAAAATAGAAAATGATGTTTTCCATATAAAGCCTCTTATTGCTACGTCAGTTATCTTCGGAACTACATCTACTTCGACCCACTTAGTAGAGTATTCGATACCACTATCATATACTTTCTCTGACCGTGGCATTTGAAAATGAGCCTACTATGTCTATTCTCCACTGGTTAAATGGCCATGTAATTTTGACTGTGACCAGAGTCAAAGCTGGTTGATGACATATATTGGCGTGCACCTGGGATGATGATATTTTCTGGTGAAATCATCTACATCTTGGGGTAAGATCGGCCAAGAATAGCCGTGCCTGATGACCTTGTGGGCTAATGCTCATCCCTCGGAGTGGCTTCTACAAATGCCCACATAGATTTCTTCCAGGACCTCTTGGGCTTGTTCTGATGTCAAGCGTCTTAACATGGGGCTTGAGAGAGACCTTTTGTACAATTGACCAAACTCGTCAAGGGAAAATTTGGCCACCAGTCCTCTTAATCTTCAAGCATTCGCCTTATCCTTTGGTACCCTACCTTTCCTTAGATAAGCCTTGATTTCATCTTGCCAACTAGGAGGCGATTCCTCAATGTCCCATACTTGGTTTTGGTTGGGACTTTTTATGGTGGGCTTGTCCACAACAAAAAATGTGATGGTTTTTTCTCTGGTGCCTTTAGTCAAGCTAATGAATTTAGATAATGCATCTGCCACTCATTTTTCGACCTGGGGACCTAGCTGAGTGTAAATTTCTTGAATTGTTGTTCCAACCTCTTGACCTCTATAAGGTATTTGTTCATGAACGTTTCTTTTACCTCAAAATTCCTTTCAAATTGTTTAGTGACTCATTGCAAGTTTGTGGTAGCTGCTAAATACTGGACTCCCCCATCAAAGGCCATCTTTATACCTGCAATAAGGGTTTCATACTCCACTTTGTTGTTGGTGACTGGGTAATCAAGTTTGATAGCAAAGTCATATTTTTTTGATTAGGGGAGAGCATAAAAAAAATTCCTGCTCCACCCCCTGAGGATGTTGCTGACCCGCCGACAATTAAAGACCACATGGGCGACTGTTGCTCGACCACTGTGGGGAGGTCGATGTGCTCTACTATAAAATTAGTCAATACTTGTGCTTTAATAGTTGTTTGGGGCTGGAACATGACATTAAACTCTCTCAGCTCGATGGCCTATTTGGTTAATCTACCAGATGTGTATGGTTTGATAATACTTGCTTTAAGGGCTAGTTTGTTAAAACAACAATATAGTGTGACTGGAAGTAAGACCTCAATTTTCTTACTGCTGTAATCAGGGTAAGGGCAAATTTTTCAATCTCTAGATAATTGTGTTCAAGACTTTGCAAGGCTTTGTTGATGTAGTATTTTGGCCGATGTGTGCTATGTTGTGTGGACATTAGAACTAAACTAACTACTGATTTTGAAACTGCTAAATACAGGTAAAGGACTTCCCTGACTGTAGGCTTGGCGAGCATTAGTGGAGTGGATAGATATTGCTTTAAGTCGAACAAGACCTGGTCATATTTTTCAGTCCACTGAAACTTCCTAGCATGCTTGAGAATTTTGAAGAATGGTAAACTTTCGTCCACCAATCAGGTAATAAGCCAACCCAAAGCTATGATCTTTCTGACTAGTCTCTGGACATCCCTAACCGCCTTAGGTGGAGAGATATCTTGGATTGCTTGAATCTTTTGTAGGTTTGCTTTGATACCCCTTTAGCTGGTCATGTAACCAAAGAATTTTCCACCTCTTATCCCGAATGTGCATTTATTGGGGCTAAGTGTCATTCCAAAAGCTCTCAATATGGAGAATGTACGGTTGAGGTCAGCTAAATGGTTCTCCTCTTTTGTCTTAACAATCATGTCATCGAATTGACTAATAAATATATTTGAGGTAGCAGGTAAGGGTCTTTAGGGAGAGCATTACACATTCTCTACTTGCTCTTATTCTTCGCAATAAGGACTACATTACATAGCTAACTAGGATATTGAATTTCTACAACGTAGCCTGCCTCTAAGAGCATGTTGACCTCTTCCTCGATGATCTAGCATCTTTTTGTGTTGAATGTCCTGATTTTCTACTTGACCGGTTTAAAGGTTGGGTCCATATTAAGATGGTGGACAATGACCAGAGGTTCAATTCCTTGTAAGTCAGCTGCTTTCAAAGCTAAAATATTAATATTCTTCCTGAAAAAATTGACCTTCATGCATCCTATGTTGCCTTCTATGTTAATCCTGATCTGTATGGTTTTGTTAGAATTCCTAGGTTCCAGTTCTATGGTTATGAATTCTTCCACTAGCTTGACCCTAGTTTCTTCTCTCTTCCTCTTCTTACTTGTCTGTCCCTCATCGATTTCCATTACTGAGATGTCCCTCAAGGGTTTCAATTTTGGTCGAGATTTTTGTTTATTTACTTCAATCGAGATGGTTTAGCTTCACCATGCCTTTTTCATGTTGCAAAGTAGTTAAGCTGGTTCTTGCCGTTATTGGGAATTTGACATTCATGTGATAGGTTGAAAAACTGCCCTAAAATCATTCAGTGCAGGCCTCCTGATGATGGCATTGTAGGTGAACAGGGCATTGATCACTAAATAGCTGATCATCATGGCCTGTCTCTTGGGTGCTTCACCAAATGAGGTGGATAAACATATAAATCCTACTAGAATGACTTTACTTCCTTTAAATTTGATAAGTTGGGTATGCACCGATTCAAACTTAAGCTTGCTTAACTTCATTCTTTCTAGCACCGACAAGAAAATACTAATGCTAATATTATCAACCAGAATCTTTCTGACTTCAAAATTGGCAATTTTTACTGTCACAACAAGCAAGCAATTTAGTTTGTTGTCAGTTCCCTGTTTTCCTAGGTATGAGAGGTTAGAATCTAAAAAGAAGATAAGTTCTGCACTAGTGGATAATTAGAAGACTATTTTGGCTCCCAAGGTCTTGGTGGATTCAAGTTGCCTTTGGACCTATCTCTTTGCTATTTTATAGTCCCCCTCTCTCCCCAATCGGTCCTCATGCAGTGGTATCAATCACACCCTACAGGGGGAGACGTTCTTTCTTGACTTTCCTCTTCCCTTTATCATATTTTCTTTGGCTAACTGATCTTTCTCCAGAGTCTGATCTGTCCAGCCTGCTTCTTGTCTGGCTTTCTCATCAACAAATTTTTTTAGATGGCATCATCGAATGAGCCATTCAATTTCATTATAGAAGTTGAAGCAGTCCTTCGTGTCATGGCCTTTTTTCTTATAAAAGTGATAATACTTCTTGGACTTCTTTATGGCTATTGTCTAATTGAACTTCCTTGGTTTTTCGAGGAGGTTGTCATGTTAGATGGGAATAGGACCTCCTTTCTGGGAGTGTTAAATGGGGTGTAATTATGGAATCTCTTGATGGGGGACCAGTACCCATTTTTTTATGTCTGTTTTCTTTCTCCTTCCTTTTCTTTTTATCATTCTCTATACTTTCATGTTTCATTCTGTTCATGTTTTATTGGATCATGTACCTCTCCGCGAGGTCAAACAATTCCTCCATTGTGCGTAGTCTCTCTCTGACCAGAGCATTATCACACTCATTGTGCCCAAGTCTGAGGACAACACGTTGATCAAAAACTCAATTTTGGAATTATCAATCTTCAGCACCTCGGTATTGAACCTAGCAAAGAAATCCCGAAGAGATTCCCCTCGTTCTGCTTCACTGTATGGAGGAATTTTTCATAAAGCTTGTTATAGAATAAGATAGATGCAGGTTCCAAATTAACAAACCATTCGAGTGCTATTCCCTGGAGTTTGGTGACTAGCATCTTGGCATGAATATGGTCGTTGTGTCCATGGAGCTACATTATATGCTCAAACTATAGTAGGCGCTCATTAGGGTCGGTGGATCCATCGTACCTGAGTAGGCCGGTTGGAATCTTCACATGAATTTCTATACACTCATCGATTATCTCCTGAATGAATGAGGACTTTCTTTCTCGACAAAGCCAAGGGGCACTATCAAGTTGGAGATTTCTTTCAATGTTTTACTTGGAAATTTCTTCCAAGAGTCTGTTCAGCTGTTGAACTTGATGCGACACCTTCCCCTATTCCTCTCGATCTGGTCGGGGCAAATCTTTGCTTGATTGAGGTCTCAGGTGTTCGACCCGATTGTGCTGTTGGGCTCAATTGGGTTGAGCGAAATGATCGACCAAATCTGCTACCTCTTCACCTGGTTGATGTGGGGCATTTTCTCATGGATATTGCCCTAGACTGACATCACGCTTACTGGTATAGCGATGGGTGTAATTCCTTAGTTTGTCATCTTGTAGAGGCCCCTCTTCCTGGTGGGAAGGATGAGGGGTTGTGCTAGCAGCCACGGTGGGCTGTTATTGTGTCTTTGCAAGATAACCGATAGTAGTGTTGATATTTGATCGCTCATGATTTGCATAAGTTGTGGGATCATCAAAGTTACTATTTGCTCTAACTGAGAGCGTGGTCTCGCCGTATCTTGGACTTGCTGGGGTTGCAGTGGTGGAGGGGGTGGTGGTGGTGATCTACGGTCTCTCTGCCTCTTATACGTGGTACGCCTAGTGTTCACCATTTTCTTGATTGCGTATTTAAGTTTCCCATAGACGATGCCAAATGATGAAAATATTCTCTATAAGTTCAGCTCTTGTCCTCGACTTGGAAAGAAGGTCGACTAGAAAGATAGTTACGAATGAAGGAAGAAATGATGTTGGTTGAATCCTGCAACTAAGGACACAAAGGTCAGGTTAGCTGAGAGGGTCTTCGGCTAAGACACTCTGATGCTTAAGTCAGTATATGCTCGATTAGAAAGTAATTTGGCAGAGTAACAGCTTAGAAAGAATGAGAAAGCGTACCTTTATTTCTGAAAAGAGGATATTTATAGTGCCTGGTGAAGGATGAAAAAGATGATTTTCTCCTAATTGTGGATTAGTTCATCTTCCTTTTGTATAAGAGCATTATAAGTCTTTCGACCTAGTTTGCCATCATGCTTATGACTAGCCAGCAACAAGGGGTGCCCTTACTACCATTAATGCTGAAGTAATGGGTTGATAGGGCCATTAAATACGGATATGATAGTGGTTTTGTCATATTAAATGCGAATGTGACTGATAGTGCTGCAATTATACTGCTGCCGCCATGGATGCCGCAGTTGCAAATTTGCCTGACCGAACCTAGTCGAGGAAGTTAAGGTCGCGAACTTTCGTTGAGCGGGTTATGTGTCCGTTCGACCGTAATGGTCGAGAAATATGTTGAAATCATCTAGGTCGACATTTTCGATACTGGCCATTTGCATACGGGCTTGTCTGGTTGATTTGGGCCCAATAGTGATATTGGATACCGGGCCATCTTTATTGGGCCAATGCTAATGGGCTCATCCAACATACCCATATCAATTTATATTTAAAATTAAATCTGATACATTCAAAATTACAAATAGAAAAATGAAATTTATATTTTTTTAAATAAATTAATATTGATGTATGCTTAAAATTAGTTATTAAAAATCATATAAAGATTACGAAATAGTATCAAATATATTTTTTATTTCGAATGAAAGAAAATTATTTACAGATAAGATACATTTATATTGGTTAGTGATAAATAAAAAATAATTTATTTCAACAAAGAAAATGATTTTAAAAATCTATAGATCTTTAAATGAAGTAAAATATCAAATTTAATAATCAATAACCAATGAATTTTTTTAATCAAATTATAATATTCAAAATTGTAAGAATTTGATATTGAGTCAAAATTGTACAATTAAATAAGCACAATAATATAGATGTTAAAGAGGATAATTTGATCATTTCACTATTTTAAGGGGCATATATGTAATAGAAAAAACAAGAACAAGAAAAACAGAAAAAACAAAATAAGCAAAGAAGAAATTATAAACTTACAATGTGAAAAGGTTGAACAAACAAGTGGAAAGTGGCCATTACTTCATACACGCATTTTTTCCACCATTAGACCAAAAAAGGTCAAGCCCTTTTGGTCGTTGCGAATTGTAGTCTTTTTTCTTTGCAGGCCATTCTTAAGCTCCCTGAGTGGAAAAACTAGAAAAGCAAAAACCAATAAAAGAGATGACGGAAGATTAGGCCTTACTTCTTTGACCCGAAACTTTATAGTAATAGAATGAACAATTATTTTAATATTTCTATTGCTGCAATTTTTTGCCATCTTAATCCCCAGTCGACTCCGTTGCAGGCCATTGAACATCAAAGATCCAAGCTTTGAAAAGCCGCGGGTAAATATTACTGTTTTAAATCCTTTCTTCATTACTTTCTGTATGAGTATTTATTTGTATGATTTTATTTGTTTGTTTCTGAGTTGTTTATTTGTGGTAGAATACTTTCAAGAAGACTTGATTTTCCTTTTTCTCTCTTGGAGTTGGGAGTTGGTCTCTTCTAGGGCTTATGAATTGATAAAACCCTTCTGTTTTCTTGTTAGAATTTGGTGTTATCATGAGTGGGTTTCTTGTATAATTTTGCATTTTTACTTAATTGGGAATGTAAATTTGCGCTTGCTGGGGTGCATACTTAATTATTGCCAGTGGGTTATTATTTTTTCTTTTGAGATGTGATTTATCATTTTTGTGTACCTTTCTGTCTACTGAATTTGGGAATTTGTGCTTGCAGGGTTGCATAGTTGGTTTATTATTTTTTCCTTTTGTTATGTGATTTATAGTCTTTCTGTTTATTTAGCTTGATATTTGGGTCATTGTAGAATTTGTTATTATTTTTTGTTGGTGGAGCTGCTTTTCTACCCAGCCTTACCACTTACCAGCTACCCTTTACTGTTGTTTTCTCCTATTTGTGCTATGTTTGGATCAAGGAAAGTAGGGAGGAAAGAGAAAGGAAAACGGAATACACCTTAAAGCATACAATTACATTATTTGAAGCCTGAAAAAAATAAATATTTCTTTAACATTTTCCTCATTAAAATCCAAGGTCCACACAAAGAGTTAAGGTTATGTTGTTGGTGGAAGCAAGAAATGCCCCCGTTTGGTTTTATTTTCATTTCCAATTTCCATTTCTATTTCTAAAATTTGAAAAGGTAGTTAGTGGAAATGAGTTAAAAATGAGTTTATATTTAGATGAATTGTTGGAAAAGTAATGATTTTGTTGGGTTTAGTAGGTTGTAGGTGGAGAGAGATAGAAATAATGGAAAACAGAGAGAAGATATATAAGTTATTGGAATAAGATATATAGGTTATTGGAGAATGTGTTTTGAAAATAAAAATGAAAATGAAAATGATATTGGGTGAAAATATGTGAACAGTGATGTTTTATTTTTGGAATAGTAGAAAATGAAAATAGGGGCTATGGAAATGAAAAGTAAATACAATTGATTGATAAAACTTTTGTTTTTCTCTTATCAATTACTAATTATTGACTAGTTTTCTTTCTTTCTCGTATTTGTAATCTCAAGCCCCAAGTACTTTAGTAGATATGTATAAAGTTTTAATTAATTTGTGAATTTTCGATACATAAACCTTACCTTTGTTGTCTTAACACTCATAGTTTTTGTAACATAAAAATCTTTATTCTGTCATTTTCTAAGTAGATGAAGTGCTATTGTGATCACTCTGTCAATTATTTCTTCTCGTACCTTTTCCTTTATCCTCTCAACTAATCCTTTTCCTCTTTCACCGATCTGTATTTCTGGAAGTTTTTGATTTTGATCTCATTTTGGGTTTTGTTCTGTACCAGGAAACTCCAATCAAAATATGAGGCTTGTCATATGACAAACATCTTGAGCTGGTTCATATTCTTGGTTCTTTTTGTGTAATGGCTGTTGTATTAGTGAAAGTGTTGGATTTTAGAGCTTCCTCGGCTCTCATTGGTATCCTTGTATGGTTGCTCCTAACTAAGTCTTTCAGTCATGCTGCTCAAAGTGATGTTGCCTGCCTCAGTGCAATAAAAGATTCTTTGGAAGATCCATTCCACAACTTAGCTTCTTCATGGAATTTCAATAACGATACTGAAGGATTTATCTGTAGGTTTGCTGGGATTGATTGCTGGCATGAGAATGAGAACAAGGTCTTAAATATCCGACTGCCAGACATGGGACTTAAGGGCGAGTTTCCTCAAGGTATTTCTGGTTGTTCATCCCTGACAGGCTTAGATCTTTCTGGAAACAGTATCTATGGAACCATTCCAAATAATACCTCAAAGTTAATTGCCTATGTCACTAACCTTGATCTCTCATCCAACCAGTTATCTGGAGAGATCCCTGTAGATCTTGCAAATTGTTCTTACCTGAATGTCCTAAAACTTGACAATAACCAATTGACTGGCCAAATCCCTCCTCAGATTGGTCAACTTAGTCGAATGAAGACATTTACTGTGACAAAAAACCGATTGAGTGGACCAGTTCCCAAATTTGTAAATTCTACTATTCCAGCTGACAGCTATGCAAGTAATGATGGACTATGCGGTGATCCTTTGCCTCCTTGTCGAGGTTCATCAAAGAAATCCCATACTCCAATTATCATCGGTGCAGCTGTTGGTGGGTTTACTATTGCAGCTTTAGGTTTTGCTATTGGTATGTTCTTCTTTTTGCGTAAGGCGTCTAGGAAAAAGAAGGAAGAAGATCCTCTGGGCAACCAATGGGCAAGGAGTATCAAGGGTGCCAAACGCATTAAGGCAAGATACACATGCTTTTCTTTTCCCCCAAATTTATACAGCTAATATAACATATAACACAACAATTCTTTATTCAAAGACATTGTCACAATTTTCTGTCACAACCTGAAAGTTCCTTGAACATGGTGTTATTGCATCACTAGTTTCTCTATTCCTCTCTTTCTATGATTATTTTATGTACATGAAAAAGTTTCCTTTTTGTCATCCATACAGGGAATGATGTAACACAGTTTCCCCTTCTTTTTTCAGCTTTCTATGTTTGAGAAGTCAGTTTCCAAAATGAGCCTGAGTGATCTCATGAAGGCTACTAATCAGTTCAGCAAAGAGAATATAATAATTGGGTCAGGAAGGACTGGGACAATGTACAAGGCAGTACTCGAAGATGGAACCCCCCTTATGGTGAAGAGGTTGCAGGACACTCAACACTCGGAAAAAGAATTTATGTCCGAGATGGCTACTTTACGTAATGTAAAACACATCAACTTGGTTCCACTTCTAGGTTTTTGTGTGGCTAAGAAGGAACGGCTCTTAGTCTATAAGTACATGCCAAATGGAACTCTACATGATAAACTACATGTGAGTGATGGTGACAAAGTCATGGATTGGCCTTTAAGGCTCAAAATTGGGATTAGAGCTGCAAAAGGATTTGCATGGCTCCATCACAGTTGCAACCCACGTGTCATTCACCGAAATATTAGTTCGAAATGCATTTTATTGGACGAAGATTACGAACCAAAAATATCTGATTTCGGACTGGCCAGGCTCATGAATCCTGTTGATACTCATTTGAGTACTTTTGTGAATGGTGAATTTGGGGACTTGGGTTATGTTGCTCCTGAATATGCTAGAACTCTAGTGGCCACCCCAAAGGGGGATGTTTATAGTTTTGGGGTCGTTCTTCTTGAGTTGGTAACAGGGGAGAAACCAACTTATGTGGCTAAAGCCCCCGAAAGCTTTAAGGGAAATCTGGTGGAGTGGATCTCACAGCTTTCTAGCTCCTCTAAGCTTCAGGATGCAATCGATAAATCCTTAGTCGGGAAGGGTCATGATGGTGAGCTTTTCCAGTTTCTTAAGGTTGCTTGTAGCTGTGTGCTGCCAGGTCACAAAGAGAGACCTACCATGTTTGAGGTTTACCAGCTTTTAAGAGCTATTGGACAGCGGTATAATTTCACAGCAGAAGATGATTTATTGGTGCTGTCGGATGCAGAGAGTGCTGATCAACTGATGGAACTCATTGTTGCTCGAGATGTATAGGAGGAGATCTACTATGAAAGCCGAGTGAGATATATTGGTGCGTGGAACCATAATCAATATGTGTAATTAAATATATGTTGTTGGTGTTGTAATAATTTTTGTTTCTCATTTACATAAGTTGTTCTTATATTTATATAATACTGTCTGTTCGATCCACAAATACTTAAAAGGTAAATTAGTTACTTGCTCAGGTGTATAGTTATCTTTGATTTCTTGATTACAAACAAGGTCTTTTGTTCCTGTACATGCTGACTTGCTATATACCGGCCTCCCTGTCTCTGAGACATACACGCATATCTATGCGTGTGTGTTTCTGACTATTAAGCTCTTGAGTACTTATATCTTAGCTCAAGTTCGATTGGCTAAAAAGTCCAAATAAATTTCAGTCTGAATTCGAATCCAGCCTTATTAAGGCCACATTTGATAATTGATAGTGGAGATGATATAGTAATGGTAATTTTTCATCAAGTAGATTAGATTGAGATTATGGTGATTATACTTCCGTTTGATGTTCAAGATTGGGATATGCATTCACAAGAATCTCTTTTAATCTCAGGTGATTGTTTGATATGTGATGTTAACTATTAAATTTACTTAAATGCCCCAGAACCTTAGTAAGTGTGGGTGTGCTTATCTCTCAAGTCAGGGGATATGGATGACATTTTATGTTGGTGGGCAATAATGTTGGAGATGTGATTCCACAATCTCACTCTACAGCCGAGATGGCAATACACTACTATAGGAGCGGATGCAATTAAATTTTGGGCTAATCGTTGATTTTAAATAGACAATTAACAGTTATTATGAACCAAGATCTCAGTGAATTATTGACCTCAAATAAAAATTTCAAATTTCTTTCCGATTTTAAAATTCGGCTAGATCATTTAAAAATGCAAATATAAAATGAGCCTTAACAAGGTGCTGTAATTACCAGTACTGGTCTTTTAGACGAGCTTGAAATTATTCAGTAGAGAACTACCTGGCCTAAGGGGTATATTCAATTAAACATTAACAATCAGTCTTGAAAGAAAGACACTATTTTATCATACTGTGTGGTTGGAGAAACATGCTGATTGCTGATACTACTACTACTACTACTACTATTATTCAAGTCAACCTCCTGCTAATTACTATCATTCCCAGATCATGCAAATATTTTTATCCCAATTGCCAACAGCCACTCTATACCTTCATTGACTCCCATTATATTCATGATCTAAAATCCAAAAATCAAAAGTAGCCAAAAAGCTCTAACAGCTAAATCAAGAAATTAAAAATTAATCACTTCTCATCCCAAGAAAAATGGCCGTCACCAGCAACGATGCAGACTACGACTGGGGAACGGAAGCGAAGAAGTTCGACACCAAATCTGGTGTGAAGGGTCTGGTCGACGCTGGGGTCACAAAACTGCCCAGATTCTTGGTCCACCCGCCGGAGAACCTGCCGAATCCGGCTTCGCCACCGTGCAACACCCTTGAGCTGCCAACAATAGATCTCGGAGGGGTGGAAGGCAGCCGGCGGGAGGAGGTGGTGGAGGAAATCCGGAGCGAGGGTTTTTCCGAATAGTGAATCATTGGTCTGTTGCCTTAAATTTTTCCGGCGAAATCACCGACGATTTAGTTCACATTTCGTATGGTTGTGATCCTTGAGCTAAGAGGAATCCAACCATGGTTTTAGTTTTTAATTTGGAGTTGAAACGAATAAACACCGAAGGTGGAAAGAGGTTGCAAAGTTTTGAAATTTTTTTTTCCCTCTTCCTTCCTATTCTCTATCCATACTTCCATGTCAAAATTTTTTTGGTACTATTGAAAGTTGCACTCACCGATTGCAACTTTCAACAATAACAAATAGTACCCTCGGCCGGCGGTGCTATTTGTTACTGTTGAAAGTTGTACGATAGAGAATAGGAAGGAAGAGGAAAAAAAAAAAAAATTCAAAACTTTGCAACCTCTTTCCACCTTTGGTTTTTCTTCATTTCAACTCCAAATTAAAAACTAAAACTATAGTTGGATTTCTCTCAGCTCAAGGATCACAACCATACGAAATGTGAACCAAATCAATGATGATTTCGCTAGAAAAATTTAAGGCAACGGACCAAGGCAGCGGAGGTGGTGGGTTGCTCACTTCTGGCGGCGGAAACGTTGAAAGGTTAGGTGGGTTTTGATTGGCTCAACGAGAGGAACGCGTTGGTATGCTCAATTGCTGGTTTTGACGGCCGATGGAGGAGTAATTGAGGCGGAAAGAAGGCGGCGGTGCTAGGGTTTTAGTGGCTGTTTTCGTCCAATTCGTCGGCTAGGAGGCGGTGGACCGCGAAATTGGTTGAGGGGTTTAACGGGCTCGGCGAGGCGCACCTTTTGGTCCAGGCTGTTTCCACACAGGATGTGGCAGGAGGCGTGACCAACTTGCTCCAAATTTAATTTTGGACGCGACTAGACTAAATTCGGGACGTGATTTGGACTCGAACTCAATTTAATTTGGTAATTTTCAATTCTATCAGATTATTAGCTCTGATTAATTAAACTTTCAATTTTATCATATTTTTAGCCTTGATTTGATACGATTAAGTTATATTATGACGAAATTAGATGCATAAATTAATGTTGAATGACATAAACGGTTAATCAAGATCTTGTTATTAGTCTCAAGTTAATACAGCTTTCGTTGGAAATTATTAAATTGGATTAACCTAGATAGGAAAGCTAAAGAAAAGAATATTTAACCTAATGCGGATCAATCAATGAATTTATGAGTATATTGATTGTAGCCTGTTGAGTTACTTATGTCAATATACATGTAGGTTTTGAAAATATTAGGTGTGATTTATTATAATTTGATAACAAGTCAAACTCTTAATGAATGTTACTTGTGAGAATTAATTATTTGGTTTTTAAAAGACCTATTTTTTTGTAATTCAAAGAACTTGTGATATTGATTTGAGTAGCACGTCGGATGGGAGCATGTGTCTCCCAATCGAGACGCTACAAAATTAATTCATTCAAAATAAGAAAATATTGTTAAATAGTTAAAAATATTTAATGTATTAATTAGCTAAAAATATTAAATACCTTACTAATATTTAAATAAAAACTTATTTAAAAAATTCTTTCAGAACAAATTTTAGTTCAGTTATGCACAAAAATGCATTAAAATGACCTTAAATATATTTAACTCATATTAGAAATGAAATTGTAATTTGTATTGTAATTGGTAATATAAATTCATAAATTGCAAATAACTTTCATAAATTGCAAATGTAAAAATTGAAAATAATTTCTTATTAATTATTTAACTATTTTAGAATATTTAAAATAATAAAATAATTAAATTCATATTTTTGTCTGTATTTATAATTTATATTCATGATATGTTTATTTTTTGTACTGTATTATTTACATGAATATTTATTTATTGTATTTGCATTTTGTGTAGAACGCAAATTTGGAAGGAATTGAACATTTCGATTCAATTTTCTTTTCTACAAATATTCAGGTTAGCGTATAACATGGGTTGATTTTTTTATTTTTTTTATCTTTTCTAATAATATTTTTGTTCATTGTTCTATGTAGTGTTAATTAATTTTTGTACTGTAGAAATATTGAACAATGTAAATCTTAATATTTTATTAAACTTTATGATAGTTATTAATTAGATTAATTAATTAATATAAATTATTGTAATTAGTAATATAAATTTATAAATTACAAATAACTTTCATAATTTGCAAATGTAAAAATTGAAAATAATTTCATATTAATTATTTAACTATTTTAGAATATTTAAAATAATAAAAAACCAAAAAAAATTTGGTACTGTTGAAAGTTAATTTCATATTAATTATTTAACTATTTTAGAATATTTAAAATAATAAAAAACCAAAAAAAATTTGGTACTGTTGAAAGTTGCACTCACCGAGTGCAACTTTCAACAATATCAAATAGAAGTTGCACTCACCTTATAAATTTGTAAACCTTCCCAATTTGTTGTATTTTTGTAATTTTTTTTTTACAATTTTTTTTTAAAAAAAACCGTAGATTTATTTGAAACTTTTTAATATTTTTATTCTTTTTGATATTTTGACCATTTAATAGAGTCCCTTGAATCTTATGATATTAATAGAACTGAAATTTGTTTTCGGATCTGATCCCATTTTTTCCCCTTATATTTATACAAGTATATTGATATCAGAAAAAAAAAAAAAAAAAAGATGGGAGAAGTAGTATTAACAAGGTTGGAGACTGAACGAGATGAAAACCACCCCGAACTTCTTGTTACAACTCAAAACAAAAAAGAGGGATAGAGTACTGAACATGCCAAAACAACAAGATGAGAGGCAATGGTTGCTGCCATCTATTTATAGGTGATCCTATTCACAACTAATTGAGCCACGTGGCTCCTCCAGATGATGCCGGCTAAGAATTGAAGAAACAAAGCTAACTAATCCTACATTTGTTGCTAACTTAGTCTGTTGGCACTTACTTCTCTTGACAAACAACTGATTATCTCTTACTACTTCCAGTGTCTTTTTTGGATGATCTAAGTGGTGACTCCAACCCTGGCTGTATACTAGAATGTCATCAAAGAAAACCAAGATGTATCTCCTTAGATAGGGTTTGAAAATCTTATTCATAAGAGCTTGAAATGTTGAAGGGGCGTTAGTGAGGTCGAAGGGCATCACTAAGAACTCGTAATGACCATGATGAGTTCTAAATGTTGTTTTCTCAATGTCCTCTTGCCTCATTCTTACATAGTGATAACAAGACCTCAGGTCCAGCTTGGAAAAGATTGTAGCTCCTTGCAGTTCATCCAACAACTCTTCGAAGTATGGTAAACTTGTCTTTGATTGTGTGTTTATTCAATTCTCGATAATCTACACACATCCTCCAGCTGCTATCCTTATTTTGACAAGGACTACTGGGGATGAGAATGAGTTGTTGCTCTCTTTAATGATTCTAGCTTCCAGCATTTCCTGAACCATCTTCTCTCTTTCATCTTTTTGCAAAGCAGGATATCTGGCATTGATAACATATGTTCATTCCTTTAATATAATGTTGTGATCATGCTCTTTGTTAGGTGGAAGCGACTATGGTTCTTTAAATAAATCTGTAAATTCCTGTAACAATTCTTCTAACCGTTCATTCTTTTGATCACTGTATGCTATCATGGATAAGAATGTTGTTGTATCCTTCTCATCAGTTTTATGCAAAATCCCTATATGCATCATAGCCAACTGACTTGATTGCTGCAAAAGTTCATTCATTTTTTTTTTTTTGCTTATTACTTGCATCATACTAGGTTTTTTTCCTCTCAAAAAGACTTTCTTACCGCTGATAGTGAACTCCATTCTATGCTCTTTGAAGTTGCAAATGATATCTCCTAGTGTGTGGCCAACCATTGGATTCCCAAAACTAAATCACATCCCTTCAGTGGCAGTGTTTGCAGGTCTGATTGAAATTCCAACCCTTGCATCATCCACCTAAAGCCTTTACAAATGTGCCTGTTGTACATTTTGTTGCCATCAGCCATAGCAATAGTGAAGGGTGGTATCGCTTCAAATCTCTGTCCGAGTTTCTTGGCTACTTGGATATCCAAAAAAATTGTGTGTATTCCTAGAATCAATCAACACATTTAAGGCCTTTCTCTTGCTATTTCCAGTGAGCCTCATGGTGTGAAATGTGTGAACTCCTGTACTAGCACTTACTGAGATCTAATAATTTTCCATATCCTGCTCTTCATTACTAGTGCTTGTATCTTCTTTACTAATTTTTTGTTCTTGCTCAGATCTAGTGATTTCTATGTCTTCCTCTTTCTATACTTCCATGATATACAATTGCCTTTTCGTGGTGCAATGGTGACTGGAGTGTACTTTTCATCACACCAAAAACACAAACTTTTGCTTCTCTTTTCATCAAATTCTTGAGGACTCAATCTTCTTGATTTAGTCATGCTTGTGTTATTAGTCTTGAAATTAAGGCTTGATCTCTTCTTGGTAGCAACAAACTAAGTTGGTGGCGGATTATGTAGTATAGGATTGTTCTTAACTATTGGTGAAACAATTTTGATTGATCCAAAAGCAATTCTTGATGCCAGCTTATAGTGTGATCCTTTCAATTGATTAGTTTGTTCTTGGAGTTTGGTTAAAGTCACTGCTTCTTGTAGGCTCTTAGGTTTAAACATCCGAACTGGAACAGAGATCTCGACCTTAATTCCTCCAAAAAAAAAACAACTAATTACGTAAGATTTAGTTAACTCCACATAGTTCATGAGCTCATGAAATTTATCTATGTACTCATGAATGCTCCCAACCTGTTTGAGATTCACTAATTCAGCTATTGGATCTTCAAATAGTAGTGATCTAAATTGGTCATTCAAAGCTCGAACATATTCTTCCCATAGCGGAGGTTCTCTGGTCAGCCTAAATTTCATATACATTTGATGCCAATGCAGTTCTTTTCCTACTAAATAAACTGCAGTAATCTTGACTTTTGCAGTTGATGGTGTTTTAGCCACCTCAAAGAACTGTTCATATTTATAGATCCAGCCTCTCAGATGCCCGCCATTAAACTTTGGAAAATCTACTTTAGCGTACTTGGTTGGAATTGCATAGCTATTGGACTTATTTCTCCACTATGATTGATCACTTCCACTGTCCACATGATTGTGATTATCGCTTAGTGATCTGTGTGTTTGCTGGCTGTTTACTAATGCTGCAATCATCAGCAACTCTTTGTGGTAACCTCTCATCTCATTAATTGATCTTTCAGTCTATTCCGTGCTGATGCGAATTTGATCCCTTAATCCATCCATTTCCTTATGGATTTCTATGATTCTAGCACCATTTGCCATCTTGCTGCCACCATTGAAGAATGGTGGCTTTGATACCAGCTGATATTAGAAAAAAAGATAGGAAAAGAAGTATTAACAAGGCTGGAGGACGAAGGAGATGAAAACCACCTCGAGCTTCTTGTTACAACTCAAAACAGAAAAGAGGGATAGACTACTGAACATGCAAAAACAGCAAGATGAGTGGCAATGGTTGTTGCCGTCTATTTATAGGTGATCCTACTCACAACTAATTGAGCCTCATGGCTCATCCAGATGATGCTAGCTAAGAATTGAAGAAACAAACCTAACTAATCATGTATTTGCTGCTAACTGAGTCTGTTTTATTAACTAACTAACACTATAGAAGTTGCTAACACATTTTAAGAAGAGTCTAAAGCGATTTCTCTTTCTTCCACTGAGAGGCGTGTTATACTAATAAAGGCATTGTGCTTTGCTTGTGCCTTTTCATCTTTCCAGCATTTTCTCCTGTGCCTTCCTTTTCCTTTTGTTATACAGTGAAATGTAGTAAAATATAATTCATAAAAAATCTAAGAAAATGAAAATTTGGAAAACATTTATTTTATTTTGTTTTATTTTTTTTTAGTTGCACTAAATTTAGGATATATCTTATTGGAGAGATGGTAGTGTAGCAAACTAAAGTCCAATAAATATCTATATTTGAATGGGTCTTATCTACATTTGGAAGGCATCACAATTGTTGTTGGATTAGAACTCTTCCTTGTGAAGAGATGTGGATATATAACACCCATCCATATTTAGCAGGATGGCTCTCCCTTGTGTGGGATAAGCATTATCTATATCTCTATTGACTCCTAATTGAATTGGACTCTTGAAAGACTTGCATATAATTAGACCCTCCTAGGAAGAGTGTAAAAAACAGAACTTGAGTATTCAGTCTTTCCATATATTTCCTCTATATTCACAATTTTTCTCTCTTAATCTTTCTTGAAGAATTACCAAATTGTTTCCAAGGGTTTAAGGTGTATAGAATTATGGAAGCTCTGGTAACAATCCCACGAGGTGAGTGGAGATTGAGAAAGCTATTCAAGGTTAAATGACATGGATCTTATACTTGGGAGATGATCGGATAAAGAAAGTTGAAGTCCATATGCAGTTAAAGGCTTGTAGATATGTTTCCATCCAGGATGGTATTCGTGAAGCTTCCATTGATCAAAAGTGACATCGAACCATCTATTTTGATTTTATATGGATATTAATTGATTATATACAATTATTTCTAACGGGTAGATAGGGTAGAGCCAAGAAGCTAGACTATCAATCCAATTTGTGTGATTTTCAATATACTGCATCTTAGAGAATTTCGATTATTTCTATCTCTATGAGCATTCATTTTCACATTTATAAGATCTTTTTTCCATTTTATTTTTGTCTTTTATATGTATTTTAATTATTTTTTTTATTCATATGTCATTATAACTGTCTAAGAGTATTGTAGTAATTCTCCATTCCCACATGTCAATTATTTAAGAAATTTATTCATTTATTTTTTTGTAATTTTTTGTTTTAATATATCTTTTCGGCATCTTATAGGTATTTTATTTATCTTCTTATGTTTCTATATGTTATTTTGATCCTTTCTCTTGTTCCATTCATTTTAAATATCCAGTTCACTTAGGCTTATTTTGGATGTTTTGGCAAATTTTTATTTTTGTATGTTGTTTTTGTTATTTAGCGGTGTAGTCATCATTTTGTATGTTTTATGGCCCTCTATTGGGTGCTTTAGTCATTTTATATATTCATACTTATTTTGTTAGTTAACAACATTATTGATAATTTTTCATTCTTGTTTATTTTAAGTATATTTTATTCATGTTGCTTATTTTGTATTGTACTGCTTGAAAATGGAGTCTTTTTCATAAGTAATTTTATTAAGTTCTTTTCTCTGAAATACATTGCGTAAAGTTAGAGCTCTCTATTTTTTGTAAAATAATTTTTTATGTTCTATTTAGGAATTGGAATTATAGTCATTAATCCTTTAGTGAGCTTCAGCCCACTGAGGTCCAGATGTCCATCTTGATGGACTTTATTAATTGGGGCTTTAGGCCTTTTATTATCCTTATTATTTAATTAATTGGACCCCTTACTCCATTTGACTTTCTTGTTTATAGTGACTTAATTTGTCATATCATCAAGCTCCACTACTTTCAATTTGGATGTTCTTTTTCATGTTGAAAGTATAGTATATGGTCTAATTTTAATTTTTATCTTACTCAAATTAATTTATTTAAATTTTAAAAAAGCACTTAATTAACTTTTATTATTTTCACTTTGTGTGGAAATTCAAAACAACTCAACTTTCATCTAAGCTGAGGTTCTTCAGGTCTCAATGTGTGGTAAGTTTTAGGGAGCGTTTTGCTAACTGCCTTGTATTCGTCTAAAGACTTATCAAAATTAAGTATAGAGTTGAGAATAGTGGGCTTTATGAGACGTTTTGAGATGAGTTTCCAACGAAACTTCATCCATCTTTTATTTTTTCCTTTTCTTTTACTTCATCTTATTCTTTGTGAATTTTTATCCACCTTGCTAGGGATAATAGAATATTTTTGGGGTTCATCAAATTGAGTCATGTCGTGTCCTGAGAGCACGATGTCTAGAAGTAGGACCTAACCCAAATTAAAGCTTGCAGAGGTGTCGCTGCCCCAAGGGTATCCATTGTGGTTGCTGCTAGTCGGGTGCATGAAGCAGGAGTTGGCGAGAGGCTTGTCTTGGGCATCCTTTAGGTGCTCAGGGCATTGCTCGCACGGGCGAGCACCACTTTAGGCAGTCACAGTTAATCTAAGTTCGTTCGAGTTTATGGGTCATCCTCATTGCAATGTTGCCACATTTTTTGAGTTTGTGGGCCCTTCATTGGGCACATCGTCCAACTCATTATTAGTTAGTGAAATCAAATCTCAAGAGTTTGAAGATCATCCTTTGGTTCCTAAGTTGTTTTCTTCGTTAGAGTCTGATTCTGAGTCAAGAACAGATAATTTTTCTAAGCAGGGGTTCGAGCACTACAAAAAATAAAAAAAAGGTTTTTTGCTACTATTGCCAATCATAGTGAAAAAGTGCAAAGCGTAGGCAATAACATATTCGTGACAGTTATGCAATGGTTTGACACTCGTAGTTTTTGTAGCTGTGGCGAATACTTTGCCACAGTTTGGAAACTGTAGCCAAAGTTTTAGCTACAGTTGTGCGTTATACTGGCAACAATTTTTCAAAAGTTGGTAAAATCCTACAAATAATGGTTACTAAATGCAAAACTATAGCTATTAAGTCTATTGACTATGCTTTGGAAAATCGTAGGCAATACCTTAATTTATTGGTCACCTCTATTGCCCATGTTTTTGAAATATGTAGGCAATATTATAACTATTCCGGTCTAAAAATTGCTAGCATTTTGACTACGGTTTGGAAACCATAGCTAATACTCCAATTAATATTTTATATACATTTCTTCTATTTTGAAATTATAAAAATATTATTTGTACTTGTTTACACATTCATGAGTGAATATATATTCAAATAATAAATTTCAAATATATTAATGTTCAACATTCAACACCAACTAATTCAAAAAAATATTCGATATGACTATCTATTGAAAATCTGTTAAAACATAGAGTTGTAGTAAAAGTAGTTCATTATCCTAAAATCAACTCCAAATCCAACAGTATTTTCGAGAGTAAATTGAAAAATCTGCAATCATTATAGTTGAAACAAAAAGGTAGTACCAATCAAAGTCATCTGGCAAGCATCTCATATCATCACATCAATTTCTTATTTCTTTTTAAGTATTCGAATACAACAATTGGAGATATTTGTAAAATCCTCCTCCGCTTCACAAGTCTTTTTGAATGTTCTTGGAGCATCATAGTCAATAATTCACATATCCTTATCAAGGAAACATGCATGAGCTATTTGAAATTGTGTATAACAATGCAATAATTAACTAACATGTCAATTTTTTTGAGGAAAATAGCATTAGGGAGAAACCAAAACTCAACCCTATTGGCTTTGTGAAAGCAAGTAAGACACTAGGAACCAATTATAAAAACTTAAAAAGCTAAATAAACTAGTGCTTACGTGCTAACTAGGATCAAATCATGCCTAAAATCCAGATTTAGATAGAGTGTTACCTTGAAATGCTAATATCGAAGGAGAAAGAGGTGAACCTTTCACCAATCCAGAATCTACCAAAAAATGTGTAGCAGGAATGGAGCAATTTTTAACCTCGTTAAAACTCCTCCAAAATTCACAAAAAAATACTGCAACCTCTTAACACCTTGGAGGAAACATAGTAAAAAATTTGAATAAGAAAGCTTTCTAGATCTCTCTGGAAATATTTGCCAAATCGGTACTCTACTCAAGTAGATCTCCAAATCATAGCAAACTAATTTGTTCGCCTCTATTAATATGATCCACACACCAACGAAACTTCTAAATTCTCCTCACTATAAGCTGGAATCAGAGAGGAGAATGATAATGGTGGATGCCGATTTGAGATAGGGAAGAAGAAGAAGAAGAAGAAGAGAGCAAAGCTTTCAACACATGAATGTAATGCTGGCAAGCTGCTTTGGAGGGAATTGCAAAAGAATCTAATTCTTTCACAGTTTCAGCAATGACCTATCCTCACACACACTATATCTATATATAGGGTGAGGTTGGTGTGATGCCAAGTTAGCATCACACCTTCCTCAAGGTGGGCGGCCAACTTGCATTGCCAAGGTGGCAAATGCAAATTCAAATCCAATTTGAATTTCATGTGCATCTTAATTACGTTTGAAATCTAATTTCAAGCTAATTAAGATGCTAATTCAAATGAACATTTCATTTGAATTTTTCCTCCAAAATGTATTCTTCCCATTAATTAAATTAAATACTTTAATTTAATTAATTAACCTTTGACTTAGCTCTTAAGTCAAACAAGCTTAACTCTTAAGCTTAATTTTGTTAACTTAATTCTTTAAGTTAACTTTACCAATTGATGGTCACTTTAGCACCAAATAATTAACTCCTTAATTAATGGTCCATTTAACCTTTTAAATTAATTGATTAATTTTGATTAATTTAACACTTAAATTAATCGAGCCAAAATTGACCTTTAAATTGGACACCTTAAAATCTGTCCACTAGGAGAAATTCTCTAACTCTTAGAAAATTGTTCCATCAACTAGAAAGCTAATTGACTTTTGTGTGTGAACCAATAGGTTCTACCATTCATTGAAAATGGGCTCACAACTCCTTGTGGCTTTTGAATAGCATATATTCATTTTAGTTTAAAACACATTTAAACTAATCGATTCAATTCAATTAATCTCATTAATTGAAGAGTACACAATCTCCATGGTCGATGTCCAATCTCAAGCCCATGGAGCTCAACTAATTTGCCAAAATTAATGCTTTGGAGAATCATTATAACTCTATGCTTACCATGTAAATACGGTCATTCTGTCTCCTATCTCTCGAAAAAGGCCCAGGGCAAGATATTTGACGGCTCCCTAATAGCCTCGATACTATGTCTCTATTATCAATGTTTGATTCCCTTGTGTGACTTCATCTTTGAAAAACTCATTTTCCAAATTGTCACACCACCTTGCGCGAGTATTTTTTGGAATCGATCATTATAGAATACATAGAATATGCACTTGCCCTTCACAAAAGCGAGGAGGCGGATTCCATCTTGGATCTCACAAATCTCCATGCCAAGTGGCTCATACCCAACCTCAACACGAAAAACCCACTAAATGGTCAAGGAAGAGTCAAAGCATGAGGACCATACACAAGGTTACCATGGATCTTTAGGTTAGAGGACTAATAATATGCATGGGCGTAAGCTGGAGAACTTGCCACTACGGCTATCTAGTGGATTCTCCTATGGGCCTTCAGTGCATTGTTATTTAACAAGCACCCACTAACATGCACCTATATCTTATACCGTTGCTCATGGAACAGAGCAATATCCAAGTCTTGGATTTATGCATCGTCAATGTAAGTCTATCTAGATCTTAGATGCCCATCTCGTAAGATCCTATGACTTGGAAGATTTAAGATCACGATCGTGTGAGACTTATTCCATGGTCATCAAACCAAGTCCTACAGTCAAGAGTGATCTAAGGGCTTTATCCAAATATAAGTGAAGTAATAATGAACATAAGATGATGATGGCCATATAAGGAATATCATTCAATTAAGATTGTCTTTATAAGGAAATAGTTTACAAGGCCAATCCTATTAGCTTGTCGGGCACTATTTCAACACTTTGTGCATCAAATAACAATATAGACATATAAAACATGACTTTGACAAAACACATAAATCATTATTAAGCATAGAAGGGTTTCCTCGACAAAGAAATGACAACAAGAAAGAAAATGTTCTAGAGCTTAAGCTACGATGATTCCTATATGGGCATATCAATGAATAAACTCATAATCACAATGTATGTGTAATCACAATATTGTAGCACAATACTTTTCCAGAGCTTCAATAGTATATGCAAAATTACTATCAAGCAATAATGCTAACTTCTCTTATTTGACCTCAACTCTTTACTATATTAATTATAATATGAATCAACAGTTAGGATATGCATAATAATTCCAATCCTCAACCAGTAGTGGTGATTTATAATTCCTTATCATCAATGCCACTGCAACAGCATCAAGATTTCTTTCCAATAAGGTTTTTCAACTTATGATCAGTATTAAGGCTTTTCTAGTTAAAATAATCTATTTTCTAAATTTTGTTACTGCCTATATCAATCCTAGCCCCAGCCACAGGTATACAACAAGCAATCATCTTCTTCGCTATACAAATCTTTTGCAAACTTGACATAGCAGCAAATCAATAGTCATATTTCAATTTTCAAGACCAGTGGTACTAATCACTGGAGTTTCAATTATCAATCATAAGATTGGTAATGTTCAAGCTGTAGCACTCCAAAGTTCAGGCAATAGAAGACCTTTACCAAGAAGGGGGCTCATAAAATCAAGAATATCATCGGCTACTTTCCATTCTATTCTCACCATGCTTTCAAGAGCTTCCGTCGATCCAATTTTTTATGTTTATCTTTTCTCTAGCTAAGAACATGTATATTTATAACAAACATGCTAGAATAATGAAACAAATGATCAAAATGAGTTGTAAAATGACAGTAAGCATGAGGCTCTTGGTGATCAAAATTAAGCACAAATGAAACAAATTGCATATTACTGGTTTAGACTAACATATATAAAATTATAATATAATTAAAATATATATATTATACTTAACATAATTAACTAATCATCACGACTATGGTCAAGTGTAGCATGAAAGCTACCATTGCGTTTCAAATGAGCACTAGATCCAGATATTGCCTATAAAAGAATCAATTTAAGTATTTTATAATTTCTAACTAATACACGAAAATAGTCAACATATATATGTAATGCTAACCTAAGCACTAGATGTATATGTAGGAGTTGGTCTTTCACGAGGGGAGGATGTATAACCAACTCCATCAATGTTGTTACAAGCTACTTCAAATGCTTGCAATGTGGAGAGATCCAACAAACTCACCAAAATATCCATATTTTTTTTTGCATTATGTTCATTTGAGAATGAACTTAAGTTATCTCGGCCTTCACCTCATTCTGCACCTCAGCACGAATCTCTTCACGAAGCTCTTCCTACATATGAGATCCAAAAGCAAAAGAACTTCCACTTAATTGTGTATGTGTAATCCCTTTCCCCATACACCTGACACGCCCATGTCCATCAACTCCAGTAGCATTGCAAACAAATCATCTTTAAACTTTTTTGTCCTCTTAGCTTCAGGCACTTGATTGACTTGTCCTTCTATCTTATCCTAATTATTAGAAAATGAAGATACAACATTAAAATAACATTCCATATACAAGGATTGATATGATGATAGAAAGTTTATATAATTCTCACAAACAAGTCAGCAGTCTCTTGGTTTGTATTCCTCCCTTGAACCATAAATCTAACTTATCTAATCTCGGCTTCTTTAAGCTAATTATTCAATGTTATAAATTAACAAATCAGATATATAGAACTCCCTATAAAATAATGTGTAATTATTTATCGTTTGATACTTAACTCCATCTCTTAGCATGGGAAAAGATGTTCTACCTATTCATGTGGATGTTTCTAAGTGTTCCCGATCTCTGCATTTCTTCTTGCTCACTTATGCAATAATTAAATATCTTGAAGTAGTAATATTTTTTAATATCAAATTTAAAATATACTACTACAAATTTTATCATATAACAAGTATATGAATATTATAAACAAACTAAAAAAATTTTAACTTGGGATTTCAAAATTTTCCAATTACCTGCACATTAGCTTTTTTCTAGTACTCCACAAGTGCAAACCATTGCCTAGGCTCTAATTGCTCATTAGGCACCACATAAAGATACTCTAGATTGTCCTTATGTGGCTCATAATAAGAAGACTTCATTGTATTCTTCCAATTTTTCCATAAAGAATTCAGACTTGTCAACACATGTTTCTTTGCTTACGGGGGCAGCGTAATGTTAGCCTACATCGATACCAACTATTGATATGAGCAATAAGTAAAAGAATAAAATATAGAATATAACAGACAACATCATATAACAAATTTCATTACTAGAACTTCATTCCACATATTATCAAGTTTTTATTTTGGTATGTCAAACCACTTTTCATAGTTTAAAGGTAACATATTCCCCATTTTTGCAAGGACTAGGATGGCACCCGTGGGAAATAGGACATAGAGCTACTGCCCCCGTCCCCATCTCTATCCCTGTCCTCATCCATGAACCCCACCCTATCCCTCATCCCTGTCCCCGATCCCCACTGTGGGAAAATTTTGCCCCCTATCCCCATTCCCTGAATCCCCATGGGGATCACCAAATAATAGTAAATATTTTCTTATGTGTATAAAATGGGCTAAAAAATAAAAAATCACTAGGTCTTAATTAATATATTTGATTAATTTATATTTTATGATTAATAAATTTTTATAAATTATATGAAATTAGTAGAAAAGTATAAAAAAATAGTATATATATAATAGTATATAGGAAATATATATATATATTAAGGGCATTTTAGTTAATATGATGGGGTCGGGGACTCCACGGGGCAGGGAGTATGATCCTTGTCCCCATCCTCGAATTAGCTTCAGGAGGAGTTTCATCCTTATCCCCATCCCCACAGGAAAAAATTCCCCAACTTCGGGGATCCTCGAAATTGGAGAATTTTTTGCCATCCCTAGCAAGGACTCCAAAAGTGGTGCTTAATTATGCTTGATCCTGCCAGCAATGTGATCAAATTCATTAAGCTCTACCTCCAATGGTGTACCACTATTCCACTTAACTGGTAAGTGTGAGGAACCTCTTCCTTTCTTGCAGCAGCATCAATATCTCCACCTAGCATGGTCCCACGTGGATACTTCTTGGTCTACCCATCACAACACCTAAATACCAAGCACTATATACATAGAACATGAGAATCATTAACTCAAATTTCAATTGACATAATTTAAAACTAACAATTAAGAATGAAAATGTAATATATTATATATAGATCATGAAATGAAAAACTTCAAATAAGCAGATACATACCATCCATGACAAGAAAAAAAGTATACAAAATTTATTGATACAAACTTTCATGATGCCCTTAATCTATTTCATCATAATCATCATTTTTATCAAACTGCTCATTATCATGCACATCAACTAAAGTGCCTTCAACTCCATCTTGAACCCAATTAGCATCCTCGACATTTAGAAGGATGCGTTAATCCAATACTTGGTTGTGATAGTCGATTTCATACATTCATGAGTATACATCAAAATCATCTCTTTTTGTCATTGGTACTGCAATCTTTCACTTAAGATTGACAGGATCAGCAACATACCACCCTTACTCTGCTTGATTGGAAAAGATAAAGGACTCATCACTGGAAAGATTTTTTTATACATTAACCAATTAAAGTTCACGAACTTGAAATTATAGGTATCTTCCATCAATCCTCCCTTATCATTATCAATCCAATCACACTTAAATAGTATGAACTTCAAATTATAGGCATAATAAATTTCAATAATGTCAATTAGGATTCCATAATAGGGGACTTCACCTACTCGAGGACTTTTTCCCTTTGCACTTGCATAGCTATTTGTTGTAGCCCTAAGGATAATGCCTGAATTTTGAGTTGCTTTCCTTTTGTCATGAGATTTAGTATGAAAGCGAAGGCTATTTACAATGTATGCATTATAACTTTTCCCATGCGCCATGGGACCATTAGCTAACCTTGTAATTTCATCTGAAAAAAAAGTTGTATTTTCCCTATCATGTAATTGAATTTAAGAAAATTGAAAGGTGAAAACTTTGAAATTTAGTAAATAATAATCATATTATGTAACTTGTATAGTCTAATACTTACATATGGCTTGAACCACTCATAAAATGTTGCATTGTGGATACTATCGATTTTCTTTCGTGATGTTATTTACCTCTCATTTGCAATAGAAGCAAAATAAATGTTGTTTTAATATTATGTAACTTATTAGATCTTTATATAAATTTATAAATAATTACCACTACATAAACAACATGACTTATGACTTGAATGGAACCATTGATTCAACATGTGCAAGAACCCATTGATGTGCTTGAATTAGTGTGATATTATCAAACATCCTCTGCTTTTCCTTTCCTAAAAATCGACCCATAGGATTATCTCCAGCCCAATTTCGCAAGGGTCTAATATCTTTAGTTTCAACATCCCCAAGATATCTTGCACAAAAGTTCATGCACTCATCCATCAAGTAACGTTTAGCTATAGATCATTCCAGTTGTGCTCGATTGTGAATGTACTTTTTCAAGACAAGTAAGTACCTAAAAAAATTAAATTAAAACATTTAAAATGACTTTGATATGAAACTAAAATTTAGATTAAAGTAAAATTATAAATTCTCAACATACCTTTTAATTTGATACATCCATCGAAATTGAATTGGGCCACCTTTTGACACCTCATAGACCAAATGGAGAGAAAGATGCTCCATAATATCAAAGAAAGATGGGACAAGTATTTTATCTAGATTACACAGTATAAGAGCTATACGATCTTGTAATTTATCCAGAACAAGTGTGGTATTGGCTTTAGAACACAACTGCTTCCACAAATTTGCTAATTCAATTAACATAGTCATTACATTAATTGGTAGTGCTCTACTAGCTGCAATATGAAGCAACTGTTGGATTAAAACATGATTGTCATGGCTTTTCAATCCATTTATAGTTCTAGATGCAATCTTAACACGACGTGTGATGTTAGATGCATATTTATCAAAGTTCTGATGCTCTTTAATATTGTGCGAAATATATCATTTTCTTTCCTACCCATTGTAAATGCAGTAGGAGGAGATTATATCTCCCAAAAGGTTATGATTGTAGCCATAGAGGCTTGCGGATATTCGTTGATTTCAGTTGTATCCGAGCCTACCCATGATCTTTTGATTTCTTTTTATCACCTAGGATGGTCCAAAGAATATTATCGCACACATTTGTCTCTACATGCATTACATCAAAATTGTGCCTAATTAAGTTATGCTCATCTGATTTCTCCTCACCAGTTTCAATCACTCTCTTCAACAGGTCTTCTTTTTCGTATTGAGTTAATATTTGATATTTATCAAGCTCTTGCAATACTTGTGACCTCGTGAGAGGAATAGAAACCCTTTTTAAATCTCTTTTACCATCAAATGACATAGTATCTCTTCGAAATTGATGGCCTGCAGGCAAAAAATGTCGATGACCCATATAACAATCTTTATGACAATCATCTAATCTTTTATGCATTGTCTTTCTTCCACAATAAGGGCATGCAAGCTTGCCCTCGACACCCCAACTAGATAACATTGAATAGACATGGAAGTCACTAATCGTCCATAATAATACTGTATGCATTTGAAACATTTGATTGCTAAAAGCATCAAAAGTTGGAACCCCAACCTCCCATAATTCTCTTAACTCCTCAATCAATGGCTACAAGTATACATCAATCTTTTGACATGGACTTAATGGCCCATCAATGAGTGTTGACAAGATAAAATAGGGTTGTTTCATGTAAAGCCATGGCGGCAAGTTATATGGCATTAGAATCACTGGCTAAGTACTATAATTTGATGTCAAAGTTTTGAATAGGTTGAAACCATCTGCGGATAGTCCAAGTTTAACATTACGTACATCATTACCAAAAGTTGAGAATTTCTTATTAAATTCTTCCCATGCCATGTCATGTTAGATGCGGTCTTACATGACATAAATAATTTCTGTAGTCATGGCTTTAATAGGAAGTATCTCATTTGCTTTGCTACTAATTTTCTTACCTCATCTCGATAACTAGAAACATCACAAATGTCACAAACATGTTTATCTTTATCTTCTCCTCTGAATAACATGTAATTGTTAGGACATGTATCCCATGTCTCATATGTAAATCTAAGGTTGTTGATTAGCTTCTTTGCTTCATAACATGACTTAGGAATTTTTGCACCATTAGGAAGTAAATCCTCTAATATTTCAAGTATAATATCAATCGATTTATCAGTCCACCCACATAATGCCTTAGCTTGAAGAATACGAACAATGAGAGACAACTTAGTGAACTTTTTATTCCCTACATATATCTCTGTCTTTGCATCTTCCAATATCTTGAAGAACTTTTTAGTTTCTTCATTTGCTTCATTAACATGTTCATTTGTATATAACAATTCATCCATCTCATCAGTCTCTATATCAAGAAAGCCCATTGCATCATTTGACTCATATCATCATTTGCATCATTGAAACTTAGATTCTGATATATGCTCTCATTATCATGGCTTTGCAAATTCAGTAGTTCCCCATGATAAACCCAATTCTTGTAGTTTCTATAAAAGCCATTCATCACATAGTGGATTTAAATATCATTTTGAGACTTTTTAAATTTCTACATGTCTTATAGGGACAACGGACTACTACATCAATTGCCTTATCCTTAAACACAAAATCAATAAATTTACCAACACCAGACACATATTCTGGATCATATTTCGACAAACCAATCCCACTCTTGTCCATTATGGGTGATGACTGCAATAATTGCAAATACAAAAACATATTTGTAAGTTATGAATGACGTAATTTGTTCTGATCAATGAGGTCTCAGAGTCTTCGGTTCACACCTCATCTAGGTATTAAACTCTGAATACAACGACTTATGACATACAAACTATGTAAACAAAAATAAAATGTAGGTACTTATTCACTATCTCATTCCTAACAACTTATTAGTAAACAAATCAAAGGCACATCTAACATATATTTAGACTAGAAACTTGCTGAATAGTGCTATGTAATAATGCCAAAATGAATAAACAGTAATTCAAAAAGAACAAAAAGAAGATAGAACCTTAGATCTTGAATAGAAGTGCAGCAAGGGGTCGTAG
Source organism: Jacaranda mimosifolia (assembly GCA_018894105.1). Classification (NCBI taxonomy): domain Eukaryota; kingdom Viridiplantae; phylum Streptophyta; class Magnoliopsida; order Lamiales; family Bignoniaceae; genus Jacaranda; species Jacaranda mimosifolia. The sequence continues at coordinate 22,636,236 of CM032128.1, read as the reverse complement.
AAGTTTCTGTAGTGAGATTACTGCATTGCAAACACAAAAGAAATAGTCAACATACATATTCAAAAGAAAAAAAACTCAAAATCATGTACATATAAAAAACTTAAGTATGTTGCTTGACTATGGAAATAACTCACATTACATTGGAAATAGTGACTATTCATACATTTATGTATGCTAGTTGCTTTTTCAAAATTAAAAGTATTATATATAATCAATGACTCCCACAATAATTAAGATAGTATTTGAAACAAGTGGCTCAACTCTGATTGATGCAAGCACAATTATACATGACCTGGATAGTACAAAAAGAGCTATTATATATTTGATTTATGTAAGAAACTACCCTCTAATTAACTTAATTTTTAAGCTAGCAGGAATGTCTTATCTTGGTAAAGGTGAAGTGGACATGACTATCCTAATATAATATAAAAGGCTACTGACTGAACAATAGTTGAGCCTCTTAAGATGTATATTATTGGACTAGAGTGGTTGGATTATTTCATAATTAAATCATCAACATTCTGCTACAAAATGATTAGAAATGTATGATGATATAAATTTCATAGTATTTACATGGGTGCTATTCAAATGGCTTAAAAAGCATATGTAAATATATAACATGATACACAAATGGAGCTTGGAAAGAAGACTAATTAATGCTACATTAAATTATATGATTTGTTGTGATAATAATAATCTTTGGTTTAGAAAAGAGGGATCAATGTTGAGTTGTAGAATTGCTATTTGATTTCTCAGTTAAAATAATAATAGGAGTGGAGTAGTCACAACCAAAATGGGTGTCAAGTTCCAACTAATATAAACTACAGACCAACAAAGTGCTAATTATCTTGTTTTGCAACTAATTTGTGCTTAATCTTAAGTGATTGAGAGTGGAGTGGACATATTATTTATTTGTCCAAATCCATTTGTGGGTTTATGGGCCCCTTAGAAATGTTGTTCACCAACTCTATTTGTTCATTAATATTAGAAACTTACGTCAAGTTCATAGGTTTCTATTCCATCGTGAGTTAGTTTGAGGGCAATAGTAGGAGGTGAGGGACCAACTAGTGACGATCAATGGGAAGGGAACCAAGCCGTAAACATAGAAAAACTACATAAAAATAAAGCATCCCTTTTCTTCACTATCCATGCAATCAAAATATTAAATAGAAAAATTGTAGACCTTTCATTTCCTTTCTTTTACTTATATTTCACTATCTCAAAGCCAAACATAATGCAATAGAAGTCCAACTCAATAGCAATCACTACTAAAAAATAGGCTTTTAGTGACCGAAAAATCGGTCACTAATTTAACAAAAATCGATCACAGATGACATTAGTGACCTAAAGGCACGGTCACTAAAACCCTCGTCACTAATTCAAATTAGTGACCAAAACCATCATCGATCACTAATTTTTTCAAGGCCATACATTAATCAGTCACAATTCGGTCACTAATTAGTGACGAATTAGTGATTGATTACAAATCGGTCACTAATTAGCGACCGAAATTTGGTCACAAAATATCAAGATTCGGTCACTAATTAGTGACTGATTGCTAATCGGTCACAAATTAGTGACCGCAGTTCAGTCACAAAAAATCAGTCACTAATTTGTGACCGAAATTCGGTCACAAATTATCAAAATTCAATCACTAATTAATGACCGAAATTTGGTCACAAAATAATCAGTCACTAATTTATAGTCGAATTGCAGTCTAGTATTAGTGACCGGCCGTATTTCGGTCACAAATCGGTCACAAAAATTTATTTGCACCAAAAATAATTTATTTAAAAAATTTAAATACCATTTCAAAATAATATATAATGAATATTTCACAATCATAACCCATCATCAATTTGTAACTCTAAAATATAATCCATAACACCAATGCATAAATATAAAAATAACAATTCATACAACCATAATCCAAAATCATTAGTTTAAACCAAAACATCCAAATATAAGTTTAAATATCAACAACAGTACGTAGCACAACAGTAGGCAAATAACTATTGAACTAACTCTCATTGTAACCTCCGTTATTGTCATTCGAACCACCACCATGCACTGCATTTAACTTTTCATGCATGTTGTCAATGTCGCCATTAAAGCTTCCTCTCTCGCCTTTGCATCTTCAATTAATTTCATGAAAATTGCTTCCCTATTTGCAGCCGCTTCCCTCTCCTTAGCAACTGCCTCCCTCTCCCTAGCCAAATGCTCATCAACAACTTTTGTAATTGTTTCTTGCAAATAGTCATGTGTAACATGGTTGTTGATTGATCTTGAGGAGGTCTCAGTAGCAACAATGTCACGGCAATGAAATGTATTCCCATAACCATACACCCTACCCTTCATAGCACCGCCACTAATCTCAACCCATTTTTGTGCATCAAAGGAACTTTCTAGAGTTGAGTTACTGTCAAGATTACTTGCATGTGTTCTATACTCCTCCTACATAAATTATCACCATTAGTTGCAACCAAGCATGCTCTAATTATAAGTTATAAAAATAACTCATTCACTTCTTCTATATCCTATAACTACACCAATATAGTATCTTCACCATTAAAATAAAAGCTCCTATAAATCCAAACAATTGCCACATGATTACCAAAAAACACTCAACTTAATCCAAGAAAAAAATCCAAATAAAGAAACTAAAAATATTACCACCCTAACAGTCCAACACACTTACAACCATATTCAACTTTTCAATATTAATTATGTACAACACACTTTCTATAATTTGGTAATAGTATTTCCAACCCAAAAATGTTCAACATAAAAGAAACACTTACTTGGACCCTCTTGGATTTGTTATCGACATATTCACCTTTCCCTTGTGCTTTTCGGTGAGTTCGGTCATGAACCTCCACTTGGCTAACCACTATGCCACCTTGTGACTACAGTAAAATAATAACATTAATACTTGCTCTAAATATTAAATGAAATTAAAGTTGGGGCCTGCACTGCAACATCCATAACCATGGTTCTCATTCCAACATTTTCATTATTGTTAGACCTTGAAGATTCTCCAACAGATATTCCTCCCCTAGATTCCCTATGTGCATCCCATCTAGTATAACCATGCAAAAATCCATATTTCTTGATGTGATAATGCACACTATCACGGTTATCAAACTTCATGTTGCGACACTTTGAACAAGGACATCTTATATTACCACGGTCAACAACCTCAGGATGAGAGTAAGCAAAGTCTAGAAAACCCCTAACGCCTTTATCAAACTCATCAGATAAAAATCCATTATCTAATCGATGCCACATCCAATTTCGATCATTAGACATGCTTTCTGCAATTTTAAACTATTAAACTATCATTCTGACAGCTTAACACCTTTTTTTTCCTTATAAGAAAGTCCAACAACTTGATTATTAGCCATGCTCAAACAAATCAATACATAAATAATGTCTCCAAAAGCGGAATACACACACAAAAAAGAACCACAATATTAATAGCATGACTAGGGATAATAAACAAAAGCCAAATGAAAGTCCTCCAGTTATTAAAAAAATTAAATACAACTAAAGATAATAAGCTATGAGAAAGCAGAAACATTAGTCACCTTAATTAGTAAAAGCCAAATGTACTATTGCGTGGGGTGCCGAGGGTGCCACAAAAGCCACTTATGCCGGCTACAAATAAAAGGCATTTGCATTAAATCAATATACCACCAAGACCTTCACTAGTGCAGAAACTGGAACCAGTTTCTGATTTTAAATGAATATTCCAGTCCAAAAATGGGAACCAATTTCTGATTCTGGAACCACGTTCCAGTCCAGAAACTGAACCAATTTCTGGACTGGTTCCAAAAACTGGAAACCTGTCCTGGTTCCAGAAACAGAGACTGGGACCAGTCCTGGTTCCAGAAACTGGACTCACTGGACTGGTTCCAGTTTCTGGAACCAGTTTCTGGACTGAGTCCTGGTTCCAGAAACTGGAACCAGTCCAGAAATTGGCTCCAGTTTTTTCTTTTTCTTTTTTTATTGCCCCTACATATATTAAACATGTACATACATTCAATTATTCTAAATGGTCATGAAATCTGAAGATTGCACACCACACTCTTGACCTCATACAACCCATTTCTCTCCGGATGTGCCCACCAATTATATTTTAAGTTTCTATATGTCCTCCTTAATCAATATTAATTAATTCTTTCTTTCACCATAGTGTAAGAATGAAATAGGCTTTAAAAATATCATTAATAGAGTTAAGGAATTTAGTCATATTTCACTGTTTCATAAATTGTTATACAATACATTTTCAACTACTAAAATAGCAATCTATGAGTAGTTTCAATGAAGTAATTATCTTCTGATATGAACTCCTTGCCGGTGTTTGAAGAAAAAACAAATTACAAACTAAATCCTGGTGGTTTCCCAACAACGGTCACAAAATCATTACAATCAAATGAAAGCCAACAAATAATAACATAAAAATGTTAACTATAATGTACACTAATCCTCATAATATTCCAAATGGATACACTCCAAAATCCAAAGATACAATTGATAGGCTACATCAAAGCCTTTTCACTTATCAATTATGTCCTTCACATATCATTAGACTCTCCTAGCAACTAATTAACCTACAATAAAACACATATTTTTACTAATAGACATGCTACAATAGACATACAATTCTCCTAAAAAATCAAGTAAAGATAACAATCATTAATATATACAACAATTCCAAATAAACAAAATAAAAAAAGCAAATCTCTTGCCGGGGAAAAAACTTAAACATATACATAATTCCACACTTTGCTTTCCAAATATTGAACAATAAGAAAAAATCAACATATAAAAATATTGATCAATACATAATTAAAAAACACAATTCATACAATTTGCCCTAGAGTGTTTTAACCCTAAGTTATTCAAAAACACATTTTATATAATTATAAATTCACAATAAAATAATTACCTTTTTAAATGCCAAAAATATACAAAATTTCAGCCTCTACACCTGCAATTAAATAAAAATATTATATAATCATAAAAAATTTCAAAAAAAATTAAAAATTTAGAAAAAAAAAATAGAAAATGTTGGTGGCTCCTACTAAAAAGTGGGAGCCACCAACGAGGCCAGTTGGCCTCGCGAAAGCCAGGCAGTTGCCGCTGGCCTCGCGAAATCCAGGCAGCTGCCGCTGCTGGCTTTGCGAGAGCCAGCAGCGGCGGGAGGCATAAAAAAAAAAAAAAAAAAAATGCCTTACCGGTAGTAGAGATACCGCAGCGGGAGAGGAGAAGCAATGATTAAAAAACCGGACCGGACCGGACCGGCCGGTTCGACCGGGAACCGGCCAAGGTTCCGGTCCGGTTTGATACATAAAACCGGTTGGTTGAAAAACCGGTGCAAACCGGTGAACCGGTTTTTAGTTTTTTTTTTTAAATAAAAATTTTAAATTAATTAAATAAATATTTTTTATTTATATTTGAAACTTTTATATCATTTGAATTAGTATTTATTTTTTGGCAAGTTGTAATGGATTCTGTAACGATAGTTTCTAGCAAGGCTTATTTTATGAATTGATATTTTAAATTGATGTATTGATATTTTAAATTGATGTATGAATATTATTATGGAGTAGAGTTTGGAAAAAAATTTATGATATTAGGCAATTTTTATTTTTTTCTCTTTACATATATATATTTACATTTTTTATATTTCTAATATATTTATATAATATTAAATATAATTATGACATCACACCGGTTGAACCAGTGGTTAAACCAGTTGAACCGGTCGAACCAGTAACCAGTAAGGCCACCGGTTCGATCACCGGTCCGGTTTCTCAAACATTGAGGAGAAGTACTAGCAGGTTAATTTGGGGAAATACTTTGCTGGCTATCCAAAGGTGTTGGGGGGTTTCTAAATGTTAACTTGGTCAACATTTCAATGACTCCACTTTTCTTTTCTTTTTTTAATATTTTATTTTTATATATTTGTTTTATATTTAAATTTAAACTTTTACTTAATCATAATAATTTATACTTTAAATGGTAAAATTTTTAAAAACTTTAAATTCAACATTTCATTATTCAATAGTTTAATATATGATTTTGAAATTCATATTTATGTACTAAATATTTTTATATATTTTATTTTAATGACCAAATTAGTGACCCCAATTATCAGTCACTAAAATTAGTGACCGATGAAAATTTAAAGTGACCAACTTAGTGACCGAATTCAATTTCGGTCACTAATTAGTAACCGAATTAGTGACTGATGCAAAGGGGTCGCTGATGTGGTCATTAATCAGTCACTAAGTAGTCATAATTTTATTATTTATTTTTTTTAAATATCGGTCATTAATCGGTCACTGATCAGTCACTAATTAGTGACCGAAAATTCGGTCACTGAAAGCCCCATTTTTTTGTAGTGAATACCAATTCCTTTTTTAACTCTTATAGTTTAAGCCTTATTGTCAATGTAGAATTGAAGAGCCCTTGAAAACTCTTAGTCTCCCTCATTAGTTTCCAGCATTTTCTCAAAATTATATAGCTTAGAGAACATAACATGTTTATATTAAAATAGAAAAAAGAAATAGTCTTGCTCCTTGTACGCATCAATGAAAGATAACCCACCATTCCCACTGATCCCAAGACTAGCTAGAACTTTGCCTCCATAATAATTGGAACTTTGGGTGTCAAAATACTCCAGAAACAGGTAAATAGTTGTCACTTTTAAATAGACATAAAATTGGAAATTAACATAGTTTATGAGATGGCCATATTTTCTCTAAAGAGCTAAATAATATAGATGGATAGAATCATCTTCACATGGGGAAATTGAAGTGGAGACAACTTTATTTTGTTTGTGTAGAAAAATAATTTTCCTATACATTCTGCAAAGGTATTAGGATATGAATGAAGTCTTCACAATCTATATCAATTCCATCCAAATTGTACTCATCAACCAGAATGGATTGCATTTGACACCCAACTATTTACAATGGTAGGAATAAAGAAGATTACTCACGGCTACCTTTACGTTTAAATGCTTTCAAAGCAAACTAGCATTCTAATAACTCCTCTGACTTAATTGCATTCCCAACCACTCATATTTCTTACTAACTTGGTCGACCCCGAAATAGGATGAACTAAATTCAAAGAATAAACAAATTTCTCCAAAATCACCACTATTAATTTCTCAAATAATGCCTCTTCATTTTTAACATATGCACAAAACAAAAATAGAAACAATAAAATTTAGAATTGATGAATTAAATGGAAAAACCTGAAGATTAAAGTCACTTAACCAAATTAAAAGAAGAGATGATGAACTTCTTCAAGCCACAACCTGAAAAATGAGAAATTTGAAAATTAACTAGTGAATATAAAATACAATAAAATTTCTTAAGACAAAAAAGTAAAGAATAAGAGACCAATTCACCACAAATTTGAGAAAAAATCTTGTGCCTTAATATGTATTTGTTGGTGATGTGCGAGAGAGAGGGGGTAGGGATGGCAACGGGGCGGGTCTGGAAATTTTATTGTATTTTATATTGAGAGACCCAAAAACCCGCCCCGCCTAAAAATTGAGAGACCCAAAACCCGACCCTCCCCGCCCCGCCCCGCCCCGCCCCGCCTTCTCTTTGGCCCCGAACCCAGAGGGTTGGATCCGCCTAACCCGATTTTATTTTTTTTTGTATTTTTGTATATATATATTTTTTACCCTCTTTTTTTTATCATCACTTGAATGTAAAGATTTTGCTATGGTGAGTAGCGGGTTTGAGAGAATAAAACTGAAACAAATCAAAAAAAAAGAGAAGTCCTAATTTTCTAATATAGTATTATAGCCTACTAAATACTTATACTTATATATATATATATAATATGTTATATATAATATAATATATAATATAAACATATATATGTTATATATAATATATATAATATAATTTATAATATAAATATATATATGTTATATATAATATATATAATAAATTACTATACGGGGCGGGTCCACCTAAACCCCGTAACCCGCCCCAAACCACCCCGAATCCCATTTTTTTCACGTGGGGCGGGCCGGGGAGAGGGTCCCCAGTTTACCTGGACCCATTGTCGTCCCTAGAGGGGGGAGTGTTGCGTGTGAGAGAGAGAGAGAGAGTGAGAAGCCCTAATATCTATTGGTATTATAAGGTCTATGCAGCGCTGTGCTGAAGGGGAGAAGCCAGTGCTATGCGAGAGAAAGAGAGGAGTATTGTTAGTGTGTGCAATGTTGTGTCTAGTATCATCAATGAGTGGGGGCCTTGAATGATAATGGAGTTGGTAAAAAATAAATTACATACATTTAATAAATATATATGTTTATTGAAACATTATTTTTTGTTTAAATATATAGATATATTAAAAATAAATTAAAGAGCCTTTTCTTTTTAGTTAGTAAAATAGTGTGAAAATTTTATAAGTAATGAAAAATAAGGAAATAAATCATGAGAAAAAACAAGCAAAAATATGAGGAAATAAATTTATTACTTACTATTTTAAAAAAGTAGGTAATAATTTAGTATTGCCAACAATTTAACTCTTAACCGTAGGCAATTTGAAATTTTATTACTTATAGCTGCAAATATGTAAGTAATAAGCATGTAATGCTTACAGTTTACTCTTAAACATGGGCTTTTATGTATTTTAATGCCCACATGGTTCAAAACGTAGGGAAAAAGTTTTTCCTTACGGTTTAGCAAGAGTAAGAAAAAATGGTGTGGCAAAAGACACATTTTCTTGTAATGGAGGACACTCATATTGTAGGTATAGTTTTTATTAATGTTGAAGTTCCTTGTTTGCTTTTGTATGGGAAGTTAGAAATTTTAAGGTGTAGGATTTATGTTTTTGAGGAGTTTAAATTTCTTCTTCTTTCAAAGGATAACATGATGTTACCTCCTCCGTGGTGCTTTACTATATTCAATAGTTACTTTAGCAGTGGTTCCCCCTTCTACTAGGTCCCTTGTTGTTGGATATAGTTGGGAGTTATGGGGCGAGTTTGAGTCAATTCATTCCAAACTTCTTGTATTTCATGGTATTTCATAATCACTTGGCATAATCATGTCTTCCCATTTCTCTATATAGCTTTCACTATTTGTTCAGGATGAGAAAAGTGCCTAATGAGCCTTTTTTCAAGTCTTCCCTAAACCAAATAGTAAATTTTTGAGTGATTTGCCTTAATCGAGAAGGCCATTGGAGAGTATAGCCTTCTTTGTGCTAGATGAGGGTTGGGGTGTTCCCCGTGTATGGAGTAGTTCACCATCACCAGTGCGTCTAAATATAGGTTCATCATGAACATTGTCAGTGATTCCTCCTTTGACGTAACTTACGTATTATCCAATGGTACTTAGTTTATTTTTTTGTTGATTATTTTTGAATGTGTTATTGTTAATGCTTTCTTGCAATCTCCTTAGTAATTGTATCTTTTCAATTGATTATTCATTAAACTATTGAGCTTAATCCGATTCTCATGGCCTTGACAAGTAAGAAGATCGATTTGGTGAGAATCTTATGTTAGGAGGGTTGATGGAGGCTTGTATGAGAGATGTGTTGCAGAGTTGCATCATAGAGAGGCGTTGCCAGTTGGGTGTCGTTCTAGCCCCCTATGTTGGGGGTTGAGTAAGGAACATGCTCCGTTGGCATCTGTGGTATATCAGGCATGTGCGGGCAAGCATCGAGGTTAGCTGTAGGTGGTATTTGTTTGCCAACTTCTTACCCTTTTTATGCTTGCAAGGGTAAAGGGCTATTTCACTATGGTTTATGCTAGAGCTATAGTGTTGACTCACATTGGGATGTGGATGAGATTGCACTTAGCATTGATAGCATGCGAGGCGTAGTAAATGAGCATGGTTAGGGAAAATTGGAGATATTTTCTTCTTTCCAATTCATCGAGTACACTGATGAAGACTTTGCTTAAGTAAGCATTCATCTTGCTACTTAGTTTCTCTTGCATATGTTTTTCTTGTAATTACATTTAGTTATTCACCCATTATGCTTCATGCTCTTATAGGTGCAAGCTTGGGACTTAGTTGTCTAGATGTCTTACCAAGCAGAGGCAGTATGACGATGATATCACGGCTTAAGAAAGGGGCCGCTGGGTTCGTTGAGTCCCAAAAGGAATAAGAGTTCACAAAGCTGTTGAAGGAGCATGTGTAGTTGAAACACGTTATGGGAAGGAAGTGAAGACTGAGAGAAAGTTGTTAGTCTACTAGGAAGACACTCATTACTACAGTTGAGGCATAGGCTACGGTGATCTACGAGTAGCCCAGGGATGTTACTACCTGCTTAGCGAAGCTACGCGATTCTCTGGTGAGGACTTATTTTTGCTTGATCCTAGCATCCCCGTCAATCTTTTGCTGAAGAGTCTTATAGAGCTCCAGAGGCTGGAGCTGACACCATGGTGGAGGATTGGTGGAACTAGCTCTATAGGAGTAGACAAAGACTTAAGATAGAAATTATGTTTAGATTTTGTACTATTTTTTGTTTAGGACTACTTTGCATTTTTACTTTTGCATGTGTAGTAGTAAAGCTCATTTTTAGCTTTTTTTGCTTCATGAGGTCAAATGTTGCTGAATTTCTTGCATACACTTTGATGTCATTAAACTTTTACTTTTTTTTAGTTATGAAAGCTTTCACTATTTGGTTTCATTTATATACTTATGAATGACTCTTGAGTGTTATTATGCTTTTGATGCTGATTGATGCGCTGTGTGGGCGCATATGCCAAGCGTTTAACCTCTCTTAACAAACATACTCATGAGCCCCTATTGGGGGATCCTACCCCAACTCTGATTTCTATGAGTCCCACCTTAAGGAGTCTTACTATAACAATTCCATGTGCTGTGCATTTGTAATAATGAGCCTTGCTTGGAAGGCCTTACTACAGTAGTTTGTCATCAGAATTGGATTCAACTGCGAGCATTGCTTGGGAGGTCTTATCATAGTTACTTGTTGTAATACTTGTATTTGAGTGTGAACCTCACTTGGGAGGTCTTACCGCATTTGTTGTTGTGAAATTTGGATTGAGATACGAGCCTCAATTAGGAGGCCTTATCACAACTATTGAGGTCGGTACTCACTCATCTCGGGGGGTGTTGTTGGAGTAGTTGTGGTCACTATTGCGTGTGTTGTGAGTCAAGGCATAGCTGTCGTCGTTTGCCCCGCTTTGGGGTCTTATGGTGGTCTTTTGTCACGTGCCTCGCTTGAGAGGTCTTATAGTAGACTTGGGGTCTTTTAGTGGCGCTGATGCCAATTTGATAACAACTTTAATACAGAATCAAGTGTCTCATGATACATCTATTGAGATGTGTGCCTCAGGGATCTTATTGTGTAAAATTTTGTTTTGCGCATCATATTTCAAACACAAACAGGAGATGACAAAAAAGTACTTCATTAAAATAATTAGAAAAGGATAGTAGTGTTATGTCGTTCATAGTATATGTCGGCTTTATTTGATATTCATTGAATTGTCTCCCACCTAAATAAAAGCAATAGTTCAATAATTAAAAGAGAAATTCCTATCTACTATCATAATTTCGCTGAGAAAATAAGGAAAAAGCTTGTAGCGCAGCTGACAACGTATCCAGTCAAGCTAAACCACTCCAAACTAAACTAAAACATCTTAAAACTAATCGCCTAACTCCAATCAAAGTTAACTAAGCTGATCTAATGGGTCAACACTCATATTACAACCCATTACTAGCTAATTCTTAACCTAAAAAATTTCTATAAATCACAAGGAAAGTTACCACCGCTAGAAGTACCTCACATAACCTTTCTATCTGAAAAATCTAGTTTTCCCATGCAAAAAACTCATTAAACCAATTTTTCATAAAAAGAAGAAAAACCAATCACTCAGTTTACATTAACACCAATCTAGTTGAATAATTTTTGGATTGAATTGCTCTCAATTTCTTAGATCAACAAATTAATAGATTGGGCTTATTTACAAAAATATTTTATTTTGTGTTTTACTAATCGATAAATTATATCAACTAAGAATTTAAAATTTTTCAGTTTTTTTTGTATCTTCTTAAAATTGAAAAGATTTTTTTTGAGTCAACTAACCTATTATAAGTTCAAACGAATTCGAACTTTTTATTATTCATAATAAAATAATTTAATAAGATTATCATTGTACAATTTCTCAATTTGAGAAATTATTAAAAGCAATTTTCTGGAAAGAGTTCAGATCGTTAATTTCTTAATGTAAGAAAGTCAAGTATAACTTTGTCCAGATATTGTAAAACTTGACTGAATTGGTATAGGAGTTATTTTTTTTCTTTTTCTTTCTTTCTTTTTTCAAATTAAAATGTACCAAGTCGGTTTTTTTCTTTCTTCCCTTTTTCCTTTCTTGGAGTGAAAAATTTTGGAATAAGTTTTTTCACTGGAAAATCTTCCACGGATTTTTTTGAACATAAAAAATTATTATAAGGGCTTTTAGTAAATTACAGATTAGCAATGTATCTTTGTTAATATATGTAGTTAGGAGAATTTTCAAGCAATACATAAGTTATGACTTTTCTACAGAAAATTGTGATTGCGAACAAAATACTTTCATTAATTTTAATACAATTTATTTTTTTATTAGTGTTGGTCAATAAAGAGATAATTTAATAATCATTTGAAAAATCAGTTATAGTTTTAAAAATAAAAATGAGATTGCATTTGGATATTTTATTTGAAATAATGATTAAAATAAGTATAGAGTTAGAAATCTGGATGGTTTATATTTATTATGTCTAAAAAGGTGTGATTTTTTCAAAATATATGTGTATTTTTAATTGTTTTATGATGGTACTAACCACTTATGTCAAATCAAATTTGAATTTGATTGATATAATAATAAGATGATAGTGTAAATTTAAAAAAAAATAAAAAAAATAAAAAAAAGAGATATGTCCAACCAAAATATGTATAAGTTGATAATTCTTAAATAATGATAAAAAAATAAAAGGGGGTTTGAAAATGAATCCCTTTTCTAGGAGTTTTTCCAGCACAACAATATAAATGTACTTTATGATATTTTAACCAGAGTTGCTGAAGTAACAGATGATAAATTAAATCACTCGTTGCCCACATAAAGCTTTAACATATTCATTTTTTTCAGCTAATGCTTGTAATAACTAACGAGATGCCTGCAGGAGTCTTACAAGCCAGAAGTTGATCTCATGCTATACTCTGCACAAGGTTTGCCAATGAAGATGTCTTGTCCTCGAGCAACTTCTTGGAAGTGTTATAGGGGTGACAATTTTCAACATGAGACCATAACTCAACACGAGTTTGATATGAAAAAATTGGATTTGGGTTGACTCATTTTGGGTCCTGGTCCAATAAGGTCGACACGAACAAAAACTCGAAAAAAATGGGTTGGGTTGAATTTCATGTAATATGAACAACCCAAAATTTGATTGTAGTTCACACGACCCGAGCCCACTTGAACCAACTAGACCCAATCCGAATTAAACAATTAAAATTTAAATTTTATGGGAAGTAAAAATATAAAATAACAAAATAAAACTTGAAAATTTGAACTTTAGCAATATCAAAATTACTACTTTGCTCACAACCATATAGGATGGATTATTATAATTTTAAATTACTTATAATGGTTATTTTTGTATCCAAATGGACATGAAAATTGACCTTCAAAGAGTTGATTTAACTACTAAATTATCCTAAAAGTGTTTCTTAGGTCTTATACAACGCAAAATTTTGTATATATAAATAGATAAGAATTCTTTCTGTTGAAAGGTTATAAAAAATTCAAAAGACTTAAGAAAGTTTTTATAATAAATTATGTATGTAATTAAAATATTTGTTTACTTATTTGCTTGATGATATATTTTTATTGATTTATGTATTGCTTAATTGAATCAGTATAAAATTAAAAAATAATGGCATTAATTTTAAAAAGTTAAAAGAGAATTTAATCAACATAAAAGATCCAAAAATTAAAGAGAGTGGGTGAGCAAAACTTGAAAAAGTATGATATTTTTAAAAATAAGACACTTTGTAATTTCAATATTTTTATGATGTTGATAGATACTAGAAAATTAAAGGAACAAAAATTCTAAAAATCAATATATTATGTGGCTCAATTAAAATTATTTGAGTGCATTTGTGAAGTTATAATGGGAACTCCTTACTCCTATTTCAATTTATTAATAATTAAAAATAGATAAAATTAAAAAATAAAAATACCAAAAAAATTTCTAAAAATTAAAAAAAATATTCAAAATAATTATTTTAAAAATCAAGTTGGGTTAGGGTTGATCACTTTCAGGTTGTGATCAGGTTGGGTTGGGTTCGGGTTGAGAAAATTAATGTTATACCCCTATTTCAACATAATCTGAACCCACCCAAATTGTCACCCCTAGAGTGTTATATTACTTAATCAACCCAGCACCACACACACACAAACACACAATCACAAATAAATTTGCATGTCAAAAAATTTCTTACATATTTGTAGGGTGTTTTCCCACCAAACTGTGAGAATAATGCCACTATGATCTCCATCATCGTTTGATATGAAACACCTCGCCTGTTGTCCTAACAGAGCATGAACTGAAGGTCTTTTGACGTACCTTGATCTAATAATAGACCCATGTTGCTTTCTAGAACGGATGTTATTCAATGAGCAATTGTTATAATCGTGGTGCTAGAAAAGTGCTTTTGGAGTGTCTGTTGAATCAGATTCTCCGCTGCTGTATCAACAGACGACGTGGTCTCATCAAGCACCAAAATCTTGCTTTTCTTCAGTAGAACGCATCCAAGACAAACTAGCTGCCTCTGACCGACACTCCAATTCTTTCCAAGCAACAAATAAGACTACATATGCACAATAAGACAATTAAGTTTCAAAAAGGGAAAAATTGCAAGCCAAAATCAATGAATGGAGAGTTGGACCAGAGGAATCAAGTTTGTCTGCCTTGTTTCGAACTTCATCTCCAAGATGGCACTTATCAAGAGACTAATGCAAAAAAAAAAAAAAAAAAACACCTTCAATCACATAATATGAATGGATAAATCACTACAAATAGACAGTTGCAATTTCTAGTTAATACGCACCTCCCAAATCTGTTCATCTGTATACTCTTCAAGGGGATCCACGTTGCTCCGGATTGTGCCTTAAAACATGGTTGGATCATGTGGAATTATGCTCAATCTGATCTTAGATCATGTAGGCCGATTGATGAGATGTCAAACATTGTCGATTAAGATTTGTCCAGCAGATAGATCAACTATGCGGAAGAGCATCTGTATTAGAGTTGATTTACCACTGCCTGTCCTCTCAACTATACCAGTCTTCTTTCCTCCAAATAAAGTACATGTAAGACCTCGCAGCACAAGAAGCGTGTGGGGGGCATAGTAATTAGCTCTATTAAGACCATAGTATAACAACATTTGGATTTATAACAAGATGGTTATTGACTATGAAGAATGCTTGAATGAAAAACCTAAACCACCTTCAGATTGTTGAATATTGACTTCTCCAATAGCTGGCCATACAATTTCTAGCCTATTTGATTCTAAAAGAAATGGGGGCTCACTTGGGATAGTAGTGTACTGAAGTATTCTTTCAACAGATATCATCCTATTTTCCATGAGGCAAAGATTACATGCTACAATTGCTTAAATTTGATTCAGACTAAGCTCATAGGTCACTGCTAAGCCGGCAACACCTTTGCTCCAATTGTTGAAACAAGGGAAAGAGTGAACTTTATTTGTTAAATCTGTACCATGAGGTTATAGATATGATAGAATAGCACTCACTAGGATTAGTTTTGCTTTCTGGAATAGATATCAAGAAAACCAGTGACAAAGCGAAACTAACTAGAGACAACATATCTAACCGAATGCATAGCCACCCCATTGCACTGGCAGTATGGAATATTGGCCGAGAATAATCATCAATTAGTTTCATGCTTGTTTGAGAGAATCAGGTTTCCTGTTCAAAACTCCTAATCATACTTAGTCTGAGAGTGTCTCAGAGAAGTGTTGTCTTGTGATATAACGAGAATTGTTCCCAGAAGCTGAATTACTGCAAAAGCAGATTGTGCAATTAGAGATGGTGTGCTCAAGTCCACTTCACTTTGGTCTTCAGATGCCTGTGATGGAATACAAATAGGTTAACTATATTCCGAAATCCAACAGCATTAGCAATAGCTGACCATGATGAATAAAAGCAATAACAGAACATAATTTTCACAAAGAAACAAGACGATAGGCATCTTTTCTTACTCGATTTAGAATTCTTCCACTTGGAGTTGAATCAAAAAAAGAAATGGGAGCCCGAAATAGGCAAAGATGCATTCTGTTGAAAAATGTAGTAGCAGTCCTGTAACCAGCTTCCACAAGGAGCAATGCTCTAGCTAAAATGCATATTGAACTTGCGGTTGACAGGGCAAAATAAACAATGATAAGAGTAAAGCTATGAACAGTAGTCGTATCCCTTGACACAGGAGTTGCCAAAGTCATCCAATAATTGCTTCCAGTTTGGAGTAGCTGAAATAGAACTTGGGCTAGCTGTATCAAAGGAACAAGGAGTCTTCCATATGCTGTTGTCAAATACTTCCCCAGTATCAAAGGCACAAGGAGTTCTCCATATGTTGTTGTCAAATATTTCCAATAAATTGATAAACCAACTCTACCTTTCTCTCTTGTCCTTTCGTTTCTACAATACGATCTTGTTCATTTGAAGGCTCGTTTTTCTTTAAAGTTTCCTTAGTGCTGTTACTCATACCAACCAATGTTGCCCCTCCCTCAATGGAGGTAGCTGCCGATAAAGCTTCCTTATGTGCACCTACAAATTCCGTGAAATCGGAACCTGATTCGAAAATATCTTCTTACTTTCCAGCTTGCATAATCCTTCCATCATCTTTCATAACCTGATGATATAGCTGTAGACTTCGTTAACTGGTTGAAGAACAATCAGGAAATAAAGAAGACATGAGCAACATACCAGAATAAGATCCGCATCTGGTAAAAACTCCACTTGATGTATAACAAATATGACAGTTTTTGAATCCAAAAGACCTAATATACATTCCTGCTATTAGAAGGTCACAATCTATGAGATCTTAATGTAGTCAATTATTCCTTAGGGAAGAAAGAACTGGGTCAACAACACGTGACGTGTTGGAAATGAAATTAGTTTAGCATAAAATGGTACTGAGTATATAAGGTACTAACGTTAAATAGATGAGTTCCTGTATGTGCATCCACAACACTAAATGATCACCAAACAGATAAATGTCAGCATCTTGGTATAGAGTAGGCGCTATCTGTATCCTTTGTTTTTGTCCACCACTCAAGTTGATCCCTCTCTCACCAATAACTGTTTGATCACCAAATGAAAGAATTTCCAGATGTTTTTTCAGTGAACATGCTTCAAGAACCCTATTATACCTCTATCTGTCCATTTCCTTACAAAGAATTATATTCGCTTCAATCTTTCCATTCAAAATCCAGGGTGATTGAGTAACATAGGCCATTTTTCCACAGAGCCTAATAGTTCCTGATAATTTTGGAACCTCACCCAAAATACAAAAAAGTAATGTTGACTTGCCTGAGCCAACTGTAACGCAAATGGCAATCCTCATTCCACGTGACGCTCTGAGATTAATGTCTTTTAAAGTTGGATGAAGAGA
The DNA here is from genome assembly GCA_018894105.1 of Jacaranda mimosifolia. Lineage (NCBI taxonomy): Eukaryota > Viridiplantae > Streptophyta > Magnoliopsida > Lamiales > Bignoniaceae > Jacaranda > Jacaranda mimosifolia. The sequence continues at coordinate 22,618,564 of CM032128.1, read as the reverse complement.
TGATAATCCCATGCAAAGTTTCCATCTATTATCTTAATTGCTACTGAAGAACTACCCACTGGGATCTTCTCTATAACATCTGGCTTAAAGTTCATCCTAAGATAGAAATGTTGCAATTCGATCAAGAGAAACTTTAGTTTGTACAAACATGGATATCTCATCAGGAAGACTGTAAATAGGCTCTTGAAGAATTGCAAAGGTTGCCAGAGCAGACAGTACTTTTCCAGATTCAAGTGGAATTCCCACAAGCACGCAGGAACCAAAAGTTGCCAAAGACACGAAAATATGAGTACCTGGACCTGAAAAGAAGAGCATGACAGCAGATGAAGTATAAGCATATTTCTCAACCATCCAGTCTCAATGTTCCTAAGATCATAAATTCTGGAAAGGAATTTCATCTCCCAAACCTTAAGCTTGAGAATCCTCATGTTTCCCAACACTTCAGATGTCACCATCATCCTTCTGTCTTTAGATTTCATTAGCCTTTCTTGAAGTTTTTTCTCCAACTTTCCAAGTGGAATATTTATCAGCATCACAAGAACACTAGCAACAAGTGTAGCCACTGATTCAAGTCCCAGATTTCTATATAATATCACCAATGCTAAACCTACCTTTATGACTGACATCTATGGATAATGCATTTAAAAACCAAAGATGCCAATCCTCACAGCATCCACCGACATTAAATTCATTTTCTCTTCAGTTGTACGGCCCTGCTTTGATTGGCGTAAAAGCGCCAAGCCCTTGATGTAGATTTTAGCAATCAATGCTGACCTAGCCTTATATCTGGCCTACTGAACCTTGAAGTGCCAGTGTCTCTATACCAAGCACTCAAGCACTTTTGCAAAAAGGAATGCAGAAACCAAGACATACCCCTCATATTAGAAATTTCTACGCCCATTTAGGTATTGAACAAAGGATTCGATCAGATATGGTCCAACATAAATCGCAAGTGTGTAAACAAGCACAAAAATAGTTGTCACTACAATTTCCTTCCAAGTGATGAAAATCAACCCCTTTGCTAGCATAAGTGCGGTCTCCCTATTACTTCCCTGACCATTGGACATCAACTTACCATTTAGAAGTGGATATGCCTCTCTTACACCATCAACACTGGCTAGCTGAGGAATATCCTCAAGGTCTAATACTTTCTTATAACTAACAGAAATAAGAGGGCCCATCCAGGAGAAGTCAAGTGCACTAAAAAGACTAGCATTGGCATAGGGGCTCAGAGTTTCATCCCCTTTGAAGGACTTATTAGTCTCTTTATCATTAGTCCCAACGCCATTCAAAAGGGGTTCTTTAAGAAGGCTTTCTTCAGTATCTCTTTGACCCAAAAACCCCAAATAACAGGATAAAGAACCTATAATAACAAACACAATATCGAATAGCCAAAACATAGATGACAAGAATAGGTGCATTTTGTAATAAATCAAATCTATCACCAAGCAATAGCAGGACAGAGAGGAGAAAATCCCCCACTAGACCCTCAAAACTAAAGGATACTTAATGATGAACAAAAAATAATCTGTAAAAGCACCAATAAACAAAAACAAGAACAATTTTTTCTTTCTTTTCTCAAATGTCTCAGTCTTAATCCCCTTTACAACTTTTTACCAAGGCTTTTTATGTGACTAAACAGTCCACTACTTAGGTTCATAATTGCCCATTAAAACACTCACTATCTTGTTACAACTGAATCAATAAATGAAGCCTCGTGTAGCCCATGTTCCTCCTTTTTCGGTCATGCATGGCACTATGGGAACCACAGCAAATCTGAGTGCAACGCGGCTCTTCCCTTGACTTCAGCTCGGCCCTTCCATTAGTTCAGCTCTTCCCTTGACTTTAGCTCAGCTCTACCCTTGACTTCAGCTCGGCTATTCCCTTGGTTTCAGCTCGGCTCTTCCTTTGACTTCAGCTCAGCTCTACCTTTGGTTTCAGCTTGGCCCTTCCCATGAGTTCAGCTGGCCCTTCCCATGAGTTCAACTCGGCCCTTCCCATAGGTTCAGTTTGGCCCTTCCCATGGGTTCAGCTCTTCCCTTGACTTCAACTCGGCTATTCCTTTGGTTTCAACTCATCTCTACCTTTAGCTTCAGCTCGACTATTCCCATGAGTTTAGCTCTACCCTTGACTTTAGCTCGGCTATTCCCTTGGTTTCAGCTCAGCTCTATCTTTGGCTTCAGCCTGGCCCTTCCCATGGGTTCAACTCGGCCAATCGAGATCATCTCGACTAAAAGAAGGGATGTATCTAAGCCCAACTCTAATTGTAGCAGTCTTAATGTGTACCTTTAGCTCGGGCTGTTATGTCCACATCACATCTTCCCCCTCAAATTTAGTTCAAAGTAGTTTGAACTATAATCAAGCCTAGGCTAAAGGTATATTAAGCTCAATCCTTACAGACGCAAGTTTGTTGCTATTAATTTAACCGAGATATTGCCGAGCCATCTGCCCCAATCGAGGTGCCTTTTGCGGCCGAGCTGAGTGAACAGCCTATTCCTCTTGACGCCGAGAACCCGACAGAGACAACTATTCTCAATCCTATACACACTGCCCCTAGCGTTGAGAAAACCACTCACAGTGCAGTAAAGACTACCCCTGGTGCGTCTGTGAATGCCCTCTATGCCGCAGTTGAGTTTTCCCCTTTACCTTTATCTTGACATTAAAGATTAGCTTTCCAAAGGACAACGTGTCAGGGCCTCTTATTTTGCTTTGCAACTATTGTAATGCCCCTTTTGTACTAAGACTTTAGAATGAATGAAGATTTGCTTTCCTCCATTTAACTTATTTGCATTATTCCACCATTGTTTGCAGTGTCAGACTGAGCCGAGGAGAAGTTCTTTTGGCTATCGGCTTGGCTATAAATTTGGCCACGCTATTGGTCTTTATCCCGTGTAACTCGGAAAAACATTCGTTTTTGCTAGCTTTTTTTTTTTTTTTTTTTTTTTTTCAGAACATCCAAGTCGAGCTACGCTTGGGCTTTCGTCCATCGCATATTAAATCAGCCGAGCTGATTTTTTAGTTGGGCATTCGCCTCTTTCACTTGAACATTTGTCCATTGCATATCAGATCAGCTGAGCTGATTTTTAGTTGGGCATTCGCCTCTTGGACATTCATACATTGCTTATCAGATCAGCCGAACTGACTTTCAGTTGGGCATTCGCCTCTTTTACTTGGACATTCGTCCATTACATATCAAATCAGCTGAGCTGACTTTCAGTAGGGCATTCGCCTCTTTTACTTGGACAGTCATGCATTGGATATCAGATCAGCCGAGCTGATTTTCAGTTAGGCATTCGCCTTTTACTTGGACATTCGTCCATTACATATCAGATCAGCCGAGCTGACTTTCAGTAGGGCATTCGCCTCTTTTACTTGGACATTCGTCCATTGGATATCAGATCAGCCAAGCTAATTTTCAGTTGGGCATCGCCTTTTACTTGGACATTCGTCCATTGCATATTAGATCAGCCGAGATGATTTTTAATTGGGCATTCGCCTCTTTTACTTGGACATTCGTTCATTGCATATCAGATCAACCGAGCTGATTTTCAGTTGGGCATTCGCCTCTTTTACTTGGACATTCGTCCATTGCATATCAGATCAGCCGAGCTTATTTTTAGTTGGGCATTCGCCTCTTACTTTCAGTTGGGCATTCGCCTCTTTTACTTGGACATTCGTCCATTGCATATCAAATCAGTGAGCTAATTTTTAGTTGGGCATTCGCCTTGTTTACTTGGACATCCGTCCATTGCATATTAGATCAGCCGAGATGATTTTCAGTTGGGCATTCGCCTCTTTTACTTGGACATTCATCCATTGCATATCATATTAGCCGAGCTGATTTTCAATATTAGGGAAGGAATAAATGACTGAACTTCAAAACAACTTACAAGAAATCAAAACTCTTCAGGACTAAACCTCAACGAAAACAAATGCCAATGTAAGGTAGAACTAGTAATGCAACTTTCAACAAAAGGAAATTACGTGTAAAAACGCCGAAGATTCTGCACATTCCAAGGCCGAGATACTTTCTTGCCTTCCGTAATATCCCAAAAAAGGGGAGACTTCTATCGACAGAGCGGGATATAAACCTGCTCAAAGCAGCTATCCTTCCCGCCAACCTTTGGACCTCATTCACGTTTCTGGGCGGGCTCATCTCCATGATAGCTCGGATTTTCTCTGGGTTTGCTTCGATCCCCCTCTCCATCACTAGGTAGCTTAGGAACTTGCTTCCCTTCACTCCAAAGGCGTACTTCTCTGGGTTGAGCTTCATCCCATATTTGCGCAAAGTTTCAAATGTCTCCTTCAAATCTTTTACATGTTTAGCTCGGCTCACACTCCTTACCAACATATCGTCAACATATACTTCCACGTTTCACCCGATCTGATGCTTAAACATCCGATCCACTAGTGTTCGCTTGTGATCCTCCGTGCTAGGGACATCGATCATGCTGAGGAGCTAGTACCCAGAAGTGGAATCTACCAACAAATCGAGATCCTGGGCAGAGGATGGAAATCCTTCGGACAAGCTTTGTTCGTCCCTGAGGTCTATGCACACTCTCCACTTGTGTGCATGCTTTGGTACCAACACTACATTGGAGATCCATTCTGGGAACTGAATTTCCACAATATGCCCGGCATCCAGAAGTTTCTCCACCTCCTGCTGAATGATACGGTCTTTCTTGGGACCGAAATGCCTCTTCTTCTGCTTAACTGGTCTAACAATCGGGTCAACATTGAACTGTGCTACGCTACTCTGGGGTCTATTCCTGTAAGATCCCTGATAGAAAAAGCAAAGATGTCTCAATACTCTCGATAGAGTGATTAATTCTACCTTCAAATTTGTCTCCAGATGGGAGCCTATCCGCGTGATCTTGCTAGGATCTCCTGGTACCAGTTCTACAGATAAGAGCTCTCCCGCTAGTTCAAGCTTTTGTTGTCTTTCTGCCATCAGAGGCGTACTCGAACTATTCTGCCTCTGCTTGTGTACGACCTCCTCATCCTTATTACATCCCTCTCTCACTACATCAACATAACACTTAAGGGATGTATATTGATCTCCCAACACTTCCCCTATCATTCGTCCCACCACATATTTCAATTTCATATGGCATGGGGAGCTACCGCTGGAAGAGCTACAGCATAGGTCTACCAAAAATCACATTATATACAAAAAGAGCATCAACTACCAAGAAGTTTACCTTACAGGTCTTCCGATACACTCCTGTTCCTAGAGAGACTGGTAAGGAAATTCGCCCTTTGGGTTTGACTGCTTCTCCTGAAAACCCGAACAACGATTTCTCTATAGGCTCCAGCATAGTGTTCTCCAGATCCATCTGCTGAAAAATGTCATAGAAAAGGATATCGGCCGAGCTGCCACTTTCAATAAAAATATGCCCCACTTCGAAGTTTGCAATCATAGCTGTAATAACCAAGGCATCCTGATGAGGTAGATATAAGGCTTTCAGGTCATCCTGAATAACAGAGATGTCGCTATTGCTGGAGACAGCAGCAATTTCCATGTTCATGTGCGCCGCAACTCGGGCCCTAGCCCTCCTGGTCCGATGAGTGTCCCCTTCGGCTGCACCTCTTGAAATCATTTGGATCACCCCTTTGACCATCCCATTTTTATTAGTATCCCTCTCCCCATCAGGCTGACGCGCTCTCTGTTGTCCTTTCCGCACAGCTTATGCCGGGCGTCTGTACCTATTTTCGGTTTCAGCCATATCCATAAATTCATTCAACTGTCCATCTCGCACCAGCTATTCCAACTCATTCCGAAGATGATCTCATTCTTCCGTCATGTGCCCATACTTATTGTGGAAATGGCAAAACTTGTCCGACTTGGGGCCCTCGGAGGGTCTCTATGGGTGCGTCGCCACTGCAAGAAGTTGAGATGCTCAATGGCCTGCATGACCTGCTCCCTTGGCAGCCTTAAGGGGGTGTAATAGTCAAACTGGGGACCCATCATCGATGGAGCCTTCACCTGCCGTACAAGTGTTGCTCTGAACCTCTCTTCCTGCTTGGGTTTTTTGGTGATAGAATCTTCCCTTCTCTCTTTTCTCTTTTCTCTCAGCTCTTTCTCATTCGCCTCACTGTCCTCCTCTTTGTGAATGTATTTCTCCACACGCTGCAGGAGCTACTCATAACTATCAGCCGGTTTTCTACTTAAAGACCTAAAAAAGGGGTCAAGTCGAAGTCCTTGGGCAAAGGCATAGCTCAGCAACTCTGGAGTAGCTGATGGGACCTCTAAAGCAGCTGTGGTGAATTGCCTAACAAAACTCCTCAAGCTCTCAGTCTCTCCCTGCCGAAAGGAGAGCAAGCTCTGTGAACTCCGTCGATACTGCTTGTTACTAGTAAACTGATGTACGAACTTTTGGACGAATTCATCAAATGTATAAATGGACCTAGATGGCAATTGTCCAAACCACCTCTGAGCAGCTCCTTCCAGAGTAGTAAGGAAAGCTTTGCACTTTACTCCGTCCGAGAATTGATACAATAGGGACAAATTTTCGAACTCGCAGAGGTGATCAACAGGGTCAGATCCATGCACCTGGGCATATTGAAAGACTTATAATTCCTTAGGAAGGGATCCTGTAGTATGGCTTCAACGAAGGGCGAAACCTTAACCTCTTCCCCCACCTTTCCCTCTATCTTCCTCCTCATCTCACCTAATTCTCTTCTCAGTTCCTCCATCTTTGCCGCCAAGTCTTCCTGGGGTTTTTGTTTCTTATCCTTCTGTTTCTTATCCAAACCAGGCCTCACCGACACCTGACTTTCCGCCATAGCTTCTACATCTCCTACCATATTGGTGGGGATCCTCATAGCAGTCTCTCTAGGCAAACGGCAAATGCCCTCATCTTTACTGGCTCATCCAATACTCCCCCCACAGGTGCCACCGTTGCCTCCTGCCCTCCCCCCATAAATAATCCCAGATTATTGGTGAAAGTCGGTCCATCTATCACCGTACCTTGCGCGACTGCTCCAGAAACGAGGGCTGCCCTAGGACTTTGAGCAGTAGTTCCACCTACAGGCATAGGTGCCACCGGCGTGACTGTCACCCTCGCCGGAAGTGCGGGGTTAACTAATCCCAAGGTAGGGGGAAAAGGCACTGGACTGGGAGATGGAATATTGGGTGCAATTCCCGACAGGGAGGGAATGACCATGGGGCTTGGCAGAATCGGTAGGGGTGTTGCGTGCATCGCTCCGGCAGACTTAATAGGAGCAATGATGCCAAATGTCGACTAAAGGAAGTTAGGCAACTACCCAGTGGTCATTTGTCCCACTACTGGACGTACTAGGGCGGTTTTTCCTCCCATAACAGCCGTTGGCGGCGCAGCTACTGGAGGCGGGGCTAAGGCAGCCATAGCTGTCTGCTCACTCTGCATCATCATCCTCATACCTGTCTCTCTGTTATCTCCTGAATTACTCATTTTCACGTCTTGACTTTTAATTTAAATTCCCACAAACGGCGCCAAATTGATGCACAAAAAATAATCTGTAAAATCACCAATAAACAAAAACAAGAATAATTTTTTCTTTCTTTTCTCAAATGTCTCAGTCTTAATCCCCTTTACAACTTTTTGCCCAGGTTTTTTATGTAACTAAACAGCCCACTGCTTGGGTTCATAACTGTCCACTAAAACATTCACTATCTTGTTACAACTGAATCAATAAAATGGAGCCACGTGTAGCCCATGTTCCTCATTTTTCGGTCGTGCATGGCACTATGGGAACCAAAGCAAATCTGAGTGCAACGCGGCTCTTCCCTTGACTTCAGCTCGGCCCTTCCATTAGTTCAGCTCTTCCCTTTACTTTAGCTCAGCTCTACCCTTGACTTCAGCTCGGCTCTTCCCTTGACTTCAGCTCAGCTCTACCTTTGGCTTCAGCTCGGCCCTTCCCATGAGTTCAGCTCGGCCCTTCCCATAGGTTCAGTTTGGCCCTTCCCATGGGTTCAGCTCTTCCCTTCCATTAGTTCAGCTCTTCCCTTGACTTCAACTCGGCTATTCCCTTGGTTTCAGCTCAGCTCTACCTTTGGCTTCAGCTCGGTTATTCCCATGAGTTTAGCTCTACCCTTGACTTCAGCTCAGCTATTCCCTTGATTTTAGCTTAGCTCTACCTTTGGCTTCAGCTCGGCCCTGCCTTTGGCTTCAGCTCGGCTCTTCCCATGGGTTTAACTCGGTCAATCGAGGTCAACTGGACTGAAAAAAGGGATGTATCTAAGCCCAACTCTAGTTGTAGCAGCCTTAATGTGTGCCTTTAGCTCGGGCTGTTATGTCCACATCACTTAATTTCACCATAACTTGAGGACTCTGTGTGCAAGAAAACATAAAGGAATAGTCAAGCTAGTGTTTTTACACCTAACTATCACTCCATTTGTTTCTATACCGATAAAAATGATTCAATATGCATAAGAAAAGGCCAAAAAAAGAAAGACCCAAACACGAATGACGGATTGCCTTGTCATACATGGGCCTAATACCCTGGTGCCTATTTTCATTATGATTAATCCTAATTATTTTGCAAACCCACAATATGATTATGATAAGCAGCAAAATCCGGTGCAAAGTACCAGTGATGAAAATCAGTAAAATGGGATTAAGAAGAAGATCACTAGCCTTATTGCCAAACAAATATGGGTGAAGCTGAGAAAGAAACACAAACATACGCTTCAAGAGTTGAGATGATCTTTCTAGAAATTCTATCAATGGAGAAAATGATGAAACATGAACTGAATATTTAGGAGCATGAAGAAGAGAATAATCTCATTGAGAGGTTTACATGATATATGTATAGCTAAGTAAATCTAGAAAGTTCATGTAACAGACTCAACTAACCAAGAAGCTAGGTTTAGGTCTAACTAACAATATAAATATCTAAAACTAACTTTACAAACTAGCTAAGCTGTGTTGCTGTGTTAATACTCCCCCTCAAGGTGGCTGGAATATATCGAGAACAGCCATCTTGGGCATATGAAGTCAAAGAAGAGGGGTTGGGAGAGGTTTAGGGAACATGTCGGCAAATTGGTGTTCTGTCTTAACGGGCAAAAGTTTGATGGAGCCAACTGTGATCTTGTCTCGGATGAAATGACAATCTATTTCAATATATTTCGTTCTTTCATGGAATGTAGGATTAGATGCAATGTGAACGGCAGCTTGATTGTCATAATAGATAACAACAGGTGATGGAGGTGGATGATGAAGATCGCAAAGAAATTGCTGGAGCCAAGTGAGCTCAGAAGTAGTAGCAACTAAGGCCCTATATTCAGCCTTTGCTGAAGAGTGTGAGGCAGTGGCTTACTTCTTGGATTTGCAAGAAATCTGTGAGTCACCCAAAAATTTACATTCTCCTATTTTTTGTTCTGTCTAAAATAAACGGCAAGTGACATTATGATTCGATTCGTAGTGTCGGTCACTCTTGTTGCAATTTTCCTTTATGTTTAATTAAGGCGCTTCTTATTGCTACCAGTTCTACAAAATTAACTTATCCTAATTAAGTATAATTTTTTCCCGTTTTAAAATATAATCTACAAGTATAATTTATCTTTCAACACATAAATTCATCTCACTCCATCCAACATCATACTCTTGGACTAAAAAATTGCTACTTTATATGTCAACATTACGGAGAGATGCAACTCTATATACGTGAATGAACTAATATATTTCTGAATCAATTATTTTATGTGAAAAGATGACATGCATACTCGACCTTTTTTTAAATTATTGATAATGAAGTTAATAATTACTAATATCAGGTTAAATTGAACCTGGAATGATTTTAATGGACCTGTTTTTTTTATCCTTGAGTCAACATACAAAGCCATCAATTAAAAGAATCACAGAGAGAGAGAGAGAGAAAAGAGAAAGAAAAAAGATCGAAAGATAAAATTTTTGAATTAACCTCAAATTAACTAACAAAACGAAAAGATTGGGATCGAACTTGATAATTGCAACGAGCAACTCTACAAAGTGAAAAGTGCAAAGTTCTTAGTGCCTAACACCTCTCCAAGTGATCTACAGACTTAACCGCCCACGCCACAGCATTCGGAGTGCGCTCTTACTACATAAGGGTAAACTGCTCAGTTTCTTACATTTGGTTCTGATTAGAAATGGAGATGAACAACATAAAAAATTACTCGCCCATTTACCGAGTGCTGCAAAAGGTTCTGGTGATGGAAACCGCCTCAAATCGCCATCTCACGTTACCACTGCAGGTGGCTTCTTATAACCAAGGAGCAACGCAACCAACTCAACACCAACAATAGAAAGTACCAAAGGGAAACACTCAAACCATATGTTGCACAAATTGTTAAAAGCATACAGGAATCAATGAATTAGCAAATTTAAAGCAGTATATAAAACATGTGACAAGGTGGCTTCTTGCTAAGCATTCTACATCCAACAAAACCACGGCCCAATCATTAACACAATCAAAGCAACATCGTTGTGTATACATTGGTAACAGTTTCAAAACAAAAAATGGGCAATATACACTTTAGTTGTCAATGGGTAGATTAACAAAATAAGGAACATAAACATAGCCCGAAACACAAATATCCACGGACTAACCCCCAGTTGCAACTTAATGGAACAGTCGTTGTTTGCTGTCAAAACCAGTGTATTCACGCACACGACTGCTCCTTCTTAACCTGGAAATTGAAGCATGCATCAGGTTAGACTCAAAGCTAATCAACTGTGCAACTGTTTAAGGCAGAATGTAACAGTCTCATAAGCATAATTTTCAGCACCATTTGCTCAGTTACAGCAGACTAACAAATTAATGCATTTTCACGAGCATGCTTACTAACTAATGAGAACATAAATTTGACTTATAAACATGACTCATATCACAAATTAACGCGCTAATTCACAGATATCTTAAACTGATGCAAAAGTACCATAAATGAGGCAATACTCACAAAAATCTTATTTGTCGCCCGTGGTAGGTTCAAAGTCCATCATTTAGGAAAAGGCGAACAAAGCGTGCCTTCGCCTCTTTGGTCATACCCCAGAAGCCATCCATGTCGAGTTTATTGTGGCACAGATGATGAGTCGCCATGATCAGATCATCAAGTGATAGGTTGGGTATTTCACTAAGCACCTCGAATAGGACTGTCCTCAGTGATGAGTCCAAATTAGTTTGTGGCGCAGTCATCTGACATAGCTTTTCAGCTATTGCCCCCATGGTTGTCTTGGTTTCCTCGATCAAACTCCCCATCATCTCCGTCAAATCATCTGTGCGTAGATCGATCCTCTTACACTTTCCAGATTATAAAGCCTTCTTCTTCGACCCACTCGACCGAGGTGGTGTCACGAAGACAGCACAAGTATCAGCAATTTGTACAGGACTTCCCACCAGTGGTGTATCCTTATTTTCAGCAGACTTCTCACAAGTTTCAGCCTGGGACTCATTCAATAACTCCTGAACAATGTCGGCAACATTAAATGCTTGATCACCAATGGCCCTGTCGTTGCCAAATATCTCCACCCAACTACTGTACCACGGGTGTGGCTTGCCTCTCAGCTTGGCGGCATCAGGTTGGACCTTTCACAATGGAAAGCAATTGTCATCTTACTCAAACATACACAGAAATGCTTGGGGGAAAGTGGAAAATGCTATTTACCTTCACATAGTCTGACCAACATGATTCAGATTCAACAATAATCATATGGGTGCTAGGGTCCATTGTAGCACCCCCTCCTCCACTACAATTGATGATACCCCTTAGTATAGAATACATCTTTTTCCACACCTACAATTTCGATTTAATATGCTTCACAAGAATTGCATGATCGGGGAACTTTTCATGCAGCATGGACTCTAGCCGTACCATGTAGCCACCCTTGAAGGACCTATCGCAACGCCATCCATCAGCCCAAAAGCTCTTCAGTGCAAGGATAAGAGCTTCCTCCTCCTGATGTGTCCAAAAACATCGTAGGGCAGCCACTCCTTTCAATGACCTGTCCGTACTTTGCGATGAGCAACCAGATTGCGCCATGAACTGTTCCAAGATAAGTCATATAGTAATTAGGAATCAAATCCAATTAAAATGTTACATCAACACATGAAGAATCAATTCAATAGAAGAATGGACATTCGAATGAAACACAAGATAACATGTTGATGGACACATATCATATGAATTGTCAAGCGCCTTGACTTGACTCATTAATGTATGAACACACCATCAAATAACTGTTTCAAGAAAGGATACAAATCACATAAGTAAATGTTCACACAAGAGAAGACATAAGCATCATACATATTTCAAAGCGTACTAGTGAAGTGTACAATCAAACAGAAAGGTTAAGCAAGTGTTTGATCAATATTATGATCAATACTACAATTACACATCCTAATCTAACTCATCCTTCGAGCCCCTCTCCATGAAGCATACATATTGGTAGCCAAAGTATCACGCCAATTGCTCCACTCTGATGAACTCTCAATATTGTCAACATAGTCAACCTCTATTGGTTGACTTGTCTCTCCGGCATCAAAGAAAGTATTCTCCAAGGGGTCAACCGTCATCTGCTGGCAAATATAATTGTGCAAAAGTGCACAGGCAAGAATTATCATGTTCTGTTCTCTGATCAGGTAGAAAGTAGTAGACTTCATGACTGCCCACCACCCCTTTAGAAGTCCGAATGCCTTCTCAATAATATTCCATGCCCTTGCATGCTTCATGTTGAAATAATCACGTGTATTTTGAGATGCAAGCGTTCCTTCACTCCATTCATCAAGGTGGTACCGCACTCCACGATATGGAGTCAAAAAGCCTTCTGAGTTGGCATAGCCAGCATCACATAGGTAATAGTTTCCTACATGAGTATGAATAACAGTAAGAAATGGTTCATGCTATCAATTAATGCAAATAATGGTCAAACTGTATTGGGGATGAAACAGAGATTCGCATACCAACAGGCACTCGAAGACTATTATGTTTGTTTACCGCTGCACATAATACCCGGCTATCCGCAGCATAACCTTCCCATCCTACAAGGACATAGGTGAAATTTATCTGGCAATTGCATACACTTAATACGTTCACTACAATCTCACCCTTCCGGCTTCTGTATCAAGTTTTTTCAGTACATAGTACGCGGACCGGTATATACGTGCCATCAAGTGCACCAAGACAACCCTGAAAATGAAGAATGCAAGTTTGAAAGCGGGAAAAAGATTCAGGGAAATTAAGATAACTAAAAGTACCATATAATTTGCTAGAATAGATAAGAAAGTTGCAACCTCCTCAGGTATGCCAACAAATTTCTCAGATCGAAGCCCACCAACATGCTCCAATAAATAGCAAAACCTCCAAAAAAGGCACTTCTATCCATACGGAGGTTATCTGTACATGCCACATCACTATTCTCTACAAGTTTTTTCAAGTGTTTCAATTGATCGGGAATTTTACTAATCACGCTCCGACTCCTAACCCTACTACATCTATTGCGACGACTCCAAACATGTATAACATACGCTCGATAAGAAAATATATGCACATAATTCATCGTAGCAAAAACAAATAAATACACAGTAGTGTACGAATGTTCATATTGCAGTCCATGTCAATGTCCTACAAAAAATATCTAGCATGATGCGGGGAAGCAAGTGATAAAGTATAGCATCACGTATGGGGTACATATGCTTTCAAATACAAACCAAATCTTTAATAAGCATATATAGTTGCTAACGGACTAAATTATAGAAAATATGGCAGTCATATGATTATGTATGATGGGACCTTGTGGGCTATGGTTAGTGAAAGTGAAAGACGAACAGCATAAGCCAGTTTCAATCGAAATGAAGGAAGAAATAACAACAGCTAAAAGTACAAGCTTAGAAACGCATTTGTAAGGCAAGGACAATAAATATACCAGCCAATTAAAAAAAAGGACACTTATACATACAATGTGCTAAAATGAAACATTAAGAAGAGTTGAGATATTCTTGCAATGAGTACCCCTACCCCCCCTCCCCTTTTTGAGCAAACCATCAAATGACCATCGCTGATCTTGAAGAGTTTTTTTCAATTGAATATATTCACCATGTCCCTTTTGTTAGCTAGCTTTAAAGCACCATTGTGACATTTGCATAACCAAAATATGGACTACCAAGCACCATTTTCTTAATGGTAGTGTCAATCATGCTATATTCAACAAAATATTGTCACATCTGCCCAGCAGGTGAATCTGTGAAACAAAGTGACTCACGTAATGTGCCAATTCAACCTATAGTCCCCATTCAATTAAGTAAAACAAAGTGCCCAGCAGGTGATTATGTAAATGCTGTAAAATACCCAAATCCGCTCATACATCGGTATTAACAATTTTTAGTACAGCAAAACGAAAATACCAACTCCAAAAAAAAAAAATTAGCGCCATACTGTATGACTCAAACAGGACACACTTCTATCCACACGGAGTTATTTAATTACTAAAAACTAGCCAAAATCAATACCTGGTTCACAATCAGATATAAAGTCAAGATGAAAGATGTTTCTTGCGTAATCTGTTAAATGTGAAAATGAAAACCACAAATCAGGAAGCTTGGGTCAAAATGGGAAACTATTATTAAGAAAAAGCCATGGAAAAAATGTGATTCATAATCCATACCTCAACCAGTTAATAGCGCAGAAGCACGTACAGCCTTCATATATCTTCTATGTTTTACCGTTTGTTCAGGGTTCAAAAGCTCAGAGAGTTGCCTTTCGCCTATTAAATGACAAGATGATACAAGCTGCAAAAAAAAATGGATTAACGCAAATAAATATTAAAGGGTTAGGGCTTGAAGAAACGGCAATGAAAACACATGATTTCACAAAATAACAACAACGATTGGCAACACGCCACTGCAATGTCAGTGCAAGGCATTGCCAGAGGATCCGAGCTCCAGTCTTCTGCTCAAGAGTGATTTTGAGATCCTCATATTTGGTTTTGATTTTGCTCGTGTGTGGGTAGCCAGGGCCTTTGGGTAGGGCAGATGTGAAATTTTGCAGATCCTGTTCATGGGCAAATTTGTCTTCTGCGTGGGTCGTGAGGCCGTGTGAGGGGGTGCGATTATTTGGTTGCACCCCCTAAGCCGCGACTTCAATCGCATCTAATCTGCCTAAACAGTTACTGCCCATTGACAATTTTGGGCTAGCCCACAGAATCAATAGCATAAATCAAACGTGCAACTAGCCTCCATTACCTGTATCAATTGAGGCTATTAGCCTGAATCAAATGTCTCCAGTTTCTATTATTACTCCAAGCCACGGAAGAAGTTTTGGTAATTATCCCTAATTAATAAATAGAAAAGGAAAAGTCCACCCAAGTCATGTGTGCAACCCACGCAAGATTACATTAAATCTTCCTTTCAATTCACAACTTTTCAACTAAATTTGCAAATGGAAGGCATTTATTCTGTTGATTCTATGTGAGGACAACCTTAACAATAGAAATGATAATGATTGATCTAACTTATCCGAAAATTAGGAAGAGTTGAATTAACATGTTGTCCTCTGCAAAAGGTGTATTTAATGTACTCCATGAACAAGAATTCTTTGTATATTGCTGGATTTTCATCAAATAGAAGCTCTTTTATGGGCATCAATGGCTTCGATATAGCACCTGTGCTTGGTGTAAAGAAACACACAACTGAAACCCGAGGTTTGCAGGGTTGAGCCAACACTCTATGCTCAACACTTATGAACTTGTCATTGCTTATGATCTAAATATGGTCACAAAAGGTAAAATTCAAAACAACAAGATCAGTTGGTCTTGATCAAGATGTGAAAAGAACATTCTAAATGTGAGCTTGAAAATACTTTTTCTTTTCTGATAGAACTTAAAATATTGATGAATAGGTGACGAAAAATTTAACCAAATCATCAAGAAAGAAATAACTTGATTGATTTTTCTTCTTGCATAAAAGGATCTATTGAACATGAGAAATTTGAATTTGTAAAGCTTTGCAGTTGACTCAAAGGCTTGAAGACCACATTCTGAAAATATATTTGGAGACAGCATCTTGAAAATCTATTGAACTTGGAAGAGTACTTGTGGAAATAGTTAAAGATTTCTCTTTCTTTCAGTTCCAAAATTTGGACAACTTGAAAAGAGTTCTTTAAAACTTGATTTCTTCTCTTTATTTTTCAGTTATATACGCGAAAACACTTTCCTATACCACTTGTTCATCCCTAAGTTATAAGAATTACGCCACACGGCCCACACCATTTTAATATGGGTCCAACTACCGACACAGTATTATTTGCATTGTTTAATATGAAAACATCTGATGATATAGGTAAAAAGTTTCTGCAATGGCAAACAATTCACTGGTTCCGAGTACAACCTGTTCAACAATAGTAGACCCTCAAGAAACCAGCAAGACAAAGGAACAATACAACGTTATCGACTACATACCTGCATAAGATCACCAATATTTACTATAAAAGCTCCTGGAACATGAGGCACATCAACCCATTGCTTCTTGTGAAATATTTGAAGGCCACCAATGCTATCTTTCATTAGTAAAGTGAGGAAAGATGTATCGGAATGCTTAACTTGGCCGAGGGTCTTGTGTGGCTCAGGGAAAATGAGGTAGTGTAGGCATGTCAGTGCTTCAGATTTCATGCATTCTATCCTTGAAAGGCAATCACTACTAAGTCCAAGAGCTTCTGATATTAGTACAACCATTATCTCCCTTAATGGGATCACATAGTTTATGTACTCTTGCACTTCCTCTCTGAAAACCGCACATACGAAGTGTGCGATTAATGTTTTCATCATACTTCCCTTTATCTCAGATCATAACATTTGATAATTATCAACTTATTTTATAATTATATAATATGAAAATTTGACAAAATTATTTATTATTATACTTCGATAAATAGATAAATTTACTAGGGATGGCAATAGGGTGGGTCAAAATTCGAACATGAACTCAACCTATCCTAAATGATATAGGTTTGGCATAGCTTAATAGAGCACATGTTGGGGTATGGAACATAATTTTCAAAATCCGAAGAATTTTGGGGTGGAATATGGGTTTTAGCTAATCGACCCCAAACAAAATATACATACAATAATAATAAGTATATTATACTATAATTTATTTTATATTTTTTTGAATAAAGAATAATATTCCAAATTTATTTGTTTAGGTGCTTGTTCAACACCTGATAATTTAGCGGCTTATCCAACTATGCTTGATGAATAGGAAGATCTTGAAAAATGTTAGATGAGTTAATTTAGTTTTTTTTAATTACTATTATTTAATGTATTTGAATAATATTAGGTAAAATTTGAAATTTGTTGGCGTATTCCTAGCCTGTTTGGTTTGAAGTTATGTAAAATGTATTTGGCACGGATTATATTTTGTTTAAATTACTAATTCAAATTAATAACTAGATTTGATTATTAGAACATAATATATTTTAATTTTTTTAATTCTTTCTAAATTGACGGGGTTAATCTGCCAATGCAATGGGACGAGATGGAGAGGACGGCGCAGGGTGGGTTTTTCTAGATCGGATGTGGGGCAAAATGGGATCTTGCATGAGAGGTATAAGTTGAGTCAAACCCACCCACTGCTATTCCTATGGGTTCCTAAAATTTACTTGCCAATAGCCCTAATCTTAGGATGGAAAAGGTGGCGTTAAAAAAATATGTATTGTGTTGGTGTTCATTATTAGCATCAGAAATCCATAATTGATTGATAATTATAGCGTTTTGTACTACCAAGTGTATAAATATGTAAGATTATTGTCTTTAATTTTCTTTTCCTTTTCTCCGCCACCAATTCCTTGCTCCGTAGAGCATAATTTTTTATGTTGATGGAAAAATAGTGCCTACAGTTTTTATTTCCTTGATCCTTCCATCTTAGCTCCAGTGATAATTTTTGGCACAAAAAAAAAAAACAAAAAACAAAAAAGAAATTGAACTAACTTTTATCGATTTTTTTTTAAAAAATTGTGGGAAAATTTTTTTTACAAAAATACCATGAATTGGGGAGTATTACAAATTTGTAGTAAGTTGCACACGGTGAGTGCAACTTTCAATAGTAAATAATTTTTTTTCCTCAGCCACCAATTTTTCAACAGTGGAAAAATAGGTACTGTTGAAAGTTGCACTCAACTTTCAACAGTACCTATTTTTTTTTAAGGGAAGAATAGAGAAAGAGAAGACAAAAAAAAGTTTATTTTTCAAAACTTACATCCGTCTTTCCACCTTCGATTCTTCTTCATTTCAACTCCAAATTAAAAACTAAAACCATGGTTGGATTCCTCTCAGCTCAAGGATCACAACCATACCAAATCGACTGTGATTTTGCCAGAAAAATTTAAGGCAACGGACCAAGGCGGCGGACGTGGTGGGTTGCTCACTTCCAGCGGCGGAAACGATGAAAGGTTAGGTAGGTTTTGACGGTCTCGACGAAAGAAACTGGTTGGTATGCTCAATTGCCGATTTTGACGGCCGACGGAGGAGTAATTGAGCCAGAAAGAAGGCGGCGGCGGCGCTAAGGTTTTGGTGGCAGTTCTCGTCCAATTTGCCGACTAGGAGGCGGCGGACAGCAAAATTGGTTGAGGGGTTTTAACGGGCTCGGCAAGGTGCACCTTTTGGTCAGGTGGTTTCCACACGGCCGATGGCTGACGGCGGTGGTCGGTGAACATCTTGCTCCAAATTTAATTTTGGACGTGACTGAACTAAATTCGGGACGTGATTTGGACTCGAACTCAATTTAATTTGGTAATTTTCAATTTTATCAAATTATTAGCCTTGATTTGATACGATTGAGTTATATTATGATGAAATTAGATGCATAAATTAATGTTAAATGACATAAATTAGATGCATAAATTAAATGGTTAATCAAGATCTTGTTATGGATGTAAGCATTATTCTCAAGTTGATACAATTTTCGTTGGAAGTTATTAAATTGGATTGATATAGATAAGCTGAAGAAAAGAATATTGAACCCAATGCGGATCAACTAATGAATTTATGAGTATATTGATTGTAGCCTGTTGAGTTACTAATGTGAATATATGGTAGGTTTTGGAAATATTATGTATGATTTATGATACTTTGGTAACAAGTCAAACTGTTAATGGATGTTACTTGTGGAAATTAATTATTTAGTTTTTAAAAGACCTATTTTTGTAATTCAGAGAACGTGTGGTATTGATTTGAGTAGCACCTTGGACGGGAGCATGTGTCTCCCAATTGGGGCACTACATAATTAATTCAAAATAAGAAAATATTGTTAAATAGTTAAAAATATTTAATATATTAATTAGTTAAAAATAATTAAATTAATTAATTAGAAAAGTTAGTAAATACCTTATTAATTTTTAAATAAAAAAAAAATTTAAACATTCTTTCAAAAGAAATGTGAGTTCAATAGTACTAAAAATGCATTAAAAATAACCTTAAATATATTTAACTCATATTAGAAATGAAATTGTAATTTGTATTGTAATTACTAATATAAATTCATAAATTGCAATTAATTACTGAAGGCGCGCTCCTTCAGTTTATTAATTATCCCTTCACTCGTCGGCAATAATTGATAAACTGAAGGCCATAATGATTAAAGGTGTACTCATTGAGTGCGTCTTTAGTGCAAATTTGCATTATCCTAAATTAGAGCTAATTTAAAAATTGAAAATAATTTCATATTAATTATTTAACTACTTTAGAATATTTAAAATAATAAAAAATTAAATTCATATTTTTGTCTGCATTTATAATTTATATTCATGATATGTTTATTTTTTGTACTGTATAACTAGTGAATAATGTGAATATTAATATTTTTTTAATTTCTATGATAGTTATTAATTATAATAATCATGTATGTAGCATCATTAGAGTATCATTACAATATTTTGGACGTACCTAATTATATTATTTTTATTTTTTCAGCAAATATTTTAGGATGGATATCAAAGATATATATGGTCCACGTGATCCCAGTGTCTTATACATGCAAGATGGCTATTGATCAGATGGTGTATTAGCTGGAAATATAGATGATACTTTAGTTGTTAGATGAGGAGATAGAAGATTTTGGAGAATTATAGGACACAAAGCTCTACACCCTCGTGTATTATCTTTATTAAATGAGATAAGATTCTATGGTGTCTACAGTTGTAGAAATATTGAGACCGATGTTCATGTAATTACTGCTCTGGTCGAGAGGTGGCGCTCAGAGACTCACACATTTCATTTATGTGTGGGAGAGTCTACAGTTACATTGCAGGACATAGCAGTTATTTGAGCATTACCGATAAATGGTATTGTTGTTACTGGTAAAGACCATGTTCATAACCTCACATAGTGGCAGGATTATTGTGATCGTTACCTCGAATTCATTCCAGAGGAGCGAGACCTTAGGGGATCACAACTTCATCTTACTACTTTTACACACCACATCTAGAATAATAGAATTACGGATCATAGCACAGTTTTGGAGGTCCAACAATACGCACGTGTCTGTGCATTGATACTTCTTGGAGGTCTTATGTGCCCAAGCTCATCGGGTTTTGCAGTATCACTGGTTTACTTACAACATATGGAACAAATATATGAAGTTCGTAACTTTAGTTGGGGTAGTGTAGTTTTATCGTTCATGTATCGTGAGCTTTGTATTGCATCGCGTAGAGAAAGATCAAATATTGGTGGAGCAATGCAATTGTTACAGGTGAAGTAGTATTATTTATAATTATATTAATTCTTGTAATTAGGTATAACTTTTGAAAAATTGTTAATTGTAGATTTGGGCATGGTCATGCATTAACATTGACACCTATAAGATTAACTTCTCATGTCGATGACAATGAAGCGCTAGTAGTAGTTGATGGACTTTCAATTCCTCCGTATAGTGCTCGGTAAGATAATATATGTTATAGTTTATTAATATTTTCATGCAACTGATTTCTGCGTATATGAATGATATGACTTTTATTAATATCACTTGAATGGATTTTTAAGTGGTGGCATTATAATTCTTTCACGCAAACAGCAAGTCACTTTGTACGAATCATAAGAGATATGCTTGATAGAATGTCGGCAAATGAGGTCAAAATTTTTATAATATAATAGTTTTTACATCAAATCTTCTGATAAGCTATTTATCTATATAAACATGGCTCAATTCTTTTATATGCAGTTTATATGACAACCATATGACCCGGTCCAAGACATTCAAACCTTGCCAGCCCAGTGTGCCCCAAGACTTTGGACAGCAGCGTGTCCATTAATCAACTTTGCTATAATTGAGATGCATATTCTAGAACGAGTCCTAAGGCAATTTGGGATGCGACAGCATATTCCTCCACCACCGATTGAGAGGTTCAATATTACATGACATATCACGTAGAGGTCATACTGGGCAAGATTGGTCCATTTATCACATAGATTATATTTCTCAGTGGGCTAACATAGAGCAGCTTGTTGTGTATAGACCTCCTATTGTCGGATCAACCACTATGGAAAATAGATAAATGTTATGGTATGATCGAATTACACGTCGAATCATAGGACCATCATATAAGAACATACAAATGGGGTACCATCCAGAGGATCTACACGCTTGGCAATATGTGGTATGTATATAAAGCATTTAATACATCCTTCAATGATTTAAATGATATTTAACATTATGTTGTTCATTTTATTTTTTGCAGACAGATCAAATGCACAATTTGATGATCAGTTGTGATTCTATTGCCGATGATGTCAAGGTTATCAGATGAGGAATGATCATAGATTAATTGTTGAGAACGTTCATCAGTTGGCATCTAGACAACGCTTTCCAATCCAAGTCCCTCAACAATAAGAAGTCAGTGGTAGTACACATACGAGGAGGAGGAGACGCAGCATTAGATCCAACAACACGACTGATGATGATAGCATTCATGGGGTCACTGACAGTGATTCATTAGCTCAAGATACTCATTCTTTTAGGTCAGATAGTGTTAGTGATGTGGGAGGTCTTGTTAATAGGCTGGATAACTTGTATACCGACTGTTACGTACCTCAACCACCAGGAGTAGATGAGTTAACACCTATACCACCATATATGTCGGCCACCAGACAATCAGTATCCGGACTAATAGATACTGATCTTGGTCTAGGATAGGGATCAACGGAGTATGATTATTCAGCACCAGCACGCCACTCATTTCATTTCTCGCCAGTACCTTTTCCTGGTATTACAGAGTACCGTGATTAGCATAAGGCTGGTCCAAGCCATCATCAGTCACATGATGATGCACATGATGAAAGGGCGCGATGACCACGAAGACAACGACAATGATGAGGTTGCAGCACTGGAGGACATTATTAAGGCTATCTTTTAGAATCTTGCGTAACAATACCATTGGTTCATAAAATACAAATTGTAAATTTATATTTCGATGCTTTGAATCAGGATCACGACTACAAATATTGGTTCCACATAAGAAGTAACAAAGAAGACAAAAAAAAAATTACAATGAACGCTCACAACAATAAGTAATAAAAAAGACACACAAAAATTACAAAGACAGCATACAAAAATCACAGATATTTTGCTTACAACTTACTAAATATAAAAAAGCTAGGGATTCGGTCTTTCAGGGCCTTGTTGTGCATTCTGAACTTCTTCAAGGCGACGTGCTTGTTGTCTTGCTCTTGCTTGAGGCCAATCCATTTCATTTTGAATTCAAGTGGTACGATCTCTATATATAATACGTCGCTCTCGACGTGCAGGGTTGTGGACTAGCTCAAAGTTAGGATCGTCCCAATAATCCTCCGACCACAATGGTTCAAATCTCCCTTTATAAGTTGTAATGTAATGTTCCACCTCATAATATTCCTTCACAAGTAATGCACAGTTAACCCCAAATGTTCGACATACTTGCATTGCATGTGAGCAAGGAATTCCATATTCAGCTCATTTCCCACATGAGCACTCTCGTGTCCGAAGTTTCACAACGTGAGTATGATTCCCATGTGATGTGTCCATTCTAGTAACAACCGAAGCTGATTGTTGAGCATAATCAACCTTTTGCACGAAGTCATAATAGAATGGTGCTGCCATTTTGTGTATATGTTAAAAGCATAATTAGCCCATAATTGATCATTTTGCCTCATCCTACGGGCATTAGTAATCCGACGAAGAAAATATTTCACGCAACGATCAAATGTTGTTTGAACAATAGTTGTAATTGGTAGTCGGCGAGCACCTTTTAACACCCCGTTTATACATTCGGACATATTTGTGGTCAAAATGCCAAAACGCCATCCTCCATCATGAGATAATGTCCATTGGCTCTTGTCTATCCGCTCCAAGTAGGAGTAAGCACGTTCATTAATACTCTTTATATCCTCCATTTTTTTTTCAAATTTTTGGATTTGAATTGCAACACCAGCTTTCCAACGCATGTCCTTCAATTGAACATTCTTAAAATATTTATTGAAATTTGAACACACATGCCTCAAACAAAATCGATATACTCCACAAGGGGGCGTGAAATCAAGTATGCTATCTACAGCAGCCAAAATACCACAATGACGATCAGAAAGTAAACAATAGCCATCGGCCCCTCTGATAATGTGTTTCACCAACATCTAAAGGAACCATCTCCAAGACATCAAAGTTTCCTCATCTACTATGGCAAAAGTTATAGGCATAACATTCTAATTTGCATCCATGGCTACGGCAACAAGCATTTTATGTTTATACTTTATGTATAGATGAGTTACATCTACACAGATAAGTTTGCGGCAATGTTGGAACCCTTCTATATATGGTCGAAATGCCCAAAAGACATATTTCAACATCTTTTGTCCCGGTATACCTGTTTCAATATGACTCCATTCAACAATTGTTCCTGAATTCCACTTTTGGAGAGCTCCAAAATATTTGGGTAATTTTCTTACCGAGGTCTCCCAAGTCCCATAAAGTTTTTCCCTCACACATTTCATGCTATTCCATGCCTTAGTATAAGAGATTTCATAACCGTACTTATTTTTTACCATCATTTGCACACTTGTAACCCCATAACCTGGATTAACTCGAATAATGTCCAATAGGTCCAAAGCAATCATATTTTTGCTTAAATTCCAATGATCCATTGAAACTTCATCCATAAAGCATGTGTGAGGGCCTCTATACTTGGTAATTCTCCACAATCCCTTTTTCTCTTTAAATATTCCCCTCACTCTCCACGGACAAGAAGGTTGTTCTTTGTTATTATGTTTGCACACCACTTTCCATAACTTTGGTGTGCTTTCAAGAACCCGATATTCTCATCTCGCCACTCGCACGGAATAATCTTTCACAGAAGTGATAAGATGCTCCTTACTCTTGAATACCATTCCCACGTGGAGTGCTCCTTTACTTGAGTCGTAAAACTCAATCCAACCACGGGTTGGAATATCCACAGAATCTACCTGTATAAATATATCATTATCATCTATTACAAAAAAGAATGGATAAACGGGATACATACTTGGTTGCATAGTTGTGGATATCATTCTTCTCGTCTCATGTGGTAGTTGTTGGGAAGATGTTCCCTCGCCGTGTGAAGGCAATAGCTCTTCCATTGTATCAATATCTACCTCATCATCATCACCAAATCATCACTATCATTTTCAGCTGGTTCTGAATCCCTCAACTCTTTATCACGAAAACTATCTACTTGTGGCTCTGGTTCGCCATCATGAACGAAATGTGTTGGGTTATCTTGCTCTCCTTCAAAAACTTGAGGAGAGGTAGAAGGACCTTCACCAAAATCATGAATCCCAACATTTGCAAACCCTTGCATAACCATAGGAACATTTATTTCTGATTGAGTTGGGTATTGTTGATCCCATCCAAAATCTTGGTAAGAGGTAGATTGACCGTCGGGTTGCATCAAAAGCCCCATGTAAGACCCCACTCCAAAAGTATTATCAACACCAGTCTGACATATTGCTTCTATCTCAACATATAATTCCACACTATCAAGTTGGCACTGTGGACCAAACAAAATAGATAAACCATTATCATTTTGTATTTCCACAAGTGTAGATATCCGTACTGTTTATCCAAATAGAATTTTGCTTGAATTTTTAGTTCATAGCTGTTGCTATCAATAGCTGTCGCTCCATAGATTTCGTAGCACAAATCAGAATATGTTATTTCACGAGATACTCTAATAATACTACATGCAGGACGATCATAATCCACTGAGCGAGAATCTCTAGTAATTTTTCCGCCAAAGTATATTAGAACAGCAATGGTACTCGAAGTCGACATCCCTTCCACAAATAAACACATAATTTATATTAATTAATCAGTCTAATTAATAACTATCATAAAATTTAATAAAATATTAAGATTTACATTGTTCAATATTTCTACAGTACAAAAATTAATTAACACTACATATAATAATGAACAAAAATATTATTAGAAAAGATTAAAAAAAAAAAAATCAACCCATGTTATACACTAACCTGAATATTTGTAGAAAAGAATATTGAATCGAAATGTTCAATTCCTTCCAAATTTGCATTCTACAAAAAATGCAAATACAATAAATAAATAAATAATACATTCATCAAACTATAAAATTTTAATTAATACTTAAAATTTAATTTTTTACCTTAATAAATTTTCTCCAGTTGACACGAAAAAACAATAACTATAAGTGGATTGTTTTCTTCTCTCTTTTTTCTTCCTATTTTCTTTCTTTCCTCCATTTTCTCCATTTCTCTCTACTTCTACTTATAAGAAGTGTTGGTCAATATTGCAGCCTTCACGTGAATAAATTACAGCCTTGACAAGTGAAGGTTTTTATTACTACCAAACTAACATTTCTTCTGAAAGAATTTTTTAAATAATTTTTTATTTAAAAAATAATAAAGTATTTAATATTTTTAACTAATTAATATATTAAATGTTTTTAACTATTTAAAAATATTTTCTTATTTTGAATTAATTTTGTAGTGCCTCGATCAGGAGACACATGCTCCTGTCCGACGTGCTACTCAAATCAATACCACAAGTTCTGTGAATTACAAAAAATAGATCTTTTAAAAACCAAATAATTAATTCCCACAAGAAACATCTATTAACAGTTTGACTTGTTACCAAAGTATCATAAATCACACCTAATATTTCCAAAACCTACATGTATATTCACATCAGTAACTCAACAGGCTACAATCAATATACTGATAAATTCATTGGTTGATTTGCATTGGGTTAAATATTCTTTTCTTCAGCTTACCTATCTATATCAATCCAATTTAATAATTTTCAATGAAAGCTGTATCAACTTGAGACTAATAACAAGATCTTGATTAAACATTTATGTCATTCAACATTAATTTATGCATCTAATTTCGTCATAATATAAATCAATCGTATCAAATCAGGGCTAATAATATGATAAAATTGAAATTTTAATTTATCAGGACTAATAATCTGATAAAATTGAAATTTACCAAATTAAATTGAGTTCGAGTCCAAATCACGTTCCGAATTTAGTCCAATCGCGTCCAAAATTAAATTTGGAGCAAGTTGTTCACCGACCGTCAGCCGCCGCCGCTAGCTGTGTGGAAACCGCCTGGACCAAAAGGTGCGCCTCGCCGAGCCCGTTAAAACCCCTCAACCAATTTCGTTGTCCGCCGCCTCCTAGCTGGCGAATTGGACGAGAACCGCTACTAAAACCCTAGCACCGCCGCCTTCTTTCCGCCTCAATTACTACTTCGTCGGCCGGCAAAACCGGCAATTGAGCATACCAACACATTCCTCTCATCGAGCTCGTCAAAACCCACCTAACCTTTCACCGTTTCCGCTACCGGAAGTGAGCAACCTACCACCTCTGCCACCTTGGTCCGTCGCTTTAAATTTTTCCAGCAAAATCACTGTCAATTTGGTTCACATTTGGTATGGTTGTAATCATTGAGCTGAGAGAAATCCAACCATGGTTTTAGTTTTTAATTTGGAGCTGAAACGAAGAAGAATCAAAGGTGGAAAGAGGGATATAAGTTTTGAAAAATAAAAATTTTTTGGTCTTCTCTTTCTCTATTCTTCCCTTAAAAAAAAAAAAAAGGTACTGTTGAAAGTTGAGTGCAACTTTCAACAGTACCTATTTTTCCACCGTTGAAAAATTGGTGGCTGAGGAAAAAAAATTAGTTACCATTGAAAGTTGCACTCAACTTTCAACAGTAACAAATAGAAATTACACTCACCGAGTGCAACTTACTACAAATTTGTAATACTCCCCAATTTATGGTATTTTTGTAAAAAAAAAAAATCCACAATTTTTTTTTTTTTAAAACCCTAAATCTACCCCTATGAATGACCGAATGTGTAAGCCATGTCAAATGTTTGACTTATGAAGAAAATAATAACAGAACAATATAGACGACCCTATTTCTTTTTCGGCGTGATGTAAGGATGGGCATATCAATAAGCAATAGCTGTTTTCTTCTGTTGCCAATTTTCCCACCACTTTTGCTGCTTTCCCCACGTTCTCGGTCACAAAAAGAAGGGGGTCTCAACTCTCAATTTGCATCAGGTATCAGTACTATAGCTCAATCAATCCATTGAATCCCAAAACCCTTTTTTATCTGCCAAAGTTCATCAAGAATTGAAATACTTTTTCCTTGGATATTGGAATTGGCTTTCCAATTATCCAGAAAAGACTAGCTCAAGAACTTCCTTGAATTCCAGTTTCAATGGAATCCAACTCCTCTCCCTCCAATCCAATTCCCATCTTTTCCACCCTTACTTCCCCGTTTGAGGGCCCTCCCAAGAAGTATGATTGCAGTTCTTCAACAAGGAAGCCCCTTAGTTTGTGGCCTGGGATGTATCATTCACCAGTGACAAATGCCCTTTGGGAAACAAGGTCCAAAATCTTTGAAAGACTTCTCGATCCCCCACTTGATGCACCTCCACAGAGTCAACTGCTTACAAAAACCCCTTCACAGAGCAGAATGACTATTCTGTACAACTTCTCTAGTGATTACATTCTGAGAGAGCAGTATAGGGATCCTTGGAATGAGGTCAGAATTGGGAAGTTGCTTGAAGATCTTGATGCTCTGGCTGGCACCATTTCAGTCAAGGTACAATATTTTCAAGATTATATTTGGTTACCGTAGTTTGTTTGAAATTCTTGGAAATGATATATTATCTCTCTATTCATTTCTCTCTGCCAGTCTTCTATATTTGTATATGCGGCGTGTGTTATCTTCTAAGTTAACGCGTTCCTTTTACCTGTGCTTTTTTCAATAGAAGTTCCAAGTTATGGAAATTGCCCTGTTGCTAGGGGATTAGTATATTTTTATCTCAATATGATACGGAATATTTGGACAAACTAATCATGATGTTGGTGCTTGGTGTGATCAAATTGTAGAAATGCTCCAATTTGCAGTTAACCGACAATCTTTTGGTTACATGTGGTTGAAACATATGTAATGTTTTGTTCTTATGAAACATGTAATGGCTACATGCAATAATAGTTCTCAGTTGTGCAATTATTGTTGCACCTTTATGGTGATATGAGTTGCCAACTTGCAATGGATTTAAGGAGCTTTTAGGATCCTTGCAATTATTAGAATGTTGTTGTATTGTTTTGATGATGTCTCTTTCTTCCTTGTTTATCAGCACTGTTCAGATGATGATAGCACAACTAGACCGCTCTATCTGGTAACTGCTTCTGTTGACAAAATGGTGCTGAAGAAGCCCATCAGTGTTGATATTGATCTGCATATATCTGGTGCTGTTACTTGGGTTGGCCGATCTTCTATTGAGATTCAGCTTGACGTCATTCAGCCTGCAACTGGTAGTCTCTCTAGACTAATATCAGAATTGGCTTGACGTCACTTTAAGAATTTAACTGATGCTCTTGTTTAACCTCACTTAGAATCCTCCACTAAACCTTCCAAATGTATGTTGTAGGTATAATTTGGAGATTAAGTAGGATGGGTTTTGGTACAGGGTAAAAGCTTGTCTTCCACTTTCAATGAAGCATTTTACTTTGGATAGAATCAATTTAGTACATTAATGCCTCACTATCTTTCCTTTCTCCACTGTCCTAATTAAGTCATCCCACTTGAACAATTCAGACTTCCAGGTGCCACACTTTCTTTGTCAGGACTTTTGAAGATCATGTTCCCCATTAGGGATGGGAATTCAACCTTTATGTTTCCCATATCCTTCTATGTTAGGTTAAGGACTTTTGATATTCTTGCAGCAGCTCCTCTAGTCTGCAAATCTTT
Organism: Jacaranda mimosifolia; assembly: GCA_018894105.1. Taxonomy (NCBI): domain Eukaryota; kingdom Viridiplantae; phylum Streptophyta; class Magnoliopsida; order Lamiales; family Bignoniaceae; genus Jacaranda; species Jacaranda mimosifolia. Next base: position 22,589,309 of record CM032128.1, on the reverse strand, counting down.
AGTTTTGATTATCAAGATAGTTATTAGTAATTAGCATGTGATAAATCAAAAAGACTCTTTGATTCTTAATTAGCATATGTAACTAAAAGAAGCTTTCATTCCACAGAGACAGCCGAAGCTACTGATTCGGTTGCTCTGACTGCCAACTTCATTTTTGTGGCTCGTGACTACAAGACAGGCAAAGCTGCTCCAGTGAATCGGCTGACTCCAGAAACAGAACGAGAGAAGTTGCTCAATGAAGCAGCAGAAGCAAGAAGTCAACTGAGAAAAAGAAAGATTAGAGTTGACAAAAAGAATATTGAGAATGGAGAGATGAATAGATTTGAAGCATTACTGGCTGAGGGACGGATCTTCTGCGATATGCCAGCTTTGGCCAACAGAGACAGCATTCTTCTCAGAGACACTCGCCTTGAGAACTCCTTAATTTGTCAGCCACAGCAAAGGAACATTCACGGTCGAATCTTTGGAGGATTTCTAATGCACAGAGCATTTGAATTAGCTTTTTCAACAGCTTATGCTTTTGCAGGCATGATGCCAGCCTTTCTGGAAGTTGATCGTGTTGATTTTCTGAGACCAGTAAGTATTAAGTAGTATACTCCATTTTCTTTTTCTCTATTTCATACTTAATAAATGAACTTCAATTTATAGGCCTTTCAGAAGGCAAGAACAAGAGTTATACTGCTTGCATCTTGTGATGTCATTAACACAAACTAATGTAGCATAGCATAACCTGCTACATTTTCTGGTCTGACTAGATTATATGACGATAATAGACCTTCAGGTGATATGCCCTTTCTCGTGACGATGAGAACTTATCAGCTGAAACACAAAGTAGCTTATGTATCTACTTTATTATTAGCTACTTCTTATTTGTTCGCCTATCAATTCATTCCAGTTCCCTATGGTGCATTTTCTCACACTACCTTAGTATGACATGCAATGCTGTGTGATTGTCATACTGCAAAGCAGATTGGCTTAGCTGTCTGTAAAATATATTTGTAATTTTTCCTAGTATTGTTTCAAAACAAACATTGTCATTAATTATACAGCTAATTTTTTGTTTTGGTAATGCAGGTGGATGTTGGAGATTTCTTGCGTTTCAAGTCATGTGTACTGTATACAGAATGTGAGAATTCAGATCACCCTCTAATTCATCTAGAAGTTGTTGCGCATGTTACAAGACCTGAATTCCGGTCTAGTGAGGTATATGCTTTCTTTAGCTTCAGCCTGTGGTAAATAAATCTTAGTTAAATATCATTGAGCTTATTTACTAGTTATTGGTGTGTTTTATATGAGACGTGTCAGAAACGCACTGAAACATTCACATGCACTTGACCACTTCCACATATGACCATAAGAGAGTGCCTTTGCTTTTAAACTTTTATTAAATCTATCATATGCATTAGCAGCTTTAGGGTAAAACTTGATTGTATACATTCAAACTCGAAATCTGTCCCTCCTCTTCCACAATGAGCCCAACTTTTGGCTGCCTTGGTTCTATGATTAGTCTCTAGATATCTGGTTTCATATACCTTCTCTTTCCATAGATTGTCATCCATCTTGTACACTTTAGGCACCGTTAGCAAATTCAGTGATTGAGGTGGCATTGCATCCCTATGTTTCGTACACGTACCTGTAAGATCTTGGATAATATTAAAACAATTTCAGTATATCTAACAAGGATTCACATTTGATACCCCTTGTGATCCAAAATGTAGGTGCCCTTTTGTTTTATGAAATGCAATTGAATAAAAAACTGCCATGATTCTCTGATCGATTAACTCGAATTACTCAGAAAGGATTAGCTAGATAAAGCTAATAATATTGATGAGAGAGAGTGGAGACTTGAAAATTTCTGTTTGCTGTTTCTTTTTTATTCTAGAAAGTTTTTGAGTATTTGATAATCATTCCACATGAAACTTAAATGCTTGCTAGCTGAACTGGAGAAATAAATGCGAAGCAAAGTGGAAAACAAGTGTTTTATTTGTGTTGCAGGTGTCAAATACATTCTACTTCACCTTCACAGTTCGACCTGAGGCAAAGGCGAAGAACAATGGACATAGGATGAGAAAGGTGGTTCCAGCAACAGAGGAGGAAGCACGCAGAATCATTGAGCGCATGGATGCTGACTCTCTGCAATCACCTGAGCATGTGAATAAATGAATTTACCATTTCGTGGTGCATTTGGGCTAAAAGATTGGAGAATATGACATTTAGATATTACAGTGTTGTTATTTGTGTTAGTTCTTGAAGGAAGTTTCACTTCTTGACTAGTCGTTTTAACCATCTGTATCTTATCTAAACCCTTGATCACTTGACTCCATTGGTTAATAAGGGGGGAAATTTTACACCTTCCAATAGAATCAAATAAATGATAATGTAATGCTGCACAGCACCTCTGTGTGTGAAAAATTAGAGTTTCTTTGCTGATTTCATAGTAAGACTGCCTTAAATATTTTGTGCTTGTCTCTGTTTTGCAATGTAAGAAGAATAATGAAAATTTGTAAACCTAATTGAACCAATTGCACTGTTGAAGGGTAATTATGATGGAAAAAATTGTACTTTTGCATTGTTAAGCAGTAATTATGCTGGAAATTGGGGAGCGTGCAATTCTTAAGTAGTGTTGGGACACAAGTGTCTGTGTGTGTTTAGGATGTTCTTTATTGCAAAACTTTGATTTAGGTTTGCTTCTCATCATGTTGATGAAGATATTGATTAATTTGACTAACAACAGAATGGTGGAAACTTGTAAGATTTTTTTTTTTTTGAAACAGAATATTATATAGCAAAAAGGATAGCCCATAATCACTTTATTAATTAATTAAATTCAAAAAGAAGTTTTTTTTTCTTTTTTTTTTTTTTTTTTTGTTGTTGGAGAATAATTCAAAGATAATGTTATTATATTGAATTGGATTCTAAGAGAATTAAAGGAGCGCATAGACAGAAATGCAGGTTGGAAGCTACTAAATTTAAGCAAATTAAATAGGAGATTTTATCTATGTTTAAGGAGGCATAATGAACACAAAACAAGAGTAATTCAATTTATTATACATATTTATTTATTTTCTAGAAATGCATATTTATATATACACATATGTATGTATATGTGTGTATATCGCTGATTTTTCATCTTTATTTTGTAATTTTAACAAAGCAAGTAACAATGTGATCTCCATTCGTTGCAATATTTCTAAATTTCAAAATATATTACTACACTGGAAATTCATGCTAATCTATATTATTAATAAAAAACCAGTCTCCTTTAATATATTTTTGAGTGATATGCTTAAAACAATCTCTTATTTATCTTTTAATCTCATAACTACAATTATGTAATATCTATTATTTACAACCTATCCACTTTATACTTCACTATTATCATTTTATCGTTATTTTTTGTTTTTATTTATATAAGAATTTATTTAAATATACTGAAATCATTAAAAAAAAAAACTTAATATTATTTTTTATTTATTTCACACTAAAAATTCTAGCACACGTAATAATTATTTAAGGAACAACGAGCATGAAGTTCTTGAATTAAATCAAATCATAGAAGGGAAGTATTGTAACTGAAAATATATTTGCATATATACAGGCACACATGCTGTTTAAATAATAATATTTTAAATAAATATAGCATGAAGTTATGAAAATTTGTGCCAATTGCTACATTGGTCTAATTGAAGAAGAGGGCAAAAAATAAATTAAAAAGGCAACCAATCCGAGTAATTAGTAAATTCATATGATTGTAGATTAATTTATTTATAATAGCAATCCACATTAAATGTTGTGAATTAAAATATTATCAGTTTATCATGTGTAATTTCCTAGACAATCGTCATATTAGAAGTCACGTTTCTTCTAAACCTTTAAACAACCAAAACTTTAGAAGAATTGAAGTGGCAAAAAGAAGAAGAGGCCGGCGTATAAAAGAAGTAAAACAAGAGAGTACAAGAGTTGTATTTTGAAAAAAAATTAGTAATCTGATGTATAATTGGCAGGCCAATGGATTATTTGGAGCAGCGTATCAAATCTATTAAAGATCAAAAACATCTTATTTAATAGCAATAATGATTTTCAAGGTTCGTATCTATAAATATCCCATCTCTCATTCATTCAAGAGGATCCTGATTGAAAAGAAATGACTTTCGATATTTTCTTTTTCTTATTTTAAGGCTCGAAGCACCCAACTTGATTTTACTAAAGTTGAGTTCACATCTTCACAATGATCAAATCCATTACCTTGAGAAATGTATTGCATTAACACAAATCCATATTAATTGTATTATGTCTTGATTGAGGGATAATATTATTTTATTTTATATCTCATTATAGTTGTGATCTTAATTGAGGAACCACATCACTCTACGTAAAGCAAAACTTCAACAACATAACTTTTTTTTTAAAAAAATACTTTGATGAAGGGAATTCATGAAAAAGTTTCCAAACGCTAAATACTTCTTCTCACATTATACACACACACACACACACACTAGTAATTGCACAGTTCTGAATTGCTCAGTGGATGTATTATGTTCAGTTGTTCAGTATAGAATTTTCTGATAATCTGAAAATTGTTAGGCTAATGAGAATTCCCAATGAATTAAGATTTCATTTAATTTTTGTGTCTACCATGCACTACAATGATAGCGGTATCTACAGTTACATAAGAAATTGCACGTGTGTAATTTTTTGGCAAGAGATAAACATTTGATAATTTCTTGATTTCTATTATCGTGGTAAAGAAGCTTTTTACAATAAATTGTTTTGCCTCTGTAAAATAATTAAAAACTGAAGCAACTTCAAACTAATACGCCGTTGTGCTCTATATAATAGTGTGTGTATATATATAGTACAATTTTGTTGATCATAATCGTGAAATTTTGGTCAAATTCTAAAAACTTAGAATGTTGAATTTTTTAATTAAATTAAAAATTTTCATTTGTTGTTAATTTTTTTAATACAACTAACTTATCTGTTATAATTAAAACCTTACGTTGTACTTATCTAAAATTTCAATATTAATTTTTATTGAATGATTTCAAATATTCATAGTAATGTACTTTTGTTTTATCATAAAAATTCAAAGTATTCATAATTATAAAATCTGATATCTTATCTCATCCATAACTTAAAATTCAAATATGTGTTTGCTTATTAAATTTGTATTTTATTATTTTCTATTGGTACATATATTTTAATTAACTAAATGTTAACTAATATTTATAATATCTTGAACAAAACGTATTGCATTTATCTATCAATAGATAAATAGTTTTCAAACAAAATAATTAATAATGCGGAAGTTATTCTCAATTACTTGAAGAAATCTTTTACCCGAAATATGTGGTTGATATAGTTTTAAAAGTTCTATCAACACCACTTAAGCAGCCAATGATATTAGTCTTTATATTTTTTTAGTACATTTATTTACGAACCTCAATATTATATCATGTACATGTATTTATATTTTTATTAATAAACATAAATAAAAAAAATAAAAATAAAAGTATTTTTGTGTATGAAAATGTTAATATTTGAATGTAAAGAGTGTTATTAAGAAAACTTGATTGAAACTAAGTATTGTATCAAAATATTTTATATTTTATGCTTATAAAAGAAATTAATGGGATCTTATTATATTATTATATATTGAGTTGAGTACTGAAAATTTATTTATTAGTTCATGATTATTTATATAATATATGTTATTTGATAATTTTAAAAATGATAAAATTATTTTTAAACAAATACAAATAGTTTAATTTTGCTTACCAAAATTATATTAAATATTAAGAAATACATTAATTTCAACTAAAATTATACGTCACAAAGCACACACATAATAAATTGGTGAGTTTTTTATTGATACACACACGCTTACTAAGGTTTCACTAGTGAGGTACGCTAAATATAATACAAATGTAAAAGGAATTAAATTCTACCCAAACTTATTACAATGCTAGCGTGTATGAGTAAAACTGGCACCAGCCACATAGCCATTAGAAAGCAAAGCCAATCCATTACCACAGCCACAGGTCCACAACCACAAATTCAGAGAGGAAAACTTGCATGAACATATGTTAATTGGTACTGCTGAGAACACTTTCTTGATTAACTCCAGACATATAGGCTTTATTGAAGATTTTGTTCAATAAAAAAGACAGAATCGTAATATATATATATATATATAGTTTTGAAGCATGCAATTGCATTTTTTAAATCCTAATAATAGAATGACTTTATTCACTACTGAACGAAACATGTCATATAATTAATGCCTTAATGGGGTTAAAGTGTGTGCAATGCTTTTTCTCATGAAACTCTTAGCAGTATCAGTTCCATGCATACATTTGCTCATCAGCTGTAAAAAGAAAATATATAATATAAGCGATTGGATCTCTAAAGCAGTTTACCCTAATAAGGAGAACAACTGTATGTGCTGCTATACTCCTATTCTGCCCAAGACTGTCAACCTTCTCATGAGTTTTTGCCTTTAGATTTACAACAAAAAGGTTCGCACCAAGTAACTGGCACAAATTTTCCCTTATGAGGGCTCAACTTTCATCTTTGGAGGATCAAAGTGCAATCCAAATTTCCAAATTCATAGCCCACCTCATGCATTAGCCAAACCTAAAATGTACCGCATCAGTGAAATAGATTAGAATGCATAAAAAGTACTGCACCACTCGGAATCATAAAGCATACATAAACACCAAAACATCCTAAAAAGTTGTGATTTTCTATGAAATGTGTGGATGTATATGCTCAGACATGATGTACTGTAGTGAAAACAAAACTTAAGGAATTAACAATAACTTAATCCTCTTAGTAGCTGCCATTGCACACTCAAAATATATGCATCTAAATAAAAAGAGTAATCTCGATGTGTGCACTGCTGATACATACATTACCTATGTAAAAGTATTTATTAACAGCAATAGAAATAATAAAATCGTATAGGTAAGAGAGAACATACCATATTTGCAGCAAGTAGTTGGAAGACAGAAAAACTTGTAGAAAAATGAAAATATTATATAACCTTCATTAATGATTATTGGACTATATAACATAGCAGAAATGGGGCAGTAGAGGGTTATAAATGATAGCTACTCTCTATATATAGTTGTCAAGGTCAAAATATAAAGATGAAGACATTTTAGATATAACACTCGAAAACACACCAAAAAATGTGGATGCTTTATTAATAGTATAAACAAGGACCACAAATCGCAACAGCAAAATGTGGCTAATTCTTTAATCACATACTCTAACAATCCTTTAAGGGCCCGTTTACTTTCACATATGGGATGTGGGGTGATAGAATGAAATGAGGGGTGAAGAGTGGGATTATGATAATTTAATATCTGATTAAGTACATTTACTTTGTGGGATAAAACGCAGGAAGACGATGGATAATTTTATTATTTGTTTACTTAAATGGATGATAAAATATGGATAAATACTGTATTGGCGTTTAGAGCCTTTCCTTATAAATTTATATAAGATATGTCAACTTTTGGATTTTTACTTTTTTTGTGGGCCAAAGATTAGTTTTCTCCTACCCGCAAGTTGAAGCCATGAAATAATTAAATATGCTGCAAGATGACTATGCAAATAGATGTTCAGTGCTGCAACCATAATCTCGTGGATAGGTGAGGCGACAAACACACAGTGTGAATTAAATCCTCTGTCTGAATAATGTCTCAACGAGACAATTTTACCAGTTGTGACTACGAAAGGTTGTGGACTCAACCACTACTTTACATTTGGATATATTGTATATTATGCATGTACTACAAGCGAGAAGTTGCACACATGGGATCTAAGGATCAGCAACCTAAGAGGCAACGATCCACAATTCGAATGTTTATCATTCATCACATCCCTGGCAGTATAACATACCACTAAGCTATGGGAAAAGCCCCCAACATATCTGTGGAACAGCAGCAACATCTTTTTATTGTATAAAGACTATTACAGCTAATTCTCAACTATAGGATGCCTAATGGGAGCCAGAAACTCAACATTCAATGGTCATCACAGCAACAAGACAGTCATACTCTAACAAAGCAGCAAAGGTGACCCACAAGCATAATTATGAACCACAACACATCTCGATCATCAATAACTCATTAGTATGCAACTTAAAACCTAACAACAAGAAGCTACGAAGCTCCGAAACAATAGTTAATCATCCTCAGTTCATAACATTCATGTGCTAATAACATATATGTGGAAATAACCCATGAATGGGAATAATAAGTGAAAACCATCTAGATATATATAATAACCATCGTCTTCGCAGTACCATGACATTCATCAGTACAACTTGCAAAACCATGCACAAGAAATTAGCCAATAGTTCATTAAACTTGATCCAACATAAAAGGTTGTAGGCCATATAGGGATACCAAATGTAGACACTTTGACAGATATGTCCACATATAAGCATAAGTTCAAAATAAGTAATAGGTAGGAGTCATTCTAATCGTACACCTGTAGCCAAACAAAATCCACTTTCAAAGTACAAATATATACTCTACTCAAATTTTTTTAAGTCATAAATACCACAACAGACCATATCTTACTACTATTCTTCATCATCAAGTTCATGATTGTCTCCATCGGTGCTCGGATTGTCGTTCAGAGGCGTGGGCAAAGTTGGGAACCTAGTCATGTCAACCCCTATCTTCTATGCACACATATGAAGCATCTACTCTAATGTCTGAATGCACGTATTCTGGTATGCATACTACTGTGCTGCTTGAACTTCCAGCCGCATCATATGATCCTTAATCTTAAGTTTGGTAGATTCCACATGCAGTATTGCAGTGGTCGTGGAGGGCCAATTTCGGTTGGTACTTAAGTCATCATCTGTCCCTTTCATGATACGAGTAATGATAGAATCATCAAGAGCAGTCCTTGGATGCAACAACTCCTTGTTTGCTTCCCATTTCACCCCAACCTTTCCAAATAAACCAGTAATCAGCAAAGGAAACCAAAGACCATCATAAGGAGATCGAGCAATTTGAAGTATGCACGAGTGAGTTAATTCACCAATATTGATTGATTTTCCAATCACAATTGCAAATAAGAGTATGACTCTGTCCTTATAAACATCACTAGTGCACATGCTGGGTATCATCCTCGCAGTGATAAAATGGAGCCATACTCTAACAAAGTCATCCAAGCTACTGGACTTCAACGACAACACATTCCTCTTCGAGGTTTTCCACGTAGCTCCTTCAACGCATTCATTTTTTGAGATATAATTAATCCCAATAACAAGTTCTACAAGTCATCTACATAGTACCAGATTTACGTTCCATCTCAATCTTATAGCAAAAATCCACCTTGAGGAATTCAAAGGCATTTCCACATACAAGGAAAAATATCTCGTATCTCTAGAAATTTCTAACAAAATTCATAGATCAAAAACCATCCCCACAACACAACGCATAGTTTCAAAATTAAAACTGAAATCAATTTTTAAAACCTACCCCTCCAAGGTTGGAAAACTCTGACCTTTATCTTCAACTAGGCATCTCTTTTACTTTGTTTTTTAAAAAATATAAATACCGCATTATATATCTGTAAAATAAATTTGGTAAACACAATCTAAATGAAAAGAGACATCCTGAACACACAGCCGATGTAAAGATATGTTTGTAGGTTTAAAAGAAATATGAAACTAAAAAAAGAAAAAAAAATTCCTAACACCTTCAAAGCTTCAACACAAACAAATCAAAAAAATTATGGAAATTGAGCTCTTACCATTTGCATTTCCTTCAAACTTGACTAAAGCATTAGCAAAATACAAGGTAATTGATGATGTCTCATCTCATGTATTGATTGTGGATGAAGCGAACCATTTCTGGAATAATCTTCCAACGAGCCAGGGCTTTTTTTTGAACAAACCCACAATAGTTAGAGATAGTTAGGTGGATGGGAATTAAGGGTGGATTGAATGGACATTGGCCAGTTAAACAGTAAGCCCAATTTGGTTAATTTGCAGCTAATCCTCATGGCCCAACTTGCAGGATTAAAATGTCATACCCCTCAGGCCGAATCCCACATCCCTTATTTTGTCCAAACATACGGCGGGCCTCACTTCAAATACAAGGCCCAACACTCCCCAAGTAAACTTGTGGGATGTGGCCCAACATCCCACGTCATTCCTCAAAGTAAACAGGCCCTAAAAGAAAACATAAAATGGAGTTTCCACAATCATATATAAATAAATAAATCTAAGTCTACACAATAATATAAGTGAAACCTGCAATATCATACAGTACATGCTGGAAAAAAAATAAGAATATGAAGGTAAATCGACTAAAGGTATTCCCATTATGATATATAACATAAAAGAAATTAGAGGACACTTAATTGCCTTCTTCACAAAAACAGATGAAGTTGCAGTTTTCTATTTAGGATCTGTGCCTGGAAAAATCTGCCCAAAATCCAGAAGCCCCAATGCACCCAATGTTAGATCAACCACACAATGTAGCAATACATCACCTACAACAAGAGAACAATACCTTCCTCAGCGACATAACTTTAACCAGCTGAATATATGTGTGTATTCAAGAAGATGGAATCATGGTTTAAATTTTGACATGCATTCCACAAATTAAATGCCATTTTAAAATTACAGTTTCTGGTACTTTATTTATTTTTATTACTTCTTTTTACTTTCCTCACCAAAAATAAATTACAAAGAAAAATACAAGGAAAGAAAACAAAAAGAAAGCATAAGAGAGAGAAGAAAGACTAATGTACTAAATAAATTTCACCTTCGGACAAGAAAAAGAAACAATTATAAACTAATCAACACTCGAAATACTGAGTTTCAATTTCCAACAATTTAAAGCAATGAATGATCATCTATATGTCAGAAATGGTGATTAAATTATTGTAAGAAGTAGGAAAAATACACAAATAACCATAATTCGACTATGTATGAATAAAATAAATATTTGTACATAGTAATCACCATCGGAATGAGCTTCACATCCTCGATCGTGGGGAATATTAATACCTCTGATGATGAAAAGATACCTTGGCTTGAGCCAGCGAAGATCAAAGCCGTGACCGACACGAAACAACAAAACCTTTGTGCGAGTGGCAAGACTCATCTGTGGCTCGGTAAGAATGCGAGTGTAGAAATTCATACCGTTGGCGCTTCTACTTTACCTTTCGCCTACATTTCTTGTCAATGTCACTTCTATCTCGTCCGAAGAGCTTACTCGTGAGCTTTAGTAGCACAACCTTTCCTGTCAGAATAAGACCAAGAAAAACTAAAAATAGAAGAGTAGAATGCACTTCACGGTGGCTGGGTGGTGCAAAGATGATGGATGAGTGAACATGTGGAAGAGAATGAAAAGGGAAGCAAAAGTCCAAAACAAAGGGGAAAAAAAGAAAAAATAAGTTGTGGGGTCCGCCGGTCAAAGAGGTGCCACTGTAGCAAAAATGAAAGAATAGAATACGCTTGACGGTGGCTGGGTGGCGCAAAGGTGATGGATGAGTGAACACGTGGAAGAGAATGAAAAGGAAAGCAAAAGACCAAAAACAAAGGAAAAAAGAAAATAATAAGTTGTGGGGTCTGCCGATCGAAGAGGTGCCACTGTGACAATGTCATAGCCTCTTATATAGTATACTAATATATATTAGGTGGGGAGCGGCGCGGTGTTGGTGACTTATAGTATCAACTAAGTTATTCTACTTATTATATTTTAAGGGCATGTTTATTTGTATATTTTAAACCATCTTATTATATTAGTAGCCAAAACTAATTAATCAACATGATTATTTTTGTTCTTCTGAATACTCATTCATGCTAGAACGAATTAAGTAAAAATGTTCAAGATCAATGTTAAGGCAATTATAGTTGTTAAAGCATGGATTGTATCATTACGAATTGCTGCTTCACATAACAAAATCAAGATTAATATTTTTTTATCTCTTAAGTGTCATAATAGCATACAAATATGTGGTGGCCCTAAATTATTGTTGATATGGGGTGGCCCAATAGGCTCGGCCTAGAGACCGCAGGCCCAAGGATGTAACGCCAGGCCCACCTCATACCTCAGGCCAGTTAACCCAAATCGACATTGTTTGCAGACAAGGTCGCTGGTCGACCACTCGACCGTGGAACTCGTCCACCTCTCACGCCACACCCTAACCCATCATAAAGTCGACCTTGCCACCGATCACGAAGGTCGATCAGTGCAGAATCAACTTTGCCGCATTAAATGCCCTGACAGGAAACATGTCTCCGTATTGATAGCGCATGCTGCCCCAGTACCCATGTTACCTCACTAGGCATGAGGCACGTCTACAGTGTACTAACCTGCCCATAAAACCTGGAAAGGCAGCCTCCTAGAATAGTACAAGAATGAGAGATGATCTAATGCCCTTCATGCAAGGACAAGGATCATTCCTACATGTCAAGGGCATCTCAGACAAATTCCACTGGGAGAAGGCTATAAATACCCCAACTCCAGCCTCTTGAAAAGTATGACATTCTATACCAAAAAGCCCTCGCTCCACTGCTCATTATATCTGGTCGACTCTACACTGACTTGAGCGTCGGAGTGCCTTAGCTGAGGGCACCTCGGCTAGCCTGACGTTTGCTCATGATTGCAAAACTCAGCCCAAGCATCTCCATATATTGACCACAGAGGTCGAACACCTACAAACTCCCCATTTGGTCCAGTTAACAATAGATTTCACCTTCATCATTTGGCGTTGTCTGTGGAAAACCTTGAGTCTGCTATCGAAAATGGTGAACATCAGGCGAGCCCCCTCGGGAAGAGAAGAAAACATGAGGTCTAGCTCCCCCCTCCTCGACCTCAGTAAGAAGTTAGCGCGCTAGGATCGAGCACCTAGCCAGAGCAAGTGGTCACCCTGACCATACCTCAACTAATGCAGCTCATCAACGAGCAGATATCCGCCTAGATTTCAGCTCAACTTTCAACAGCTCTGAATCCACACACAGTACAACCGAAGCTGATAGCCAGTGCAACACCACAACCTGCGGCCCCGAATGAGAGACCTCCTAAAGAAAACTAGGATCGACCAGAGTCCAGAAGGCCTCTCTCGAGGCGCGAAGTGAGCCCATGCTATTTTTCGAGGGAGGTGGCCCGACCCACGCCCCTCGAGGAGGTTGCAAATTACGTTGATCATGGCGTTCAACCCATTCGAGCACCGTAACGCGATAGGGTCGAGCGCTCGAGACCCCACTCGAACATAAACACATCCTAAGCTGATGGGGAAGAATGAGAGGAAGTATCCCACCAAGTCTAACAGTTGAATCGGCGATTGGAGGAGATCTCAAGGAAAAACACAGAGAAAAACTACAATCAAGAGGGACCGCCGAGGTTCCGAAGGGATAGAGATTCACCATCCGTCTAGGATATTATAGACGAGTGCATTGTCGTCGATGCCAAGATTTTGATTGGCCTACCCCGATATGATGCCTCATCGGACCCAAACGAGCACATGATGTAGCTGCACAGGCACAACGACTACATCCATGCCAAGATTTTAGTAACTAACTTTCAAGAGATAGCGCTGGACTGGTTCGTTAAGCTAGAACCGGCGTCGATATACTCGTACGACTAACTGTGCGACAAGTTTTTACACCAGTTCACAAGCAAGAGGAAGGCAAAACTCCTACACACCTATTTACACATGGTGAAACATAATGAGCGGGAATCCCTCTGAGACTTTTTTACTCGATTTAACATGAAAGTATTGAAGATCGACTGCCCATGGATCGAGTTCCTGATCGACGTATTATTTTTAGGGCCTCAGGCACAAGAAATGTGCCAATACATTGGTGCGCGAGCAGCCAAGGTCGATGGAGGAGCTTCTCGACCTCACAGAAAGATACATGACTCAAGAGGAGATAAATAAATTAAAATATGGCAATCTCGATGTCAAGAAGAAGAGAGTAAGGAGAGAGACGACTGCCAGCTCAGGGAGGGACGTTGATCCCCCATCAAACGCTTCCATAACTATACTCCACTTAATCTCCCAAGGAAGGAGGTGTTGTTTGCTATCCAGCATGACAATCTCCTTAAAAGGCCCAGAAAACTAATCGAGACAGAAGCCCTGAAAAAATCGAAGAAGTACTGCCACTTCCATAAGCAAAAAGGGCATGACACGAAGGATTACTTCAATTTGCATGACGAAATAGAAAGATTGATCAGGCAGGGTCATTTGAAAAAATATGTCGACAAGCATGCCAGGCAAGAAGAGGGCAAAACCGAATGAACTCCCTGTAAAGAAAGGTTGGCTAGCCCGAAGCGAGAAGATAAAGGAAAGAGACCTGCCTAAGAGCCCTACCCACCCATTCAAGGAGTCATCGACATGATTGCGGAGACCCCACGGGGGGGACTCAAGATCCGTTAGAAAGCAAACCCAAAGGCAACTAGAATCGACCAAGTCAGCTAAGGTCGAAACGGTTTTCCAGCTTTCGACCAATGCAGAACCAATCTCCTTCACCGAGCCTGACCTCGATCATCTAGAGAACAAAGAAGTCGATAGAAAGATTGATTGCCCCATGGTGGTAACACTCGAAATAGCCAACTTCAAAGTGAGAAAGATTTTGGTTGACAACGGCAATTCTGCGAACATCATATTTTTGTCCACATTGAATAGGATGAATTTAGGACAATTAAAGTTTGAGCAAGTTCGAACTTTGATGGTCGGATTTGGGGGGTCCAAGATCACCCAGAGGGATTTATTAACTTATCCACGTCTTTTGGACAGGGCCCCCGCAGCAGAACTTTGATGATCAACTACCTAGTAGTTTATGCTCCACTCGCCTACAATGTTATCATTGAACGACCCGCCTTGAACGACTTCAAGGCCATTGTCTCAACCTACCACATAAAGGTCAAATTCCCAACCCCAACAGGAGTAGGAGAACTTTTATGTAATCTTAAGGATACATGGCGCTGCTATACCATTTCGGTCGAGTCCAACGAGCAGAAGAGATGACCTCAGCCGAAGCCCTCGGGAAATGTCCCTATAGTGAAACCCGATGAGGGACCTTTATCAAAGAAAAGGAAGCTGGAAAACACCCGGGTCGAGCCCGTTGGGAGTTCAAAATAATAGAGCTAGAACCTGGAAACCCTGACAAGACCACCTGGATCGGAAGCGATTTAGGCGACCATCTGGAATTCCTCATGGTCGATTTTCTTCAAAGAAATATCGATGTGTTTGCATGGAAAGCCTCCGACCTCCAAGGAATTGACCCGAGCGTTATTGTCCATCGTCTCAACGTGAACCCTTTCTACAAGCCAGTAAGGCAAAAGACAAGAACCTTCAATGCTGAGGGTCCCAAATCATCGAAAAGGAGGTCAGTAAGCTACTAGAGACAGGATATATTATAGAAATTCAGTAACCCTCATGGCTTTGTAATGTTGTGTTCGTCCCTAAAAATGAGGGAAAATGGCACATGTGTAATGATTTCACTGATTTGAATAAATCTTGCCCTAGGGATCCTTACCCCCTTCCTTGCATAGATTTGATAATAGATTCTACAGCTGGTTGTGAACTATTGAGCATGATGGATGCCTTTCAAGGCTACTATCAAATATTCATGGCACCCGAGGACAGGGACAAGACCTCTTTCGTCATCCCTAATAGAGTATATTATTTCTTAGTCATGCCCTTTGGGATCAAAAATGCAGGGGCAACGTACCAAAGATTGGTCAACTTTATGTTCAAGAACGAGATCGAGAAATCGATAGAGGTCTACATCGACGACATGATTGCCAAAATAGAGAGAGCCAAGGACTATCTAATTGACCTCAACCACACCTTTTCTATACTAAGGATGTTTTGGCATGAAGCTCAACCCTAACAAGTGTATATTCGGAGTTCGTGGAGGCAAGTTCCTTGGCTACATGGTCAGTCAGAGGGGGATTGAGGCAAACATGCATAAAATCCAGGCAGTTCTGAACATCACCCCGCCTCTCACTGTTCGAGATGTACAGCGTCTGGTCAGTAGGATAATAGCCCTCGACAGGTTCATTGCACGACTGGCCAACAAAAGTCTTATTTTCTTTAAAATACTCAGAAATGCGAAGAAATTGGGGTTTCAGTGGATTCAGTAATGTGACCATGCTCTAATCGAACTTAAGCAATACTTGTCCTCGCCATCTATGCTCGCCAAGCCAAAGCTGGGAGAAGTTTTACAACTTTACCTAGTTGAATCCACCGCCTCGATCAGTTTAGTATTGGCATCAACGAGAGGCAGAACTCACCAACCTATGTATTCTGCAGTAAGGCTTTGCATGGGCCTGAACACATTACCTGGAGATCGAGAAGTTTGCTCTCACTTTCATTACAGCAGCACGGAAGTTACGACCTTACTTCCAATCCCATGCGATCGTAGTCCTGACTAATCAGCTATTAAAATAAGTATTGTCAAAACCAGACACGTCAAGTCAACTCACAAAATGGGCCATCGAGTTTAGGGAGTTCGACATCACGTTCCAACCGCGAATGGCCATAAAAGTACAGGTCGTAGCTGATTTTGTAGCCAAAAGACTCGACCTCCCAAACCAGCTCGGCCATGAATCCTCTGTTTGGACTATACACGTTTACGGGTTCAACAACCACATCAGAAGGCGGAATTGGTGTTTCTATCCGCTCCCGACTCGCAGAAAAGTATGATTTTGCAATAGAGCTCGACTTCTCAGTCAACAACAATGAAGCAGAGTATGAAGCTCTCATAGTTGGGATGAGCATGGCAGTATCTCACAGTGTCGAGCAGCTAGTTGCGATCACCGATTCCCAGTTAGTCGCAGAACAGGTCGAAGGAAACTTCGAAGCCAAGGAGGCCAAGATAAGCCAGTATTTAACTGAGGTGAAACGGTTACAGCGGTCGTTCAAAAGCTTCACACTTAGCCAGGTACCCTGAGCGGAGAATGAGCGGGCAATCGCACTCTCAAAGTTCACTAGCTCGACAAGGGGAACCAGAGAAAGAACTATGATGTTCTTGGTAGCCAACAAATAATGTATCCACACCAATGACCAGAGCCTCATCGGGAGTATCGAAGAGGCAGCGCCCTCCTGGAAGGACCCAATCAAGCTTTACCTAAGCCAAGGGACAATCCCCGACGATGAAAAGGAAGCCCACAGACTTAGAGCATAGGCAGCCAAATTTGCCCTCGACGAACATGGACAGCTCTACAGGAGGTTGATATCAGGACCACCACTTAAATGCCTAATACCCGAAGAGGCAAACGAAGTACTTCACGAGATTCACACTGGCATCTACGGTAATCATTTTAGAGGTCAATCCTTGGCCCATAAAGTTACCCGATACGGTTATTTTTGGCCCACCTTATTAAAAGACTCAATCGACTTTGCTAGAAAGTGCCAATCGTGCCAGCTCCACTCGAACATACCGCACCAACCAGCCGCATCGATGATAAAAGTCTACATCACGTGGCCATTCGACCAGTGGGGGTCAACAAAATCGGATCTCTCCTAAAAAATCTGGCCAACGAAAATTTATCATCGTAGCGGTCGAGTACTTCACTAAATGGGTAAAAGCGGAAGCAGTTCCAAAAATCACCGATGCGGCCATCAAGAGCTTCATTTGGAAAAACATAATATGTCGCTTCGGTTTGCCCAAAGTCATGATCTCAGACAACGGGACCCAATTTCAAAGTAAGAGCACAAGAAAATAGTGCAAGGCTTTGGGGATATGCCAACACTTCACATCGGTAGGAAACCCCCAGGCTAATGGTCAAACGGAGGTCACGAACAGAATAGTCCTCGACCACCTCAAGGCTCGAATAGCAGGAACAGGAGCAAGTTGGGCAGACAACCTCCTAGGAGTGCTGTGGGCATATAAAACAACACCTCAAATAGCCACGGGCCATAGCCTTTACAGCTTGGTCTACGACTCCGAGGTAATGATCCCATCCGAACTGGTGTAGCACACGGCCCGAATGACCCATTATAACCCTATCCGAAACACGACAGAAAGGGCCCTTAACTTCATCACCATCGACGAGATACGGCACATAGCCTACAACACAATGCAATAATACCGGTCGAAGATGACGGAAGGTACAACAAAATAATTTGACTGCGTAGTTTCAAAGTCGGAGATTTAGTCCTCAAGAAAGTCAAAGTGTCGAGAAATATGGGAAAACTCAACCCGAAATGGGAAGGACCTTACTACGTGGTCAAAGTGTCAAAACACAATGCATACTGTATAGCAGACGCACGAGGCAACGAACTACCACAACCTTGGAACGCTGTAAATCTAAAGAAATTCTATGTTTAAAAAGGCTACTGGCCTCCGTTGTATTTCCTCACATAAATGAAAGTTTATGGAAATTCTTGTGAATACCTACTAGCATATGATTACTTGCCATCGACCCCGTAGTCGACCAAGCAGGCTTCTAGCTGCCAAGTCAAGGCTTCACAGCCAAGACCAAACCGTCGACCAAGAAGGCTTCTAACCGCCAAGTCAAGGCTTCACAACCAAGACCAAATTATTGACCCCGTAGCCAACCAAGCAGGCTTTTAGCCGCCAAGTCAAGGCTTCACAGCCAAGGCCAAATTGTCGACCCTGTAGTTGACCAAGCAAGCTTCGATCCTCCAAGTCAAGGCGTCACAGCCAAGACCAAATTGTCGACCCCGTGGTTGACCAAGCAGGCCCCCAACCGCCACGCTGAACCTTAAACTTTTAATATCGACCCCGTAGTCGCTAAATTATACGAGTTCATCTTTAGTTACCTTGTTCAATTAAGCAATCGACGTGATAGATTGCAGTCGACCCCGCAGTCGCTAAATTATACGAGTTCATCGTTAGTTATCTTGTTCAATTAAGTAATCAACATGATAGATTATAGCCAACCCCGAAGTCGCTAAATTGCACATACATAACATGAATTGTAATATGCGTTGGATTAGGTAATCATGGTTCATCCGACGGCGATCTTGAACTAATTTTACCAAAATTTAACAACACAAACATTCGACTACAACCTTCATTATTTTTAAAAGAGTCATAAAAAAATGCATGCTATTTAACTAAATAAAGATGTTCAAACAGCAAAAGGAGCATTTCATCCAATTTCAAAAATCCCAATTACACATATCAAAATAAGTACATCAATCAGAATGAAAAGTACATCAGTGCAGCAGCATCAGCTCGACCCAGCGCCCTCATCGTGCCCCCCTCGACCACCCTCCTCAATAGCTTGTTCGAGCTCATCGCTCAAAGAAATTGGAATAGAAACTACCGCAAGATCGCTTGCCCTCGGCTCGGGCATCGCGACAACAACAAGAACAGCGGCCGTCGCCGACTGAAAGGGTCTAGCCTCATCGGTCAGAAAGCTCCCATCCAGTGGAGAAAGGTGCACGGCAGCGTCGACCATGCCATCTCGAACCTCAAAGGCAAACTAGCCGGCAAAGACAAACTCCTTGGCAATCTCATCCAGCCTTTTAGCCACCTCGGCTGCCCTCCTCTACGCCTCAATCAAGGGCGTGGTAGGCGGAGCCTCTGCAACTCCTTCGACCACAGAAGCCTATGTACCTCCCTCTTCAATGACACCCTCTTCGTCCTCTAGGTAAGGCTGCAACTGCTCGTCGAGGAGATGGTTGAGGTGTTCTCTATCCTCGGGTCGAAATGAATAGCCCAAAAATTATAACTGCTTAAGGGCCTTCTCAAACGTGCTCTGGGTGTCATCTAAGGAGAACACAACGCTCGCGTCCTAAAATGCCAAGCAGAGCATAAACTGTTGAACTACATCTCGCCGCATCAGCAGCAGCTTCCTGTAAAATTTAGCTCGAGCTTCATCGAGCGCCGCCCTTCGACCAGCTGATCGACCAGACTCATAGCTGAGCTGCGCATCCAACCGAGCACGCTTGAGCAGCTTATCCATCCTGATCTTCTCCTCGACGGAGGTAACCAACTGAGTATCATTCATTTGGAGCTACTTATTAAGCCCCTCGACCATCTTAGCCAGCTCTTTGACCCTAATCTGGGAATACTCGAGCTGAGCCTTCAATATCTCCGCCCTCCTGCAAGTGCTCACGATCGGCAAGGGCCAGCTCCAACCTCCTGTAGAAATGGTAGCCCAGTTAGCCTACTTGAAAGACAGCATTCGACCGGAGACTAAAGCTTGACAATACAACATAATCGACCAGAGCCTTACCATATTTGAGTGATAAACCAGAGCCCTGAGCGCGGCATCCTAGCTCAACCCTATCAGCTTCTTCTGGTCAGATCGAACAGTTCGGCCATCATTACCTTCAACGATGCAGCTCTGATTGGCCCCTCTGTCTCCATCGATAAAGAGTTGTGAACAGCTATGCTCGACTCCGTGTCGAACCTCGGTGATGGTAGTCAGGGTAGATGGAACAGCAAGTCGTCCCCACGCTATCCAAACAAGTCGTAGCCAGAGGGTTGGCCCGACCACGTGGCCTCCCTCTTACCCCTCTCAGCGGCTATCCTCTTTAGAGCAAGTCCCGCCTGCTCGACCATAGCTCTCTTCCCCCAACCCACCAAACTGTTCCCTGTAGTCGCCACGAGCCGAGCAGGTGACAGACTAGGTGAAGAGGAGGGTGTCATCGCCTCAGGCTGAGGTGCCTTGACCACAGCCAACCCTCGATGAACCGCTATCGCCAAACGACACTACTGGTTCCTTGTAGCCCTCACTAAAGCCTCAGCTCTGGCACGGTTCATGATTTCTTCTCGATCTGCCAAGCAACATAACAGCAAAGGGTTAAAATCGAACAGAAAAATAGAAAAATAACAAATCATCGACAGCACAATCTACCTAGTCGATCGTCCGCTAGAAAGCCCAGCTGGGCTAACGATAACCAAGCTAACACCAAACTTATTTCCTCGATAAAGATTGAGGCTTCCACCTAACCAAACTCGACCAGATCCCGCACAATGGTATTGGGCCAGGTTGGAGTTAGGTTACCTAGTATCTCGACATGCCCCATCCACCAGTCCCTTGGGATATTGAAACCCCCGATGACTCGAACATACAAAAAACATTTTTTCCACTCTTGCCCGTAAGAAGAGGTCGGGGTCACAAGAAATTTACGATGAGGTCAAGCAGTGAGATAATAGAAACCCGACTTGTCAGTGCTACCCGACTTGCGGGACATTGAAAGATGAAAAATACTGGAGAAGTTGTCAAAATTGGCAGGCTGGTCGAAAATGTGCATCAGGACGATAAAGCTATAAATGGTTGAAAAATAATTCGACAACAATTGGGTTATACACACTTGTAAGCCCCTAAGCAGGTCAACTACAGGACCACCTAAGGAGAACATAAGACCAGACCTAAAGGCATCCTCAAACACAGTTACACAGCCAGCCAGGGGTCGATGCATTTGACCAGAAGACCCATGTGTTAAAAGCTCAAACTCAGCAGAAACATGATACAATTGCATAATATGCCTCAGATCAGTGGGGGTGATCATACTATTTCACTATAATGGTTAGAGGGAAATAATCGACCACGTGATAGAGGAACTTGACTTGGCCCAACTTCATCACCCCCGCGATCGCTACTCGAGCTGCTGGAACTCGAGTTGTCGCTCAACGAGCTACTCGACTCCTCTGATGAACCCCCATGCTTATCAGAGTGAGTAGCCTCGCTGTCCCCCCTCCCCCCCCATGGCTACCCTCAGAATCAGATAAATGCAACATGGCTACAACAAAACGAAGAACACTAAGGAAAATGAAAAAAGAGACTTATTCTCTGTCGATGAACTAAAAGCAGAGTATATTAGCAGCAAAGGCAATTGGCTCTAGGCTCGACCAGACGCAAAGGCAATAAAAGTAAAAATGAGTACTTTAACCATGCCTATTTATAGCCGCACAAGTGCGGCAATCCAAGTGGTTGTAATAATGTTGTAAACGCCGTTCAGCGCCACGCGCGGCACGATGTAACTGCTCATTAAATGCGCAAAACCTGGGTCGATTTTCAAAAACCCTCATCGACAACCCGCATAACCGCTCAACAGACTATTCCCCAATCCTTCTCGTCGATCATCTCGTTCAGCATTCGAAAGTAGGAGGGTCTCATGATATGGGGTGGCCCAATGGGCTCGACCCAGAGACCGCAGGTCCGAGGATGTAGCACCAAGCCCACCTCATACCCCAAGGCCCAATGGTGCTACCGACGTCAGGTGACCTAAATCGACCATCCAGATCGACGTCATTCACAGACAGGGCCGTTGGTTGACCCCTTTACCGCGGCGCTCATCCACCTCCACGCCATGCCCTAACCCATCATAAAGTCGACCTTGCCACTGACCACAGAGGTCGACTCGATGCAGAATCAACTCTGCTGCACTAAATGCCCTGACAGGCAGTATGTCTCCGCATTGATAGCGCATGCCATCCCAGTACCACCCATGCTGCCACACTAGGCAGGAGGCACGTCTACAGTGTACTAACCTGCCCATGAAACCTGGAAAGATAGCTACTTGGAATAGTACATGAATGAAAGATGACCTAATGCTCCTCATGCAAGGACAAGGATCCTTCCTACATGTCAAGGGCATCTCAGACAAATCCCCACTGGGAGAAGACTATAAATATCCCCACTCCAGCCCTCTTGAAAGGTTTGTCATTCTATACCAAAAAGCCCTCGCTCTGCTGCTCGTTATATCTGGTCGACTCTTTACTGACTTGAGCGTTGGAGTGCTTTAGCCGAGGGCACCTCGGCTAGCCTAACGTTTGCTCGTGATTGCAGGACGCAGCCCAAGCATCTCCATATATCGACCGCAGAGGTCGAACACCTACAAACTCCCCATTTGGTCAGATTAAAAACGGATTTCACCTTCATCAATTGTCTCCATTAATATTGTTAAAATGAATTCGTAGGGTTAGTAGGATCAAACTGTTTGTACGAACTCTTGTACCGTATGTAGCCGCATCAACTTCTAAATTTGTGGAATCTTTTGACATAATTCTTAAAGGAGGAAATGTGATGCAATTATGGAATTCTACGACTTAGTAGGATGAAAAATAAGAAAATCTTAAACTCAGACTTGGTAACTTTTAAAATAACTAATGCTCAACTAACTAATAACAACGACAATGTTAGCAATTTTTAACATAAGTAGTGCATGACTGATTAATAACTATGGCAAAATTAGTTTGTGGGCTATGTTTATGGTAAGGTATGGTTGTACTTCACTCACATGAAGTACTTCTAGATAAATGATAAATAGTTCTTACAATCAAATTGTCGCTAACTTCACAAATTATTACTTTATACTCTGAAGCCTCAACCTGTTTCAAATTTGATAATATTTAAAAAGGGAAATAAATAAATAATATTTTTTGTTTTTATGCGCTCCAATTTAAAATAAAAGAGATAGGATCATTATTTTAAATTTTTTTTATTTAACACAAAAATATTATCATAAAAACTTCATGAATGTCATACTCAATAAATAATAAATGGATTACATTGGAATGAAATAATTTATTAATACATAAAGAATTATTAATGAATTAGTTAAAGATCTTACACAGTCGGATCGACTTCTAATGAAATTCCAACCCATTGACTACCAAATATTTCATTTATCATCAATAGATAACTATGTTGAATATACTATCCTATTTATACCTAAAATTGACTCGACTAGAATTTTTATTTCCTAAACCATAAGCTCAAATCAAATAAGCATTCTACAATTAATTAGACTATGGATCTAAATGTTATGAAATTACTTTATTTATTTTTTGTATTAAAAAAGTTAAAACTCATGTTATAAGATATTAAAACTCATGGCAATTAGAACAAAATAGTATTATGTTGTACATAATATTATTAACGCACAGAAATACGTGAAAAATATAAAAATAATATTATAACAAAAAAATAAGCATGTGGAGCCCAATATTAGTTATATAAATTAGCTCATATAAAAATAATTTATGTCAAAAATATAACATTGGAACATAAATATGCATTCATATTAGCCAATACATTAATACAACATATAAAAATAATATAGCTAAACTTTTAGATAGATTTGAGAATGTATATTGAGCATAAATTGTAGCACTTTTTTGGAAATTAATTGTTAAAAAAAGCAATATTTTAAGTATATTAACTGATATCAAATATAATTAATTGATATTCTATATTGTAGCTCTGGTCATTTTTGGACATCAATTTGAAAATGAAAACGTATCATAAGACATCAAAATACATTATATGTAAAAATTTAAAGATAATATACGCCAATGTAATAGTAAATGTAGACCCATATATGTCTAATGAAAGGGCTATTTAAAGGACACCCAATTCAATGACCCAAAATATATGGAAAGTCATTATTTAGTGAGCTGGAGTTGGCAAAAATAAAAATCTTTCAACGCTAATAGCAATTGTCATTTTGCTGCGGTGCATCCTCAACATACAATTGGAACCTACCTTCAACAGTTTGCACAAACAACAGTTTTAAATGTACTTCGTCTTGTTATCAACTAATTAAAAAAAAAGAATCATAATCTCATTTAAGTAGTACAATGAATTAGCATTAAATGTGAAGCTGCGTACGTGCGTGTTTCATGTGAGGCTTGTATAATCATCAAGTATGCACGGCAGAATGCTCCTAAGTTGTTACTCCAGATGATGATAAAATGGTAACAAAGAACAGTGACAACCTATGGCATAAAAACAGCAAACAAGCGTAATATTTCCAAACAGATGCAAATGAATACATTTCAATCAAGCTAGATAAGATAACTAATAGAAATTAGACAGATCATAGAGGGGAGTGGAGAGACGTTAAAGTCGAGAATCGGTGAGACCTCAAATCATTGCTTATTTACAGCAAGATTTCTGATACCAAAAATGCTCTACAGCAAGAAATACTACAAATAATTAAATACCACAGGCCTGTGGTTGGGACCTACATTTTTCTTCGTATATATCATCTTCTATAGTATCTGAAGCTTTCTCAAAATCTTGTACATTCATCTATATAATAAATACAAAATGTTAAAAAAATGAAGATGCTTATACCTAAAAAGTTGGGAGAAAGCCAGTCCACATCATCAAATCACATTTTTCATGGCTAGAAAGCTTCTGCTAAACTAAGAACTCTCCTCATCGGAGGAGGAATTGTATTGCCGTCGATTGGGAAATCCCCCTGAAACTTGTTGTAGCATTGGGTTAACTGGAACTGGAAATCTGTGGGCAGAACTGATCATGGTTCTTTCATTTATCATCCCAACTTCCTTGCATGCCCGATCTAAAATTGTTAAAAAGTCTCTCACCACCATGAAGATTCTGAAAGGATGAGCCTCTTCCTTGGCTGAGTTTCCGTGGAAATACTCAGTTATTTCCTTTACCAGAGACAAAGCAACACTTTCTTGGGCTTGGATCCTAATAATTTCTTCCTCAGCCTTCTTCATGAAGCCGTTCATAGATTCGGAAAACTTGTGGCTGCTACTTTCCTCAAAAGACGTCGACTCATTTAATCTTACAACCTCTTTTACATTCCCAATTCCTCTTGAAAGCTTGGAGACATCGCTGCTGAGCACTTCTGCATCCATAGCAGCAGCTTTCTTTACATTTGATAGCTCGGAACTGAGACCTGAAACAACTTGGAGGCCAAGCTTTCTGCATTTTGCATCATCATTGATGGCGGAGTTCTCAGTTGCACTTCCACCAGAAAGACGAGCACCTTCACTTCTAATTATCTCCTGAACAACAAAATGTAAAAGCGTTGTTTTCCCATCAGCTCCCTTGACATCAACAAGCTTGAGAAGCGTGTCAAGTTTGAAAGCATGTGCATCACCGCGATTTGTTCCCACATTCATGCGGTTTCCAGTCTTTAACACTGCTTCTAGAAGTTTGAGGAACATCCTGCTGGTCCTCAATTCTTCACAAGCTGCCTGTAACATAAAGCAAACAGTAAATAAAGTAAAAATGAAGTCTCTATGCATTTTTTCAATTTTTTTTTTTTTTTATTTTTTGGTTTTCATTCTTTTTTCCTTTTTGGTTTATTAATTTCTTGTGTGTAGGGTTAAGTTTCAATGCATTTTTAAATCGGAATATATTGTGAAATTTCATTCCTTTCTGGCTTATGAAGCAGATAAAGTTGAAAAACCGAGTTGGTGTTACCACTTCAGTAGACATTACAAGCAATCTAGATCTCAAGAACCGCAGCTTAGCCATTAGTTAGCAGAATCATATTGTAAGAGTAAACACTGATAGATTCATTCTCAGTTGTGAAGAAGTTTTTTAAGCCCTGAGAACAAGAAAGTGCATTTTCCTGACGCAAATTGTGCATGAAGTTAATGGAGGTATAATATTTTCATTTTGGTAAGGACTCTATCCATCCAAACACAGACACACACATAGTTGTGTACAGTGTACTACCAATCTTCTCTAGTCAATTAATGTTAAAAGTTTAGCTATAGTTCATAATGAAATTTTCTTCAATATACATGTCAAGCTTCTACAATCCCATTACCACTCAATTCAAATTTCAGGCGTCAAATCAATAAATATTTCTATAATGCAAAAAAGCTGATATTTATATGAAATAGTACCTCCAGAGTCGCAAATGAGTTTTTGAGGTACTCAACCTCAGATTCAAAATTGGATACATATAGCATTGCATCTACTCTTTTGAAAGCGTAAGGTATATCAAGAACTGCCTTCAAAAATCTTTCAGCAGCCCCAAGCTTGGTTGGAGAAACATCTTTGTATTCTTTTAGCTTTCGCTCCTCTTCTTTAGTTGGTGCCATCTTCAATAAACTCTCAAGCAGCTCAGTACCGAGAGCATCTGTATTGCCTGATTTCAAGGGTAAAATGATTAATGGGAACATGCTTAGTGGATCAGCGAAAAGAGTTACTCACGGTATAATAGGAAGTGACATATGATCAGAACATTTCTGATGGATTGTTGCCCTGTTTTCCTAATTTCTACAAGCCAATTTCGTTAATGGATCCTTGTATATAAGTGAATATAAGAAGAGTTCCCCGTAGCATTAAAGCTGTCCAGAGAAACTGAATATGCACATCTGGGTGCATTTTTCTTGGTGGCTTAGGCGATCTAAGAAGTATACTGCTCTCAAAGAATGTCAACAACACTTGCAACATGATGGAATGCCTTTTCCAAATCATTATTCAGATTGAGAAAACAAATGAGATAGGGAAATTTACTGGATTTGAGACACTGAAAGACAACAAAGTTCAGATTGCAGAGGATGAAAGGCGAAGAAAAACTCAGAGAGAAACAATAGGGGGGAGAAAATTAGATAACAAAGACATTGCCCTTAGTGTCATGTAGAAATGTATATCTTATAAAGCAAGGTCTAAACAATGTTTTTACTCTTGGCAAGTAGGAATATGCCTATACATAATCATGCGTAGGTTTTTATGCTGCATTATATTGGACCTGCCAATAGTGTATCTACAACCAGCACAAACACATCGTGCGCATCGGGTATCGTGGTATATAATTTCTCATATGATCAGCTGATTATAGAAAAAGTTCCACAAAATCTTGAAATCACAGATGCATAAAAGATGTTCATAGGATACCTTCCAACAGGCCTTCACAGACCTCCTCTACAGTGACGTTTAGTGCCTTCAACAGAATCGCAATATTCTGTGCCTTCTTGGGATCAAGAACCCTATCAGCATTGCCTTGGCCAGGCAAAGGAAGAATCTGCCACCTAGTTGCTTCTTTTGGAGTTGGTTTGGGAGTATTCACAACAAACAATGTCTCAATCATCTCCTCATTCAATCTGCACATAATTCAACCACAGGTAGGCATATTAACTAGACTAAACTAACAAAATGAATACACAATTTAACTCACAAAAAAGACAATATCCATAATAAGAAATAGGAACATACTTAAAAGAGCTACATTTGAGTTGATCCCAGACCATCTCCCGATCAGAGCTTGCCCTCACTTTATCCCAATGCAGTGGCTTCAATTTTGGTTTAGGAGTACCATCATCATTCCGCTCCAAAGCTTCACTTGAGTTCTCCATTTCTTTGATTGGAGACCTTTCATTCCCATCCGTCTGAACGAATCCTGACTCATCTGAGGGCAACTTAATTGGAGAAATCAATGTGGGACTTTCGACAGCAATCGGTTTCAAAGGCGAAACCAAAGCAGGCGGCTCAAAAAGGGGCTCTTTGGCAGGAGGGATTGGAGTTCTAGGACTCTCCCAGACTTTACTTCGTGGCGGAGGTAAAGGTGGAGGTGGAGGCGGTGGTACGGAAACTGGTGCTGGAGTGGGAACAGAAATAGGCCGTCGCAATGGTGGCGGTGGTGGCGATGGAGAAGAAACATGGAGATTCGCTGGCGGAGGCGGAGGCGGTGTTGGAACAACACTAGCTTTATGCTGTACAGGGCTCCTAATTCTCACCGGAGATTCCATATTCTGATCTGAAACATTCGAAATCCTGGGCGATGATTCTTCACTTCTCCTAGAGTATCTATCCAGCGAAGATGAACTTGGTGGCGACGGGGATGCAGATTCCTTACACATCGAACCTCGAGGCGGAGGGGAGGACGGCATTTGCCGATGTAACGGTGCAATAGTCTGAATCTCAATTAAGTCAGGCGACTTAGGAACCGAATTTCTCGAGCTCAAACTATTTGCTGGGGAAAGGCTCAATGAAACGGACCTCACTGGAGACCCCGAACCCGATCTGGAAACAGAAGAAGAATAGGTGGAGGAAGAATTCGAAGTAGACCCATTAAAATTCTCCACTTCTATGGCAGCAAAAGCCCTTCTAGAGGCTGATCCAGTGCCAATAGAACTCTCCCTGCCGTTTAACGAGCCTTTGGGAGAGTAAAACACTTCATCTTCATCATCTTTACTCGACGCCACATCAGCATTATTCCGATAGTTCCGGCGGAAACTCTGTTGGGTGTTCAACGGTGGCAATGGGCTGAGCTCCGGCGAGTCCATTTTCCTAGAATTAGAAGTATTATTATCATTCGCCGCGGTACTACTTCCATTATAGGCAATGCCGCCGCCAGCAGCATGTGAATTCACCAGAGTACCCAGGTACAAGAACTCTGAGCTGGTCTGCGAAGGTCTCTGAAGCTTGGGAATATGGTGGTTATTTGGAGCGTGGTGAAATGTAGTGCTGGTGCTGGTGCTGTTGCTATCGGATCTCTGGGTTTTAGAGTGGTTGAAGGACGATGATCTTCGGTTTCTGTTACGCTTGCGGATGTGGAGGAAGACGGCGAGGGAGACGATGGCGACGGCTGCGATGACAGCAGCAACGGCGGCTCCGATGAGCTTGGAGGACACAGATTTAGATTTGGAGGATTGGGGGACGTTGAGGGAGGAGATGTTGACGGGGAAGGAAGCAAAGGAGGCGGGGGCAGGGGGCGGTGGTGGGGAGGGGTAGGATGGGAAGAATGGGGTATTGTTAGGGGTAGAAGTAGAAAACGGATACTTGGGGTTGGTTGGTGGGGAGGGGATAGGGGGCTGGGATGGGGGGAAGGAGTCTTGTGGGAAGAAGGGCTGGTGGAGAATGCGGCGGTGTTGGAGGGCGGCGGAGGATAGAGGACGGTGCATAATGGATAAGAGGAGGAGAAGGGGCAGAGAGATGGTGGTGGTGGCCATTGTTGTTGTTTTTTTCTGGTGTAGAGGTGGCTCACACAGTGAATGTGTGTGACAGAGAGTCAAATGCAAAATGCAAGCAATATGTGTGAATGTATGTGGGGGGAGAACTAGGTACAGTCTGTATTCACATTTCACACACTCAGTGTGTGTGTTGAAAGGAAGGGAGAGAGAGGGGGAGAGATCTTAATCTAGATGTACATGGGGGATGAAAAGGAGATGGACCAAACAAGAGAGTGTTAAAAGGGGTTGAAAGATGAAAGGAGTGACAGTGGACAAGTAGGGTAGATTTGAACAGAAAGTATAGTTTTAAGTAGTATTAACTTTACCATTAAAATTATTAGGACTTAGACTTAGTAGTTAGTAGTGTAATAAAGGGATTGGACTAATGTTTGTGCATGAACATGAATATATCCAGGCTCCAGCTAAGATTCTGCTGGTTGTGGTGGGTGGCTCATAATGCTCCTCCTACTTTTCACTCCATTCTTTTTTATGTGTGAAAGGGGCTGCCGAGTTCACAAATGTAAATATCTAAGACTGTGTTTGGTTATATTTTGATAAAATAATTTAAATATTTAAATTTATTTTTGATTGCATTTTGACAAAATAATTTAGCCGAGTTAACAAATGTAAATATCTAAGGCTATGTTTGGTTAAATTTTGTAAAAAAAAATTCCTCCAAAATATCAAATTAAATTTTTCAAAATATCCTTTTATCTTTCACTATCCCCAAAATTTCTCCATTTTTTAATATATATCATACATATTTTATTATTATTCTAAAAATAAAAATAAAAATCATTCTATTCTATTTTCACCCTAAAAATTTAATAAAAAAGCATTGATTTGACCGCTATAATAAAAATTGTCTCCCCCCAAAATGTAAACAAACATATCAAAATATTTCAAAATAATTTTTTAACTATTCCTCAAAATATAAACAAACATTCATCATATTCCCTAATACAACTTTACATTCCTCAACCCCACTCCCAAAATTCATTCTCCCAAAATACATAATACAAAACATATAATTTATAACCAAACACTACCTACGGTTTTAGCTAATTACACACTTGACCCTTAAATTATGCATAGTTTGTGAGAGAATCCCCTGATGTTTTGACAATTTCAAGCCGAGGTAAGAGGTTGGATCCGATTTTTGTCTCACCACTTTAGATTCTATATTTCAATACTATTTTATTTTTTATGCACCTTTTGCATATATATATATATATATATGCCAATACTAAATATTTTTTATAAAAATAATTTACTGTAAATCGAATATATTTGACACACACACACACATGTGTGTGTATATATACACAGATATACACCTAATAGAAAAAAATAAAACACGTATTAAGATATAGGGTCTAAATTAGTACTAGACAGTCCTAAATTGTGAAAAGAAGATAATGAGTTTGTTATGTATTCAGTGGTGGTGCTTATATTATTCCATATTATTATTGCAGAAAAAATTAAAATAATTTACAAACGAATATAATAAAATATCTAATAATTTGAATTAATCAAGAACGAATGAAAACAATTGTTAGCAGAGCTCGTTCTAACCAATACGTGAATAATTCACAAATACCAAAATAATTTATAGAATTCTCAATTGGTTTAAGTTATTTGTTTTAATTTACATAATTGAAGTATCTTAATTTTATAGATAATCTATATTATTCATATTGAAAAATAGTACTAAAACATATTCCTAGATAAATTATATTTTATCAGTGTGTTTGCATTGTGAATTGAAAATAAATATGTGTATTGGTTCAAAACTCAAAAGTTTTAAGTCAACTTTATTGGCTGATTAGTAATAGAACTTTGTCCAATTGAGATATTTTAGGAAAACAAAGTCAATATTTTCAGTTAGTAAAAATGAAAGTAAAACAGGCATATGGTTCTCAAAAACCAAATTGTCCTCCAAAACTTTAAAGTTAACGGTCACATTCACGGTACAAATTAATATTTAACAAAAATTTGATAGCGGAACCAACATGTCAAAGAATATCAATCATTTAGGATTAAGATCGAATTTTTTAACAAGTTTAATGTCAAATTTATTAATATTTCTATTTCTTAAGGACTAAAAAGCAATTTCCCGTGACATGCCCCTAACTTTATTGTAAATTGTAATGCCATTGCAAAATCGCGTTAATGTTCCGTTGGTCCAAGACCGCCATCTTTTTTGCAATTTCCTTGTTACTATAAGTACAAATATAAGTACAAGTTTATGAAATATAGGGACTGAGGTCTGAGGTTGCTAATGGATAGCAAGCAAGCAAAAAAGATGAGGAGAGACATGGTGATGGAATCTTCTAGATATGAACTTGAAATGAATCTTGACACAAGAAGAATGAGGAGATGTATTGGGGTTTTTCATTTGTCTTATTACAATGGATATTGTAGTAAATTCATTAGTTCAATTATTTAATCATTATATTCAAATAAAAGATTGATAAAATGACTACATATTCAAACTGCACAATCCTAGTTACCAAACATAGTATTATATTATCATCAACAGTATAATCCTACCATATTATTATAATTTTATCAATTCTATCTATAAAACCAAACGAGCCCTAAGCAATTAAGGTTAACCCTCTTTTAGCTCTCTCTCTCTCTCTCTCTCTCTCTCTCTCTCTCTCTCTCTCTCTCTCTCTCTCTCTCTCTCTCCCGTATACATATATATATGTGTGTGTGTGTATGTAAACTAGAATATATATATATATTTCTATATATATATGTATTAAATATTTTTTAATCAGAATAATCAATTCTAAACCAGATTCACTTGGTATTTATTCGTGAATTGAAATAAAAAATATATAATATATATTAAAATAAATAATTTAAATTGGGATTAATTAATAATTTTATGCGGTCCATCATATCACAACTTAGCAATAAATAATCTAAAAGTTGTGTAAAAATGAAAAGCACTTATATTAAAGTATTGTGCAGCACAACTCTACGTACTTTTATACGTATAGTTGATTGGAATGAAGTGGTGACTGGTGAGTCACTCTGTTGATTGAATTTGCAGCTTTTCACAACTTATTTAAGTCATTGGATTATTGCTATTATGGGAAGCTTTTTCCTACCTTTGTAACTTTTCTTGAATAAGTGATTAGTTAGTATGCAGATTGTGGATGGGCACGTGACTGAAATTAATCCCCACTTTACAATAGCAATAGCAGATCTGTATTTAGGACAACGTAATCAGTTCTTTTCATTGAGGAATTATGTGTTTGAATTTTGAACTATCATCACGAATTTCACTTATGCTTAGACCTTAAATTTTAATGTAAAAAATGTTAAGAAAAATAGTTTTAGTATTTTAAATTATGTAACTCTATATTTTAATATTTATGTATTTGTATTTTTTTTCCTTTTATTCACAATGTTTAAGAAATCCGACCAGATCAGTTTGTTCAACCAATTCGATGGGGAACCGGCCAGGATTCTCTTCCGATTTGATAATTAAAACCAATTAGCCAAAAAATTAGTTCAAACTGGTAAAAAATCGGTTGAATCAGCGAACTAATTCTTATTTTAAATCGGTTAATATATTTTTTAAAATAAATGCTAAAAACTAAAGAAATTAAATTTCTAAAAATTTAAACTTGCAAATAAAAAGCACACTACTAGGGGACAACAACTGCTTCAAGTTCAAACTTTTTTTTTTATTCTTTCATTTTCTCATTCAAATTATTTCCAAACATCGAATCCCAAATCTAAATTAAAGAACTAAGTTTCAAGATAATTGAAAATTTGTGTGTCGTGATTTTGTTGACTATTGTAATATGGTCTTGATTTATGTTTTGAAACTTCTACATTATTTGAGTTGGTATTTGTTTTTCTTATAAGTAGCAACAGATTTTATGAGGATATTTTCTAATAAAATTTACTTCATGATTTAAACATTTTAAATTAATGTATAGATATTATTGTAGAGTAGAGTTTAGGGAAATTTTAATAAATACTAAGCTTCTTTTTTTTTCTCTTATATATATTTTGCATTTTTTTTATATTTTTAATATATTTATATAATATTAAATATAATTATAACATCACACTAATTGAACCGATGGTTAAACTACTTAAAACAATTCAACCATTAATCAATAAGGTTACAGGTTAGATCATGTGTCTGGTTTCTCGATCATTGCTTATTCCTCACTATTTTCCTTGTTCATGGGAGGAAAAGAAAAAAGAAAGGAAAACAATAAGGTATAATAAATAATTCACGTTCAATAGATATAAAAATAAAATTTAAAGAAAAACACACACACACACACACCAATTAGTTAAGTATAATGAATAATTCCGAATCAGAACATACGACGAGTCACTGCAAAGAAATTAATAAATACAAAATCAAAACAATACCTGCACTATTAATTGGGCTTAAATGACCGAGATTCAAGAATTTAGAATGTTCACACTTATTGTCGAATTTAGAGTAAAGAATTTCAAATTTAGAAATTAGAATATAAATTTTATTAAATTTGTTCCAATAGTTTCATGTTACGATAAACTTAAAATTTTTAAACTTTCATTTGTGATGGATTTTAAAAGATTGGATTGAAATTCTTGGGAAATTCAAATTCTTTCATTTAAATTCAACTTTAATTTTTATTAACTTAGACAAACTTTATTGATAGATTCATTATTAATTTTAGATATTTGTAAGTTATATCTAAAAGTTAAATATCATTTGATTCTCGACATATTATGTAGTATAATTGACAAGTTGGCTAGATACGAACTCGGGTTACTTTGAGTTCAAGTTGAACTTTTAGAATTTGATGATGATGATAGTAAAGTTGAATTTGTACTATAAGTTCTTAAAATTGTTCTAAAAGTTATTTTTATGATAATGATGATGATAGTAATACTAATGCTATGTTTATTTATATGTTATTTGATGTGTTTCTAAAAGTATGTTTAAATTATATTCGTATTTTTTAACTCTTTATTTTTTATACTTAAATAATTATTGAATATATTGCCTGCGCTTCTCATAAATATTATCTTAATATCATTTCTCAAGTCATTCCCATTTAGTTAAATAAATTATCTTATCAATTTCATATACAATTATTAATAGTATATTTTCTAATGTAATACATAACAATCTTTTTGAAAAATTTCTGTTTGTTTATGTTTTTACGTTTATTTTCACTATTTAAAAATCAATGATCAACAACTTATTACCATTTTCACCAAGATCCCAACTCATTTTTATCTCAAAACACATTTCTCAATAACCTATATATTTTCATCCAATAACATATATATCTTTCCTCCCTATTTTTATTATTACTATCTCTCTCCACTTGCAACATATTAAATTCTATATAACCATTACTTTTCCAACAATCAATCCAAATACAAACTTATTTTCAACTCATTTTCTCTAACTATATTTTCAAATTTTGAAAATAGTGAAAATGAAAAATAGAAATGAAACAATAACCAAACAAGCCCTTAAGTGTCAAAATGATATCTTCTAACAAATAATAATTACTTTTTATATTTATCTAATTGATATAGGATGGCCCAAAATAGCCCAAATCAGCGAGGCCCAACACTCAATCGACGGCCCAGGACCCAAGTGACTTGTCGACCCTGTTCGATCAATCCACCTCAAACCTGGACAAGCGCTCCATGGCCCTCGGAGCTTCTCAACCTGTGTCGACATGTCCAGGTCGATCCGAAAGTCGAGCCCCGCACAGTACTCTGCCACCGCATTAAATGCATTGACTGGCAACACGCCTCCGCATTAATGGCGCGTGCCCTCCCCTCACCGTCTAATATAGCAGGCGCCGTTACAGTGTGTCATCTTGTCCTGCAGCATGAAAGGACACCCAGCTGGCAATATTCAAACGAGGGGAATTGACCAATTACCCCCGGCCGGAGGCTGGAGGCCCCTTGGGTAAGCCAAGGGCTTCCCTGACATTTCCTACCAGGGAGAGGAATATAAAAACCCTCAACCTTGTCTCTCACAGGTATGCACTCATACACTCAAAAGCCCTTACGTTCCACTGGTCGATTTCAGTGGTCGAATTATATACTGACTTGAGCGTCGGAGGGCCTAAGCCGAGGGCCACTTGGCTAGCCTAACGTTTGCTGTGATTGCAGCATTCCAATCCCCAAACCCAATCCTTATTCATTATCGAGATCGAACCCTCATCATTTGGCGCCGTCTGTGGGATTCCTCTATCGAAATGGTAAACACTAGGCGAGCCCCATCCAGGAGGGAGGAGAACCGGAGGTCTAGCTCTCCTACCGCCCGCCAGAACCAAGAACAAAACGCGCAAGCGCCCAGCACGCAGTCGGAACCCGTAGTCACTCTTACAATGCCCCAACTAATGCAACTCATCAGAGAGCAAATCTCAGCACAGATTTCTGCCCAACTCTCTGCCGCACTGAATAGATATGCTGTGCAGCCGGAGCCGGCGGCCAGCGCCACACCCCAGCTCGCAGGCCCAGAAAGGGCGTAGCCCGAAGAGTACGCATGGAGACCAGAGTCCCCTAGGCGTCCATCCCGGAGAGAAGCGAGCCTGGGTCGTTTTTTAAGGGAGGCAGCCCGCCCACCGCTGAAGGATGAGGTAGCGGACTCCGTAGACCATGACGTTCAGCCCCTTCGAGCCCCGCAGCGCGATAGGGCCGGGCGTTCCAGAGACAGGCACAACCAGGACCAGCAGGAGTGGGAAGAAGTCTCTCACCAGGTGCAGCAGCTGAATAAGCGCCTGGAGGAACTCTCGAAGAGGGATACAGACAGGACTATGCAACCGGAGATGCCTTCAAGATTCCGGAGGGAACGGGACTCCCCCTTTGTCCAAGAAATCATCGAGGAGAGCATTGTCGTCAATGCGAAGATCCCCACCGGACTCCCGAGGTATGATGGTTCCACGGACCCGAATGAGCATTTGCTGCAGTTTGAGCATATGATGCAGCTGCATGGGCATAACGAGTATATATATGCAAAGATGCTCGTGACCACTCTCTAGGGTGTGGCCCTAGACTGGTTTGTGAAGTTGGAACCGGCGTCCATTTTCTCATACGACCAGTTATGTGACAAATTTTTGCACCAGTTCGCCAGCAGGAGGAGGGCGAAGCTACCGCACACCCACCTACACACGGTAAAACAGGATGAGGGCGAGTCTCTGCAGGACTTCTTCACCAGATTCAACACCGAGGTGTTGAAGATAGAAAGCCCGAGGATAGAATTTTTTGTTGATGTGCTGTTTCTGGGCTTAAGGCACAATGAGTGCGCCAATACTTTGGTGCGTGCGCAGCAAAGAACAATGGAGGAGCTCCTCGACCTCGTAGAGAGGTACATGACCCAGGAGGATATGAACAAAATGAAATATGGCAGCATAGAGGCTGATAAGAAAAAAGGCAAGGAGAAAGAGGAGAGGCAGAACAGGGAGGGGCGCCACTCCCCGATTAGATGTTTCCATGACTACACCCCACTCTCCATGCCGAGGAAGGAATTACTCTTCGCCATACAGCATGATAACCTTTTTAAAAAGCCTCGAAAAATTGCAGAAACTAAGGCTATGAAGAAGTTCGGAAAGTATTGCCATTTTCACAAGCAAAAAG
This sequence comes from Jacaranda mimosifolia, assembly GCA_018894105.1. Lineage (NCBI taxonomy): Eukaryota > Viridiplantae > Streptophyta > Magnoliopsida > Lamiales > Bignoniaceae > Jacaranda > Jacaranda mimosifolia. The sequence goes on along the minus strand of CM032128.1, from coordinate 22,552,036 downwards.
GGCACGACACCGAGGACTGCTTCAATCTGAAAGATGAGATCGAGAGGCTGATCAGGTAGGGACATTTGAAAAAGTTTTTCGAGGAAAGAGCTCGATGAGAGGAGGGGGCGATCGACCGGACTCCCCGTAGAGAAAGGCCGATCAGCCCACGACGGAAGGACAAGGGAAAGAAACCAGCCCATGAAACCCACCCGCTCATCAGAGGTGTCATCGACACGATTGTTGGGGGGCCTGCAAGAGGAGACTCCCGAAACGCCAGGAAGCAAACCCAGAGGCAACTTGACTCGACCAAACCATCTAAGGTCGAAACTGTGTTCCAGGTGACAACCAAGACCGAGCCGATCTCTTTTACTGAGGCAGATTTAGACCACCTCGAGGGTCAGGCCACGGTCCGGAAGCCTGATTGCCCAATGGTGGTCGCCATTGAGATCGCCAACTTCGAGGTGAGAAAGGTGCTGGTCGACAACGGCAGCTCGGCAAACATCATATTTCTGTCGACCTTGAACAGGATGAACTTGGGCAAACTAAAATTTGATCCAATCAGAACTCCCCTAGTTGGATTTGGGGGATCAGAAATTATACCAGAAGGGTCGATTAGCCTCTCCACTATATTTGGGCAGGGACATCGCAGCCGAACTTTGATGATCAACTACTTGGCGGTCGATGCCCATTTTGCTTACAATGCCATTGTTGGTCGACCAGTCCTGAATGACTTCAGAGCCATCGCATCCACATACCACATGAAAATAAAGTTCCCGACCCCCGCGGGAGTTGGTGAGCTTTTATGCAACATCAAAGATGTCTGGCGTTGCTACACAATCTCGGTGGACTCCAGTGGGCAGAAAAAGAGACCAGAATTGAAGGCCTCGGGGGACGCCCCTGTAGCAAAACCCGAGGAGGGACCTTCATCGAAAAAGAGAAAGTTGGAGGACACTAGGGTCGAGCCGATGGGAGAGTTCAAAATAATTGAGCTCGAACCAGGGAACCCCGACAAGACAACGAGAATCGGAGCTGATATGAGGAATCGACTGGAGTGCCTCATGGTCAAGATTTGTATTGTGTGTTGAATGAGCTTTGATAACACCCTTTATGTAGATACTTGATGAGAGACTTCCAAATTAACTTAAACTTCTTTGATGGTTATCTTTTCAATAAGATAATATCAAATATCAAGAGATAATGTCAAATATTAAGAGATAATATCAAATATTTTTTATTTGATTGGTCCATAAACATAGATATTTCATATTTAACACTTGTCAATATTTGATTTAAGCATAAAATAAATACTAGAGTATTAATTAAAATTAACTATTTATCTTTTGGAATTAAATTTAATAAATTGCAAGAAAGAAATTGAAATTTTAAATTAATATCTAGCATATTATTTTACATGTGCAACTTCTCCATTGGCTAAAATTAATATGTCTACAAACACCCTCACTTCAAGGCTTGGCGAAAGATGTGTCAATCATTCACGAAAGAGGTAAGACTTGAAAATTTTGAATTTTTTTTCTTTTCTTTCATTTTTTCACATATGTATGTGGCAAAAACATCCTCCAAGCATTCCTCGAGCTATACTACTATCAAGAACTATCATCTCTTTATGGGATTTTCATGAACTTTTCGGATTGCCAATACGTGGAGATTTTTATGAAGAAGTCCTCCCATTTGCTTATGTACACAATAAAAGGATCAAGTCATGACACCATTCAAAGTAAATATCCTTCTTGAGGGGGTGTTGTACACAGTTTATACTCATATGGGCTAGGAATAACACATAGTTTAGGTTCGTAAGTCAATGAGCATATTTAACTTGAGTAGATATTTTATACTCGTTTCAAGGAGTCCACTTGAATTTGATGGACAATTTATAATACTTATGTCAAGGAGTTTACTTGAATTTAACTTAATAGACAGTTTACACTTTTATCAAAGAGTACATGAGGAGACTTTAACTTAAAAATTTTAGATAGTTTATAGCTGTATCTATGAGCATTATTGACATTTTAAATTCTCATCAAGGAGCATGTGAGGATACTCTAACTTTAAATTTGAGATAGTTTATGCTCGTATATAGGAGCATTATTGACATTTTAGACTTTTACAAAGGAACATTTGAAATTTGAAGACTTGAAAACTTGAATCTTTGATTTGAAGACTTATAAATTTGAGTCTTGGGCTTGAAGACTTAAAGACTTGAGCCTTGACTTGAAGACTTGAGTCGTGGATTTAAAGATTTGGAGACTTGATTTTTGGATTTGAAAACTTGAGTCTTGAACTTGAAGATTTGGAGACTTGAAGATTTGAGTCATGGATTTGGAGTTTGGAGTCTTGAGTACTAAATTTGGAAATTTGGAGACTTAAGTATTAAATTTGGAGACTTTAATTTGAAAATTTTAGGTAGTTTATGTTCATATCTAAGAGTATTATGGATAGTTTAGGCTATTATCAAGGAACATTATTAATAGTTTAGGCTCTTACCAAAGAGAATTTGGAAATTGAAGATGAAAATTAATTGCCCCCAATATCATCATCATCATCGTCGCCACCACTTGAACCTTCTTGTTCGTCAAAATTCATGCTCATTTCAATATTATGTTACGAGTTGCCAAATCTTCAAAAGTTTTTGCTTTGATTCCTTGAAGTATATAGCAAAAACTTCAATGCATTCCTTGGATATACATCTCAATAGCTGAAGCTCCGATAATTGATCTTTGCAGTTAAGACTCAAATTTCTCCAACGATTGATGTATTCAATGACTAGTTCTTTTTTTCATTGGCAAGAGTTGGTGAATTCAATCATACTGACTGTCTTTCAAGTGTTAGAAAAGCAATTGAGGAACTCTTGTTCCAGCCGTCCTCAATTATCAATGGAGCCTGCCTCCAAGACAGTATACTAATCAAAAGCATTGCTCTCTAATGATCAAATAAACTGCTTGATCAAATGATCTCCATATGTCCCAGCATTATTATAAGTTTCAATTAAATGAGCCACATGATGCTTTAGGTTGCCTTTGCCATCAAATTGCTGAAACTTTGGGGGTTGGTATCCAATTGGCATATTCAGATTATCAATCCTTTGAGTGTAAAGCTTAGAATAAGTCATAAATAATTTAGAACTTTCCTCAAGCTTATCTTTGATAGTCCCCATAGTAAACTCCTTCAATGGGTTGATAGGAATTAGTCTATCAGTGAAAACTTATAGTTTTTTTGTTGCAATTTCTTCATTTTTGGCTAATTGTCTCCTTGTAGATATTTCCCCTTTGTCTTGACCTCAATTTATTTTTCCACCATGCAGCTAGCATCAAGATTGTCCACTTTACTCATCAATTTGGAGATTTGAAATTCCCACTCTTAGACATGCTTCATGAGTCCTTCAATGGCCTTCGTTAAATTTGCAATGTGTTCCTCCAAGGTTGTAGCACTTGTCACCATCACCATCTCCATGCTCGGGGAATTTGATGTTGAGTAATGAATGATGTAAATACTTCCTTTGAGTCTCTACCACGTTCATTCATATCAATAAAATGCAGCAACATCTTTTCTACAACAAGCGAAGGAGTCACCTCCGAAGATGAATGCAACTTCTTGGATATACTTCTTATGATGACGCCAACATTTTTTGGCTCAAGCACTTGAAGAATTTGAGATAGTAGTTTTCAATGCAGCAGTCTTGTTGGCGGCTATTTGATACTTCAATCTTAATGAAAGAAAGAGATTAGAGATGGAGTTAGTCCCATTGGACATGCCAGAAATTTGTAAGCACAAATTTATTTGTTTGCAAAAATAAAATTATAAGATAAGAAAAAATTATACAAATAAAATAAAATTGAGATTTGTTGAATTATGGATTCAATCTCTATTAATCATCTGATTCTTCCCCTTCAAAGATGATCTTGAAATTTGAACTCCGAGAAGAACGCCTTGAATGATGTGGATCTCCTTGAATTTAATTTGAAGAAAATAACACCAATTTGAAGGCTTCCCACCTTAATGTTGAATCAAACGCCACTTAAATTTGATTTGAAGAAAATAATGTCAATTTAAGGGCTTCACACCTTAATTTCGAATCAAACACCAAAATATATGAGTTTCGCGAAGAACGTTTTGAACACCGTAGATCACCTTGAATTGCTTGAGTGAATTGTTGGACTCCTTTAAAGTTTCTCTCACTTGTTAGGATTTGTGTTATGTGTTGAATGAGCTTTGGTTCCCCCTATATAGATACTTGATGGCAGACTTTCAGATTGGGTTAAACTTCTTTGATGGTTATCTCTTTAATAAGATAACATCAAATATCAAAAGATATTATAAAGTATCAAGAGATAATATCAAATATCAATGTATAATTTCAAATATCTTTAATTTGATTGGTTTATAGAAATAGACATTTCATCTTTGACACTTGTTAATATTTAATTTGAGCATCAAATAAATACTATTAATTAAAGTTAACTATTTATCTTTTAAAATTAAATTTAATAAATTTTAAGAAATAAATAGAAAATTTAAATTAATATCTAGTACATTATTTTACATGTGTCACTTCTTCATTGGCTAAAATTAATATGTCTACAATTATGCTATATATTTTGGGAAAATGAATTTTATGAGTGGGGTTGAGAAATATAAAAATGGTATTGGAAAATATGATGAATTTTAGTTTATATTTTCAGAAATAGTTAGATAATATTTTGAAAAGTATTTATATATATATTTATGTTTGGGAGGGAATAATTTTTACTGTAGCAGTCAAATAAATATTTTTTTGTTAAATATTTTGGAGAAAATAGAATTTAGTAATATTTTTTATTTTGTAAATAATAAAAATATATATATGATATATCTGTATATGGAAAAATGAATAATTTTTGGGGATAATGAAGGAAAGAAGAAAATGTTTCGAGAAAAGCCTATTTTAATATATTAAATTCAAAATAGGTGTATGTTTGATTATGATCTCCCAAGCAATTAGCAATGTCACTAGGAATATTCATAACAGCTAAAAAAACAAAAATATAAAGACAAAAATTTTACAGCAAAGAGACACTTTTTTTTTTTTTTTTTTCTTTCTGTGATAATTTGCAAAGAGATTGTTATAATCATACTAGAGAAGACTAAATTAATTAATTTGGAAACGAGATTCGGGCCGGGCGAGCGGGGGTCGCGTGCACTTGTTAGCACCGACACATTGAGTTGCAGAAAAAACAAATAAAGTAATATTTGATATATAGCTGAGCTGTCCATGTAATTTTGTGATACGAAGCGTTGGAACAAATGATTCATTCGTACGACAGACATTTATGTGGTCTTTGATTTGACGCAATCTGCAATCTGCATTCTACATCATACACAAAACCAATTTCTCTCCTCACTCCTCACCGCCTTGTACGCTTTTATTTTATGTCCACGATGCATTTGACTCACCCCACCGGCCACCTGCCACAAATGAAAATGTTTTCGGATTTGTTTGTTTGAGATTTGCTTAAAAAAATTTCAACTTTCAAATTACAAACAAATAACTTATCATATTCTCTAATTTTATTATTTAAAATACACCCAAAAAGGTCCCAAATACCCTTTCAATTCATTTTTTACTTATTTTTCAATATTTAATTCTATCATTTTTTGCCTCTCCTACCTAATCTATATATACACATACACAAATAATTTTAAAATATCAATTTCATCCTATCAATCCTATATAAAAGTAATTGATGTGATATCTTATCTCCTCCAAAAACACAAATAAACATACAATTTTTTTCCAATTCAATCCCTACCTACTACCCAAAACAAAAACAAACAACAATCACATTCTCCAACCAAACTTTTCACAAACCATTTTGGCAAATTTTTTTGGCAAAAAGCCCCAAATCATAAACAAACAAATTTCCAAAATTAATTATATTTACCCTTTTTTTCTAAAAATAATTATATTATTAATTTATTTTCTCTATTTTAAAATATATATATATTACAAAACCTTTCTATTCAAGTTTGTTCCTCTTTAAAAAATTCTGATGGAGGTTACGGATGGATAATTTTAGCATCACCTTCAAAATTAAAACAAATTTAAAGTTATCAAATTTATTAAATAATTGTTTCACCCTTAAATATCTTAATAGATATATATTTAATAGAGCCCAAAACAACCATGACTAATTGTTGGCCTAATACGAATAATAATATTTAATTACTATATTCACACCCCTTTATTCTTTAAATTTCAAATCTGACAAAGGATAATTGATTAACGAAACACAAGGGACTATGCCTGTAAATAGGTAGCGCATCACCCTATCCATACCCTAAAATACTCAAAAAAATGAGATCCTAATCTTACCTGATGAGGGTTGAATCCGTTGGATATTGGATCAAGTTGATGTTTCGATGAGATTCGACCTCTGTGGTCGACTTATGGATGGAGGTGGGCTGAATCCTGCAATCACTTAGCAAACGTCAGGCTAGTTGAGAAGCCCTCGGCTTAGGCACTCTGACGATCAAGTCAATACGGATCGACTAGATAATATTAGCAGCAAAGTATGGACTTTTTGTATATATGAAAACATACCTTTAGAATGCTAGAGTGGGGGGGTATTTTAGCTTTCTCCCCCTGATGATTTGTCTAAGATGCCCTTAATGTGTAGGGAAGACCCTTGTCCTTGCATGAGAAGCAATTAGTCATCTCTCACCCATGTCCTATTCCAAGTGGCTGCCTTCCTAGGTTTTATGGCCAAGGTAGGACACTATTGACACGCATGCCGCGCCAAGCGGTAAAGGGGCGACATGCACCATTAATGAGGAGGCATGCCGCCTGTCAGTGCATTTAATGCGGCATGGATGGTACTGTGCTTTGCCGACCCCTCTAGTCGAAAGAATGATCGACCTGACAATGGATTGGAGTACGGATTAGCGGTGCGAGTCGACATATCGACCCGTGGCCTTGAACGAGGCCTGGTTGAGTGCTCACTTACTGGGTACACCATCGATCATCGAGGTCGACTTGTGTCAACCGCGCCCCGGATGCAAGATGGGCTTGGTGGTACACCTTTGAGCCCATGTAGTTTGGGCCAAGCCACTTGGGCTATCCCATATCACTACCCTACCATGAAATATCCAAACGGATGAGACCCTAATCCTACCCTACCCTATCTAACCCAAAACCTATTGGGTCTAGTTTATTGGACTTATGTTTTTAATGTATATATTTATTTTCTCAATATATACTAAAAATATTATTTGGCATACGATAACAAAAAATAAAAAAATTTCTATTTAATTTAATTTAACATTAAATTTAAATTATTTAATTTTAAACTTTTTGCTAATTAAATTAACTATTTTATTGATATAATAGTTAAATTTTATTAATGTAATTAATAATTAAAATTTTTGTTAATTAAATTAATATAATTAAAAAATAGTCAATAAAAACAGTTTAAAAGCAAAAAACATTTCTATATTTAATTTTATAAAAAATAGTTAATTTCTATATTAATAAACTTTATTCATTAACAAAATTAAATTTATTAACTGTTTTTATAAAAATTATTTATTTCACTATTAATTTTATTAATGAAAAATGTTCAACTGTTGCTATTGCTATTCCAATTTTTTTTTTTTAAATTGCTATCCCAATATATTAACTTTATTAATTTAATTTAATTTTTAATGAAGAAAATTATTTAGTTATTATTGTTCATTCACATATTTGTAATTTTTATATATAAAAAGTTTATCATTAATATAAATTTAATTTGGGTGTAAAACAATTTTTAGGTTCATAAATTAAATTTAAGTATAAAGTAATGAGTAATTTTTTGGTATAGGTACATGAGTAATTTATGAGTACAGACTCTACTCATACTCATTACACTATCTTTAATAAATATGGGTATGAATAGGATATGTGTATTGACATTTTGAGTTTGAATAGAGTAACATCCTACCCATTTACAGGCCTACAAGGGACGCCTAAATTAGGGGGGGGGGGGGGTGAAGGAAGTGACCTACTGTATATACCCAATAAACACTAATGGCTAATTCTTGCTTGTATTTGTGTAATAATATTTTGTTATATATTTTTTGATATATCTAATTATTAATATTACGGTCCTTCTAATTTTCAGAATTTATCAAAGGCGATTTGGTCAACCAAGTGTAAGGGCGTCTTGGTCTTGGGTTGGGAGCAAAATAGAAAGTCTACTAGCTTTTTTTTTTCGTTGGTTAATGTTAGTTTATTTTGTTTATTACTATATAGAATTTTAATTGATATCAAATTTGAATTGAGTTGAATATTATTGTTGAATAAACTATTACATTAATTAATAATATTCTCTCTATCTCCATCTCATATTGATTCTGACGCTTTTAATAAATCGCAGCATTTAGTATAATTAAGAGTTTTTTTTAATAATTAAATAGAAAATTTTTAGTATGAGAGTTGAAAAAGGAGATTTTTGACCAAAGCAAATAAAAGAGTAGCCTAATTATATGGTGATAATTCATATTAATTAGTATTGCACAACGTAATATTCTGCCATTTTGTGTCTTCATTGGTACCTCATGTAATGGAACACTGTGGCCGACAAACTATTTAATAATAAACTATTTAATTTATGCAACGTAGTTAGTGCGCATTATGCATGCTTTTAATATTAATTAAAAATAAAATATATGAGTTGCAGTTGAATCTCCAATAAATATTATACAATTAAAATGTGATCGTGCAAGAACAAAAGATCACCATTATCAAGATAAAAAATAAATTAATTAAGAGGGGTACGATAAAGCATATTTAGATCTTATCATTCCTTTGCGAAAATGCTTCTCCTTTTGTGTCATTGTCAGTATAACACACATCCCAACTCCCAAGTCCCAAGCACGAATAAATGCACATACATATACATATATTTGTTACAATATTCATCATTTCATTTCAAACAATTAGTTTCCATTGAAGATAGATGCATACATGTATTCTTCAAAAACTTGTGCCTCAATTTCTTCTAATTTCAGGATATTTTTCGTGGGACCTTTTCCCAAAAACTTGTGGCGGATTAATAGTGCACCTTTATCTTATTATGGCGTAATTTAATTTGTTATATTTTTTAAAAGGAATTACAAATTTAAAAACCGGTGATGTTGCAGGTTTTGGAATGTAATTTTTCTTCTTTTTCTTTCTTTTTTTTTTTTTTTTTCCTTTCATGCGAAAGTATTTGGAGTGTAATTAGTCTGGTTTTACAAATTCTAAAATTAAATCCATTTCTTCTATTTTTCTTTCTTTTTTATTTATTATTTTTTTTAAATGTAGAATGGGTTTACATGTATGTAGATCTAACACAGCTGATTTCTATAATGGTATATACTTGGATAGATTTTTTCTGAAAATATAATTGGAGAAAAATATAGTTTCAGAAGATATATTAATTTTTATAATCTATATTTTAAACTTTTAACTTTGATTCAGTTATCATTATTCTGATCATTGAAATTACGCCAAGGACTCAAAATGCATTACAAATGTAAAATTAAACACTAGTATGAACAAATTAGAAAATGCCTTCCGGATAATTTATATAAAAATTGCTGCGCCGATTATTGTCATTCTCTATCAAACATATTAATTTCCCCTTAGTGTTAATTTGACAATGTGTTAATAATACTCGACCAATAATCTGTTGGGGTTTCTTGACTAATTATAAATTTATTTATATTTGTAATCAGGATGTGAATTTTAAAAATAATAGTAATTAACTTGAAGTTTATGGCTTGCGAAGGTTGATTAGTAACCAGCTTGAATCTTGGGTAAAATTCATTTTGCCCCCCCCCCCCCCCCCCCATACTATAGGGTATGCATCAAATACCCTCATGTACTATCAAAACCTTCAAATAATCCCATGTACAATCAAAAATCTTTAAATACCCCATTCAAAGTCATTTGCTGTTAGTAAAATAGCTGATGGTCTCAAAACTCTATAGTAAATTATTGATTTAACTTCAAAAAATAACTTAATAGCATAAAAACCTATGATACGTGGCATTTTTTTACAAAGTAATGATAAATTATAAGTGAAATATAACAAAATTCTACATATTATTATATATTTTTTAAATCCCAAAACGAATGCAGATTTGAAAAATTTTAGAGTTACGAAATAAAAATACGTATAATGGTCCCATGTATTTTTTTCGCACAAGCAGCCTCTGTTTTGTTGGTCCCACATGTTCTGTATTAAAATGGAGTTGTTTAATATTTTTTTAAAAAAATGAAATAATTTAATATTTTTGTTGGATTAGGAGTTAGATGATGCTTTAAGTCCTAAAATGAAAGTAACAAAATTGAAGTAAGAAATTTGAGCATTATATAGTAAATTACAAGGGTATTTTGGATATAAAATTTTTCAATGATCATATGTATAAAGAGAAAATAATTTTAGTGCTACATCAGCCAAACAACTGTTACTTTTCTAACGGCAAAGAAGTTTGAGTGGGGTATTTAAAGGTTTTGGTAGTATGAGTGCTAAGGATAGATTTGTCTACACAGAAAAAAGCCACGTATCCTAATTTTTTATGTTATTTAGTTATTTTTTGAGGTTAAATCAGTAATTTATTGTAGAGTTTTGATACCGTCAGCTATTTTACTAACGGCATATGACTTTTGAGCAGAGTATTTAAAGATTTTTAGTAGTACATGGGGGTATTTGATACATACCCCATAGTAGGGGGGGTTAAATGAATTTAACTCTTGAATCTTTTGGGAATTGGTCCATATTTTAAATGTATTTTTCTTAACTCTTCCAATAATTACAAACAATATATTTTCACTTAAAATAATTAACTAGTATGACATTATCAATATTTATACTATTAATAAAGTATAAGGGCTTTAGTGGTGTGTTGTCGCGTTTATTTTAAATCTTCATTACTACATAAGTAGCTATTAATTTTTTTATCCCACCACCACCATTTTATACTCCCACTTTATGAGCAAAAATATAGGTGGTTTGCAAAGTTTCATAACCAGTTGAAAATACCGACTATATTAGATATTAGATGTGCATTTATTAGACAGTATAAGAATTATATTAAAAATATTTATACATTTACTTTACGTACCTATGTATATATGTTGTACTTTAGTATTTAAATGCACATGCATTGAGTTTGCACCAATTGTTAGTTATTAAAAAACAAATCTATCATCTTTTTGTGTGTTTTCAAGTACTTTTCTTAAAGAACACTCATTTTTAAAAAAAAAAAATAATTTTTTCTAAATATATAAAATAACTATCATCCTACTACCCTCCCTCCTCCTCTCCAACTACTATACTACATAGTAGTCCCATTAAAATTATACATAATATTATCTATATATATATATATATATTTATTTTTCTTAACTTCTTTCTATGATTTCTCTCATACAAATTATTTTCTCTTAAACTTATTGAATGTACACACATAGAATATGCACCCACTACTAAATGGTAAATACTAATATATATGAAGCGCGCATATCCTCTATAGTTAGCCATGAAAAGCTTCGATAGTTAAAAGGGCAATGGAGTATAATGTGAGGACATGTGAGAGGACGGTGATGTCGGTATCCGACACATTGGGAATGACGTATGTATGTAAATGTTGTTTGGGCAATTCATGTACGTACCATTAACATTAATTACACCAAAGTTTGCAGATTGCAGATTGCAGATTGCAGATTGCAGGGCCTTTTCCGGAGAAGCAACAAATAATTATCAATACGGTGAGAAGTTGAGGGGCCTCGATCTATGTCTATCCTCTAGCCCCTCTTCCCCAATAGCCAATAAGAAAATATGTCAGCATTCTAATGATTCAACATTACATGCACTATTCTATATTAATTCTTGAGATTAATTGTACCTCAATAAAACAACAAAAGTAATTACTAACTAAAATATGCGGCCTATCTAAATCAATTGATTTGAATTAAATAACTTATTATCTAATTAAATTCGGTTTAATTTTAATTGTTATTTGATTGTTGAGTAAATTGAGTTTGAATATGATGTGATAAAACTGCATGCATGTGAACCGAATTCAAGATTTTTCTATGTTCTCAACGCGTATTTCCCATTCCCTGGTATTTTTATGAATTAGCTAACTGAATCCGGTTAAGCCCCATTTCAATTTTTATTAATTAGACTAGAAAAACTATTTTAATTTGGTTTATTGTATTTTGTAATCAAATCTCAAAAGAGGTTTGAATGATTTTATCTCAAGTTCAATCCCAGGTATTTTTGTTCATTCGTCAATCATATTTTATTTAGTGATGAGACTTCAATATGCATGATTAATATTTTAATATATAGAGTTATGGTGACTGATTTTTCTTTTGATAGTGATTATTATAACATACAATTCTAACATAACCACATAAGAAAACTTTAAATATGATCGTTATGTTAGTCGTTGATAACTAAAACTAACTCATAACCACATAAGAAACAACAAGAGCAATAAGTAATAATTATAACAAATAGGAGTATAATAATTTGTAATCGGCATATGGTTTCTTTATTTAGTAGCCAGTTTGATTGTAAGGCCATCAATTCAAGCTCCAACCGCAATTAATTATTCATAGGACTTCAGGACAGACAATTTATTCAAAAATGATACAGTGTGTGGTGGTCTATGTTGTGGATACCTTAAAGTTTAAGTGTTACCGTGTTTGCAGACACTATGTCCAAGAGCATTGACTCAAATAAATTATAAAACCCGCACTTTGAGTTTGAACGTATATATTAGTTGTGTTCAATTAATAATGGCAAAACACAATTATCTAAAGTAAAATATGTAAAATACGTGCAAATGTTATAAATTTGACTATTAACTAATTATTGATATCATGTAATTGATGATATATTATATTTTAATAATACAATTTAGTACTTAATTTATTGGGTGAATTGCATTTTACCCCCTGTGTTAGCCATAAGTTGTAAAAAAAATAATACGCAATGCACCTCCTTGTGCTTTTAAAAAAATAGCAAATTATCCCATTCCGACTGGCGGTGCAAATCACGCGCCACAAGTTAGGTTGGTTCTAGGGGTTTTGGTGATGAAATGTCAATTTTGCCCCTTAATATCAACTGTTGGATTTATTAAAAAAATTGACAGTTTAGATTATTTCTATCTAAAATATATATATATATATATATATAATATAAAAATATATTTATATATACCTACATATACATATACATATTTATATATATATATATAAACCCACTACCCACTACCCACCCCCGGCAACCCACCCAACCCTCCCCCACCACATCAGTGGCGGCCATGGCCGCCGGCGAATGCTGCCATGGCGGCCACCTCCTTCAAGCAGCGACGTGGCCGCATTTGCAGGTGGCCATGGATGCTGCCTTTGCAGCGGCGGCCTCCATGGCTGCCTACAAACCATGGAGGCCGTTGCCACACAGGCAGCATTCATGCCCGCCTTAATATAAAAAATAAAAAATAAATTGAAATTGAAAAACAAAGACATGGCTGGCCATTGCGGCCAGTGACCGAATCTGGACAGATCAGTATTTGGCCAGATCTGGCCACAATGCAGCCATGGCCATGGCAGCTCGTAAGGTAAGGTTTGGGGAGAGCGGATGGGGGGTGGGTTATTAAATAATTATATATATATTATCATATATGTACTATATGTTATTATATATCTTATCATATATGTATTATAATGTATATATTATCATATATATGGTAATAAATATATAAATATAAATATCTTATAAAAAATATATATGTTTATAAATATAATATATATTTTCATAAATATATATAATATTTAATTTGAAATAAATAATTAGAAAGAGAAAAGATATAAACAAAAGTTATTTAAATTTTATAGATAAAATTTTAAGATGGGGGTGGGGGTGGGGTTTATTATATAAAATATAATATAAAATTTCTATTTAGTAATATATATTATGTATAAATATATACATAAATATTTATGTATTATATTATATATATTATATTATGTTTATTATATTATATATTATATAGTTATATTTGTATATATATATATAAATAAAAAAAGAATAAATTAGAAAGATGAATAAACAAAAAAATTAAAAACAGTTTTTAAATTTAAAAATAAAAAAATTGGTATGAAAGAGATGAAAAAGATATATAAAAATATATTTAAAAAGAATAAATAAATAAAATTGACAATATATGAAGGAATTAGGGGTAGTATAGTCTTTATACATTGGAATTATGGTTAAATTGCAGCAAATTACAAAGGGGAGGCGGTGTGCCTATTTTTTAAAAGCACAAGGAGATGCATTGCCTATTATTTTTTCATAGGGTTTTTTTTTTGCAACTTATGGCTAACACATGTGGGTAAAATGCAATTCACCCTTAATTTATTATACACCAAATATCACACTTTTTGACTTTATATGTTTTTCCGACATTAAAACAATAATTCGTATTTCATAAATTGAACTATTAAAGCTTTAAGCATTATTGTTGTTGCAAATATTCTTAGGAACATTCACTTTTTATATCAATATGTCATATATATATATATATAGAAGTGCACGATTATTTAACAATGTTGTATCCTTATTACATGCTAATATTATGCGTGTATTATTGTATACTATCAAACTTAATTAATTTAAGACGGCCCAAAATAAAATTATATAAAATACTTGATAAGGATTTAAAAGTTATTACGTGAGGGGTTAAATATGGATCGATATATGTAGCAACAATCAAGTGCTGGCAGGCGGCCTGCTCCACTGGACACTAGTACACATCACTTTCTTTTTCTTTCTGAAAAGATCTTTGGATCACATCGTTGCATTTCAATGTTGGATTCTCTCGACTTTAGCATATCTTCATAAGCATAACCTTTCTTTTACATATTGTAAGATTTTGTCTCAACGTAGAATGACCACTTAAGAAAAAGTTCTTATTAATTAATAGTCTGTTTTCAAAAAGTTTCTGCATTTTTATTAATGCCGGAAAAAGCTTCCCTATTCTCCTCAAGTATTCCATTAGGTACCGTCGTCTTGGAAACTTTGAAACTGTTGATTCCCATTAATTTCAAGAGAAAAAGAAAAGTTAAATAAAATTGATTTTGAAAGAATTCTCAATATAAACAACTGTATTAAGCCCAAGATTAAGAAATATTTAGAGGCTCTAGACTCACTAATTATTCCAATCTTACAAACATTAATGATGCGAATTTTGTGTATTAGACGCATGATATCCATATCAAATGCATATATTATTAAAGTATTATTTGAGTCGAGTTAATTGGACGCATGGCATCTGTCTCACATGCAATCATGATTAAAATATTATTTGAGTCGAGATAGTTGAACTTGACACGTCAAAAATTGCATCCTTGGGCAAATAGAACTTTGATTAAGTTGAGACAATATATATATATATATATATGTGTGTGTGTGTGCGTGTGTGTTGAAACCCAGGAGGATCTATTGGGAAAATAATAAAATAATAGTAAAGTAATTCAATGTAAAGTGACAACAAGATTTAACGTAGTTTGACGATGTGCCTAATCTACCCAACAAAGAAAATGAATTTTATTGATCTCAAATCGAAGTGCAAGTACAAATTTGAATCCCACAAATCTTATGAAAACACCTAACACCCTCGTTCTAAACTCCGTCTTGAGAGAAATACTAAACTTGTTCTTCCTTTATTAGGAGGCTTTGGAATTACAATTCCATGACAATCACAATTAAATTTGAATTGACTATTGAGATTTAGACAAACAGTTGTTACTGTGAGATGTAAAACCTCTTTTCATAATCTCAAAATAAAGAAATTCTAATTTCTATATCTCATTAGATATTCACAAGTCAGAAATTTGAGTACAAGAAGATTATATATATTTGATTATTATTTCTTAAAAAGAAGAAGAAAAATAATAAACACCATTTATAACTTATGCAGAGTAGTGGTCGAAGAGTATTTCCAATTGAGACTGCAACAACATTGTTAAATGGTTTATAAATAGATGAAAACTTTAAATCCAGTGGAGTGATCAATATTATGAGAGGATTTGACCCCACAACTCACTGAAACAGCATATAAGAGTGGTTGATTCGTGATCATCAAAAGAGGAAAAAAAATAATTAAAGCAGATAAGGCCCAAGTGGCAGGTGAATCCTATCTTTCTTAATAAATAAATGAAGACACACCGTGATTTATGAACTGCATATGAAAATTTATTATATTGTTGTGGGCTTGATTTTTCTTGGGACACTTATTGAAAAGTACAAAATGCACTTTCCAATTTGATGATAAGTCCCTATTTGTTTTTTGTTAGAACAAACTCCCTAATTTTATTAAATTTTTAGAGATTACTCCTTACTCATTTGATTTGACAAAAATGCCCTTCAGTATCATATTTTTCATTAATTTTTTCTCACTTCTTCTCCATCCGATAAGTAAACAATAAATCCTATCATACGCTCATTACCAGAATCAGAAAGAACAAAAAAAATACAACAAGCTCCATGGTAGGAACGAGAGTAACGTCAGAGCCAACAACCACCAACTGGACATCTGCATTGTCTTCTTCTCTTTTTTTTTCCATCATTTTCGAGTTTCTTATTCTTCTTCTTCACAGTTTCTTCTCAGTTGCTTCTGAGTTTCTTATATTTTTCCGACAATGTCAACAAGTAGTGAAGTAGGAGTGTTCAATCAAGTTAATGGACATGTACATTAATCTCGCAAGAGAATGGAGTGCAATCAACGCCGAACACTTCAGTTTGCAATATATAGCTCCACATCAAAGATTGTACGTGAGTTTGACTGATGATAACGGTGTCATGAATATGGTCTTACTACATTTGACATTGAATATGAACATTGTTGACATCCTGATAAACCGAAAGGATGAATTAAGTAGCAGTGCAAAGAAGAGCAGTGATGGTTTAAGGTAATACTTCTAGAAAATCTAAGTTGTACTGCAGTTTGTAAAGTTTTGTACTTGAAGTGTTCTGAAATTGTACTCTATTATGTAAGTTTTATACTTCAAGTGTTCTACTAATTGATTATTCAAAATTGCACTGCAACTTCTAGCGGTTTATACTTGAAGTGTTCCTAAACTATACGTCTTCTATATAAAATTATACTTTTGATTTTCTGAAATTATACTTCATTTTATCAAAGATTGTACTCGATTTATTGAAGTTATATACTTTAAATGTTATATTTATCATTTAACCAAAATATACTGCAGTTGCTAGGACTTTATACTTCAAGCATTCTGAAATTGTACTTCACTTTATCTAAAATTGTACTTTTATTTTCTGAAATTATACTTTCTTTTGTACTTTATTTTACCTAAACCTGTACTTTATTCATTGAACTTCTATACTTCAAGTGTTTTGAAATTGTACTTCATTTTATCTAAACTTATACTTTAGTTATTTGAATCTATTATTTAAGTTTAAAGTGTTTTACTAATGGATTATCCAAAAATTGTACTGCAATTGCTAAGGTTTTATACTTCAAGTGTTTTGAAATTGCACTTCACTTTATCTACAATTGTACTTCTATTTTTTGAAATTATACTTCATTTCATACATCATTTTACCTAAACTTGTACTCTATTCATTGAAGTTATGTACTTCAAGTGTTCTGAAATTATACTTCATTTTATCTAAACTTGTACTTCAATTATCTGAATATATTGTTTAAGTTTCAAATGTTCTACTAATGGATTATCCAAAAATTGTATTGCAATTTCTAAGGTTTTATACTTCAAGTGTTTTGAAATTGTACTTCACTTTATCTAAAATTGTATTTCTATTTTTTAAAATTATATTTTATTTTATACATCATTTTACCTAAACCTGTACTCTATTCATTGAAGTTCTATACTTCAAGTGTTCCGAACTTCTACTTCATTTTATCTAAACTTGTACTTCAGTTATTTGAATCTATTTTTTAAGTTTCAAGTATTCTACTAATGGATTATCCAAAAATTGTATTGCAATTTCTAAGGTTTTATACTTCAGGTGTTCTGAAATTGTATTTTATTTTATCAAAAATTGTATTTCTATTTTTTGAAATTATACTCATTTTATACATCGTTTTATCTAAACTTGTACTATATTCATTGAAGTTCTATACTTCAAGTGTTCCAAAATTGTACTTTATTTTATCAAAACTTGTACTCTCGAGTCAAAGTCATTTTCATCGTATGACTTTACCGATCAATATTACCGAGTTGAGATGTATCAACAAGCATATCAAGCAGTGATACACCCTATTCCTACATATGATATGCATATGTTCCCTCTAGATGATGATGGCGTCATTAATGCACCTGATTGCCGATCTCAACCTGGGCATAGAAGGACACAGAGGATTCCATCACAAATTGAGAAATGTGTAATTAAGTGTAAAAGGTGTGGTAGAACAGGACATAATCGTTGAACCTGTAAAGAATCAGTAATCTAGCTAAATTTTGTAAATTAATCTAGGAGATTTATACTTGATTTCTTGACATTTGTACTTTATTTCAGTAATCATGTACTTGATTTAGCGTGAAATTGGCATTTTTGTATATTGTCCGAGATATCAATTATTTTGCACCCCAATTTGGGAGAATTATACTTGATGTCATGACAATTGTACTTCATTTCGGCAATTATGTATTTGATTTAACGTGAAATTAGTATTTTTGCATGTTGTCCGAGATATCAGTTATTTTATACCCCAATATGCTAGAATTATACTTGATTTCATGACATTTGTACTTCCTTTTGGCAATAATGTACTTGTTTAGCGTAGAAGTTATCAAATGGATGCTGTCCAAGATATCAGCGCTTTCGTACTTCAATCTGAAAGATTTTTACTTGATTTCATGACATTTGTATTTCATTTAGGCCATTATGTACTCCATTTCTTAATATTTTTACTAATATTGTTGAATTGAAATTTGTTCCATGATTTGATTTTTAAGTCTCAGTAATTAATAACCAAACTCTAAAAATGTGTGTAATATTTATTATATGAATAAAACAATATTAAAATTTTAAAGTGTTAACCACTAATGTTGAACGAATGAATGTTATCAATCGCAGTAATGTAAAGAATACTTATGCTTTCAAAGATGTAAATAAATGAGCATTTGACAATAATATCCACCCTATAACCCGTACAAATACGTACTTCACCTTATTCGATAATCTCAAAATATTGTATTTGACCATCACTACAATTATTGGAGACTAATTATTCAATTGCAATAAGTGTACTTCAACATAACACCATTTATACTTTGTTTGTTCTACATTTGTACTATATTTTCATCATATTGTACTCAAATTCATTGTCCAGTTTCAATTGAATTGAAGTGTACTTTAACATAACACCATTTATACTGTGTTTGTTCTATATTTGTACTTTATTTTCATCATATTGTACTCAATTCACTTCCTGATTTCAATTTAATTGAAGTGTACTTCAACATAACACCATTTATACTTTGTTTGTTTTATGTTTGTACTTCATTTCTATGATATTGTACTCAAATTCACAGTTCGATTTCAATTTAGTTGAAGTGTACTTCAACATAACATCATTTATATTTTGTTTGTTCTAAGTTTGTACTTCATTTATATCATATTATACTCAAATCCACTGTCCAACTTCAATTTAATTGAAGTGTAATTCAACATAACATAATTTATACTTGTACTCAAATTCACTGTCCGGTTTTAATTTAATTGAACTGTACTTCAACATAACACTATTTATACTTTGTTTGTTCTACGCTTGTACTTCATTTCCCTCATATTGTATTCAAATTCATTGCTCGATTTCAATTTAATTGAATTGTATTTCAATATAACACAATTTATACTTTGTTTCTTCTACATTTATACTTCATTTTCATCATATTGTACTTAAATTCACTACCTAATTTCAATTTAATTGAAGTGTACTCAACATAACACCATTTATACTTTATTTTTTTATATATTTGTACTTCATTTCCATCATATTGTACTCAAATTCACTGCACGATTTCAATTGAATTGAAGTGTACTTCAACATAACACCATTTATACTTTGTTCGTTCTACATTTGTAATTCATTTCCCTCATATTGTGCTGAAATAAAAATATTATAAATACTTGATGGAAAATTATACTTACATACAAAATAATATTATAAACAAAGTATGCTTCAATTTACATATGTATGTACATACAAAGTATGATTCAAACCCTATAGGCTTAAATGTTTTGTACTACAGTTGCTTCTAAAATGTACTATAGATACACATGTTATATAGTACATTTTCAGTTAATATATACTACATGCCTGAATATTTTTGTATTACAGATGCTTCTAAAATATACTGTATATATACAAATATCAAATTATAATTTAATTTAATCTACATGCTTGAATGTTTTGTACTACAGAAGTACAGATGCTTCTAAAATGTACTGCAGTTACATAGATTATATGCTACACTTTTGCCTGATGTGAACTGCAAGCATAAATGTTTATACTACATTTGTTTATAAAATGTACTGCAGTTACAAAGATTATATACTACACTTTCATTTAATGTATACTGCAGGCTTAAATATTTTGTACTACAATTGCTTCTAAAATGTACTGCAGATACACAGATTATATACTATATTTTCAGTTAATATATACTGCACGCTTGAATATTTTTGTACTACAGATGCTTCTAAAATATATTACATGTGCACATATTATATACTATAATTTCATTTAATCTATAGGCTTGAATGTTTTGTACTACATTTTCGCAACTTCGTCTCCTAGTGTCCAAATCACTTGTCGCTTGAACCGTTGGATAGCTCTCGGCTTATACATTAACTCCACAAAGTTCCAGCCCCATCCGATTCTCCATGGAACAGTAATTTCCCTCGCAATAAGCTGGAATTACAGCAATGTCACTGCACTGCCGCATTCTAAAGATTTTCGCTGTTTCCTATCCAAACGGAACTGTCTACTGGTGAAACTTGGTGGGAACGTTGCCAACACCTCAAGGAACACCCCACTGAAACAGTTTCACAAAATTCCTTTTCCAAGACACTCTGCTCAATGCATCTTTGCACTACCTGTGTGCAGTAAGACCGCTCTAGGTCGCCCTCAATGTTCGGTGCCCAAACGGACACGGAATGACTTCAAACTTGGTGGGAAGCATCCTCATAACTCAAGGAATATGCCATTGAAACAGTTTTTCAAACTGCACCTCGTAAGAGTCTCTGCTCATGGGCCTTTTTCGCCTTATCGGGTGAGCCAACAATGCCTTGTCGCTCCTAATGCCCCTTCAAGTCACAGTCGCAATTCTTCTCCAATGAGCGACCCATGACATCTCCCCCACTCGATCCGTTGATGTCCTCGTCAACACATACACAAGGACTCGAAGTGTATGCGGTGCCCCAACTCAACTCTGATATCTTTTTTGCACCGGATGAGTTTAGCTCCTCTTTACACAGATTATATACTACACTTTCATTTAATGTATACTACAGACTTAAATATCTTGTACTACAGATATACAAATTATATACTACATTTTCAGTTAATGTATACTGCATGCTTTAATGCTTTTGTACTATAGATGCTTCTAAAATATACTGCATGCACACAAATTATATACTATAATTTCATTTAATCTGCAGCTTTGAATATTTTGTACTACAAATGCTTTTAAAATGTACTGCAGTTACACAGATTATATACTACACTTTTGCTTAATGTGTACTGCAAACTTGAATGTTTATACTACAGTTGCTTCTAAAATATACTGCAGTTACACAGATTATATACTACACTTTTGCTTAATGTGTACTGCAAGCTTGGATGTTTTGTACCACAAATAATATACTACCACTTTCAGATAATTTTACCGTATAATTTCAGGTAAAAAGAAGTATAAACCTCAAAAAAGTAAGGTACAACTTTCATGCCTTTCAAGTACAAATAAAAAACTTCCCATCTCACAACAAAAATCATATATATCAATTGGGTTCAAGTGTTTAACAACTAAAAAGGGAATAAAAACCCTAAACATGAGAAAATAGACAAGAAATAAGTACAACATTGAAAAATCACAGACATTTAAAACTGTAAATGCAGAAAACATATATTTGTTTCTTTTGATCACTTCTTTTTGTATTTCACTTCTTGTTGCCGCTGTTTCTCCTTCCATTGTCACAGAAAAAATGACAAAAATTTTGGTGTTTTATTTATTTATTTATTTATTTATTTTTTTCTCTTCTTCTTCTCGCGTCAATGGCAGAGGAACGATTTCGTGCCCTTTTGTTTGGCTGCTTGGGGAAGTCGTCGATTTTAGGAAAAAAAATATGAAAGCATTCTTCTTGAAGAGAAAAACGTATTTCTCAGGTATTTTTGTTGTTTTCTCTAGTTACAAGGATATATGTGTCTTTCTAAAAGATATGGGGAGTGATTTCTAAGTTTTGTGAAAAAGTAGAGAGTTTAGTGTGTAAAAATTCAAATGGGGACTGAACACTAAAGTAAAAGTAGGTTTAGGGATTTTTTTCTAATTGACTGATTTTTCTTTTTTCTTTTTTATTATTTATTATTATTATTTTTTAAAGTTTTGTGTGTTATTGAGGGAATGTTGATATATAAAATTAATATTGAAAATAATGGGCATTGAAAATAATGGATGAAAAGGCAAAAAGAAAAAAGCAAAGAAGGTGGTGTTGGAGGTGAGACCGAATTTATACCCTTAAAAGAATCATCCTTTTTCACCAACAAAAATTAAAAATAAATAAATTGGATGAAACAGGACAGGGAGCATGCTTGCACTTTTCTGCAAAGTGATGCTTGAATTTTGTCATTTCCGAACCCTTTATCTTGCTTCACTTTTGAAGAATCCACATCAAATTTCATATATTAATTATAATAGAGAAAGAAAAGCTTCCAAAACAATGCTAATTTTGACTATAAAATTTATTTACTTTTATCAAAATAAATGTTCTTCTAACTTTCTTAAACGTATTTTGTGGTGTACTTTGGAATGCCAATATTAACTTCTTCTATTTTTCCCCCCTACTTTATTTTGCTTTTGTTTTTCTTCCTGTTTGAGTTGTAGGGTTATGAACATGAAACATTTGAAGTCCTCGATCCTGAGTCTTTGGGATTTATATTGTGGGCAGTGGGCTACGGTCTAAATTAAGGAGAACCCACACTGATTTATTGGGTCTATGGGTCATACAACCTCAATAGAAAGCCAAACCAATCGACAAGAAAAGCCCAATTAGACATTCATTTGAACCAGCCCAATTAATATATATATATATATATATACATATATATTGTCAACACTTTTAAGCAGACTAATTAGAGAGGCCAGAGGTCGATGGTTAAGTTAATTTGTCCAATAAACTCTCTTTTTAATTATTAATTAAGCCCAAACACATGCATCAAGGGTTCGTTATTAAACTCAAATCTTAAATATATAAATATTGAAGATAATGCTATTAAATCAATTGACCATTCAACTTATAGAATAATTGAAATATTTTAAGTTACATATTTGTTGCACGAACCTAAGCCACACATTCGAAAAGTTAATGCTTAGAGAATCCAAGTCCAAGAATCCGAAAACGATTACAACTTGAGCGCTTTAGGCACTGAAAATGGCCAGTCAACTACTATTAGAAACTATACGACTCAAAATGTGTGAGCCTAATAACATTTTGACTCTAATGAAAAGATAACTTTCTTTTGTACCCCAATTTAAGAGAAGAAAAAAACGGTGTTTTACATTGTTTGTTTTTTTATCGTAACAATCAATTATTACAGGTATAGTCAAAAAAACCCAGTAGTAGTATGAGCAGCCCACATATAGAATAGATATAAAAAGAAGGTAATCAGTGGTAAGTGGCTCATTGTTAAAACATCCACCTTGGAGATGTATGGACTGCACTTTGCCGAGGCCTGTTGTTCTGTTGCTTCTTCATGATTGAAGAAACTGTTGGGATGAAATAATCATTACTCCTTTGAGAAGTTGCACCTTGTGAATATACTTTCCTCCCCTGCGTAAAGTTGCGGTGCTTTTCCAGCATTGCCCCACGGCCAACTGGGTTTTTATGCACCATCCCCCATCTGTTATAGTTTACACAACTCTGGCTCCTTCCAACTTGATGAAACTTCCCTTCTCTCGGGCTTGGATAATTCCGGCTTTCAGCTGTTTCGGCAGAGTACATCGTAGTTTCTCCTTCGCTGCTGTATTCATGCAGCACCTCTGAAATGTCAACAGGGGAAGAACTTGATTGAACGTCGGTCTGGGCCCCGTTTACAGATCCTGTTGATTCAGCATCTGGCATGGGGACAGATGGTCCGCTGTCACAATGTTGTTCCACTTCCGGCAGTTGTTGCAGCAAGCAATCTTTGACATAATTTTGGTCACAGCTGGGCAGCATTTTTCTCGATTGTTTTGGTGATAATGCAGCTTTAGCAATCTTTGGTGGAAAATTGATATCCAAGAGCTGATTTTGAGTAATGTCTTTCTTCCTAACTGGGACTGAAGTCAACATTGGGGACTCATAAATTTCCGGAGTCGGAATTCCCAGCACATGTGCTGCACCTTGTGGATCACCAGTTATGTTCTCGTCTGCCAAAGTGTTGACAACGTTCGCACTTGGTCCAGGCTGCTCTATTGGTCTTGATATAATGTTGGATGATGTTGGCGTCCTCTCAATTTCACCTTTGATTGACTTAAAGACTTGCCGCATTGTGAATGATGTGCAAGAATGCTCACTTTTCTGACCAGAGGACATCAATCTTATCAAAGGTAACTTTGGTTTGTTGAGTTCATCGAGGTTCCCCTCCCAATGCTGGCTTAGCCAATCACGAATGACAGGGATAGGGATACCAAATTGCATCGGGAAGTCTTTCTTCCATGATGATGTGGAAGATGATGAAGTTGAAGAGGATTTGGTATTTGGAGATGTTGCAAGCTTCATAGGATCACAAACCATGAATGCAAGATTGCCATGAACATCAAAACCAGCAGAACCGGGGCTCCAAGTTACTCCGTCAGTAGACAACTTTATCAGATTGTCAGTGGCTATTACAACCTTCCCTTCGCCCACTGTCAACTCCTGTTTCTTAGTGTATCCCAAAAGATAAACTATACTCCCCAGCTCCAGATTTGGCTTAGAACAAGTTTTCAAGTAGTGAGGTTGCTGCGCAGGTGCATTTGACTGTCCATCCAAAGTATCAAGGCCCACCATTGTCAGATCATGAACAGAGCTTGTAATGAAGAACCTGAATCAAATAGAAAATATTAGAAAAAACCATCAATTATGGGTGCATGCATGCACACGCTTTCATTTCTATTTATTTATTTTTTGAACTAAGATGTAAATCTAATCAATATTAAGGAACCAGGGATGCTAGGCACAGACATATGCTACGTGGGAAACTTCTTCCTTCTTTACAAATACTACAGGTCCAGTGATCATAAAATAAGATTTGGCTGTACATCCTGCATGTTCAAATCTCCAAACAAGTGCTCCATCTTTATGTTAGCCAAAAACTTAAAAGGAATTGTGACAAATCAATGACAAGTTCTTGGGTTATTTTTAATCCTGGTACCTGTTATATTTTCAGCATAAAGCAATCTTTAAAATGTACATTACTTCACAAATTATGAGTGTAGTTATGAATAAAATTTTTTATTAGCATGGTGCACTATATAGAAATATATATTGCACTTCGATATTTTCCAATGGTGATTATTACCATAGAGGAACTATATAAATCCATTATTGATGATTGGCTACTGTAAGAACAAGAACACGGAAGATTAATAACTTCTACTAATTAATAATGATTACTAAATTTCAAAGCGTTAATTGCACTACAGAAAGATGCATATGTGCTGAAGGATATAGATTAAAAACTATATACTTATAATTACTAAATCTGAAAGTGCTAATCACAATACTATAGCATGCATGTGCTAATGGTAAAAGGGAAGAAGCCATAATTTCATTTTCTGCTGCTTGTGAAAAGCTGGTTCAATCCCATAGTTCAATGTTAATGAACACATTGATCAGAAAAATAACCTTTTTGGAAAACTAACAAATAAAAAACTGTGATAGCAGCAACTCTCGAGGGAAACCTTTAGATGGAACAAAAGAACAAAAAGGGTCGGGGATAGGCCAAACTTCAAAACTAAAGCAAATTATCTTAAATAAGGGAAACACCAATGTGCAAATAAAATGGTTATGGGATGCTCCCTCACGAGCTTCTTCAGGCATTTTAAATTGACATCCCTCTTCCTGATTCACTAGTACAAAAAGTATCATGCAGCAACATTTCATGTGTTTGGTGGGACGGATACATCACACAATAGCCACAAGCAAAGACGGTGAGAACAAAAGTGTCCTATAAATTGTTGTTACTTTCTTATTATTATCATTATTATTAGCACTTCTTTAATGCAATCATACAGCCAGATCATAAATCAATCATAAACCACTAGAATGTAATCAGAGACATGGTCCGATCATCTAGATTTTACAGGTGATAAATGGCTAGTCAAATATATAAAAGTTCAAAGAAAAAACCCAAATGAAAATGCGATTGATCACATTGACAGGAGTAACTAGAACAGGTTCTTTTTACGGTCATTTCAAATTCAAACCTTCTTTCTATCTGAGAACAGATGATATCTCCTGCAAGAATCTTAAGATTGGAAATCTGATCTCCCTATCAGATCCAAATCAATCAAAATCCGATAGAAAATTCTCGCGAAAAATATTGGTTGTTCAACGCCCCCCCCCCCCCCCCTTGGGCCACTGCCCATTCAATTGTCCAATCACCCATCCACATTTTACAAAATAAAAAAAGGAAGATAATTATAATAAAGAGAGACCATCACTGCAAACATATATATCACACATTCGTTCGTCAGCTCAGTCCAAAATCCAAATTGGAAAAGAAAAATATATAAAGAAAAAACTGAGCATTTCGCATACATTCACAATGCACATATCATTTAGAAACTGACCTATGAGGAAAAAGGCTGGCGGATAGGCCATTGTGAAGTCGGATCTCGGCGGCTTCAGCAGCAGCGACGGATGGGAGATTAGCGTGGGTGGTTAGAAGTAAATTCCGGTGGATCAAGAAGCCGGTGCCTCCGCCGTTGATTCTGGCCATGGCAGGAGCTTTGCCGGAAAAAATGGTGGCCTTCATTCTCTCCGACTTGCCGCCACCGTTGCAGAAACACCACGACTCTCCCAAAACCCTCATTTTCCTAATTCCCTTTCAAAAGTAAAATTATTAAAAGATAAAACCCACAAAAAATCTTGGATCCAAAATGTGGAACTGGAAATGGAAGCTCATTTCTCTCAGTTTTTCATCATCCCCATCTCTCTCTCACTCTCTAGCTGGCAGTGATTTAGCTAGCTGTAGAGTATAGGCATTTGAAGAAAACAGCAGCAATAAAATAATTTGCTCGTATAGTGGAAGAAGAAAAGGATGGTGGAGTGGGGTCGCGATATAATGCGGTAAATAAGGGATCTTATTGAATTAGAAAATATAGGGGCGTGAGCTCTTGAATCCGAACGCCATTAGAGCGTGAGTGAGCTCAGAATTTAGATATGGGTAAAGGTAAAAATAGATATGACGGCGGTAATTCAGAACAAAGGTTTAGAAAAGAGTGGTGAAGACTGAAATGGGGCTGGTCCAACCTCAAGAATTTAACATTACAAATGAATGGTGAAATTGTTTCTTATTCGATTTATGTGATACTATTTTATTTAAGGGTCGTTCGCTCTCCACTTGGTAAAAACCAATGCCAACAGTGCACCATATCCAATGCAATGTTTTCAAAATCGGACCGGACAAAGAACCGGCGACCTTACTGATTACTGGTTCGATCGGTATGACGTCATAATGACGTAATAATTATATTTAATTTTATAAATATATATAATATAATTAATATATTGCAAAAAATAGAAAAAATCCAATAATATAGAAATAAATAAAGAAAATTTTCTCCATATTTTAGTCATTTTTTTCCTTCAAATATTTCTTTCAAAAATATCATTTCTCTATTAATTAATTACAAATATATAATCTAATTCAAATAGTAACACACAACTATTTAATATTAATACAAATAGTTATCCCTCCAAGTTTCAAGTTCAATATTTAATAAAATAGAACAAGTTTTTCCACTTGCAGGCTGCATCAATAGTAATTGAGCAGTGGAGATGGAGGAAGAAAGAAAAAGCCTAAAGGAAATGAAACAAGCAAAGAAATCAAGAAATTAGGATTTGATATAAAAAGTGGGAGTGAAAAATAAAAACCCTACGCGAAAGTCATAAGTAGACCCGATTAATATGCTATCTTGGACCTTGATTTATGTTTTTTTCCTAAAAAAAACAGAAAAACAGAAGAAAAAAAAAAAAAAAAAAGAGAGTGAACAAGTCAAATTGTGACCGGTTCTTAGGTGTGATTTGGACCGGACCTGCCACCGGTCACCGGTCGAACCGGCCGGTCCGGTCCGATTTTTAAAACCTTGATCCAATGTTATCATAGACTGACTTGGAGATAGTATAATATCAAATAAAACAAAACAAAGGTATCCGCTGATGATACAATTTTTTTTTTCTTTTTAAATCTAATTTTCGATCAACTTTCGGAGGAGAGGCCTTTGTGCTCCTAATTTGATGAAATCGAATGGCTTCATTTAAATTACAATTCAATAGAGTAGTTTTATCTGCTCCACATCACTCCATACATATATATATATATGCACACACACATACACACACGAGAATTTTTCACTTAGTGCTTCGGTGATTGAAAAAATAGTAATAGGTTATTACAAATAGAGATTGTATTAGATTCTCTATTCCCATGTATTTTATTTTATTGATACACGTCATATTTATATGATCTACAACTAATAATTTATTTACACATACTTTATATACTTGGCATCTATCCTAAGTACGAAATAAAAAATAATATCCATTAAAATAAAAAAAATCTAAACTGATAATTATACTCATTGGGCCAAAGAATGAATCTCATTATAGCAATTAAAAGAAATTATAACTTAAAACACACTTAAAAGAACTTATTAATCAAAATTTCAAATGCAAGCTAAAGTTTTGTTGATGATCTTGAAAGCGTTGCAAGTCACTCATATGCATGACCTATATATATATATATATGATACGGCTATAATAGCCCGAGCTAAAGGCATATATTAGGCCTATTACGATGACCTAGCAAATATTATAGCTGAAAACTCAAGGGAATAGCCGAGCTAAAGCCAATGGTAGAGCTGAGCTGAAGTCAGGGGAAGAGCTGAACTGAAGTCAGGGGAAGAGCTGAGCTGAAGTCAGGGGAAGAGCCGAGCTGCACTCAGATTTACTTTGGTTCCCATAGTTCTATGCACGACCGAAAAAGGAGGAACATAGGCTACATGTGGCTCCATTTTATTAATTCAGTTGTGACAAGATAGTTAGTGTTCTAGTTGGCAGTTATGAACCCAAGTAGTGGGATGTTTAGTCACATAAAAGCCTTGGTAAAAAGTTGTAAGAGAAATAGAGATTAACACTGAGACACTGAAGAAAATAAAAAAAAAAGAGATTTTTATTCTTGCTTTGTTGATTGGTGCTCTTGCAGGTTATTTTTGGCATCAATTTGGCGTTGTCTGTGGGAAATCAGATTAAGAGTCAAGACGTGAGAATGAGTAATTCAGGAGATAGTGGAGAGACAGGTATGAGGATGACGATGCAGGGTGAGCAGACAACCATGGCCGCCACAACCTCGCCTCGAGTGGCTGCGGTGTCGACGGCTGTTATAGGAGGAAAAAACGCCCCAACACCTCCAATGGTGGGGCAAATGACCATTGAGCAGTTGACTAACTTCCTGTGGTCGACATTTGCTATCATTGCTTCTACTCAGTTTGCTGGAGTGATGCACGCAACACCCCTACCAATGCCGCCAAGCCCCATGGTCATTCCCTACATGTTGGGAATGGTACCTAATATTTTATCTCCCAGTTCGGTACCTTTCCTCCCTCCCAGGGTTGGCTAACCCTACACCTCAGGTGAGGGTGACAGCTATGTCGGTGGCACCTAGGCCTGTGGGTGGAACCACCGCTCAAAGTCCCAGGGCAGCCCTCGTTTCTAGAGCAGTCACGTAAGGCACGGTGATAGCTGGATTGCCTTTCCCCAATAATCCGGGATTGTTTATGGGGAGAGGGCAAAAGGCAATAGTGGCACTAGTGGGAGGAGTATTGGATGAGCCAGTGAAGGTGGGGGGCATTTGTGGTTTACCCAAAGAGTCAAATATGAGGATCCACATCCATATGGCAAGAGAGGCAGAAGTAGTGGCGAAAAGTCAGGTGTCTGTGAGGTATGGCCTAGATAAGAAATAGAAGCCCCAGGTAGCCTTGGTTGCAGAGATGGAAGAAATGAGAAAAGAGTTGGGTGAGATGAGGAGGAAGATGGAGGGAAAGGTAGGGGAAGAGGTCAAGGCTTCAGCCTTCATTGAAGCCATAATACAGGATCCCTTCCCAAAGAATCATAAGTCTTTCAGTATGCCCAGGTACATAGGTACCGCAAACCCTGCTGATCACCTGTGCGAGTTCGAGAATTTCTCCATGTTGTATCAATTTTTGGATGGAGTAAAGTGCAAAACCTTCCTTACTACTATGGGAGGAGCTGCTTAGAGGTGGTTTGGACAATTGCCATCCAGGCCCATTCATACATTTGATGAATTCGCCCAAAAGTTCCTATATCAGTTCACCAATAACAAGTAATATCGGCAGAGAACTTGAGGAGTTTTGTTAGGCGATTCGCCACAGCTGCTTTAGAAGTCCCATCAGCCACTCTAGAGTTGTTGAGCGGTGCTTTTGCTCAAGGACTTCGACCTGACCCTTTTTTCAGGTCTTTGAGCAGAAAATCGGTTGATAGTTATGATGAACTCCTGCGCTGTGCGGAGAAATATATCCATGAAGAGAAGGATAGTGAGGTGAAGGAGAAAGAGTTGAGGGAAAAGAGAAAGGAAAGAAGGGAAGATCCTGCCACCAAAAAACCCAAGCAGGAAGAGAGGTTCAGAGCAACATTTGTACGGCAGGTGAAGGCCTCGCCAATGATGGGTCCCAAGTTTGACTACTACACCCCCTTAAGGCTGCCAAGGGAGCAAGTCATACAGGCCATTGAGCATCTCAACTTACTGCGGTGGCCACACACCTATAGAGACCCTTCGAGGCGTCCCAAGTTAAATAAGTTTTATCGTTTCCACAATGAGTATGGGCACATAATAGAAGAATGCAATCATCTTTGGAATGAGTTGGAGCAGCTGGTGCGAGATGGGCAGTTGAATGAATTTGTGGATATTGCTAAAATCAAAAATAGGCATAGGCGCTTGGCAAAAGCTATACGGGAGGGTAGCAGAGAGCAAATCAGCCTTATAGGGA
Source organism: Jacaranda mimosifolia (assembly GCA_018894105.1). Lineage (NCBI taxonomy): Eukaryota > Viridiplantae > Streptophyta > Magnoliopsida > Lamiales > Bignoniaceae > Jacaranda > Jacaranda mimosifolia. The sequence goes on along the minus strand of CM032128.1, from coordinate 22,520,499 downwards.
AAAATATACTAAAAATAGGACAATCAAAGGGGTAATCCATATGATTTCGGGAGGTCCAGCTAAAGGGGACACCCATCGACCCAGGAGGGCTAGGGCCTGAGCTGCAGCGCATAGAAACATGGAAGTTGCCTCTGTCTTCGACAATAATGACATGCCGGTTATTCAGTTCAGACCGGATGATTTGAAAGCCTTGCATCTACCCTACGAGGATGCCTTGGTTATTACAACTATGATTGCAAACTTCGAAGTGGCTCGTATTTTTATCGATGGTGGCAGCTCGGCCGATGTTCTTTTCTATGACGCTTTCCAGCAAATGGATCTGGAGAACACCATGCTGGAGCCTATAGAGACATCACTGTTTGGGTTTTTAAGAGAGGCAGTCAAACCCATGGGGCGGATCTCCTTACCCATCTTTCTAGGAATAGGGGTGTATCAGAAGACCTGTACGGTAAATTTCTTAGTAGTAGATGTTCCCTTTGGATATAACGTGATTTTTGGCAGGCCTATGATGCACTCTTCCAGGTAGTAGCCTCTCCATACCATATGAAATTGAAGTATGTGGTGGGGAGAATGGTAGGAGAAGTGGTGGGAGATTAGTATACTTCAAGAAAGTGTTATGTTGATACAGTAAGGAAGGGTGTACACAAGCAGAGGCAGAATAGTTCGGGTGCATCTTTGATAGCAGAAAGGCAACAAAAACTTGAACCAGAGGGGGAGATCTTATCTATAGAGTTGGTGTCAGGAGATCCTAGCAAGGTTACGCAGATAGGCTCCCACCTGGAAACAGATTTGAAGGTAGAACTAATTACTATACTGAGAGAGTACGTAGACATTTTTGCTTTTTCTGTCAAGGATCTTACAGGAATAGACCTAAGAATAGCCGAGTACAGGCTCAATGTTGACCCGTCAGTTAGGCCAATCAAGCAGAAGAAGAGATATTTAGGTCCTGAGAAAGACCGCATCATTCAGTAGGAGGTGGATAATTTGGACGCCAGGCATATTGTGGAAATCCAATTCCTAGAATGAAGCTCAACCTAGAGAAATGTGCCTTTGGAGTAAAGAGAGACAAGTTCCTGGGCTATCTGGTGACGGAGAGGGGAATCGAGGTAAATTCGGAGAAAATTCGGGCTATCATGGAGATGAGCCCGCCCAGAAATGTAAATGAGGTACAAAGGTTAGCGGGAAGGATAGTCGCTTTGAGCAGGTTTATATCCCACTCTGCAGACAGAAGTCTTACCTTTTTTGGGATATTATGAAAAACAAAGCAATTTGAATGGGGGGAAGCAGGCCGAGTTGCCCTTATTAACAAAGCCCACGTCGGGGGAGAGGCTCTATTTGTATTTGGCCGTAGCCGAACAGGCAGTGAGCTTGATTCTCTGAAGGAGGATGGAGCTAGTCAAAAGCCAGTGTATTATGTTAGCAAGATTTTGCATGCTGTCGAGCTGAGGTATCCTGAAATTAAGAAGATAGCACTAGCTTTGGTGGTCATGGCATGAAGGTTAAGACCATATGTCTTATCTCATCCTATAGTTGTGTGTACTAACCACCATTTGAAATAGACTCTTGGAAAAGCTGATGTGGCAGGAAGGTTGGTCAAATGGGCCGTGGAGTTGGGGGAATACGACATAAGCTATGCCCCTAAGAGCGCTATAAAAGCACAGGCCTTGGCAGATTTTGTGGCTGGCGCGCCCATTGCAGGGAATGAAGGCATATGGCTAGTATATATTGATGGGCCGTGAGGACAAGGCGGAAGTGGAGCTGGAATCGTGGTCATCAATCCGGAAGGGGAAGAGATGGAGTTCACGGTGAAATTCCAATTCAAAGCCTCAAACAACAAAGCGGAGTATGAAGCTATGATATGGGGAACCAGGATGGCCATACAAAGTGGGGCCAGGCGTGTTCAGGTGTTCACTGATTCGCTGTTGGTAGTAAAGCAGATTGAGGGAAAGTATGAAGCTAAGGAACTGAGGATGACCAAATATCTGTAGTTAGTGAATAAATTGAGATAGTAGTTGGCCGAGCTATGGGTAACACAGATCCGTCGCGAGGAAAATAGAAAGGCTGACTGCTTGGCTAAGATAGCCAGTTCCTTGACTGAATGTAACACTAGGCGAGTGACCATCTAGGAGTTGGATAAAGTAAGTCTTGAAGAAGCAGAAGTTCTCGTTGTAGAAGGGGGTCAGGATTGGAGGACATCGATTATGCGATACCTGCAGGGGGATCATACGGAGGCTGATCATAAGTTGCGTGTAAGGGCTGCCAAATTCACTATTATAAGCGGGTTGTTGTATAAGAGGGGGTTTTCTCAGCTATTGCTACGATGTTTGTCCCCTCAGGAAGAAGAATATATCTTGAGAGAGATTCATGAGGGGTGTTGTGGGAACCATTTAGGAAGGGTAGCCTTAGTCTCCAAGGCTATCTGAGCTAGATAGTTTTGGCCTATTGTACGAACTAATGCATGGGAGTTGGTGAAAAAATGCGATAAGTGCCAGAGGCACGCCCAAATCAGCCATGTACCCGCCAAGCTAATGCATGCTATGAGTGCTCCATGCCCTTTTGGCGAAGTGGGGAATGGATATTGTAGGTCCTTTTCCTGTGGTAGCTGGGCAAAGCAAGTTTCTGTTAGTGGCGGTGGATTATTTTAGCAAGTTGGTGGAGGCAGAGCCTCTGGCTAAAATAAGCGAGAATGAGGTACTCAAATTTCTATGGAAGAGTATAGTATATCGGATGGCATCCCCAGGGAATTAGTCTCAGACAATGGAAGACAATTTCAAGAGCTAAGATGCAAGCCTAGTGTAAAGAGATGAAAATAACCCAATGTTTTAGTACCGTAGCCCATCCATAGACTAATGGGCAAACAGAGGTCATTAATCGAGATTTGCTGAAAAGTTTGAAGAGGAGGTTGAATTAGGTTGGGGGTGGATGGGTAGATGACCTTCCTAGCATGTTGTGGGCGGACAGGACCACACCCAAAGTCTCTACTGGGGAAACACCATTCAGTATGGTTTATGGAGTTGACGCGCTAATCTCAGCCAAGGTGGGGATAGAGTCTCATAGGGTATTGTCATATGATCTTGGAGAGAATGGGGAGTGGCTTAGAGCTTCTTTGGATATGACTAAGGAACAAAGGGAGAGCGCTTACCTCAGGATGGCTAAATATAAGCAAAGGATGCAGACCAAGTTCAATTGAAGGATTAAGCCTCGCAACTTTTAGGTGGCAAATTGGGTGTTGAGAAGGGCATACGCATTGGGGAATGTAGGAAAGTTGGAGCCAAATTGGGAGGGTCCCTATAAGGTGATTAGGGTGCTAAAGGGAGGAGTGTATGAGCTGGAGACAGTGGAAGGTAGGAGAGTAGCCCACCCATGGAACGTGCAGAACTTTCTGCGTTTTTACATGTAATTTCTTTTTATTAGAACCTGTATAGCTAGTTCTCACTTTGGCATTTGTTTTTGTTGAAGTTTAGTTCTGAGTAGCTTTGGTTTCTTGTAAGTTGTTTCAAAGTTTAGTTATTTGTTCTTTCCCTAATACTAAGCGTCAGCTCGGATGAGCCAAACAAAGGATGAATGTCCAAACAAAAGTGGCGAATGCCAAATTAGCTTGGACGATCTGAGCAAAGGATGAATGTCCAAACAGAAGTGGCGGATGCCAAATCAGCTCGGATGAGCTAAGCAAAGGACGAATTTCCAAACAAAAGTGGCGAATGCCAAATCAGCTCGGACGAGCTAAGCAAAGGACGAATGTCCAAATAGAAGTGGCAAATGCCAAATTAGCTCAGACGAGCTAAGTAAAGGATGAATGTCCCAAGAGGCGAATACCCAACTGAAAATCAGCTCGGCTAATCTAATATGCAATAGACGAATGTCCAAGAAAAAGAGGCGAATATCCAACAGAAAATAAGCTCGGTTGATCTAATAGGCAATGGACGAATGTCCAAGTAAAAGAAGTGAATGCCCAACTGAAAATCAGCTTGGTTGATCTGATATTCATTGGACGAATGTCCAAGAAAGAGGTGAATGCCCAACAGAAAATCAGCTTGGCTAATCTAATACGCAATGGACGAATGTAATTAAAAGAGGCGAACGCCCAACAGAAAATCAGCACGGCTGATCTAATATGAAATGGATGAATGTCCAAAAGCGAATGCCCAATTGAAAATCAACACGGTTGATCTAATATGAAATGGATGAATGTCCAAATGTGAATGCCCAACTGAAAATCAACTTGGCTTATCTAATATGCAAAGAACGAATGTCCAAACCAAAGCAGCAAATGCTAAGTCAGCTCAAACCGACTTAAAGGATGGATGTCCAAAGTAATGGCAACTCGGATAAGCCATTGGCGAATGAACATCTAATTAGAATTAGCTCGGTTGGACATATACAAGGCATGTGTCCAAAAAGAGAGGAATGCCAAAGCAGCTCAAAAAAAAAAAGAAGAAGAAGAAAGCAGCTCTGACATGCTTTTAGACAACAAAAATTCCAATTCATTCCACTTCCACTTAGAGAAATACAAGTCATCTCCTAACCGATATTCCTGCCTTAGTAAATGCAAAACAAGTAAAATAGGGCCTAATAGCCTCTAGAGTTCTAATCATGCTGATAGTATCCTCAAGATGGAGGGGCAGGGAGATTTGTAGGGACTCTAAGGACATTCGGCTCAGCTGGAGCTGCGGTATAAGGAGAACCTCGTTGATAGCTCAGCTCAGCTGCAGCAGGTGCCTCATCAGAGGTAAGTAGCTCAGCGGGAGAAGGTAGCTTGGTCGTGCCATCCTCATCTTCAGCATGGGCCTCTCCTTCGTCTTTTGAATATGAGGGAAGGGTATGCAGCCCATAGATATGGTCTACGTTCTGATCCAGCTGTCCCAACCTCAAAATACCCTTGGCCTCTAATTGATTCGTGCAAGTGTTGATACCATGGTAGTAGTACCTCAAGGCCCTCTTCACTGATATCTGCCTGAATTCATTGCTCTTCAGAAATTCAGTCAAGCGTGACTCTCAACATGCTTTAATAAAAGCTTTCCCCTCTTCAGTATCATGAAACACTTCAAAGAAGCTATCTCGCCCTTCGCGGCGCCCTTCCTCTATAGCCCGCTCTAATGTCTCTTTCTGTTGAGAGGACAACTCAGCTACTTTGATTTTAGATTTGGTCAAGCTGGTAGCCAGCTCGTCATACTTTGCACGAAGAGATGAGAGTTGTTCCTTCAAGTGTTCTAGTTTGCTCATCTTCCTCTGAAGCCTGCTCAGCTCGGCCGCCATCATCTGCTTATCAACCTTTAGCTGATGATGCTTTCCCTTTTATTGAGCTAAGACACTTCTCGCCAAGATGCCAGTTTGCAAATAAGGAAAAGAGCGATCGATGTTAGAGCCATGCTAGAGGGGAAAACTATGTCATCATATTACCTTGGAGAGGAAAGAGGCGAATTGATTTCGGAGGCTGTTAAAGGGTATAGCATCTGCCAACTGCCTATCCGAGCTGGTGGAAATTCCCCTCAAGAAGTCTTGGCTCAATGAGTGAGTACTGTCAGTCAAAACCAAGCTGCCTGCCATCAAGTAGGTGTTTGGGTAACTCCTCCATAGAGCAAGGGAGCTCGGCTCCTCGGGGATGTTCTTTTCAACTGAGGTCTCTACAGCAGGCGGTGGAGTGGGCCTCTTAGGAGCAGGGACATCAGGTGGTGGAGCTGGCCGTTTCCTAGCAGGGGCCTTAGTGGGGGATCTTTGAGAAGAGTTGGTACCCCCAGAGTGCTTTGGAGGATGGTCATTCTTTTGTCTCCCTGACTGACTCGTAGCTTCAGCCAAAAGGAACGCCTTGGTAGACACCTTCTCTACCGAAAAAAAAGGAAAGGGGGGGGTCAAGCATAATTTAGTAAGCTCGTCAAATTCATCAAGGTTAAGTAAATACCAAATGGCTCAGGAAGCTCTTACGCTTTAGGACTCAAAGCGAAGTGGTAGAGGAGACCTGGTTTCTCTAAATAAGACAGTTGTAACTGACAACTATTAAGCCTATCTAGGAGCCGCCGCCGCCCTGGTGGAAACCATTTCCTATGGCTCGAGCTATCAAGCGACATTTGTTCTATCCACTTAGTAGGAAAACCCCAAGGCTCAGGTGAAGCTATAAACAAATAGTGTTCTTTCCAATGCTTTACTGAGGTAGGCTACTTAGACAAAAAGCGAACGTCCTCTCGAGATGATATGTAAAACAAACCCGTACCTAGGGACTTGGGATAAAAAGGGAATGAAATAGTGCGGTGGTGGGCTCTATTTGTAAATACCTACACTGAATGATGAACCTAGTCATCAGCCTAAAAGAATTAGGTGTAAATTTGTTTAGGGGAATACTGAGTCCTCTTGAAATCAATTTAAACAACTCGGGCAACGTGAAGCATAGCCCACCGTGCATTTGCTCTACATAAAAGCACAAAAACCCCGCTAGAGGATGGTGCGGCCGATCTGAGGACTTGGGTACTACTATAGAATATTCGTTAGGAATGCCCATGATATCTCTTAACCTACTACTGTTATGTCTGGTCATCCTAGAATAATAGGTTTCATAATAAGGTAATCCTGCATCAGCCATGCCTTTCTCGCGATATCTCATTACCTCTACGAGAATACTGAGAACCGAGTCATTTGAGTCACTACCCCCAGCTAGTTTAGAAGACATACTAGCAGTTCAAAAATTTGCATAAGTAAATTTACTCAAGATACCAAGCGAAAACACAAAGGAGAAGGGAAAATTAGAAAGAACCTGGACTCATTGCTAGGAAGGAGGTGCAAAAAAAAAATGCTAACGGAGCTGCTATTCGGTGGCTCACGGTGAAGGCGGCGACCCGAGCGAATGGTTGATGGAAGTTGTGAAGTGAGGAGATGGAGGAAAAATGAGGGAAGAAGTGAGGAAATGGGGGAAATGAAGAAAAAAACAAAGGAGTAATGTATTTATAATGAAAGGAAAGAAAGCCAAAGGACTCTTACCTTTGATATCCACCGTACACGTGGTTTACAAAGATGTGCGCGATGTGATGTGAAAATTAATGCTATTAATAGATGAGACTTAATTAGCTTAGGGAAGACAGAAAAGATGTGGCAGCTTTTTGACCTTGGAAATATCAAATTTCATCTCCAAAACCTCAGCCCTATGCGCTGCATCTCGGCTGCGGCGCATCTCGGGCCATCCGTGCTGCGCCCCGGCCATGACGCATCTCGGCCATCCATGCTGCGCCCCGGCCACGACGTGGCATTCCAAAAAAAAAATAAAAATAAAAGATGCACGGGCACAGCGTTCGTGGCCTCGGCCACAGGCACGATGTCTCAGCCACTTGCGCGCGCCTCGACCACGGGCGCGGTGTCTCAACCACCGCTCGCGCCTTGACCACGGGCGCGGCATCTCGGGGTCCCACGCACGCCTTAGCCACGGCCGCGGCATCTCAGCCACCAGCGCACGCCTCGGCCACCGGCACAACGTCTCGGGCACGGCACAGCATTCCAAAAAAAAAAAAGAAAAGAGAGAGGGAAAGACGCCACATCTCGGCCCTAGAGCAGACATCTAGGCAATCATATGGCACCTAGGAAAATTGGATAACAAAAGTGGGCTTTTCTATTTTTGGCATCTGATAGGCCTAATCTATCTTTAGCTCAGACTCGGTCATAGTTCAAAATCTTTTTGAATTAAATTGTGGGGGGAGATGTGATACGGCTATAATAGCCTAAGCTAAAGGCATACATTAGGCCTGTTACGATGACCTAGCAAATATTATAGCTGAACTCAAGGGAAGAGCCAAGCTGAAGCCAAGACTAGAGCTGAGCTGAAGTCAAGGGAAGAGTTGAGCTGAATATTATAGATGAACTTACTTATTTATTATAATGAATATGTTTTATAATGCATGATTTTCAAACATTATCTTTTATTCTTTTTGAATATATTTTAGTGAATAATGGATGCTAGCGAAGACATTTTGGGCGGAAAAAAAACAAATTTTTGGAAAAACGTAGACAATATTATAGAAATAGTGTTAGTTGATCTAAGGAACAACAATATGTAGGGGAGGGGACGTTTGCTAGTGATTCTTTTTTGCCTCCTTCTGTTGCTCCACATACTTCTGTTCCTCTATAGTCATAGGTCCATGACTATAGAGGGAAAAAACAAATTTCTTTTGTTGCTCCACATACTTCGAGTTCTGTGATTGTTCAATCTTCAGCTTTTCTTAATATTCAAACTTCAGAATAAGCTGAATTGCTTCTAACTGCCATGGATTTTAACGGTATGTGTTTACATATTTGTAACAATTATTATTAAGTAATAAATCATATAGTATTTTATTTTAATTACAACTAAAGTATTTATTTTACTAAAATTTGAATATCTCATACTTAGGAATGCCAAGTGAAAGAAATAGCACATTAAGTGTGACGTCTGTGCAATGTTGGTCATGCCACTGTGATCTTAATTGATTTTCGAGATTATCGCATCTTATTCATGCAATGGAAACTAACATTGGTGCCTAATTGCATGTATTGTGGTGCTCATCGCTTTCATAGAGAAAGTGCAGGATTTTGTTGTTGTAGTGGTCAGGTGTTGTTACCTTCTATGGTAACTAACTCAATATTGTATAACTTATTTGCTGTGTATACATCTACTGCTGGTGGTCACTTCTGAAGGAAAGCAAGGACTTATAATAATAACTTTGCTTTAACTTCCATTGACATGAAAACTGATCCTTAATACTGTTGGAATAATCAAGAAATTTACATTGTTAAAGTCAGTGGCTAGGTTTGTCATAAGTTGAATCCTTTAAATTCTTCCATTGAATTACCAAGCGGCTACAACTATTTTTCCTAGATATTGCTGATGACATCAGCAATGAAGTTCTGAAAAAATATGAATTAGAGCTTGAAATTCTTGATATTTTGCTTAAGGTTTTAGCGGACAATCTTTACATTAAATATTCAAACGCCTTCGATCTTGGGATAATTTGTAGAAGCGTTCTATAGTTTTGCATTGTCATCCAAGGTTAGATATAAGAACTCATAATTTTCCAACCGAGGAACAAATTGTTGCAATTTGGGATGAAACAAATAATGATCCACAGGATATGGAAAGGGATATTCGAGTGTACACTAATGGCAATGAAAGTTGTTCAATTGAATATTATATTGATGCTATGATCCACTGCAATATCCTTTGTTATTTCCATATGGAGAGTTTGGATGGCATATTGGTGTAAAATATATAGAACAATCAGAGAATAGAAGGAGGTTTGTATGTAGAGGTACAAATCTTGTGCAACCAGCATTAGGTTGGTCAGCCGATGAGATATTGCAAATGGAAGATGAGGGTTTGTGTTTCTATATTTTCCTATACTTTCATATACTAATATTTATTAGATAAAGACAAATATTATAATCTACTATTATATTTGTTGCCACATAATGTATGAACTTGCTTTTCCCCCCCTTGATTGTGCAGTATACCAACAAAATAGGAGGAAACGACAGAATGTATTGTGCCGAGAGTTTACATGTTATAGAGCGCAAATCAGAGATCATGAGTTCAACTTAATAATTCACTCGGGGAGAATAGGTCAGCAATATGGGATTGATTTTTATATTAAGTTGGAGACGCAATGATTAGATTTTTATAGAATGGAACAACAATAATTTGTTGCAAGAATGGAAAGTTTTTAGGGTATAGTTGACAACTTAGGTATTGATGGAGAAAATGATCCAACAAAAATCAGTCAAAGAATTATATTGCCATCTTTTTTTATTGGGGGCCCTCGAGATATGATGAAGCGATATGTTATATGGCTTTGGTGCAAAAATTTGGGAAACCTAATTTATTTCTCACTATGATGTGTAATCTGTCTTGGAAAGAAATCCATGAACTATTGCTAATTGAGAAAGCACATGATAGACCTGAATTAGTGGCCCGTATTTTTAGAGCAAAGCTTGAAGAATTGAAAGATGAGATTGTAAGGAAAAAGATTTTTGGAGAGGCCGCTTCATACATTTTTGTTGTTGAATATCCAAAAAGAGGGTTACCACACACACATTGGTTAGTAATGTTGAAAGATCATTACAAACTAACAAGTCCAGATATCTATGATGAAATTATAAGTGCTGAAATTCCTGATGATTCACAAACATTTTTGCAATCTTTGGTGATATCTCATATGATGTATGGTCCTTGTGGAGATGGTAATCCCAAGAATTTTTGCATGAGAGAAGGAAAATGTAAGAATAAGTTCCTGAAACCATTTTGTGATGTTACTACTCATGAAAAAAATTCTTATCCTGCTTATAGGAGGAGAAATAATGGGAGAAAAGCTACTATAAGAGGTGTTCCTTTGGATAACAGATATGTTGTTCCTTATTGTCCATATTTACTTGTGAAATTTGATTGCCACATTAATGTTGAAGTGTGCTATGATATCAAGTTAGTCAAGTATATGTATAAATATATTTACAAAGGACACGATAGAATTTCATACAATATAGTTGGTCCTGTATTTACTGCAACAATAGATGAAATTAAAGAATTTCAAAAAAGAAGGTGGATTTTTGCAGTTGAAGCATATTAGAGAATATTTGGATTTGAATTGATTAAGTTATATCCTCCTGTGATTCTATTACCAGTGCACTTACCAAATGGACAGTATATAGCCTTTGGGAGAAAAAGATCCTTAGATCAAATTATGTCAAATCCTTTTCTAAGTAGAACAATCCTTACAGAATTCTTCTAGATGAATGAAAATAATTCAGATGCCAAGAGACTTAACCTTTTATATAAAAAATTTCCTGAATATTTTATCTGGGAAAAAAAAATAGAAGATGAAAATTATGAAAAAAGAAAAATGTCATGGAAGATTGGCAGTTGTTGATCCGATTGAAGGATAACGTTATTTTCTAAAGGTTCTGCTTATGAATGTGAGGGCATTGGCCTCATATCAATCTCTTCTTTCAGTTGACAATCAATTATTTGCCATATTTCGTTCAGCTACATTACATAAAGGACTCATTCAGGCTGATACATATGCTGAACAATGTCTTGATGAAGTTGCTCATTTTCAAATGTCTTTTGAGTTTAAGAAGGCTATGTGCAATTCTTTTGGTAAATTGTGCACCTCCAGATCCTAAGGCATTATGGAATAAAGTTTACAACTACTTGGTTGAAGATTTCTTACGAGAAGCAAGATAGACAAATGCAGAAATTTATAGGAAAACTTTGAGCACAAGTGATGATTTTATTCTTAACATAGGTAAATCAGTACTCGATTTTTCATTGTTGCCCGATTCTCAGCAGTTAACTGAAGAAGAAAAGTTCAGCAGATAACTCTCTTATGAGAAGAATATACATATCTCGAATGCTGATTTGTTAGCAATATCTAAATTGAATGAGAAACAAAGTCTAGCTTTCAGAGCAGTGATCCAAAAGGTTAACAAAAATAAACATGGAGCACTTTTAATCGATGGACCTAGAGGAACAGGAAAAACATTTTTGTATCGAGCTCTGCTTGCATATGTTAGATTAAAAGGAGATATAGCTTTACTTGTAGCAAGATCTGGAGTTGTAGCATCACTCTTGCCTGGTGGCCAAATTGTGCATGCCAGATTTAAGTTGCCATTGAAGATCGAAGAAGATGCCAATGCAAAAATTAGCAAACAATCCAGTTTAGCAAAGATGATAACACTTGCAAAACTTATTATTTGGGACAAAGCTTCTATGGCAACTAGGAAATCAATAGAAGCATTTGACAGATTGCTATGTGATGTTATGGAGTCTCCAGATATGCTTTTTGGTGGAAAAGTAGTCATTTTTTGGAGGAGAGTTTCAGCAAACTTTACCTATAGTGCCACAAGGAACAAGCCAACATATGATTAAAACAACATTTGTAGAACCTCCTATTTGGACAAAGTTGAAGAAATTTAGATTAGATGTAAATATTAGAGTGCAGGAAGATCCACTATTTGCCTCATTTTTACTTAGAGTAGGTGATGGTAAAGAACCATATATTTTTGAAGATAATATACATATTTTTATGATATTTTCATTCCCTTTGTTAATAATGAGAATTCTCTAGATAACCTAATTAATATTGTGTTTTTTTCCATCCAATCTTATACAGATAATCCATATTCTTTAGTTAATAAGGCTATACTAACACCTAAAACTGATTATGTAAATGAAATAAATAATATTTTTATCCAAAGAATGTCTTCTAAAAGTAGACACTGTGTAAGTTATAATAAAACCTGTAATGCACAAGATCAAGGGCAATATGAAGAGTACTTTGATAGTATAGCTACAAATGGATTTCCACCACATGAGTTAATTTTAAAAGAAAATTGTCCTATTATGTTGCTTCAAAATTTAAATCCTATTAAAGGGCTAAGTACTGGCTTTTCTTTCTTTTGTGCGTCTTACTTAAGTTTTCTAATAAGTCTTCTACAAAACAAGCTAGCTATTAAAAAAATTACCATGCAAAGAAACACCATGCGTGCGTGGTGAGCAGTTACTAGTGTATATATATATATCTTTTTCCTCCGCGTGTTCTCTTTTAGTTCCCTACCTTCAATTATTAATAATTCCTATTACTTTCCAATATCATGTATAAAATAAAAAGATTGTAAGATGTGGAAATTTTTTAGCTCTGACTAAATTTGATTAGATCAATGTCAATTATGCAATGAGAAGATTATATTTATAATGTAATTGATGTATAATTAAAAAAAGTAATTAATTACATAACAAGTATAATAAATATTTTTTATATAATAAATAGAATAACACTTTTAATATGATTAATAAGATATGACCATATTAAATTTAGATAATTAAAAAAAATTATAATATGAATCGAGCGTTTTAAAATCTACAACCACAATCCTTTTTAAGATAATTTTTTTTATAAAATGGGAATATAAAACCAAGCTACGTTTAGATGAGAATATAGATAATTGAGCAATATATTTATTTCACTATCAGTGAGATGGTTTGACTGCATTCGTTGCCAAGGGAGCCTAGTTTCTCCTTTTAAGACACCTTGGACTCTATCTATTTTCATTAATACATGGAAGTTGATTATCGCATATATGTGAAAATTTTTGCTGTTGATTAATTCATGGTTCCATCTCATGCAAAATTAAAGGTGGAGTCTCCAACAAGATTTTACACCTCAATATAAGTTCAGCCCAAAAAATTTGAGTTTTATTGAGTAACTTTTTTATTTTCACTAGATTAGGCCACTTGGAAAAAACAAAAAATAATTTTTAGGTGAGTTGAATTGTTTTTCAAGATACCTAATAATGTGTGTGTGTCCTAATTTGCAGGTTCAATCCGAACTTCTCAAATACTTGCTGCTCAACTACCTATGGGGTCAACATCTTCGGCCTACTATGCTGTGAGCCCTTGTAAGCTGGCGAAAAATCTCTTTCTTCAATCTTATGGTTGATCAAGATCGAACTAAGGTCACCATTCATGATCTCATAGGTTAATAACTCGAGCATCTGGCTTGAGCAGTCACATTAAATGTGAAGTTAGGCTTTTCGTCAATTGTCCTCTCCACATTTAATGGTATCATCTACATATCCTGTTCGCATTAAATGAACCATCAACTGGTCTTATCTATAATCAACGCAATAGACCTACCACTATACATCCCAATAGACCAAATACCAAGTGCATACCTGCTGACACCTTCCAAAAGACTTATGATGCCCCTCATATGTTGGCACTTATTTGTCGTTGATTGTTATTTTGATATCCATGGTTGGTAATAAATGCTACTTGCTTGTATTTTTTCATTTATTTTTCAAGTTGATAGATGCTAAATTCTCATTATCTTTTCAAAGAACCATTAAACCAGTAATTTAAATAGGTTGGGTGAATTGGGTTGAGTGGGTTGACTCAGAAAAAAAGCCAACCTAACCCAACTTGATTTTTTGAAGTAGGTTAGGATTAACTCCTTTTAAACTTGCATTAGATTGAGTTCAATTTGAATTAATATAAATGTTATACTCTTATTAACCCATCCTAAAATGACCTAATCCACCTTAGTCACCAACCATATTCAAAATTGAATTGTTAGGTTGTGATTGCTTGTGAAACCATATCTTATTTTCTATGTTTTCTATATTTTTGGGTTGTTTTGGTGTTTGAGGGATATGAGAAATGAGAAATGAGAAATGAAGTTGTGATTGATTGTGGGATAAAATATAATGATTATAGTGATTTGATAGGTTGATGTAATTTGAACTTGTGATTAATTGTGAGATATGTTTGAGAGATTTGTTTAAGAGAATGAGATTGGTTTTTGGATTTTGGTTTTTAGGTTTGTCTGGAATTTATAAAATATTATTTAAAAAAATATAAATAATTTATAAATTTAATAAATTGAAAAGAATTTATTATTTTTAAATAATATAGCATGTATTAATATTTTTAAATAATATAGCATGTGTTGCATCATAGTAAGGTATGGGAACAAATAAAATTTTCCCAAGAAAAGTGATGGCATGTAAGTTTTGTTAATTGGGCGAGGTTTAATTTTTTCTTTTAGATTATCCAAAAAATCTTTCGAAGTATTTACTTTGTCAAAATAATGCATAAAGTGTGGTGTTATTTGACATTGTCCTTTCGTAAGCGAGGGAAAAATAATGAAAAAGTTATAAAAATCATCATTGTCAAGTAAAAATTGGTAAAATTGAATAATTTGATGGATTATTTTTTTGTGAATTAATTTCGTATGTTCCAATTATGTGCTAAACAAATTTTTTTTCTTATTGGTGAGATTAATTTCCCCCCAAAAAGTAGTACTAAATCTATTTATTGATTATTTGAGCAATATATTTATTTCACTATCAGTGAGATGGTTTCATTGCATTCATTGCCAAGGGATCCCAATCTCTCATTTTAAGACAACCTAAGACTATCTATTTTCATTAATACGTGGAAGTTGATTATCGCATTTATGTGAAATTTTTTGATATTGATTAATTCATGGTTCCATCTCATGCAAAATTAAAGATGGAGTCTCTGACAAGATTCTACACCTCAATATAAGCTCTGCCCAAAAAAATTGAGTTTTATTGAGTAACTTTTTTATTTTCACCAGATTAGGTCACTTGGAATAAAACAAAAAATAATTTTTAGGTGGGTTGAATTGTTTTTCAAGTTACCTAGTAATGTGTGTCTTATTTTGCAGGTTTAGTCCAAACTGCTCGGATACTTGCTGCTCAAATACCTATGGGGTCAACATCTTTGGCCTACTATGCTGTGAGCCCTTGTAAGCCGACGAAAAATCTCTTTATTCAATCTTATGGTTTGATCAAGTTCGAACTAAAGTCACCATTCATGATCTTATAGGCCAATAACTCGTGCATCTGGCTTGAGTGGCCATATTAAATGCGAAGTCATGCTTTTCGTCAATTGTCCTCTCCACATTTAATGGTATCATTTAAATGCGAAGTCATGCTTTTCGTCAATTGTCCTCTCCACATTTAATGCTTTTCGTCAATTGTCCTGTTTACATTAAATGCACCATCAATTGGTCTTATCTATAATAAACCTGATAGACCTACCACTATACCTCCCAACCGACTGACGACCAAGTGCATACCTGCTAACACCTTCCAAAAGACTTATGATGCCCCTAATATGTTGGCACTTATTTGTCGTTGATTGTTATTTTGATGTCTATTGCTAGTGATAAATGTTACTTGCTTGTACTTTTTCATTTATTTTTCAAGTTGGTAGATGCTAAATTCTCATTATCTTTTCAAAGAACCATTAAACCAGTAACTTAAATAGGTTAGGTGAATTGGGTTGAGTGGGTTGACTCAGAAAAAAAGTCAACCTAAACCAACTTGATTTTTTGAAGTAGGTTAGGATTGACTCCTTTTAAACTTGTATTAGATAGAGTTTAATTTGAATTAATATAAATGTTATACTCTTATTAATCCATCCTAAAATAACCTAATCCACCGTAGTCACCAACCATATTGAAAATTGAACTGTTAGGTTGTGATTGCTTGTGAAACCATGTCTTATTTTCTATGTTTTTGAGATTTTTAGGTTGTTTTGGTGTTTTAGGGACATGAGAAATGAGAAATGAAGTTGTGATTGATCGTGGGATAAAATTTAATAATTATGGTGATTTGATAGGTTGATGTAATTTGAGGTTGTAATTAATTGTGATATATGTTTGAGAGATTGGTTTTTGGATTTCGGTTTTTAGGTTTGTTTGAGATTTATAAAAATATTATTTAAAAAAATATATAAATAATTTAGAAATTTAATAAATTGAAAAGAATTTAATATTTTTAAATAATACAACATGTATTACATAATAGTAAGGTAATGGAACAAATAATTTTTTCCCAAGAAAGGTGTTGGCATGTAATTTTCGTTAATTGGGTAAGGTTTAATTTTTTCTTTTAAATTATCCAAAAAATCTTTTGAAGTATTATGTACTACGTCAAATAATGCATAAAATATGTTTTTATTTGACATTGCCCTTTAGCAAGCGAGGGAAAAATAATGAAAAAGTTATAAAAATCGTCATTGTCAAGTAAAAAATGGTAAAATTTAATAATTTGATGGATTATGGTTTTTGTGAATTAATTTCGCATGTTCTAATTATGTGTTGAACAATTTTTTTTCTTATTGGTGAGATTAATTTCCCCAAAAAATAGTACTTAATTGGACAACTTCAAACATTTTAATTTATTAAATTTGCTTGCACAAAGGAAAAACTGTGTGCAGTTAAAAAATATTTTACAAAAGTTGTTTTTTTAAATGTTTTTGATTTTATTATTGCACAAAAAATTAAGTATAATTTCTGAAATGAGTTGTGGTCAAAATTGGTCTCATAAAATTGAATTTGCTGTCTGGAGTGCAAATCATTTTTTTTTCCAGCAAACCATCCACGATTTCATAGTGAATATTTGCATATGTATGCGAAGTGCATTTAACAGTACAACAAGTGAATTTAAACCAAGCATTATAAGAAGGCAATACATGGCACAATAGCATATAAAAGTACATTACGTAACAGTAATGCACATCATAGGAAGACTTCACACAAACAAGAACAATCATAGTCTCAAGCGAACTAGCAAATATAACTTATACATGCACAAGAAGTTTTAATTAGAAAGTCAAACCCAACATTCACTCAAACTAACATCAATGAACCCAAATCGTGACATAAGCATCCATGATATCAAGGCCATCCACTCCTGAAAGGCACCTGCACCGAGAGACCAAGCAGTGCTCTCTAAAGTGCCCTTTGATCGACGATCAATCCTGCATGTCGCCTTTCTCATGGGTAGCCTCCCAAGCATCGCCCCCACACAAGTATCCCCACACAAGCAAGTATGATCATAGTCTCAACAAACTAGCAAATACAACTTATTCGTTTAATAAAAATTCACATGCACAAGAAGTTTTAATTAGAAATTTAAGCCCAACATTCACTCGAACTAACATCAATGATCAATGAACCTAAACAGTGACATAAGCATCCATGATATCAAGGCCATCACCCCCATTCCTGAAAGGCATATGCACTGGGAGACCTATCAATGCTCTCTAAAGTGCCATCTGATCGATGACCAATCCTGCGCGCCGCTTCCCTTATAAGTGTGGCCTCCCAAGCATCCCAGGGTTCCCACACAGATGATGATGCATCACTAGTCCCCTAATAGTTGGAAATGTCAACTGTATTGTGATGCGCTGATGGGAAACGTGGTCGCATTAGGGAAGCATGTGGTGGTGGATAGGGCATGTGCACCATAAAGGAGTGCTCAAAATTAGAGTCAGATGGTGGCAGCAAGGCTATCACCATAACCAATATCATCATCAAGGTCAGTGGCCCATCTGTATGTAAATATGTAACTCATCTATATGAACAGTGGCTTCCCATGGATGCAAAAATATCGATGTCGGATAGTCTCATGCACCCACATTAAATACAAATAGTATTATTCGGGAGGGTGATCATAAAGAATAGTCATAAAGCACAACAGGTACATGTAACTCATGAAACACAAGTAACGTACTAGTCCAATATTTACCCAGTACTGTCCATCGACACGCACAATGTTGGCTGTCGCATTGTGCTACACTCTTGGAAGGGAGGTAAACTCAACAAATGCAAAGTATCAGTGATGGAATATTGTAACCTTTCTCTTTACCTTCATCACAGATACTCGTGGCCAAACTGACAGGAGAAACAATGGGACATATTGGTGCACAAATCCAACATGGTGGGCTAAAGTGAAAGATTTATACATTATCTACATGAAATCCATTCATTGAGCATGAGAGAAATGACAACCACCCGAACCCCCTTTTAGGAACTTCGTCATACATTATCTATATGAAGACAACCTTGTTGTTTGGGCAACAATTCATCCTCACCAGGAGATTGATCTGAAATCTGTGAACTATACTCCATCTATAATTGAAATCTAGTTACACGCATTGATAGGCATGGAAAATCATAATGACACATTCCACATATATGTTCATGTAGACTGTTATCGTATAGTTGGGAAGTCTGTTACAAATATATGCTATGAATTCTATTGCTTTTAACAAAATGACAGTGGTCTACTTACAATAGTACATAGGTTTCTAGTGGAATGAGTATAATTACTTTCACTTAGAGTAATTACAACTTTATCAAATTAAATTTTATAGTAAAAAAGACTAAAACAGTTACACTAATGATAATACCGTCTACATTGTAAGAACATACTCTAATTAATATAGCATGTATTTTAACCAATAATAAAACATTAACAAATATAACACTTATAATGTTGAAAGTTCTTATAATATTTGTTCTAATTGTAGTTTTCTTTTATTTATCATACCAATAATTTTTTCATACATTATTGTATTTTCCCTTTAATCAAAAGTTATTACTATTAAATTTTTATTTTAACAAAAAAATGGAGAGTAGCATTTCTAATAATAATAAATTTATAATAAAAATACTTATAGATAATATTCTATTTTAATTACTTTGGTGGTGTTTGCTCATTCCGAAAAGGTAAAGTAATAGTATTTACATTTTTATAATCGTATGCACTTTTGACGTGCAAATGGGTTACAGGAGTTATTGTTTATACATTCAATTTTAACGACGTATCTGTTAATTGACAATCATTATATCACGAGAATTGCACATCTAATTTCACACTCCCTTGCCAGTGATACTTTATGAGATGGGTGAATTTTATATTTTATTGAATTCCATCAGTAACATTATACTCTTAACTATTGGGAACAATTGACTTACTTGACACAAATTCATTACATAATGATGAGTATTTAATTCACTTATTTTATTATATGGCTTTACTGAAAAATTGGGCTTTACAAATTAGTTATATAAGGAAGTAAAGGAATTTGACTAGCACCGTTGTCCATTATCCAAGTGGGCCCATTTTTGTCCTATTTTTTCCTCGATAATTTTTATTAAATGATATCAAATTTAAAATAGTTGCTTATAAGTTCCTATTGTCATACCAAATTAATTGGCAGAGAAACCAATTTGCATGTATCCATTACTGATGTAGTGTATTCCATAAAATATTCAAATACATATGCAACAACAAACATAGAAGGCCACAAATAACCAGTCCAACATCAAACAATAGAAACAAATCAATTGAACAGGTGCGCAACTCAACATACATTTCACATTATGCTTCATCGTAATAGGTATATCATATTACTAAACTCATAAAGCATAAATCAAACCATTTAACTTAGTCACACATTTGATAACACATGAAAGATGACAACAAAAGCTTGAGTTTGATTAGTACTCAGACCGGTCCAGAAACAAGCGCCAAAAATTCATGAATAATAAAACATACAAAAAATAAATAAATAAAAGTTGTATGTTCAGGTAAACATATTAGTAGGACAATTAAATAAGTAGCAACAACTCAACACACTAATCAAGTAATCACTAGAGATTTGAACACATAACAAATATGCTAGGCATCATAGATTATATGTCTTAAGATTATATTGCACAAAATAATGAAGCCCAAAAACAATGAACTATCCTATGTTTACAAGAACTCTTCAGGTAACACTTGATTGAAATCAAAAGAAGTTGTACTAGTTAACAAGAACAACATAGATGTATGCCAAGGAGAAGCAATTATAGACATCATCTCATTTTCTAGTTAATTTAATACTAAAAATGGGACAAAAATTCATGCTGGAAAACATATATAGAAAGCCATGCATGTGTCTGTGTAGAAGTCAACTAGAAAACGGGTTTCACAGTACATCTTACCCCCCAACATGCAAACCAGAACCTATATCATTATCCACCGACCAACATACTGGGAAAATAACAACTAAAATCAAATAATTCATATATAAATTCCCTTCAATGTTCCAATACTTTTTACATATTCGAGTGTGGCAATTGTCCAAAAAAAAAAAAAAAAAAAATGAATTGATTAAGCATAAACCTACAAAATTGCACCAAACAAACTAATTCTTCACATAACCCATGCCAAAAAGAATCAATATCATACAAATAGAGACCAATTTGCACACAAAATTTGTAAGTACCTTGCAATGTTTTGGGGAAGGGAGAATAATGAACGGTTATAGAGGATCCTAGGACGTCTCTTGTGTATTCCGGACAGAATCGAACAACCTCAAATCAGTGCAAGTATGTGCAGTGTCAAGCGAGGCTGGGTGCACCTTCAGTGACCAACCTCCTTATATATAATGACTCCAAACACAATTACCGACTACGAGTGAAAAAAAAAAAATTCAATGTACACAACGATTACAGCATAGAAACCGGTCGAAGAATAGCCCCCCACACAATTTTGTGATACGCCAATTTGATAAGACATGGCATTCACTAGGAATGCCAAGCCAATTGTTAATGGTTTGTTAGAGATACGGGAGAGAGATGCAGGAATCTCTTAGTAGGAGTGAGATTCACCAATAGTGAGGTGAGATTCGGGACTACAGTGAATGAAGACCTAAAATGGGACAGAGGAGAGAGAGGTGTAGGGTGCCTCAGAGAACCAAACTGAGGCGTTTGGCCTTGTGTCCTCCTAACATGGTCGTTAAACCCACATCCAAACAAAGCCTTGCCGGTGACTCGCGTTTATGAGGATGAAAAACGCGTTTCTAGCCGACAGGCAATCGTTGCCTTAATACTTGTACTAAATCCTTAAGAGATAAACTAAATTTTCATATTATAACTCAAATTGGGAGTTTTCAACTTAATTCCATGAATATTAGCTTGATAAAAGGAATGCAAGTGAAAAACAAATTGTGATCTTTATGTTGTCTATATTTTCAGTCTTTGTGAATCTTTTGAAATATATTTTGTGACAGTATATATTCCCTAATCAACATAAATGAACTTTATAAATATCATAAATATATACAAAGTAACTATGTAAATTTTATAAATATTATACATATATATATATTCAGAATAGCTATGTTTGGTGTTATTTCTAAAACTATGTTTCCCAACTAAGGGAAGAAATATGTTTAGTAATTGAATTTTGGGGAAATAATATTTTAATTAATTCACATAAACATTCGAAAATAAATTTCCTTCTTTCACATTATTGTTCTCATATTTATATACATTTCACTCGTTATGTCAATTTATTTGCATATATATTATATCTCAATTATATATTCCAATTATTATCTTAATATAAATGTTATTTTTCAATCATGAACTAATAATATAATGTTACAATAGTTTACTGTAACACTATTAAATCAGACAAAATTCTATATAAAAGGAAATTTATAATAAAAATTGTCTATTTGTAAATGTTTATCCAAATATTTTTCCCTAAAAAACATCAATAAATTATTTATAACATTTCATTTAAACATGTTTACATTCCATTCACATTTTCTGATACAACATATATAGATGTATCTTCTCAAAATATTTATATCACAAAAAAAAAGCTGATTTAGTAAAAACAGCCTTACAAATTCTTTTACTTTAAGAATCTACTCATGGTTTTTGTACGTTTATTCCCCAAATAAAATTGTATTTTGTGTTGAACTTTCCACCGACATGGAAGTACTAAGACACGATCTCTACTTGGCTATATTCATTCCAATATTCTCCACTTGTCTGATTGTTACTGAGCAGTTTTTGAAGTCATGTGTGGTAGTTTACCAAGCCAAATAAGACGAAGCTATTATCTATATGTTGAGATGCGCATGGCAACAACATCACGGTGTGTGCTCAATTTTTAATGTTTTTTTTTTTTTTTTTTTTTTTTTGTCGGAGCCAATTTAAATGGAGAGCTCTTGGAAAGAGTCAAGCTAAATGGAAAGCTCTTTGGAGGAATTGACAAATTGTTATGCTTTTTTTAAAATTTATGTTTATGTATTATTTATCTTTTAATATTTTATTATAAAACATAATTAAATATCGTGTGTTATGTACTTATGTTTGACAATCTTTTAATTTTGGAAGTAATTTGCATTATTGAAAAAAATTAGTTCTTTTTTTTATTTCTAAATTTTTTTAAGAATTTGATAAATTAAAAATCTGTGGGCACCCGTAGGTATCCGTCTCCCCAGTGGAGAACGGGGATGGGGACGGGAGCGGGGATGGGGGCCATTTTCACTTCATGGGGCTGGGGGCGGGGGCGGGGGCGGGGGCCGTCCCCGTCCCTCCCTGCCCCATTGACACTCCTAATTGGGAGTATCTTGTGGCGTTCTCTTCGACATCATTGATACTGTACAACAAACGGCTCACATTCTATTCATTATCTGATTTGACATCCTATATTCTATTGAAAAATAATTTTGCCTTTTCCAATTTGACTATTTTGGTAGACTAATAACTTTTGGATTATTATTTTGCCATTCGTATAATCTCATCTTCTTAAAAGAGAATTTTGTAAAAGTAACAAAATTTGATCTCCATTGCAAATTATTACGTTTGACTTCTCAACCCTAAAATTTAAAATTTATCAGATCCTGCCTTTTAAGAAACTACATGCATTCACAATTTATATTACAAGTTCAAGAGGTCACTGAAACTACGAGTATAGACAAATTGAATCAAATCGAACATTAAATATTTTTTTTAAATAATTTAAATCCAGTATCCAAAACTTGAGTTTGGGTTCATAGCCCAATAATTTTTCGAGACAAAAATAAAATTGTCAATTTCATATTTTCTTTCTTTTATTGGTTGGTCAAAGTCTCTCATCACTTGAGCAATTCAATAACTATTAAAATTGTATTTCATTATTTCGATTATATTGTTAATTAAGAACAAGAATATAAAAGTAATTAACTTTTAGGATTTGTTGACATCAAATTGGTGGAAAGGACTTTTCTGTCCATTATTTCATTCTTGATTACCTTACAAGCATAATAAAAATTCAAGGAAGCAACGGCAAACGGCCACAATTAGGAGTGTAAATGAGACGAGACAATGCGTTAATAGTTTGACCTCGTCAGTTAAACGAGTCAAGTTGAGCTCAATAATATTTACTTCGAAAAGCTCGCAAGTCTAAATAATTTTTTTTATATTTTGTATATATAGTTATATATAATGAGGTCCATAATAATAATAATAATAATAATAATAATAATAAATTTTTTTTTGAACAGTTTATAATTGTAAATTTTGTTTTAAATCTAAATAAATTTGAACTAATCCAAAATTATAAGAGTCAGGGTTCGTCTAAACTTATACTAATCGAGTTTTTCTACTAATTTGTGACAAAAAGCTTCATCGAGTTGAGCTCAATAAAGTTCACCCAAACTTTCATATATTCAACAAGTCAAGTTTGAACTTAGTATATTCTAGCTTGATTCACCTTGTTTACGACCCTGGAGCTGGTAATTGAATTGAATCAAAGTAGCGCTGAAAGAAAACGAAACACCCAAGTTTGAAAACGCTAACTAGTGTAGGACACGTGTCGCCGGAGCAAGTTGGACGAGTAGTGGGAGCCACCCGCCAACGCCATAACAGAATTGGTTTCAAATCCTTTTTATTAATTTTCTTTTTCTTTTCTTTTTGTTTTTGCTGAAATTAAATGTGATGAATTTCCTTCCCTTTATAAATCCTATATAAATCAGTTCCAATCCATCATCGCTCTCTTCTCTCTCATGTTGTTCTGTTGCAGTCTGGCGATACTCTGATATCACTCCAGGTTAGCTCATTTTCTTTTTTCAAGAAACTTTTGTACTAGTTCTACTTTGCAATTTGTTCAATATCACTAGTAAAATTGCCTTATTTTCTTCCATCTTACGAAATTTTTATTGATGTTGGAGTGTAATATGCCTAACTTTTGGTTCAGTATGAGGAATATGATTTGTTCTGTTTTGCTGCCTTTTTTGTTTTTTTATTTTTTTAAATATCTAGATGCTAAGGCAAAATTCGCATTTCTGTAATGAATATTGTTCCCGATGATTCGTGGAGTAGCCTTATCTGCTTGCATTTTCCCCATATTTCTTTCTTGTTATGTGTGATTCTTATTTATTATTATTATTTTTTTCTGTTCAGTTGGTTAGGAGTATGATTTTGGGCTGTTATGTGTTGTTGAATTTCATTATGCTAATGTGAAATTGGTTTTCTGTACTTCATTCATAAAAAATTGATTTCTATTTCTTATTTATTGTTTTTCTTCTATTTCTCATAGATGCGGTTGGTTTCATAGATTATGGTTTTCTCCAGTAATTTGTTGGCGTATTATGAATTATCATGTGCTGTTGGTTTGATGAAATTGCAATGCATTGTGCAAATGAATGTAACTGCAGGATAGAAATTTTCCTGTTACAGTTGATCTTCTTATTATCGCCTGAGATTTAATAATGTAACTCGTTTGATAGTTCAGTTGTATATTTTTATCAATCTTCATATTCACGTCCAGAATTTGAAATATACCAGTAAAATTAATATGACCTTTTAGAAGATCTCGTTCTGAAATTCAAAAATTGCTTAGGTGTTGTCATTCAATTGAACAAAAAGTGGCAAACTTCAACCTAGCTAATGGAAAATTTTCCAATCTGGTGATAACTATATGACAAATTTTTTTCAATATAAATCCTAGCAGTCACCTAAGAGCTATTTGTGAAAATTACAGGATTAGATTTATTTCAATATGACAAATGAAGAGTTTCTAGAACCAAGTTGCTTTGTGATTTGTGCTTTAATTTTGCTTTTTGGACAGTAATTCTGTTTACAGTTATATTATGTTTAGACCAAGGAATTTAGTGAGGAAAAGGAGAAAGGAAAGGAGAAGTTACAAAACATAAAGCATAAAGTTATAGCATTTGAAGTGAGGAATATTTCCTTAGTGCTTTCTTCACTTATATCTGAGGCATAAACATATTGCTAGCAGGGAATTTGAGAGAAAGAAAATGAAGCACCTTACAATGCACAACATCTTATTCTTTTCGTCATATGATCTAAGAAAACAGACTTTTAAACTTTATTGCCTGGAACATAAAAATAGAGCTTTCGTTTTCCTTGTTTTGTGTTTGTTGGATAATTTGAAACTTTGTCATGCATATTTTTTCTTGGTATATACTATATATGTAGCAGTCAAACAAGACATTTGGGCAGGTCTCTTTAGCTCAACTGTACTAGATTGTAGGACTTATATTCTTACTAGTGGTTAAGATTTGTGGTCCCTTCAGTTGTGTATTATTAATCATAATAATTAAGTACTTTGAAACGTGAACAAAAAAGTATTATCTTGTGAAACTTTCATTCTGCAATTTGTACTGACAACTTATACTCTGAGTAAATTTTATGATCCGCTTTATAAGAAATTGTCGTGAATAATGTTCCTGGCAGTGACCTAACAAGGATTTTTTGAAAGTTTTTGAACTAGATCTGTGTTGATTTGAAGTGATGTGAAGGTCTTCTAAAACCAAGTTGCTCCTCTAGTTCATGCTCTGTAGCCTTTTTAGGAGCCAATTCTTTTTATGCTTAGCAGACAATTCTGGAAAAAAAAATGGAGGACTTTGTATCTCATAGCATCTTATTCTTTAAGGCCTGACATACTTTCTACATGGACTGTTAAAGGACCATGAATTGCATAGAATCTTATTCTTTTATTTCCTGTTTGTCCTTCGGATGGAGAACTGAAATCCTGTCCTCTGGCATATTTGGTCAATCATTTCTTCTCTTCGAATGCACTAACTGCAACAACTTAACTGCTCGTTTGGGCAGGTCTCCACTATATTGTATGCTGCATACTGTTAGGTGAATTTTGTAGTGATTATCCATGTTTTATTGTATCTTTTAGTTCTCTTGGTGCATCGAAATGACTGTTGATTTATTTAGATTGTTGTATGCATTTTTTAGGGTATGGCATGTCAAGGACCTTCAAAGGCATACAGGGAACTATCTCAAGCTAAATATGTTTCAAGACTACCTCGGATTCTGCTTGCTGCCTGTGGAACTATGGCTGCGGTAGGATTTCCCGAGGTCTGCCATTATTTTTCTGAATGGGCAGACGTAAAGGCAGTTGCCACTAGGGCGGCACTGCATTTCATAGACACTGCATCACTTCCCAGAGAGGTTGCTCTCTATGCCGATGAGGATGACTGGTCCACTTGGAAGAGATTAGGTGACAATGTAATGCACATTGAACTTCGAAGATGGGCTGAAATTATGGTTATTGCTCCACTGTCAGCAAACACACTAGGCAAGGTAGATGTGTTAAGTATGCAATATATTCATCGTCTTAAAATAGGCTGCAATTTCTTAGATGCTAGAATATTTCTGCATGAATGTTACCTCTACATTTGCTTCAATAGCTATTTTCAGTATGCACGCGCATATTCTAGCGGATTTTGATCATAAAAGTAATAAGGCTTTTTACTAAAGTTTTCTTGAGTTGAGCCTTTAAACTTAACATGCAGGGTTTTTGATAGTTGTCTAAGCTGCAGTATTTCCTTTGGCATTAAATAATTACCTTTGAAGAATTTTATTATGGGTTTGATTGGAAGTTGGAACAGAACATTTCTTATCACAAATAGTGGAGCATATTTTGATGTATTGCTAATCTTGCTCTTGTTTATACTTTGTCATAGATTGCAGGGGGACTATGTGATAACTTGCTGACTTGCTTAGTCCGGTCATGGGACTATAGCAGACCACTCTTTGTGGCACCGGACATGAATCCCTTGACGTGGAAAAACTCTTCCACTGAACGCCAGGTCATGCAGTTGGATGAAATTGGGATTTTCCTTATTCCACCAGTAAGTGGTAGGTTCCCTGACGGAGACTATGGAACTGGTGCAATGGAAGGGCCATCTTGCATCAATTCAACAGTAAAAGACTTCCTGAGATCGCAGGGGCAATCAAGTGGTAGCAGCAAACGATGATTGGTCTATTGAAAACTTCATATTATACCACTGACGAGGAAAGCATTTCTACATGGCAAGTTTTCTTACTTGAATAGATGACTTAAGCATCTCCTGTTTGTAGGTATTGTTTTTTGTTTGAAATCCGCTAAGTGTGCAATCTATGTTTTTGAATGCCAATAGAGTTATTACACCATAAAAGTGGTTTCAGAGATTACTGAGAACTATAGCATAGGAAAAAGCAGGCTGTTTCCACTCAATCCACCACTGAGTTGGCGCTGAAAATCTCACTAGATGATTTTGAGCAGCCAAAAAAACTTAGCCAGATGACAATGACATATGATTCTCTCCCTTCTTTTTTACGTACTTCTAGAGATGGTAAACCTCTTAACCAAGTCAAATAAGATTTGCTTTTACTCGGAATATGTCGGGAAAATGATGTTATTCTAAGCAAGTAGTTTGTTTGAGATGAAGAAAAAGGATAAGCAAGATAAGAGTCCAAAACAGGTGCCAACATTCAAAAAACGAGCTATAATTTTCAATTTGTCACTCTTGCACTTCCACTCACATGACTTTGGATGAGCCTATTGAATGTAATATCCACCTACTCATATATATATATATATATATATATCGAATGATTTGACAACGGTAAACAAAAAATCCAACAAATTCTTAACTGCATCTGATGAAAAAGATGAAAATTAACCCTTCAGCTTGAACTTCATTGCTCCCATCTCGCCAATCTTTGAGCTCTTATGGTGCACAAATGTCATGGTGTAACTCGGCCAAACATTAAGAAGCAAAATATAATGATAAATGATGACCACAATCGGATGACAATCAGCACAACATCTCGGCATATGCAAAGAAGTCTAGTAAAAAAGTAATAGAAACACTCCATTTGTCCTCGTTTAACCTTTTTATTTTTGTATTTCTGAATGTCAACCTACATTCCTATCATACTTCCTTTTCTAGAATTGTAACATATTTTCAGAAAGGCATTTCATTTAAAGATCTAAAATACAATATTACAAGAAGTAAGGCAACTAATTTATATTTATACTACATGTAGAAGTTTGAATAGGTATAGTGGGTTTTTTTCTACTATTTGGGACAACAATCGATTTCTAATAAAATTATCACATTTAATATATAGAGTTTAATGGTAATTACAATCAAATTTAATTTATTTTTAATTAGACTCTTAAAAAATAATAACTATAATTAATCAAATCATATACATTGTATTTAGATTCACAGAAAATAATAACTATAATTAAATCAAGTCTTTCCACTTAATAAATGTATATATATTAAACATATATACATTGTATATTATATTAATAGCCAACTTGATTCATAATCCAACTCTTACATATTTATGAACTAACAAACTTTTAAAGAAACAATTTTCACACTTTCTTTTAACAAAAAAAGAAATAATATGATATTTTTATTTTACACAATGATATTTAAAAGTTTAAAATTGACTAGAATTTAAGTTTTCTATATTTTTGGCATAGTTAAGCAGAGAAGAAAATAAGAACAGAATCACTATAAATAAATTTTGAACCCATGAGAAAGTTTTTTTCTTTATTTATAATTTTAAATTGAAAACAAGTGGTCCATAAAAATCTAAGATTAAATAAGTAATACAAGCTTTTATTTGTTTATCTAAATTTAGAAGAAATCAATTTATAAGTCACTCTGAATCATATTTTTAGTTTTATTTCATAAAATAACAATTGAAATTTATTGTTTAAAAAATAAAAAAGAACTTTTTAATTAAAAAAATAAAAATTAAATTAAGATTATGGAATAACAACTAGCACAAATTTAATTCATCGGGAATGATAAAAAACAAATTAAAAAATAAAAAATCTGCTTCAAATGCCACCCATAAATGAAAGAATTCAATATATAGTCGGCTACTATTAGTCATTATATTGTAAAGGATATATATATAGATCATGTTTTTTAAATGTTAAGTTCTTTAAGATATATTTTATTTTAGTAATTATTCAATTCGCAAATTTTCATTGTTCCATTTTTTAGTAAAGAATTCTTAAAATTGTAATAAATCGATCTTGAATCAACTTCATATTTATTTATATTGGATATTCTAATATATATTTAAAGCATCATCACATATGGCTATCTAAAATTTTTGTTACCTATATTTTAGATATACGGACATAATTTTCTAATCATATTACTATAGCATATCTATTTTGACAATAAAGACAAGATAAGATGAAAAGGAAAGATGCCAAACTTAGTATTTAGAGAAACAAGAATATATAGATAAAATTAAATAGTTTAAGAAAATGAGAAATTCAATGTGCAGTAACCCTTGCGCGCTTAATTAACTTTGCACTACCTGTACCTGTTTTTACAGTGCCTCCCGCGTCTGCTCGTCGCCCTTCAGGAAACCAACGGCTTTCCTTTTTCTGCTACAACTATTTCGCATGGTGATAGCCACTTAAGTCTACCATAGGAGATTGTCTTTTTAAGCATTTGGTCTCCTCTACACCAACGCCGAGCGATAGCTGGCAGCTGCCTTCTTGTCGCCCTAGGCCCTGATTAAGGAGTAGAGTCCCTGACACGTCCTTAAACGAGGAGTTTTCCAGGAACACACTAGGGTGATCTCGACCATCACTTAGGGAACTACTCGACTATGAACCACTTGCAGTAAAAGATTGGACCAGATGGGAGACTTTAACCCCCAGACATAGCTCGAACCAATAGCATCTTCGAACGGAATCGGGGAGAGTTGATTTGGAGGATCCTTGGACCAGTTCTGCGCCAGCGCAAGTGAGCCCGAGCTTGTGAGGGGGAAGGTTTGCGCTAGCCTATTCCATCCTAATTGCCTGCTTGCATGTACGAGACTTTTAATTAGTAGGGAAAAAAGCAAATTTAGTCCATCAACTATTGCTCATTTTGATTTTAGTCCATCGTCATTTGAGCTTAACACATTTGATCATTTGATCATTAATTTTTAGCACATTTAGTACATTTTTTAGTAATTTCAATCCTTTGAGCTGATTAATTTGAAATTGAGCCTGCCAATTGTCCAGTCACCAACAATCGGGCTTTGATTTTGGGTGTTTTACGTCATTTGGCTCAAGGAGTCCACGTCATCCAACAAGGTAGTGCCACGTCATAAGAGGAAAAAGAAAACTAAAAAACATCAAAAAAATTATAAAAAAAAATCAAGATTATAATTTTTTTGAAAAAATATTAGAACATATGAATAATATATTATTATATATAATATAATACATATGTATAATATATATAATATTTTATATTTATCTTCCCCCACCTCACCCTACCCCTCCCCAGCCCCCAAATTCGCCACCCCAACACCACCAGCTGCCATGGCTGCCGGCGGAAATAAATGGCCAAAAAACAAAAAAAAAAAATAGAAAGAAAGAAAGTGCTAGCGGCCAACATGGCCGCCAGCTGCCAAACCTCTCCCTCACTGTGATCGGAATACACAAAATCGTTCAAACCATCACCTCCCTCCCATCGAGGTGAACACAATGATACTAATTTTACCATGAACTGATCGGCGGAACACCGAAAAAATTAAGCTCGACATAGGTAGAATTCGAGTGTGGTGGGTTGCCGGTTTCCGGCGATTGAAACTCAAAAATAAGGTGCAGGTTCTAATGGGCTCGACGAGAGGAGTCTATTGGTGGTTTCAATTTCCTGATCTGACCGTCGGAGAAGGAAAATCGAAGGCAACAGCAAAACGGTGGCACGCAGCAGAGCTGTGGTGTTTGTCTCCCCCTCCAATCCACCCCCCAGCCCCCAAATCCCCCACCCCAACACCACCAGCCATGGCAACACCACCAGCTACTATGGCTGCCGGCAACCACCCCAACACCACCAGCTGCCATGGTTGCCAGTAGCCACGGGGCAGCCGTTTAAAGAAAAAAAAAAAAAAAGAAAAAGCAGTGTCGGCGGCCGAAACCGCTGCCAGGCTGCCATGGCAGCCTGTTAAGGTTTGGAGATTGTGGGGGTGGGGGGGGGGGGGGGGGGGGGGGGGGGGAAGAGGCGGGGGAAAGGGGGTGCTTGGGAGGGGTTTTAATTTGTATACATATATGTTATATATAATTTTTATATTTATGTATATATATGTTTTAGATAAATTTATATATGTGTATAAGGATAAATAAAAAATATTATTAATAATTATTTTAAATAAATTATATATAATATTATTAAATAAATTATATTTTAAAATTTTTATTTTAATAATATTATTAATTTATTTTATTTTAATTAATAATTTATTTAATTAAACTATTTTAAATATTTATTATTTAAAATTATTAAATATGTACTCAATTATATATATTTATTATTATTATATATTAATTATTTACATAAATTATTTTATATATGTAATATTATTAAATAGATTATATTTTAGAGATGTAATTATTTATTATTTATTTATTAATTAATAAATAATTCATTAAGTTTGAATAAATTATTTTACACATATTTACTATTTTTTTCCCATTTTAGACTAACTTCTTAAAATTTTAATTCTATTAATTTTTATTTTTATTTTTTTTCCAGCATTTTTTTGCCTTTCATTTGAGGAGCATTTTTTTTGTATTTATTTTTATCCTCTCAGCGGTTTTCTTTTCCTTTGTTTTATTTCAACTATTTTGATGACATGGCGATGAAATGGATTGTGATGTGGCGTTGCTTGCCAAATGGCACAAAACCCCCCAAAATTGAGCCCCATCAGCGCTGACTATGACAATTTTGGGCTCAATTAAAAATTTTACAGCCCGAAGGACCAAAATTGCGAAAAAAATGGACAAAATGTGCGAAAAATCAATCAAAAATGGATTAAATGTGCTAACCCCAAGTGACGATGGACTGAAATCAAAGTGAGCAATAGTTGATGGACTAAATTTGCTTTTTTCCCTAATTAGTATTTATTTGAGCTCTCCTACAGATGAACATTACAGATGATGATGATGATGATTCTGATAGCTTAAGGTCCAAGAAGCAAATCAGGTAGGGCGTTGATATATATGACCAGCCTAGATGAATCTGATGATCATGCTGATGAATGTCAAAAATTAGAGATGCCTGCTGAACAACAAAGAAGCATTCTCTCCAAAAGTTCTCGGCTTATGAAGAATTTCCAAAAATTATTGGAATCAGCTTATTTTTTGATAACGCGCAGGGCTATAAAACCAGCATCCTAGCCACTGGCTGGACATTCTCAAATCAGCAGTGATCGATGTGCAGTATCTGTTGCAGCAACTGAAAGAAGTTCCATCAATAATCCATCATCGAAAGAGCAGAGTAATGAGCAAAAGCAAAATGGATGGATAAATACATTCCTAGAAGAGTTGTGCAAATATTTATCTTTTAGTAAGCTAAAAGTTTAAGGCAGATTTAAAGCAAGGGGATCACTTAAATTCATCAAACCTGGTATGCTCCCTTAGTTTCGACTGTGATGGGGAGTTTTTTTCAACTGTCGGTGTAAACAAGAAGATCGTCAAAGTTCTTTAGTATAGCTCAATCTTAAATGAAGATTGAATTATAATAGTGTATATTATAAAAACCAAAAAGTTAATTTTTGTTACGTTCTTTGAATTGCTTTTTGTTTATATTTTATTTAAATGCTTATCAAAGAGACAAATAAAAAATAAATTGTCATTTAAAGTTGTAAAAGATGTTTGGCCGCTAACATAGTTTAAGAACAATTTAAGGTAATACATTTCTTCTTTGGGATTTGCACCGTATATACAACTTGTCATATTTTTTTTCTTCCTTTCCTTCAAACATCTAGATTGTTTGTTGCAAACATCGTATTCTAGAAATTCTATAGAGATATTTTCTTGCATTTTCATTTTTAGCACACAGAGGAATGTTTTGTGAGTATTGTTTTGGAGATGTGGTCCCATATGAAAATGTTATATAAATTTTGATTTGAGTAATAAGTGACATATTGTTGATTTTTGATATAGTTACTGATCAATAGTTGTATATATATATATATATATTTTTTTTTTGAGCAAAGACCCTTTTAGCATCTTGAAAATGCTTAATTTCATAAATCTAGTGAGGGATAAAAACAACTATAAACTTAATAATTTCTTACTTGAAGTTGGAATGAAGATGAGTTAACTAATGTCGAAGGTAATACCAATATTCTTAAAGAGATAAGATGAAGAGAAAATATGCCGCAATGAGTACTATAAAGAGGCAGGAATATATAGATAAAATTAAAGAGTCCAAGAAAATGAGAAAGTCAATTAAATCATCGAAGGAGAAAAAACATAAAAATTAATAAGTTGGCACTTCTCTTTCAACATAGCTTTGAATGAAAAAAGTTAGTTCATAAACAATTCAATTGTGAATTAGTTTAAGAACAATTTAAGGTCATATATTTCTTCTTTGGGATTTGCACCGTATATACAACCTGTCATATATATATTTTTTCCTTTCATTCCAACATCTACATTGTCTGTTGCAAACATCGTATTCTAGAAATTCTATAGAGATATTTTCTTGCATTTTCATTTTAGCACACAGAGGAATGTTTTGTGAGTATTGTTTTGGAGATGTAGTCCCATATGAAAATGTTATATAAATTTTGATTTGAGTAATAAGTGACATATTGTTGGTTTTTGATATAGTTACTGATCAATAGTTGTATATATATATATATATTTGGGAGCAAAGACCCTTTTAGCATCTTGAAAATGCTTAATTTCATAAATTTAGTGAGGGATAAAAACAACTATAAATTTAATAATTTCTTACTTGAAGTTGGAATGAAGATGAGCTAACTAATGCTGAAGGTAATGTCAATATTCTTAAAGAGATAAGATGAAGAGAAAAGATGCCGCAATGAGTACTATAAAGAGGCAGGAATATATAGATAAAATTAAAGAGTCCGAGAAAATGAGAAAGTCGATTAAATCATCAAAGGAGAAAAAACATAAAAATTAATAAATTGGCACTTCTCTTTCAACATAGCTTTGAATGAAAAAAAGTTAGTTCATAAAGAATTCAATTGTGAATTCACCAATTTATAGCTTCTAAGAGCAAAGATTATTTCTTATAAACCAAAATGTTAGTAATTTTTTAATAAATATGTACTCTATGATTTTTGAATAAATATCATAATTGCGGCCAAATATTGTCATATGCTAAAATTTTAAATTTAAATATCATTTCTAACTAGGTTTGAGAGTTTATGATCTTGTGTTCCAAGACTCATGAATTGAATAAGGTACTTAATTGCATCCATTGCTATGCTATAAGATTTAAACTAGCCTCGTACATTTAGTTTTGGTAATGGAAAAAATTAATTAGATTTGCTTCGATTTATATGTCAAATGAATTGCATAAATTGTTTATTTATCTATTAAAAGAGATGAAGAATTTTTGAAAAAAATATTTGAGTCTTGAACTGCATACTCTCTTTTACTTCAATTGATGTGCAATTAGATAAAGAGCTTGCACCTACAAGGGTGGAGCTATATTTTTCGAACACAAGATATGTTATATCATGATCTTTTAGGATTAATTTCTAAACGAAAATAGGCATTGAAATTTTCAATAATATTTTGCTAAAACAAAGAATACTAAAAGAGTCAGATTTATTAGAATCAATGAGAAAAGTTATAAAATTTATGGAGATAAATTCATGTGCAAAAATCTTCGAAAGGTTATATCATTATCTTTCAATGAACAATATTCAGCTCCATATCTTAAAAACTATGTATAATAGGGGTAGCCACATGCTTTTCACACATGCTTGTTGTAGCGAGTACCAGCTTGCTCTTGATAAGAAAGCGAGAGCTAGAAAGTTTAGGAGCTAGAGTCAATGCTATGAATTACCAAGCTTGACATGGAAGAAAAGTGGAACCGGGTCGAAGAGGCTATTCTATTGATTAAGGAGAAGAGAGTTGGAATGTGGTCTCGTAGCTTTGTTAGACCAAATGACCAATCAACAACATTTGAAGCCAATGAAAACTCCTGCACAAAGTGAGAGCTTTCTGGCTATATTCTATCTTAGTTGGCCTCCAGTCGAGTGGGACAGACTATCGGAGTTAGTGCGAAGATCAAAACCAAGCTTTCGAGATTAATCAATGTCAAAATCCAACTCAGGGGAGTCGCGGCATTAGCATGATGTTCCTAGTTCCTAGTTGTCCTTTCTTTTGCGGAATTACTAACGTCTCTTTATGTCACCAAGCGAACACTTTACTTCGGTGGCAGCTCAAGATTCGCTTCATGAAAAGTGGAGTTCAAACTTCGAGTGATCGTATCAATCCTAGGAAAAGAGAATGAAGCAAAGAAGGGCTAGAAAGAAAGAGCCTCCTCTTGAAACATATTTTAATCCTTACAGTTAAGGCTGACTCCTATCTATGCCTATAGATAACTCTAGGGAGATCACACTGAGGGTTAGATGGGTTCCTTTTGATATCAATCACATACAAGACATCGTAAAAACTGTGTAGATCTCAGTTGATGGTCTAATCAACCGTTTACCTTAACTGCATATGAGAGTGTACGCTTGAGGCTTCTTGTGTCCAAGCATTGATTGGGTTCGGTCGGCTTGGGTGAAATTGAACTAATTTAATTTATAATTCTCCAAATGTTTATCAAGTTGCGGCAATTTTAATTGAAGAGAATAGTCATATATAATATAGTAGTGGAAGGAGATATTATTGTCTGGTTGAGGTAAAAAACATAGAACAATACATTATTATTAATACTACGACCTACTATAATATCCTCTTCTTTTCTCAAGATGTGATATAGGATTACACTCAAACATTTGGGGGGGGGGGGAAGATGATACCAAAACATCCAATGATGCAATCTGAAACAATGAATCAACCCAATTGACTCTTACAAGTAGTGCAACAATTATTGAAGAACAATAAACAGGTTTATATCTTATTTTATAGTTTATTCCATTGTTTATTACTCTTATATTGGGAAGAGATACTTGTTTTTATTTTTCTATTAACATACAAAGTTTAACCAATGTAAAAAATAATCTGTGAAGTACTTATATAATTAAAAATTTGAAGTTTTAAACTAATATGAATATTTGTCTATTCCTTATTATCAAAATTGTAAATATTTTTCATATGAAAATTTTCATATTACAAATTATAATTTATTTATATAGAGATCAAGCTTCTGTTATCGATCATGTAACAATTCTTTTAGAGAAAAAAATTCTATTATCGACTCTTCACATAATGACATATAACTGGAGACTACAAAATTGATTACCAATGCTATAATTTATCAAATTTGAAATATGAATTACAATAAAGAATTATGAACATCATCCTAAAAGGAGAGACAATGAGTAGTAAAATTAGAAAAAGAAATGTTCTTTAACATC
This sequence comes from Jacaranda mimosifolia, assembly GCA_018894105.1. Classification (NCBI taxonomy): domain Eukaryota; kingdom Viridiplantae; phylum Streptophyta; class Magnoliopsida; order Lamiales; family Bignoniaceae; genus Jacaranda; species Jacaranda mimosifolia. The sequence continues at coordinate 22,483,720 of CM032128.1, read as the reverse complement.
TTTTATTGGGGGTACAAACAATGTATATATTGGTAAAATACTATATGTGGGACAAACAATGTAGATATTGGAAGGAAGGAAGAAAAAAATGTGATAGGTCGCATACACGATGCAAATCCCGTAGAAGAAGAAATATATTACTTTAGATTGTTCTTAAACTATGTTAGAGGCTTGACATCTTTTACAACTTTTAATGATATTTTATTTTTTATATTTTATTTGTCACTTTGATAAGCATTTGAATTAGATATAAATAGAAAATAATTTGTAGAACGAACAAACATGAAAGAAAATATTAACAAGTCATGTGCATCACACGTGCACTTTTCTAGTGTATCAAGAAACATATAAAAATCTATCACAAAATAAAAGAAAAGAAAAAATTAACAAGCCACGTGCATCACAAGTGCACTTTTCTAGCATATCAAGAAACATATAAAAATCTATCACAAAATGAAAAATTCCACATTAAATTGTTGAAATTTCATTCATTCAGTCTGAAGAGTATGTGTCGGTAAATGCTTTGTTGCCTAAAATGGCTTCCCAAAAAAGCAAAAAGTCATGGACTAGTAAACATAGATCAAGATATTTGCATTGCATAGTTTTGCATGATAAAGTAGATAGTGCAGAATATATTTTTTTTGGGACCTTTTCATGATATCTTTTCGAGTAGTCATTGCCATAATCATGTCTCTCCTTTTCCCTATCTTCACTTCCATCTTTCTGTCGTGACTTGTGGTTCTTGTCCTTTTTATCTTTATCTATATCTTTTTGCTCCTTATGTTTTTTACACTTTTTCTTCTTGCCTTTAGACTCACTCTTAGATTTCCCAGCAAATGGAGGAGTGTCTTTTTCAAACTATAGAAAATTATAAGTATTAATCAGTCTTCCTATTGTGTTACAATATAGCAAAAGAACGATGACTCAAAACAATTCTAGTTAATGCGCCTCAATTTTTGAATCCAAGTTATCAAGGCAACAGAACAATCATTAAGAAGCTAAATAAAATATGTACACTCAAGGAATAGATAGTACTCACAGAAGTAAGGTCAATTGGTGGTGTTTCCCTTAGTTGAAAGGCTTTCTTAAGAATATCCAAGTCGAAGGTTGTATATGTCTAAATGCTGAATGAGCTGGCCCCAATTCCATTCCCTCCCCTTTTATAATTTTCATGTCTCCAACCACATTATGAAGGTAGTATGTATCTGTAATTGACACAGGAAGTGACCTCTTGTAAAAGAAATCTCCGTTGTGACTTATGTAATCAATTGTACCTCTAAGTTCACTTAGCTCTGACCATAGAGTTGATTAAAAATATCAACTGAATATCAGGAATAGATGTGAAATCTGAAATGCCAACTTTTCTTTAGTAAAAGCAAATATTGCACATTATTTATCAAGTCTAAAACAAAATTTAAAAAAGTCTAGATCAATAAATAGAGTGTTCTCAAGAAATTCAGTAACAAACGCATTAACTTTTGAATTTCAAGAAAGTAGTTATCAAAAGCACTAGCAACTAAAAGAGAGAGATTCTCATCGTTTCTTTCTGCTTGTGAAATCTTGTTTGGTCTAAACCAATTCCATCATCAACGGAGCCACTAAGCAAAGAAAAATCATTTTCAAATGTTGTTAATTGAGCGACCAATTCTATTTGTAGTTAAGTCTTCCAAAGTTTAATTGCATTAGCAATTTCCCTACATTTCTTCCAAATTTACATCCCATCTCTAAGAAAAAATAGCTCCAACAAAGGCACAAACTGATTGTCATGAGTTAATATCTAATTATTAAAAAAAAAAAAGAAGTGTTTCTAGGTTTTGACTTTTCATTCATCAACTTGAAGGAGATCTTTCTACCATTTAACACAGTGAATTACATCATTTACATACAACAAATTCTCAATAATTACATAGAAACTGGCCAGGTATACCAAATGAAAAATTACCAATGACAATGAGATAATCTCCGTATATTAATCATTAAACTCTGCCAATCATAATCCACAGTTGGATCAACACCATTATCCCAACAAGGTTGGGAGATATCGAAATTAATCTATATCATAAATGTGATGTTACTCATTTATTTGGGTTAAAGGCAGAAAAATTGATAGGTGGATGAGACACTCACACAAACTCAAATGGTAGTAAGCTTCATATCATTAGTCTCTACCTCTTTTAGACAGGATCCATTAATCAATGTTTGATAGAAAAGTAGCACAATTATTCTAGAGATTTTACTGCAACCAACAAGAGAATGGCAAGTGTTTAGCTTAAGCAATGTTGTTCATTTTTTAAGCTTCACACATTACATTTTATCATGAATAGAGAAAACAAAAGAAACATTAAAGCAGTACGACTATGGTAAATAATTAACACCAGCAAAGTTCATAAAACTCTGATAAAAAGAGACAAAAGTTGAATATTTGTTAAGATAAAAGGCATGGCACGCAAGCTAGAAAGGAGACCAGCCAAAAGGATGAAAAAGAGAGTGTAGACTCAAAGTTGAACAATTATTGATCCCAAACCACTTAAATGCATAAAAAAATGTTAGGAACGTAAAAAGGGAGGACAACTACATATGAAACCAAAACAAAGATGTTGAAATAAGCGATTTTGTTTCCAAATCTTCTCTGTTTCATTAGTTTATTTCAATGATAGTACAAGCAAAAGCCTAATATTATTGTATCTCTCTTATTACTTAAAGTTTACATAAAAATCAACTGAATTTCAAAAACAATGTAAAATTTTACTTATCATATGTGTCCTTGAAATTTTAAATGCATTTGTTATATCGATGTTAAGATATTAACAATTATGATATAATTATGATATTAGCTGATTTTTTATAATTAAGATATAATTATGATTTTGTAAATAATCAATATTTATTTACAAATATTTTATTCCAAATAATACATCATTTGCTAATGTTAAATTTATAAAAATGTAAGTTTCAAAATAAATCATCAATGGAATTAATTACACATCATTTTATTACAACCATATATCAATCATTATATGTATACACACGTCATCCAACTACAAATACACGTAAATATATTACATAAAAAAGAATAATTTCACCCTATAAAACCCAACAAAAAAAAAAAACAACTAATTTGACATCTACAGTAATAATTAAGATATAATTATGATTTCATAAATAATTAATATTTATTAATAAATATTTTATTCCAAATAATACATCATTTGCTAATGTTAAATTTATAAAAATGTACGTTTCAAAATAAATCATCAATTGAATTAATTACACATCATTTTATTATAACCATATATCAATCATTATATACACACACACACACGTCATCCAACTACAAATACACATAAATATATTACATAAAAAAAAGAATAATTTCACCCTATAAACCCAACAAAAAAATAACTAATTTGACATCTACAGTAAAGTTTGTTTTCCCCCAAAACATTAAGAAATAAACAACTTATTCCCAAATTATTTTCCCTATTTTCCTTTAAAAAAATGGCTGACACTTTCTTCACTCTTTCTCCCAAAAATCCATTCTACCTAAATATTTTCCAGAAAATGGCCAAGATGTAAGAGAACAAGCTCTTAGGTTTATCAAAGAATGCATTTATTGTTGTCTAAGAAAAAGACGCGCTGTTTTTGCACCCCCACCCCCCACAACACCAAATCTCCAATTGTGAATAACAAATTATTGTAGAACTTCCTCGCTACTGGTATCATTGCCCCATCCAATGTTTTAACAAACTTTTACTAAAACCCATCTTGCTATGATCTGCCTCCTAGTGGGTCTGTAGGGTGTGTGCTCCTTCATTACTCATTCCTTGACAAAAGATCAATGCATGGTGACCTTCGAATAAAGTAGAAATAGGTGAGCGGCATCAAAAGTCAATTGTCTACTGCTCGAAGCATCTGTCCTACTTCTTTTTCTACTAGCCTTAATCGCCAATTCCACAACAACTATCAAAAACAAAATTATCACCAAACAAAGTTATTTTCAAAAAGTTTCAATTAGTAAATTCATAACTAACCAAATCTCAACTTGATCAAGAATTAAATCTTGTAGCAAAATCTCAATAATACACTGAAATTTCCATATAGCTACTACTTCACCCAATAATCAATAAGTAATTCACAAATAATCTTAAATAACCACCACTATATATTAAACATTCAATCAGTAATTTCTATCAATAAATTGATATCCAAAAATTTTCAATCAATTACAAAATAATATAGAAAAATCTCAATATTAACACCTATATATCCAACATTTCACCCAAATAATCAATCAAGTGTTTAATAAATAATTTTTAACAAACAACAACTATATTTTAACTATTTATCAATAATCCAGCAAATTCTAATCACTTAACTTAATAAAATAGCCCCCTAAAACAAATTCATGAAAACTCAAATTATTTTAAAACATTAATGTATCCATGGTTCGCCGGATCGGCAATATATTAGCCAGAACAGCCATAGTGGAACTGGAAGGATAACATCATTCCATCGCGATGATTTAAAAAGAGACCAATTTAGGAATGGACGAAATCTGCCAATTTATCGGAGGAACGTCGCTAAATTCAATAAATCAAACCTTTGCGACAAATCAAAATGGGAAGGTGAACTTAGCTAGCTGCCTTATGCTTGTCCGGTGGAAGAAGTCTCATTGCAAATGGAACACTTTTGGGGGCTACCATTTAGGTTGGTGACAAAGATAATATGATTAGCGGCGGCGGCAGTGAAAATGGTCATGGAAGTGATGGGGGCTACTTATGGTGAAGGGTTTTATGACTTCCAAGTGCTTGATGTGTTGTAAAAGTCTTGCCGCAAATATTGGTCATGTGAGAATCGTGGCGGAGTACTGCCATGAGTTTGGCAGCCATATTTGCTACCCTTTTCTCAATAAAATCTAATTCTTGCAACAATTTATTCAACTCCTATTCAGATGGAAGGAAATGACTTGATGTGTGGGAATAGTAAAGAGAAAAATAAGAAGATGTGGGTTGAAAAATAGATTTGGGGAGATGACTCTTCATCTTTTAAATTCTGCAATTTTGTTAACTGAAATGGTAAAGAAGAGGAGAAGATGTTAGGAAATTTGCTTGTGGTATTGGAGATAATGAAGGAAACAAACACTAGAAAATAGCTCTTTCACGTTCAATAGTGGCAAGAATTTCTTGACATGTGATTCCCTGAAAAAATTCTAGTGCTCTTTCAGGTTCAATTGTGGCAATAATTTCTTGGTAGGTGATTCCCTAAAAAAATAAAAGCAAAAGCAAACTAATTCCCAATTCATTGTTTGATGGTATCTAATCCACTATTTGTTGTATTATGAAGAGTACCGAATCCAAATCCCACTTCTAAAAAGTTATCCAGCAAAATCTCATGGTACATCATGTGGGTGGACTAATTTACTTCCGCTTTGAGAAGAAGCATGACAAAAGTTTTGAAAGTTTGAAAACTAGCAAGAAATAAAAGAATCTTCATCATACACAATCTAAATTATTTCTGAATTATTTTTGAGTGTGTTATGCCTATAAATTCATCTCTTGGCATATAAATGCTACACCTATAAATGAAATTCATTCCACCACCATTCTTTTATAAACTCGTGGTGTAAAAATTTTCTTCCTTCAAAATAAGTAAACATTATGTTTATGATTATAAAAAAATATTTTTTGCTTAAGGTTCTTTTTGTGGTGCCCTGAAAGGTGATAGATATGCTTTCTTTAATTACCTCTTTTTTTTTATCTCAAATTTAAAATAGTATTAGATTTATAAATATTCAAATAAGATTGTTAGAATTATTTAGTTATTAATTATACTTATGTCTACATTTTTTTTTCACATTTTATTAATATTGTTATTAATATTTTATTTTGTATATATCTTAGGATGCCTCCAAAATGAGATGTTGGTTGGGATTTTGGTGATCCAGTAAGAGATGGTCGAAAAACTATAAAATGCAAATATTGCAGCAAAGTTATTAATGGTGGAATAACAAGAATAAAGCAACATATTGTACATGTGCCGGGAAATGTGGAGCCATATATAAAGGCTCTAAAAGATGTATCACAAATGCTCCGGAAGCATCTTTGAGATTCCAAACTTGCTAAAGATACAATAAAAAACAAGAAGCATCTATAGTGTAATTTGAGAAAAAACCAGGGATAGATATGCACTTGATAGCGAAAATAGTAACGGAGATGATGATGAATTTGGTAGTGGCTATATCAATAAAGAAGGTTTGTCACAAATAGAAATGAAACAATTCAGGAATGTTATGAGAGAAAGTCCTAAAATGGCTATTTATGAAGAAGAAATGTGTTGTCGCTATGGTTATGGGTACATCCAATTTCAATCTATAATACGTCATTATATACTTATATAAATACTTATATGAACTTCTTTTTTTATAATTGTAGGGCACTCTAGTGCTGGTTCATCTTAAGGTCCAACAATAGGAACAAAGAGACAAATGTCGCTTAGTTTTAGTGTGAAAAAGGGAGTCAATAAGCCTTCAAGTGGGATTAATCCTTCTATGTTTCCGTCAAAACAAAAAGTATCAAAGATTGGTTTGTGCCCCAAAAGGTAAAAAAGGTTGGTAAGTCTATTTTAAAGTGGTTTTTATTCAATGCTATCCTATTTCATGTGGCTGATAGTGGCCCTTATTGAGGCAGGGCCAGGAATAAAAAGGCCTTTGGGACACCAAATTGGTGGAATTTACTTAGATGAGGAAGTGGAAGAAATTGATATGTATATAAACACGTTAAAGATGAAATGGCCAAAGTATGAGTGCACAATTGTAAGTGATCATTGGAGCACCCATAATAAACATCCCATCATAAATTTCATGATATATTGTGATCATCAAATAATATTTTATTCTTCAGTAGACTATACCAATAAAAGAAAGTCAATTGACTAAATTCTCTCTCTTTCGAATAAAGCAATTGATGAGGTAAGGGAGAAAAATATTGTACACGTAGTTATAGATAGTGAAAGTGCAAATGTAGTTGCTGGTGAAGCTCTAATGTTGGAAAAGTCACATCTGTTTTGGTCACCGTGTGTAGCATATTGTATTAACCTAATATTAGAAGATATTGAAAAGATGACAAAGTAAAGAAATATATGGAAAAGGTAAAACAAATCACAAGTTTTTATCTATAATAGTGATAAACTTGTGAATCTTATGAAAATATACACAAATGATAGAGAATTACTAAGGTCGGGGATAACAAGATTTGCTACTGAATTTATCGCCATTGAGAGTCTTATCGAACATCAATTGAAATTGAAAGCAATGTGCATCACATCAAAGTGGGAAGAGTATAATTCCCAAAGAAGAAAAAATGTAGACAAGGTGTACAAAATCATAATGGATCCGAAATTCTAGAAAGGGGCACAAGAAATCCAATCTGTTATAGAGCCACTTGTGAGAGCTCTAAAACTTGTAGATTAAGATTAAAAAAATCCACATTGGCTATTATATATGAAGGCATGGACAAATCCAAGCTCACAATAAAGAGGCAACTAAGGATTGGAAAACTTATTGGGATGTTATCGATGAGTGATGGTATAGACAATTGCACCAGCACTTGCATGTTGCAAGTAAAAAGCATCTATCATTTAAATATTTTTTTGTTGTCGTTTAGTTAAATTTATATATAAATAATAACTATACATAAATATGTATTTCAACATTTTTTTTAACCCCATACTTCAATATTCTGGAACTTGTGTGTAGGTGAGGTAAGGGCTTATAGTTGTAATTAAAATGCTTGAACCTAACCTAGATGCACAAACTCAAGCTCTCAAAGAGGTCAGGAATCTTTATTTGACATTCTTGTAAATTTTTGCTTTGTCAAGTATAACAATTTCTCTATTATGTTTATTATTAGATTAAGTTTTCCATTGTCGAATCTTTATTTTATTATTTTTTTAATTTTATTAAGTGTTATCATAATCATATTTTTTTCGAATCATCAAAATTATTGTTTTAATTACACCTATAATTATTTTTTTAATATTTTGCCTATGAAAGGAATTGGAGCACATGGTCATTATATCACACAAAACTTCACAATTGTTTGGCTATGACAAAGCTGCATAATTTAGTTTATGTCTACTATAATATACAATTTAGGTTATGAAACATTCAATATAAGAAAGTGGACATTGATTATGATCTTATTGATCTTAATTAAATATTCAATGATGATGACATTTTAGATGAAAGGACCCGAGAGAATGAGGTGCATTTACTACCAGATGATGATATAGAGTGGTTGGTGATGTGGGATAGCCCAATAGACCCAGCCCAATAGGTATCATCCCAAGAATATATCAGCAGGCCCAACCTGCCTCTAAGGTCCACACATGGAGTCGACCATTGTTGACCTCAGTTGATCCCCCCGTTGGCATGCGGGGCATCAACAACATCTGTCGACCAGAGGTATGGTCGACTTATCCCTACGAAGGAGTTCAAATGCCACCCCGAGCTTCCATCCCCCACATCCTGTCGTGTTCAAAAAGGCTGGTTAGCTTTCGATCAAGGAAGTCGATAAGATGCAGGGTCCTTTCCCTGCTGCATTAAATGTACTGACGGACGGCATGCCTCCACATTAATGGCGCATGCTACCCCAATCCTGCATGTCCCACCGTCCCTGATAGAGGGCACACTGCCAGAAGACTATTCTGACCAAGAAAATGGGAGACAAAGCCACCTGTAATAGTACAAGGTGGTAAAATAACCAAAAACTCATGCAAGGACAAGACCCCTCTCTGGTGCCCTGTGGGCACTACAAACATATCAACCGCCCAGGAAAGGCTATAAATACCCCATCCTCAGCCTTTAGAAAGGTATGTTATTATTCCTTCTTGAGCCTTCATTCTGCTGCTCGAGTTTTCTATTTGATCAAACATTAACTTGAGCATCGGAGTGCCTTGGCCGAGAGCCCCCTCAGCGAGCCTAACATATGCTCGTGATTGCAGGACTCATTCCCTAACCTCCAAAAAGTAGCGAGATCGACTAGACTAAGGTCAATTGGATTGATTCCCTACCCAATCAACTCAAAAAATGATTTGAACCCTCATTATTTGGCGCCGTCTGTGGAAATTTCGAGCTTGCAATCGAAAAAGAAAAATGGTGAAAACAAGGTAGCCATCTCGGAACGAGAAAAGAACAGAACATCACTAGCACCTCATCCCCAACACCATGAAGAAACACGTGTAGTCAAGCTGGGCGTGGCGGGGCCTAGCGCCCAACCTGATTAGGTGGTCACCTTGACCATGCCACAGTTGATGCAACTTATCAGTGAGCAAATATCTGCTCAGATTTCCACACAACTTTCTACAGCCCTAAATCGCCACACCCTCCAACCCGGACCGGCGGCTAGTGCTATACCCCAACCAACTCAATAAGAGAAAAGGCCCGTCAGGGAAGAATGGAGCCACACGGAGGCCAGACGACCTCCGCCCCGGTGTGATGATAGCCCAGGACATTTTTCGCGAAAAGAGCCCTGACCAAACATCTGAGAAGAGGTCGCGGACTCTGTAGACCATGGTGCTCAACCTAATCGAGCCCTGCAGCGCGCCAAGCCCCCGTCAAATAAAAACCTCACCCAAGCTGATAGGGAAGAATGGGAAGAAGTCTCCCACCAGGTGCAACAACTGAATAGGCGTCTCGAGGAAATATCGAGGAAGAACACTAAGAAGAACCCATACCATGAAGGCGTTCCCTAATCTTGATGTGAGAGAAAATCGCCCTTTATCTAAGAAATCATTGATGAGCGAATAGCTGTCGATGCCAAAGTCCCAACGGGTTTACCCCAATATGACGCTCGTCGAACCCTAACGAGCATCTCCTCCAGTTTGAGCATATGATGTAGCTACATGGCCACAACGAATATATCCATGCAAAGATGTTGGTGACTACTTTCTAGGGCATAGCGTTGGATTGGTTTGTCAAATTGGATCTGGCGTTGATTTACTCGCATGATCAGCTATGTGATAAGTTTTTGCACCAGTTCGCTAGTCCAAAAAAGGCGAAGCTCCCTCACACTCACCTATACACAGTCAAGCTAAACGAAGGGGAGTCTCTACATGACTTTTTCACCATATTCAACAACAAAGTCCTAAAAATCGACAGTCCGTGAATTAAGTTCCTGATTGATGTGCTCTTTCTAGGCCTCTGTCACAAGGTGTGCACCAATGCTCTGGTCAGGGCCCAGATCGATAGAAGAGTTGCTCAACCTCGCGGAGAGGTATATGACATAAGAAGATATGAACAAGTTGAAATATGGGAACTTGGAGGTCGAGAAGAAAAAGGCAAAGGAAAAAGACGACCGTCAGCAAAAGGATGGTCGTCAGTCTCCCATCAAATGTTTCCATGATTACACGCCACTCAACCTCCCAAGGAAAGAGGTGATATTTGTTATCGAACATGACAACCTTTTGAAGAGACCCAGGAAGCTAACGGAGACTAAAGTAATGAAGAGGTCCAAAAAGTATTGTCACTTTCATCGACAAAAAGGGCATGACACGAAAGACCGCTTCAACCTCCACGATGAAATTAAGAGGCCAATCAGGCAAGGCCATCTCAAGAAGTTTGTTGATGAAAGTGCTAGATAGGAGCCAAGGGCAACCAACCAGACTCCCTGAAGAGAATGATCGGCTAGCCCGAAGAAGGAAGACAAAGGAAAGAAATCCACCCATGATCCCCGACCACCAATTAGAGGGCTCATCGACGCCATCGCAGGAGGCCCCATGGGAGGGGACTCCAAATCGGCTAGGAGGCAAAACTGCAGGTTAGAGTCAACCAAATCCTCTCCGATCAAAACAGTTTTCCAGTTACCTATAAGCGCAGAACCAATTTCTTTTTCAGAAAATGACCTTTCGCATATCAAGGGTCAAAGAATGGACAACAACCTAGACTGCCCCCTGGTCGTATCCGTCGAAATTGCAAACTTCGAGGTAAGAAAAATACTGGTCGAAACAGCAGCTCCACAAACATCATATTCCTACCGACCCTCAGAAGATGAAGCTAGGAAAACTCAAGTTTGAGCTCGTTAGGACCCCGCTGGTCGGGTTTGGGGAACAGAAATCATATCCAAAGGATCCATCAACCTCTCCACATCATTCAGAAAAGCTCCGAGGAGAAGAACCCTCATGATTAGCTACTTGGCCGTCGACGCACCTTTCGCATACAATGCCATTATTGGACGATCGGCCTTGAACGATTTTCGTACAGTAATTTTGACCTACCATATGAAGGTCCAGTTCCCGAACTCTGTGGGCTCTGGGGAACTCTTGTGTAACGTCAAAGAAGCTTGGAAATGTTATACCATATTGGTCGAAGCCACTGCACATAAGACTCGACCCAAACTGAATCCCTCGAGAAACGCCCCAGTAGCGAAACTCAAGGAGGGACAGCAGGTCAAGAAATGCAAACTCAAAGACACTAGGCTCGAACCTGTGGGGGAATTCAAGACCATTGAGCTTGTGCCAGAAAACCCTAACAAAACCACTTGGGTCGGCAACGATATGGGCTAACACATGGAATGCCTTATGGTCGATTTCCTTCGCAAGAACATTGACATGTTCGCATGGAAAGCTTCTGATCTGTAAAGAATCGAACCCAGCGTCATCATCCACCGCCTCAATGTGGACCCCTCATATAAACTCGTGAAGCAAAAGACTAGGCCGTTCAATGCTAAAAGGACCCAGATTATCGAAGAGGAAATCAACAAGCTATTAGAAGCAGGGTATATTGTAGAAATTTAATATCCTAGTTGGCTTTATAACGTAGTCTTGGTCCCCAAAAATGAGGAAAAGTGGCGCATGTGTAAAGATTTCATTGATCTGAATAAAACTTGTCTTAAAGATCCTTATCCCCTGCCTCTAATAGACTTACTAGTCGACTTTACCGCTAGTTGTGAATTGCTAAGTATGATGGATGCATTCCAAGGGTATTACCAAATATTCATGGCACCTGAGGACAGAGATAAGACGTATTTTGTCGTACCTAATAGAGTCTATTGTTTCCTGGTTATGCCTTTTGGGCTAAAAAATACAGGGAAAACTTACCAGAGACTAGTAAACTTCATATTCAAAAATGAGATCGGAGAGTCAATGGAAGTGTATGTCGACGACATGATTGTTAAAATGGAAGAATCAGAAAAACATCTCATCAACCTCGATCATATGTTTTCCATACTTCGTGCATTTGGCATGAAACTTAACCCCAATAAGTGTACTTTTGGGGTTCGAGGAGGTATATTCTTAAAGTGCATGGTCAGCCAAAGGGGCATCGAAGTGAACCCTCTAAAAATTCAAGCAATTTTGGACATTGAGCCCCCTGAACCGCCAAAGATGTGCAACGGTTGGTCGGACGGATCATCGCCTTGGGGAGGTTCATAGCCTATTTAGCCGACAAGAGCTTACCTTTCTTCAAAATCCTCAGAAACGCCAAAAAGTCAAGGTTCCAATGGTGGAAGCAGTGCGACCAAGCCCTGGCTGATCTGAAATAGTATTTCTCTTCAGTGCCCATGCTAGCTAAACTCGACATGGGAGAAGTTCTACGCCTGTATTTATTAGTATCGTCGGCCTCAATCAACTCAGTCCCAGTCTCGACCAGGGAGGGCACACATAGACCTATTTACTAATGTAGCAAATCATTGTAAGGCCCGGAGCACAACTAGCTTGAAATCGAGAAATTTGCCCTCGCCTTAGTCACGACGGCTAGGAAGTTGAGGACATATTTCCTATTACATTCCATCATAGTGTTGACAAACCAGCCACTAAAGCAGGTACTATCCAAACCAAACTCATCGGGGCGGTTAACCAAGTGTGCGATTGAGCTAGGCGAGTTTGACATCGCTTTCTAGCTACGCACAACTATAAAAGCACAGGTGCTGGTAGATTTCATCGCTGAAACATTTGACCTTCCAAAACAGGCCAACCACAGCTCACTCACTTAGACTCTACATGTCGACGAATCGACAACCTTCTCAGGAAGAGGAATAGGAGTGTCACTACGCTCCCCACTCACAGAAGAGTACGATTTTGCTATTAGACTACCCAGTAACAAATAACGAGGCAGAGTGTGAAACCCTCCTCACGAGCATAAGGATGGCAGTAGACTGGGAGTCAAGCAGCTCGTGGCCATCATGAATTCTCAGCTAGTTTCCGAGCAGGTGGAAGGGAATTTCGAGGCCAAAGAAGCTATAATGACCAAGTACCTGGCTAAGGTGAAAAGGTTAGGTCAACAGTTTAGAAAGTTCACTCTGAACCAAGTACCATGATCAGAAAACGAGCAGGCAGATGCCCTATCTAAATTTTCCAGCTCAACTAAAGGGACTAGAGATAGAACAATTACATTCCTGGTCGCACACAAACCGACCATAAGTTGCTCCAACTAGGAATTTATGGGGAGTGTCGAGGAAGCGCACCCCTCTTGGCAAGACGCAATAAAGCTCTACCTGAAGTAAGGGACAGTCCTTGGTGATAAGGGTGAAGTTCGTCGGCTTGGGAGCCAAGCAGCTAAATTTGCCCTCGACGAGCATGCACAACTGTATAGGAGGTCTATTTTCGGCCCACCATTGAGATGTTTAAATCCTAACCAGGCAAGCGAGGTTTCACATGAAGTCCACGTCGGCATTTGTGGTAACCACTCTGGCAAACGGGCCCTGGCCCACAAGATCATCTGATATGGATATTTCTGGCCTACTTTGCTACAGGACGCCGTCAATTTTGCCAAAAGATACCCATCATGCCAAGTTCATTCAAACATACTGCACCAGCCGTGGCAGCAATGATAAATGTGCAAGTCACTTGGCTGTTCGACCAGTAGGGAATCGACATCGTTGGTTCTTTCCCTAAAATGACAAGACAAAGGAAATTCATCATCGTGGCGTTCGAATATTTTACCAAGTAGGTGTAGGCCGAGGCAGTCCCTAAGATAATCGACATAGCTATTAAGAGCTTCATATGGAAAAATATCATATGCCTCTTTGGCTTCCCTAAAGTCCTTATATCAAATAACGGCACGCAATTTCAAAGTAGAAGCACCAAGAACTGGTGCGAAAGCCTGGGCATTCACCAACACTTCAACTCAGTAGGGAATCCCCAAGCAAATGGCCAGACCAAAGTAAGGAACATGACTATGCTCGACCACCTCAAAGCAAGGATAACTGGAACTGAAGCAACCTGGGCAGACGACCTCCTTGGTGTAGTATGGGCATATAAGACAACCACATAAACGACAACAGGTCACAGCCCTTACGGTTTGGTCTACAGGTCGGAAGCAGTGATCCCGACTGAGCTGATACAACACACTGCTTGGGTGATCCATGAAATTGACATCGAAACCATTGATGAGCTGCGGCAATAAGCTTACACTACAATGCAAAGATATCGGTCCAGAATGGTAGAATATTATAATAAGGGAGTCCGACCGCAAAACTTCAAAGTGGGAGATCTCGTCCTAAAAAAAGTCGAGGTGTCCAAGAATGTTGGGAAGCTTGACCCCAAATGGGAAGGGCCATACTTGGTAGTTAAAGTAGCGAAGCACAATGCCTACCAACTCGCTGACATGAATGACAATGAGCTCCTGTGACCTTGGAATGCTGTCAACTTAAAGAAATTCTATGTATAAAAACCCCCAAATAAATTTTGTAACTGTCCACTGGAATTACGGACGACCACGCAGTCGACTAAAAAGCAGCTTCGATCCGCCAAACTAAGGCTCCCCAACCTAAGTCCCCAAACGAGTGAATCGTTTATGCTCGACCCTGCAGTCGACCAAACTGTGGCTTCGGGATGCCAAACTAAGGCTCCCCAGCCTAAGTCCCCAAATGAGGAATCGTTTATGGTCGACCTCACAGTCGACCAAACTGCAGCTTTGAGCAGTCGAACTAAGGCTCCCCAGCCTAAGTCCCCAAACGAACGAATCATTTGTGATCGACCAAGCTGTGGCTTTGAGCTACCAAATCAAGGCTCCCCAACCCAAGTCCCCAAACGTGCGAGTCGTCGATAGTCGACCATGCAATCGCCCAAAGACACGACCTCACAGTTACGCGCAAGCATCTAAAAAGTACGCCAAGCGTTTAGGAGCGGTCCGTGATCAGGATTGCACAAGGCAATTAGGTTGATTTAAATCAACCAAAACTATGATATACGCTGCTTGAAGAGGCATTATTTCAGTTTAAATCGCATAAATTGTCGTTCATAAGCGACTGACTAATTTTTATCGAGCAGACACTTGTGTCACCAAAAGTTAGATTACAAAGTTTCCATTCGTTAGCAAACAATACTCGACAAAGCATGAAAGCAAAGCAACCAATTAAACAATAATACGCATCAATGAAAAAAGAACACTTCATTCCATTAACTACCCAACATTCCAATTACCAAAAAAAAAACTACAAAATATGCCCAGCAGGGTCCTAGAGTGGTAAGGTACCCAACCTCAAGGCTGGTTTGACCCCCCTCCCTTAATGGGTGGGGCGCCCTCTTCCTCGATTTGTTGGATGCCCTCTTTCTCTTGCCCCAAAAGTCAAGATGGGCCCACCTCGTCTACCAAGAATGGATGCTCACCAGGAGAAAAGTAGTTGGCCGCATTGACCTTGCCATCCCTTATGTCGAATGCGAAATCATTGGCAAAATTGAACTTCGTGGTCATAGCCTCGACACCGGCTTGATGAGCAAGAATAACAGGTAGAGCGGCAAGAGGAGTGGAAACGGCGTCCGCGACAGTCTTGTCGGTGGGGGCACCCTCTTCGGGGTACATGCACAGCTGCTCATTGAGGGTGTAATTCAGTCGTCTTTTATCCTCGGCACTAATATGGTACCCATAAGAACTCCAGCTGCCTAATAGCCTTATTGAATGCTTCTTTAACATCATCAAGCTCGGCCACGAACCGAGGAGGCAATAGCTCCGTCAGGTCAAGTAGCTTCATGGCTTCTCGATGCTTTAAAAGGTCGAACCCTGTAGCTGCCCTAGCTTTTCCTTTGCCATGATCAGCCTGTGTCCTCTTCGGGGTAGGCCTACTTGTGCAGTGGTGGGCCTATTTCCTCGACTAGTCGGGCTGCAGCAAGGTGACGGGGATGGCAACAACAGGCTGCGAACGGCTGGTGCAACTGGCTCTTGTCGAGCCATTGTGCCCGCTCGGTGCTCGCGATTTTCTCTATTCTCTCCACACGGGCGATGGCTTGAAGGAGTGCCTAATTCATTATTTTTTCTCGATCTGCACAAGAGCAAAACAAAAATGCATAAATTTTGACCATAATGATGTGCACATAGTAGTAAATGAAGCATATATAAGTGTCTAACTAATCGAGCGTCCGCAGACAGCTCGAGCTGGGTGAGCGACAAGCTTGCTAATACAAGATTTCTCTCATCGACATAGCCAGATACCTCCATCTGACCAAACTCGACCAGATCCCGCACAAAAGTATTTGGCAAAGTCAGAGTTTGATTCCCTGGCATTTCGACATGCCCTTACTTCCAACCCCTAGGGATACCAAACCCAACCCCCTAAGAGATCAAACATAGAAATACCTGGTTTTCCACTAAGCGGCTGGGGTTATAAAGAATTTTTGATGAAGACGGGCAGTCAAATAATAAAAGCCTGACTCCTCGCTACTCCCCAACTTGCAGGACATGGGGAGGTGAAAGAGATTGCTAAAGTTAGCAAAGGTAGGGGCTGGTTGTGAATACGCATCAGAACAATAAAGTTGTATATCGTCGAGAAGAAGTTGGGTAATGCAGACCTAGAGACCCCATAGCAGGTCGACTATCGATTCGACTAAAAGGAACCTAAGACCACACCTAAGGTCATCTTCGAACACCGTGATACACCTATCAGGAGGTTGCTCCATCCTACCCTTAGGCCCCAAAATGATCAGATCATAATCTCGAGGGACGTGATACAATTGCCTAAGAATATTCAAGTCCACCTCCCTATTTTTTACCTAATGTCGTTGTAGTGGTCAGGGGTAAACAACCGACCACGAGACACCAAGGGCTCGCTCGACCCAGCACCAACCCCAGCAATAACCCATTTATTGCTCGAAGTCGAGCTACTAGAACCGCTGATCGAAGCCTCTTCATCGCTGGTTGGAACCCTATCCGACCTCGTTGCCCCACTATCGCTCCCCAAACTCCCCTCCTCATCCCCAAAGAATTTCAACATATTTTGTGCAATATGAACTTCGAAAGTAAAGGATAATAAAGATGCTCTGAGGAGCAGAAAGTACTTACGTGATAAAGTGTCCAAAGATAGAATGCAAAATTTAATATATGCTAGAATTGACTTCATGCAATGCAGTAAAAATGCAAATGAAGAGTAATTCCCCCTTTTTACCACGCATATTTATAGGTCCTAATGCGCGGAACCTCAAGCGTCCGCAATCATTACCTTGTCGATGCTTGACGCTTTGCCTGGCAAGGGTAACAGACGCATTAAATGCACCAAAACCCTGGTTGATGTTTTCAACTGCCACCTAACGTCACAACTATTCCCTGTTCCTTCTCGTCGACAAGCTCGATCAGGACATGGAAGTAGGGAGACTCATGATGTGGGATAGCCCAACAGGCCAAGCCGAATAGGTATCATCCTGAGAATATATCAGTAGGCCCAACCTACCTCTGAGGTCCACACATGGAATCGACTATTATTGACCTCAGCTGACACCCCCCGCTGGCATCCGAGGCATCAGCAACATCTGTCAACCAGAGGTATGGTCGACTTATCTCGACGAAGGAGTTTGAATGCCGCCCCGTGCTTTCGTCCCTTACATCTTGCCGTGCTACGAAGGCTATCCGACTTATCGACCAGGGAAGTCAATAAGCTGGAGGGTCCTTTCTCTACCACATTAAATGTACTGACGGGCAGCATACCTCCATATTAATGGCGCGTGCTACCCTAATACCGCATGTCCCGATGTCCTAACAGAGGGCAAGCCGCTAGAGTACCATTTTGACTAAGAAAACAGGAGACGAAGCCATCTGTAATAGTACAAGGTGGTAAAATAACCAAAAACTCCTAATATGAGGACAAGAACCCTCTCTGGCGCCTTGTGGGCACCGTGGACATATCAACCACCCTGGAAGGCTATAAGTACCCCATCCTCAACCTTTAGAAAGTATGTTATTATTCCTTCTTGAGCGTTCATTCGGCTACTCGAGTTTTTTATTCGATCAAACACTAACTTGAGCGTCGGAGTACCTTGGCCGAGGGCCCTCTCTGCAAGCCTAACGTTTGCTCGTGATTGTAAGACTCATTCCCTAACCTTCCAAAAGTAGCGAGATCGACCAGACTAAGGTTGATTGGATTGATTCCCTACCCAATCAACTCAAAAAACAATTTGAACCCTCATCAGTTGGATATAAAGCTAGAGGAAGAAGATGATAATGTAACAATTAATGCTCTAAGGGGTGCCAAAAAGAAAGTCATTGATGCACTGTCAAGACAACAAGAAGGAAAAAGATATTGAAGTAAACCATAAAAGTGATGACAATGATGAAACCAACGATAATGATGAAACTAATGACAATGATGATGAAAATGATGACCAAGGACCACATGATGGTGGTGGTGGTAAAAGACATGTTGATATAGGTAGTAATGACTATCATGATAGTCAATATAACACTAGGATGTCTAGAGCATAAAGGGATGAAATTATTATGCAACTCAAGACACTGACCATAGTTATCGTCCGAAAATAGAGGAGAAACGTCGATTTTTTGCCAAGTTGTTAAGTGCTTATAATCATTCCCATCCTAGTAGGACATCTAAATGAGGATATAGAAGTGTTGATAAGTATATACAAAATTTAGTCCTAGGAGAAAGCCAACAAGGTTGGCCTAGAAGCATTTTGATAATGTGCAAAGTAACTATGGCCACAATTTGTCCTCACTCACCCATTCTAGCGATTGTGATGATAGAAGCCATGATAGTTCCAGTAGAAGACAAAATAGATATTATGATTATCCGTCCTTCAATAGCATTGACTATGGATGTTATGAATTTGATCACGGATCCAGTGATACTAGTGGCAAACATAGTCAGTTTGAAGGATACTCTGAATATGCACACAATAGATATCATGATCATTTGTCTTCCAGTAGCGTTGGATATCTTGGACATGATTATGGATCTTCTTTGAGTAATACTAACAGCATTGATTATCGGGGATTTGGATACTATCGTTATGGTGATGAGCTGTTATCATATGTACAACCATCTTATAGTAGTCTCTCATTACATTATATTATTGGTTATGATTCATCTAACTAATCTACCAATCCTCGACCTAACCCGTCCAGTGTCTATTCTTCATTTTATCCCCACATAGAAGATTACTCATCTAGCCAGTTTCATGATCCTTTTGAGACAGATAATTATGATTTTTTACCCGTCATCACTTCAGATGTTACTAGTAATAAATTAATTTTAGGGTTAATTGCACATTGCCCCCTAACCGTTGTCGATGTACAATTTTACCACCTGAACTATTGAAATGTTTGCTAACACCACCTTTGCCCATTCCGGTGGAATTCAACCAATCAGCATTGGACACGTAGACTGAAGGTACTGGAATATTCTTGTTAGATTCCATCGGAAATTAGCAAAGGTGGTGTTGGCGAACATTTTTATTAGTTCAGGTGGTGAAATTGCACATCGACAATGGTTGGGGGCAATGTGCAAAGGAGGCCACAGGATGGAGGGTTAACTGCAATTATCCCTTAATTTTATTAATCATTATTTTAACCTTTATTATGTTATACAATAGCTTTTTTAATATATATATGAGCTTTGCTAAGCTATATAAGCTATAACATTAACTTATAATGTCCAAAATTATACTAATTATTTTATATTAGTAAGAAATTAAGTTTTAAATTTTTAAATATTTTTCATAATTTATTTAAATTTGTTGAATAATTTAACGACAAAATTATGCAGAACGTCCGCAACCGTTCCGCGACATTGCAATGGAATTGAAACTTTACTCTCTGTTCCGATTCCCATGATCGTTCCTGTGAACCATGAATGTATCCAAAATGTTCCCAAAAGAGTGGCAAGGATTTTTGCCCACAATGGTGAAGATGGTTGTGGTTGTTGGATAAAGGTGGTGGTGGCACCGACGAAGGTAGTGTTGAGGTCGACGACATGTCACCAGCAGCAAGGATGGTGAGTTTTGTTTGGTAGTGGTAGTGGATTTTGAGTCAGTGGAGTAGAGAGAAGAATGGTGGTCAGTTTTGCGAAAAAAAAAAGAGAATGAGGTGGAGACATGGATAATGTTGGTGGGTGGTGGTGATAATGGCTACGTAGTCGCCAGGGGTGGGTTTGTCGATGTTGAGGTGGTGATGGAGATGGTTGGTGGTGAAAATTGTGGAGGTTGATAGAGACATGAAGAATGATGGTCGCTTTTTATTATGAGAAAGAAAGAGAGAGTAAGGCATTTGAGAGGGAGGAGTGTCATGGGCGGTGGTGATTCGCTGGAGATGGTGGTTGTGTGGTAGTGTAGATGGTGGGTTGAGGAAGAGATGAAGGATAAGTAGAAAGAAAGATCTTAGCCCTTTTTCTTTCCATTTCAAAACCTTCTTTTTTTTTTTCTTTTGAAGTTTCACATTTTGCATATATCAATGCTTTAAAATAATTTGAGTTTTCATGCATTTGTAATTTTAAGAGGATTATTTTATTGAGTTGGATGATTGGAATTAATTAAATTATTGATTGAATAGTTAAAAAAATAGTAGTTGTTTGTTTAAGATTATTTGTTAAACACTTGGTTGATATTTGGGTGACGTGTTAGCTAATATTGAAATTTTGCTATATTATTTGTAATTGACTAAAAATTGTTGGGTATTGGTTTACTCAATGGAATTACTTATTAAATGTTTAACATGTAGTGATGGTTATTTAATATTATTTGTTAATTAATTTGTTGATTGTTATGCAAAGTGTTAAATATGGAAATGTCATAGTGTATTGTTAAAATTTTGCTATAACATTTCTTGATTAAGTTGAAATTTAAAAGAATTAAAAGAAATTATATAACCAAATAACTTTTAACAAAAAATCTTCAAAACTAAACATCCAACCAAATATAATCTAATTCAATAAATAAAAAGAAAAATAAAATATAATCTCACAAGAAAAACATGTCATACATCTAAACACACATTTCAATTTCACTTCTCTTCTTCCAATTTATTTTATTCCACAAAACTAATTTTTAAAAAGTGATATGTTTGCCCTTCTTATGGTTTAATTGGCTTAAAATCCCCAAACCAACTTACATTTTAGGAATCAGTCCACAGCCACCCTTTTCTTATTTTTAACTCCCCACTTCCAATTTTAGTTGAGTTCACTCCCCCACTTGAGTGAAAAAGACAAAGAAGCCCTCACTTAAATTGAAAATGACAAACAACTCTCCACTTTCCCACTATCAAAAATATTACTCACATAACTCCCCCCACAACTCACATTTTCTCTTCCCATTCCCTCACGTTTTTCTCCTCATTCTATGCAAACCCGATGTCTGATGTTGCAATGATGCTCTACTTGCCATTTTCATGCTGGTATTGCAACGAAATCTTCATCTCTTTCACTTTTTTGTTTGGGGACTGACTTTTCTCCATTATTTTTGTGGTTGTAGCTAGAAGGGTTTATATTTTCACCGCTCAATTGCATAGCCTATGAGGTAAGTTACATAATTTTCTATTCTGTTATTTTTGTATTGAAATATAGAAAAGAATGTAGTACATTATTCTATTTGCTTCTTGTTTTATGTTTGTTTTAATTATTTTTTTTAGGCCTGATTTTGGTATACTCAATTCATCATAGTTGGTCTTCTCTTTTATTAAAAAAATTCCTAATATAAATTTTTTGATACTTGAATATTGTCAATTTATACTTTAATTGTTGTTTTAATTGTATGCTTCAAATATCAATTATCTAAATTTAGCAATTATATAATTCATATAAGGTGTAATGTATATTAGTTGTTTGCAACTGAATTTTAAGGATATTATTTGATTTATGGTGTATACGATGTGTATACATCATGTTTACGCATTTCTTGGGCATCCATCCCTGCAAACTCATGATTAATATGATTAGTATTATTTTCAAATAATATGGTATCAAAATTCAAATTTTCAGTATTTAAATTGTGACTTGCAATATAGATCTCCAATTCAATATTATGTTCCAATTTTTTCGATAGCAAAATTCAAGTTTTCAGTATTTTAATTCTGACTTTGCAATACAAAAAACATCCAAATCAATATGTTGTGCATTTTTTTTTTTTTACAAAAGTTGAAACTTTCTGTATTTAAATTGTGAGTCGCAGTATACAAAACCTCCAATTCACTATTCTGTGTAGTCTTTGTGGTACAAAAATTCAAACTTATAGTATTTAAATTTTGAGTTGCAGTACACAAAACCTCTAATTCAGTATTCTATGCAAGTCTTTTTGGTACAAAAATTCAAACTTTTAGTATTTAAATTGTGACTTGTTGTTCCAAAACCTCAAATGCAGTATTCATGTAGTTATGTATGTCTTTCTTTTCTGCAGAAATAATGGCTAAAACTCGGGGACCTACACACCAACTACCGAAGGTAATAAAGACTCCGAGTTATATTCTCAGTGCTCTCCAAGGTACTTTAAAAATATTATGAAAGAGTTGGACGGATAAGCTTTAGACACATTGAAGCACTAAAGAGAAACCCATTTTCTGCGTACCTTAAAATAACTGATTTGAGTAAATTAAGTACTAATAGTGTTATTAAAGTTGAAGCTCTCTTAAGGATGTTTGATATTAGTCTTGTTCTTTTATTTTTGGTAATAATTTCAAGCTTCCTTTTACTGCGAGGGTCTTTTCTATTGTTGTGGGTTTGTAGCACGTGGGGCAACCTATGAATTTTGATATACAAATAGAGTTAGAAACTGTTAAACGATTATTTGAAGGAAAAAATAAGAATGTCACTCAAGTCAAGATTTGTAAAAGATTGAAAGAGTTGGCAGAAAAAGCATAGTGATCAGGATATAGATGATTTTGTTAGGATGTACATACTACTAGTTTTCAACTGTATTTTGTTTCCAACTAGTGACTATTTGACGCCTAGATTCCTTCTGCCGTACGTGGACGATTTATCTTCCATTGGCGTTTATGCATGGGGAGTTGGTGCATTTAAGTTTTTGCATGATGAGATTTTAGTGCATCTAGAAGGTGAAACGAGGAAAGGTCCAAAAAAAGAAATACTTTGATGAATGCAGTATTGGCCTGATGGTAAGTTAATGGCATTGTTACTATTATTATTTTTATTACTATTATTGAGTAACTATAACATTGCACAATTCTTATTTTCAATGGCAGGCTTGGGCTTATGAACGTATTCCTTACTTGGGAACGACAAATTCATTGCGTTCATTTCTACAATTCCTTCGATGGTATGAGAGTAAGATCCCCATGAAAGTTGTTGATGCAAACAAAAATTTCAAGACGACTACTAGAAATATAGTAATAACTTATATTCTTTATCTTTGTTGTTAAAATAGTTTTATGTACATATAAAATTACAAACTAATCTGTAGAGTTATGTTTGAACAGGTTGTGAATATTTATCCGTTCCCAAATGAGGAGAAATTATTGTTACCAATACATCATAGAGCACCAACTGTTGATGTGTATGGCTTGCAAGGAATGTTAAATGAGAAAGAGAAAGAGATAGAATTACTGAAAGAAAGACTTTTCTTTTTTGAGAATAAAGGAGTTGCTATTGGAGTTAAGGCTGAGGAGAAGAAAGACAAAGGGAAATTAAAAGAAAATGAGCTAGAAGAAAAGGAAAAGATGATGAAGATGAGGAAGAAGAAGAAGAAAAAGATAATGAGGAAGAGAATGAGAAAGAAGATGAGGAAAAAGAACAGGAAGAAGAGGAAGAAAAAGTGCAAGAGAAAGATGAAAAAGAGGAGAAAGAGAAAGAGCAAGACGAAGGTGATGATGGTGGAATTCACCCTAAATGTCCTGAATTAGGAGATGTTCTACCTTGGAAGTGACCATAGCTTCTATCATAAAAAGTATGCGAGACCGAGATGAGACAACCCAAAAAAGAAAAGAAATGGACCTAGCACCACACCATGAAGGACAAGAGTAAAGTAGGTTGCTCATAAGTACACAATATTAACAAATTAAGTACATAAATGCAGTTCTGAAATACATAACTGCCAAAACTGGGTACTTTTTCCCCGATTTCTGGTATCATTCTCAGCATATAAGGGATCGAGTTCAATTCACCCTAATCTGGCCATTGTGTGATCACAAGATCACGGCATATTAGTCCTCGCACTTATATAAGTCATGATAAGTTCACTAGTTTTCCATGGTGCTGTTAGGAGGATACATTTGGCTTATGCATCAATGATTTATACCACTTTGAATGAGAGCGTAAGTAGTCGGATGTAGGTGTTTGAGTTCCCAACCATTAAAATGCGTACTATCACGATCATTTCTTCAACAAACCACAGTGATGTCACGTCAGGGTGTCATGCGTTGTTGCACGCATCGAATTGAGCCTCATCATGGCCTTTGAAAAAGCAAGTACATAAACATAAAAAAAAATAATAAGTACACAATATTAACAAATAAAGTACATAAATGCAATTCTGGAGTACATAACTGCCAAAAGTGAGTACTTTTTCACCGATTTCCAGTATTATTCTCAGCACATAAGGGATTGAGTTCAATTCGGCCTAATCTAGCCATTGTGTGATCATAAGACTATGGCGTGTCATTATCATCACATTAGGGATTTTCAGTACTATCCATGAAGGGTTTCACACTACTATAAATGAAAGCGTAAGTGTTTCGATGTAGGTGTTTGTGTTCCAAACCATTTCAACATGTGCGAATCCAAACTATTTCTTCAACAAACCACAATTTTGTCGCGTCGGGGTGTCTTATGCGTTATTGCACGCATCGAATTGAGCCTCGTCTCGGCCTTTGGAAAACCAAATACATAAACATAAAAAATAAGTACACAAAAGCAGCTCTGGAGTACATAATTGCCAAAATTGGGTATTTTTTTGTCGATTTTCGGTATCATTCTCAGCATATAAGGGATTGAGTTCAATTCGGCCTAATCTGGCCATTGTGTGATCATAAGACTATGGCGTGTCATTTTCATCACATTAGGTATTTTTGGTACTATCCATGAATGGTTTCACACTATTATAAATGAAAGTGTAAGTGTTTCGATGTAGGTGTTTGTGGTCCAAACCATTTCAACATGTGCGAATCCAAACTATTTCTTCAATAAACCACGATTTTATCGCGTTGGGGTGTCTTATGCATTGTTGCACTCATCGAATTGAGCCTCATCTCGGCCTTTGGAAAAGCAAGTACATAAACATAAAGAATAAGTACACAACATTAACAAATTAAGTACATAAACGCAGTTCTGAAGTACATAACTACCAAAATTGGGTACTTTTTTCGTCGATTTTCGGTATCATTCTCAACGCATAAGGGATTGAGTTCAATTCGGCCTAATCTGGCCGTTGCATGATTACAAGACTATGGCGTGTCATTATCAGCACATTATGGATTTTCGGTACTATCCATGAATGGTTTCACACTACTATAACTGAAAGCGCAAGTATCTCGATGTAAGTGTTTGTGTTCTAAACCATTTCAACATGTGCGAATCCAAACTATTTCTTCAACAAACCACGATTTTGTCGCATTGGGGTGTCTTATGCGTTGTTGCACTCATCGAATTGAGCCTCATCTCGGCCTTTGAAAAAGCAAGTACATAGACATAAAAAATAAGTACACAACATTAATAAATTAAGTACATAAACGCAATTCTAGAGTACATAACTGCCAAAATGTGGTACTTTTTCTAATAAAATGAATAATAAATTTGGATAATAGCTCCAACGCAAACCTTCCCAATAGTTAAAAAGAATACTCGTTCATGATTTCTTTCACTTTAAAACGATAGTACATTATGTCCATATTTTACAAAGTATACAACACAAGTAATTCTATAAAAATTCTCCTATTAAAATACAATATAGTACAAATGCTATAATTTAACATGTCCTCCAAACAAGGATGAACTTAGCAGCTACCATAAGCACGTGTACACTCTCTATTTATAATCCATTTTTTTTAAATCTTTGTTTTCTTTGCACCCTCTTTTTCCTAATTAAAGAGAAATAAAATCAATCAAAATATTATTTAATAATTAATGGCTAATGGTAATGGAAGTATAAATATACAATAAAACGGTAAACAAATCTGTCGTTGTATCAATTTGTACTAAACAGTAGGAAAGTGACTTTTACTCAATAGAAGCACAAGCTTGCTTCCAAAATATTGTATCATTTTGCAATGTGTTCTATCATCTTGTTCTACAACATACACAATTTATGTAAATCTACGTAAATCCACAACGCACAATTTATTATGATCTATCATCTCAAAACTGCCACAACTACTAATGTGCAAATTGAGCAGAAGTATTGGAGTATCAAAGTGGGAGTACTAAATTGCACTAATATGGTATTAATCAGTGGACTACTAAGTATGATAATGTATCAATAAAGTATCTTATTAAGGAGAAAGAACATATAACACTCAGGTACTAATCGAAACACATCGGAAGTATGATGAAGAATTAATGCAATGAAACTATGAAGAAACTTACCAATACATATAACAGATTTTCCTTGCACATCTTTCCGGTTCATTTTTTCGGACAACTATCATATCAATGATGCCCATTTTAAGCAAAATATACAATCGAATCATACTCAAAACATCATTATCAGTTTCCAAAATGACATACATTTTTTGATGTGGAGTGAAATATTGCAATTTAATAAGCTCAAAACTAATTCCAAACCACTTTTTCCCAGTCTAAAATAATAATTCTATCAAACTCATACCTTCATAAACAGACAACTTCCTAATAGAGGAGTTTTAGAATCTGGGCCACTCGAAGACATTCTTATTACGCTCAAATTCATGAATTCTTTCCTTCTTCCACATGCAATTAATATACTCCACCTCAAAATAAAGCGGTGATAAATGGAGACAAAGTATGCCCACTTCTTGCTGGTATATTGTAGCCAATTGTAGAAAATGAAAGAGAGAGAGAGAGGGGGGGGAGAAAGAAGCTTCTTCTGCCGCAAAAAGATGAACAGAAAATAGACGAGAGAAAGAGAGAGATGGATCAAACAACAATGTTTAGGAAATAAGGAAAGGAAAAAAAAAATTGAATTAAAGTCATTTAAGTCATTTTAAGTGGAAGAGGGAGTGGAATCAAAATTGAAACTTTACATGGGAGTCCAAACCAAGAAATGTATAAGTGGGGACTGAATGCTAACGTGAAAGTGAGTTTGGGAATTTATAAATAAGTTGCCCTTTTCTTATTGCAGCTTAATTTTCATTTTATGTGTAAATAATTCAAATCTGGAAGGAACTTTAATCAAGCCAAAATATAGTACAACTCCTATTTGAATTTTTTTTTTACGTACTTAGTTTTTCGTTTCAGTTGTAATCTAATTTGTAGCTCAGAATCTGAACAAATAATATATTCAACCTTAGTTTGCTGAGTACCCTATTAACTAGGGGTAGGCATCGGGTTTGGGTATGGGGGTACCCGACCCGTCTTGATCGGGTATTTCCCGTTCGGGTCGAGTATTTTTAGTCCCCCAACCCAAACGGGTATTTATGGGGGTACTTGAAATTTTGGGGGTCGGGTATCGGGAATTAGGGTGGGGTACCCGATACCCCATTCTATTGAAAAAAAAATTAATTATATTATTAAGTATTATATATTTAATTGAAGTGCCAATATATGATGTATATCATATATTATACATTAATGTTTATATTTAAGTTTTAAAATTATATTGAGTACCCCCATTTTATTTTTAAAAAACTAGTTATATTATTAAGTATTATACATTTAATTGAAGTGTTTATATATGATGTATATCACATATTAGATATTAATGTTTATATTTAAGTTTTAAAATTATATATTAGGTGGGATTTAGAACTTATGAATAATGAATTGTAATGCTATCAATAGATTCACAACGAAAATAAATAATGAATTAACAAAATTTTGATTTTTATTTATTAAAAATATAAAAAAAATTAGTGGGAATTTTGGGGGTACCCCATAAAATGGGGGTCGGGACTCGGGTATCATTTTTGATACCCGAGCCCTTGGGGGTACCCGACCCCCGCCCACCCCTACTTAACCACCCCCAGCCCACGCACACTCTCGAACTTTCTCTGCCTTTAAAGGGGAAAATATCAATTTTGGTCCCCCAAGTATGTCACTAATTCAATTTTGGTCCCCGTATTTTCACTTGTATCACATTGCATCCCTAAGGTTCAATTTTTTCGTTCAATCTCATCCTTCCGTCAAGTCAACCGTTTGACAGCCAACGGCAACCTCACGTGACTTGAAGAAGGCAGAATGTTTTCACATGCTCTGCGGGTTCTTGAAAACAGAAAGCAAAGGCTAACTTCTAATCCCCAAATCAAAATAAACCCTAACTTCTAATCCAACCCAAAATTCGACCATTGCTTCGATTGAAAGAAGAAATGTTGCTGATTTAGAGGAATTTGAACCAGTGTTGAAGATTCTACACCTTTGGAATATTGAAAACAAAGTTGGGGAAGGCTCAAATTGTTTCACGATGAATGGCACGAAGGAAAAACTCAAAGCTTGAGACACCAAATTATGGTAAGTTTTGTGTTCTCAATTAGAATACTTTGAGTAATGGAGAAATTTTTTTATGTTTAGTGTTATAAATTTGTGCAGTAATGGAGAAATCTGTGCAATAATGTTAATTTTTTTTTTATGTTTAGTGTTAAAAATTTGTGAAGTAATGGAGAAATATGTGGAGTAATGTTAAATTTTTTTTTTTTTATGTTGAGTAATGGAGCAATTTGTGCAGTAATATCATTATCACATATAAAGCTGCGATAGTTTAGGATTTCGAAGTGAAAAATCATCAATTAGATCAACATACCATGAAATTTCAATTCAGACCTCCGAATATGTCTTACACTGGTGATACTGCACCATACCAAATTGAACCAGAAATTCAGTACGTCATTTTTGTGACTGGTGATGGACCTAATCATTTAGTTCAGTTTGGCAAATTACATTTTTTCTGGTTTACAAAACAGAATCAGTTTTGGATGGTGTATTGAAATGTGAACATCACACATAAAAAATTTACTGTTTGCAATATTTTTGTTTGTTGGTTGATGGTTGAGGGTGATATACTTGCTGAATTTGATAGTGAGCATTTTTTGTATTTTTGTTTGTTATCCAGACCTAAGAAATTGAGGAGAAGAGAGCCTGATGAGCCACCAGCTCCTTCCAATCCAACTAAGCTTAAAAGACTCCAAAACTCTTTGAAATGCAGTAAATGTGGAGCGTTGGCCATAATGCAAGGACTTGCAAGAAAAAAGATGGTTCAACTTCTGCCTCGCATGAAGGACAACCTGAAGTTCCTCTTGAGATGACATTTGGTGACTCTCAACCCCCTGTTGATGTTTGTAGTAGTGCTCCTTCTACTACAAATGTCAATATTGGAGGTTCAACAAAAGAGAAATTGCCTGTAAGCTTTAATTGATATATATTCTTAACTATATGCATTTTTCTTATTATCACCAACAAACTAAAGTTTTGGTTTTTCAGGTTAGAAAGAACTTATCTATCAAGATGAAAGGGAATTCAAACAATATAACTTCTTTAAATGTAAGTATCAAACTTTTTGCTTTTATACTTTTTTGGTTTTGTTTTATTTTGTTTTTCATGTTTTTACTCACATGTAAACTATTACAATGCACAGGCTAGTCAAACTTCAAACATGAATACTCCCGTGATTGTGAGAGGTGGCATGAATTTTGTAACAATTTCTAACTTAAAAGTTGTAGTTGGAGGTGAAAAAAAGAAGGAAAAGGATGGATCCAAAAAATCTAGAGGAAAAGGTAAGAGTTTTGAGGGTTGATTAAGTTTGAGTGGATTGTAATTGATTGCACTTTTTTTGTAGTAATTTGGTGATGGATGGTGATGAATTTGTGGATTTTTTTCCTATTTGTTTTCCCATTTTTTCTTTAAGCTACTTTAAGTTTGGCTTGCTAGGATTTGGTTAGTTTTAGAAATTTGAACTTCTGCCAGAATTTTGTTGCATTCTGTTGAATCTGGTTGTTCAGAATTATTGATTGAGTTTTTGGCTTTTGTCTTGTGGATACAATGGTAGATGATTTTAGAATGTAATATGTTGCTTGTTTTGGCTGTGGCTGTCACAGTTCCTGCTTTTTGTGGTTGGCTTTGAACAGATTGTTGGCCTCATTTCTATTGATTGGTAGATTGCTTTTGTGTTGGTCTTTTTTTTTTTTTTTTTTTTCTAGAGAGAAGTGTTCCATTGTTGATACGAAAACATCAGCAGCTCTAAATTTACAAGTTGAGATAAGTTAGATCTTAGTATTTTTATGCCATTTCCGGAGTGTACACATAAGATTCACTCCATAAAAATGAGCCATTTGCCAAATCCATAGTTAGCATTGCTCTCTTTCCTCCAGTTGAAGGCAATCCTACCGGGCTCTCATGGGAAGTGAGGCGGCATTCAGTGGAACAATTTTTCACTGGGCTCCTACTTGCAAACGTTCAGTGGAACAATTGTTTATTAGTTTAAGTTTGCACTTGCTTTTCTTTGAATTAATTTGGTGACATGCCCAATGGATATTATTTTGTATTTAAAGAGCAATTTATGAATGTTGCAATAATCAAATTACCCTTGAGGTTTAACTTCCTACCAATAAGCATAAAAGTAGCATTAAACAAACATTACAAGAACAATTACATAAGTTGCAATTTGTTCACATTTTTTCCTAAATTGCTATCTTTTAACACCAAAAATCTTATCATTATTGCAAATAAACCAATAATAATTGCCAATACAATTAAAACCAAACTTTTTTCTTCTTCAATTCATCAACTTCTTTCTCTAGCAACTTTATTTTGCTCTTCATTTTCCTCAATTCGGCCTCCATTTTTTCCTCCTTTATCAAGGATTCATTTAATTGCTCTTTTAATTTCTTCTTTTTTGCCAACAATCCAGGAATTATTTGTTTGGACCTAGGGCACATTTCAGGATCCAACCATATGAAAACTCCACAATAACCCCTAGTCTGGAAAAATAAAAAATAAAGTATAATTAGCTTGTTAATTACAAATATAAACTAGGTCTAATGAAAAAAATAAGGACTTACCCCATATTTTGGACATGCCCAAAACCTCCTTCCAGGATTCAAATTTGTCCAACTAGTTTTCAATGGGAGTTGTATCCCACATCTATAATAAATTTCTTCCATTTGTGTAACTCCACTATTAAAACCACTTGAAGAGGAGGAAGATGCCATTTTTTTTTCCCTAAATAATCACAAACAAACTAAAACCTAACAAATTTGGAGTAAAAGAGACTAATATGAGAAGAAAATGCGCAGGAAAAGGATTGATCTGGTAGGAAATGGCGCCAACAATTCCCTTCAATTATCAGCCGTGAGTTGTCAAACGGTTGATTTGACGGAAGGATGAGATTGAACGAAAAAATTGAACTTCAGGGATGCAATATGATACAAGTGAAAATACGGGGATCAAAATTGAATTAGTGACATACTTGGGGATCAAAATTGATATTTTCCCCCTTTAAAGCTATAAAACCTCCGAGTACGATCTCATCATGCAGTTCCTCGTCAATATCACCATTTTCAGACCACAGCCATGGCTTCTTTCCCCATCCGAGCGATTAATTTCACGAAGATCCAATGCACATTTCTCTCAATTCTTTGGATCGGATTGTCTTGCATCGCGAACATCGACGCTGGTGGGGATTTTGGAGAAGTATCTGGAATGTTAGGCAATAAGCAGAGAGAATTTGATTACTTCAAGCTGGCTCTCCAATGGCCGGGCACAGCCTGCCGTGCAACTCGCTTTTGTTGTTCCTCCAATGCCTGTTGCCGCCGGTAATTTGTGCTTTTGTTTTTGTTTTTGTTTTTGTTTTTTTCTTTTTTTCCTTACCCGAATATAACGATTGGTATATACTTTTCTAGAGATATATTTTGCGAATCCAATAGATATAATTTTTTCTATTCTTTTGGAAAGCTTGAATTGCAATGTTACTTATTGAAGTTACTGCATGTAGCTAGATTTAGGATAGAAATTATGAATGATATACATATATATATATATATATTTATTTATTTCTGAGATTGGTGTGTATGTGAAATATCTAGTAAGTACCAAGAATGTTGTTTTAGTATTGCAAATTAGTGAGTATTTTCACTGTGCCACCTCCATGATCCTATGAGCACAAATAACTTAGAAAGATATCAGCCAGTTCCATTTCCACAAAACCATTGCTACCTATCTCCTTGAGACTTGGCAATTCATCCCATTCAATCATTGGTTAGACTGCATTGTCCCACCTGTACTTTACATAGTTTACTTGAATTATGCTCATATCATAGAGCCACCAAAAATAGTGTAAATTTGACAACTTTACTGAGAAAACAAAGTGATACAACCGAATGATGCAGGATAAAATTTAGCTTGCAAACATATGCATAGCACTCACAATGGAGTGACCATACAAAAATATGTCGAGTGCATAAAATTGTAAGACACTTTTATCCTGAAAAGAGAGCTCTTCTGTTTTGTAACCAGTCACGTTAAACAGAAAACCATTCATTTTGTTTATATTAATTCAATTGAATACCTTAAATATTTTAATAAATATTACTATTTGAAAGTTTTATAATGTCAAAATTGTTAAAAAGTTGAAATAATAAAATGGTCAATATTCTAGTCAATATTGAACAATTTGACTATGGATTGTAGCAAAGTGGCTTCCATTTCTAAACAGAGGGATTGATGTGAAATTCATGCAATTGAATAATCCATGCATAAGACTGTTCACTAGAATGAATAGGATCACATTTTGTGTAACAACAGTCAGAAATAGAAAAAGAATGCCTTTTCAAAATCAAGAAGCTTAGGGTTTGCTTGAGAATATCTAAGGATAAGAAAGACTAGTTTTGGAATGGCCCCACAAATCTAGATTAAAGAAGATAAGACTTTGATGAAGTACGTTTCTCATATTCATAGTTGGCTTGAATTATTTTCGAAGCTATTGTGAACTTGTTCCTTGTTTTGTATTATTTCGAATCCAAACCAATGTGTTAATGTTATATAAAATAGTCAATAAAGATAAACTATAAAGAATTTCTTCTACTCCTTTTCATAACTGATTTCAATGTAGAGAATATTTCACTGTCAAATGCCTCATTTTTTATACTATGTCAGCATTAGTAACGTTAGTTGTACGTGCTTGGGAAGGAAGAGTTGACTATTCTTTATTGTTGTGTATTGTGAAATAAAATAGAACTTTTTTTGGCAGTTTAGATGATAAAACTTTAGGGCACTAAAGTCAATGGAAATGCCCGGGGAAAAAAAAAAAAAAAGGAGAAAGAAAGAAAAAAGAAGAAGCTAAAACTTTAGGGGGGTCAAGTGAGTGCGTGTGTGTGAGAGAGGGGGGAAGGGGGAGAGATGATCAGCTTCTTGTCCTTTGTAAGTCTAGTCTTGTGGGCTGCCAATCACTACCTTACATCATTTAAGTAGTAAGCAGGTGGACTAGATCAGTGCAAAATTTCCACACAAAACGATAAATAGACAATAGAAATACCATGTAATGATGTCTAAAATTCTTAACTTTGAGAAAACCACGGCTTTTTTATTTTTGTTTATTGATTCTAGTCCCATGGGATTATGCAAGGATCATTTATTTTGGGTTTAATCCATGGTAAGTGTTCTATGGCTATGGCAGCCAGCTTTACACCCTGTACATTTTGTTTGGAGCATCTGGACACTACACCATGTTGGTTTGTGTTAAATTCAAGTTGAATTATGTGAAGGTGCTGGTACCAAATATTTCACTATCAAATGCTTCAATTTGGGTACGTACTTTCTAAAGTTACTTCTAAGTGCTTGTGTAGGAGGAACTGGCTATTTTTTATTGTTATACATTGTGAATAAATAGAACAGTCTGGCAGTTTAGGTGATAAAACTTTAAGGTCATTAAAGTTAATGGAAATGAAAAAAGAACTGCAGTTCAGGGGGGTCAAGTGTGTTTTTCTATATGATCATGTGTGATAATGTAATTACGATCTTTCATCCTAAATTTATACATCTAGGAAATTCATGTGCATGATTCCACAAACTTCAGTTAAAAATGATTCTAGGTATAATGGTCTTACCAATTGGTTTCTTTTTTAAGAAATGTGGATCATCTTATCACCAATAATTTATATGACTTTTCACCCCCATTGTGAGCCCATAAAACATCCTCAAGGGGTGTGTTTGACTCTATCTGTAGAAATTCAATGTGTTTTCTTCTCTAGTCCTTGTTTCCTTTGTTTCCTGTTATATGTTAGATGGAACTACCTAAAATGTAGTTTTATGTTGAAATATTGGAGATTTAAAGTTCAGGTCATGATTAGATACAGGTGCTATTGCATGCTATTAATTTGGTTTTGCAAATACTGGATTTATTGGTGCTAGCCATAGCCCTACATTTATCAAAGCAAAACTCAGTTATGAGTCTGAAGTCTTGTCTTAGAAACAAAGAAGCAGGAGTAAACAGAAGAGTTGCTTTAGAAACAGCTCTATTGATACGTCTATTGTAAGTCACAGTAGCAATGGTAGTTATATTTATAGGAGCATCCTTGAGAAATGTAGAACTAGCAGTGAAAGCGGGAGGTCCAAATATATGAACCCAGGTCAAGAGTAGTGAGTTAACTAGAAAAGTCCAATGATCTCAAAGCAACTCAAAAATATAGGCATTTGTGTTTCAATGGCAAAAAATGAAAATTGTTAAGAATTAATTTATAAGAAAATTTTCAAATCACAAATGAATATTTGTGAAAGGAGCTTCTCTATTTTGCTTCTTGGAGTTGTAAATGTTGGTATTTCCATCATAGATATTTAGCATTCTTGAGAAATATCATTTACGTGTCAAAAGAATATTGAGCAGACAATTATATGAACTGTTTTTTCGTTCTTTTTTATAATTAAAATGATCTTGGTTAACGTTTTACCTGTTTGCCTATGTACACCTGCTTTATTTATCTCATCCTGCTGTTTCAGCATTTCTGAACATTTGGCCAGGAAACTTACTTTTGTTTCTGTGTAAATTGGTCCAGTTCAAATGCGCTGACAGAATTTACAATCCGTAAGTCAGACTGTATCACATTCTTGGACATATTAAAAGCAGGGTAGTGCTGTGAGTTTTTTGGTAAATTAAGATTTAAATTGTGAGTTATCTTTTTTTAGTTGTTCTTGTTATTTATGTGTAGGAGTGAAGTATTGCAGACAAATACAGATAGAAAGAATGATGAAATGAATTTTTTATTTATTCTTCTGGTGTAATTTGTAATGTCCATGTGATGTCTCTTTCTGTGTAGATGGACTTTGGCCTGATTATAATGACGGAACTTGGCCTGCTTGTTGCTCTGGAAAAAGATTTGATGTTAAAGAGGTATTATTTTGCAGTTCCTTTTTTATAGTATAGTTTATACCTTCCTACATGCTTTAGATTTTAGAACATGTTTGCATAGTCCCTTGTGTATATATGAATGCTTACGTGAGTTAATAGTAATCTTTTGAGGATGCAATTGGCTTTCGTATCCTAAGGTTCCCTAGATACTAGGTTACAAACCCACTTGTAAAGATAAGAAGCGATGCATATGGACTGTTACTGCTTTGAGCATTGGTTGATATCTTTGACAAAATATCACTGAATGCTTGTCAGATCTGAAGGCTGTCATTGTTTACACAAAGGGCAAGGAGTTAGTTTCTTACCCAACATATCCATGATAGGTCTCGATTACAACAGCAAATAGCACGATGCCCCCCAAGAAGCTTATTTTGGCTCAGCATAAAAAAAGGAAAATTTCCTTTTAGCATGTATTTGAAATGTCTATAATCTATACATATCAGGTTCATTAGTTACCAGCGCAAGATCCAGGGAGTTGACTTGTTCCTGTTTGTTCCAAATCATATATCTATTGCTATCTTTTTCTCTAGTAGTATTCTCTTCTCTTAAGATTTTCTTTAATGGGGATTAGGCTATTATTAGTGGATTCCATATAATATATTACATGTTATCTAATCACCAGCGATTCATTCACTTAGAGGCAAGAATTACTTTCTAAAACATATGAGAATTTCTCCTTGGCAGTAACTGTGCCTTGTTTTAAATATTATGATGCTAATTACTGCAGATTTCAACACTGCTTAGCGCCTTGAATAAGTACTGGCCATCATTAAGCTGTGATTCTCCATCAAACTGTCATGGTGGAAAGGGATTATTCTGGGAACATGAGGTTAGATAATTGATTCCACATTCCTTTAGAGCTGGTAACACCGTACATGGAACTAATAATAATTCCCTTTGTTTCTTTCATATTTGGATTGGGACACATCTGGAGACAGTGGGGTAAATATCTTCAAGAAGTTTTAATTCTTCTTTGTTTGTATCAGTTTCATTTATGATCTAATGAATTTTGTATCTTGATTTCTGTTGAAACTGTGTTAACTGCATGTGTTAAATCATGTTTTCAGTGATGCTTATTACGTTTCAGGAATGTGTTACTTAAAACCCCTGGCGGCTTCTCGAGATAATATGAACTAACTGAGGTTGATTTGTAATCTTTAATTGATTACAAGTATTTTCATGCCTTCTCCATCTCTGCCTGTTGCTCCCCCAACTTTTCTGAAGTTCCAAAACTCAAGATTAAACCAAGAAACAGAGAGAGAGAGAGATGCCAATTGTGATGGGCATGTGTTTTATTCTTTTCCGAGGAGGTGTGGAGTACATCTGAAACAGTATAACATGCACCGTCCTCATGGCTCATACATAGCTTAGGGTCTTTCTTTATATAGATGGACATATCAATAGAATGACATTTCAAAATATTTATATTACATACTTACTATGCATCTTCTGTCTGGTAACTAGGGAAAGTTAAAAGCTTAGTATTGGATGATTTGGTTTTTGGAAACTAATCAAAGTTTAATTAACTTCCCAACTGCCAACCTCAAGCACTAGTTCACAAAGTGAGATTTATTTAGCTTGGTTTTTGACTTTTCAGAACTTAAGGTGTGGCATCTCAAGCTGTGATTTTGAATGGACGTGTTTGGCATTATTTTTGAACTTGTAAATTTATAGAGAAACTGTAAACAGGTATGTGTTAGAGAAATGCTTGATCTGCTGGAAAAGAACCTTACTTCTCTTCTTTATTTCCTTGTTTTCCAGAAAAACATGGAACTTGTTCATCTCCAGGCATACGAGATGAATATGATTACTTTGTGACAGCACTTAATCTTTATTTCAAATATAACGTCACGGTAAGATAATGTTTTTCATTGAACTGTTCCTGTTTGTACATTACATATGTTGTACTTGCCTTGTGCAGTCTTGTTATGCCATTATGTAGAATTATGACAAGTATCTAAACTGTTCGAGTGCTGTGCTGACTAGGAATACCCATAAAATAAACTTTATTCAAGTCCAATATTGGATACCAACAAGACTTTTTAAAGATTATCCATTTATTTTATGTGACCAAATAACCTAGATAGTGTAGGGTGGTGCGGCTTCCATTGTTGAACGTATGGGTTTCAGGTGTCCAACAGGTTCTATCTCTACCCTCAAATTGCTCCTACCATAAAAGAGATTCAGTACCCATAACCTTGTTAAAGAAATTAATATGGAGAATCTATCGACTGGAGAAGCCCACTCCACCATTCACACTTCATCCATCCTTCTCCTCATATAGTGGTATAGGAGCTTCAACAACATAAGGGTTTCTTTCACCAAAAGTTCTGTTAAAGTTTTATTATGGACAAATGCACAGATTGAGGAGTATTTGCAAAATTTGGATACTTAAAACACTCGCACACACATATATATATAAATATATTTGAATATGCATGTTGGTAATCTGTATATATGGAGAAGGTGTGATAGCATCTTTCATTTGGGGCAATATCTCTGAAAGAAAAGGACTATGAACGACCAATCATGCTGGGTTTACACATGAACTTCATTCATATGCATCATGACTCGTGGGTTTTTTGTAATGCTTGTTAGGTTGACTAATGCTTCTACGACCCTTGGTGGTTTATCATCATCTCATGGGAGAGGGACAAAGCCAAAGTATTGGAATTTAATGTTTAGCCTGGTGTGTCTTTCACCCTTCTTCTTATATATGTATTTACAATAATGCAGGAGGTTTTGAGAGAAGCTGGCTATGTAGCATCAAATTCTGAAAAATATCCTCTAGGAGGTATTATTTCAGCCATTCAAAATGCTTTCCATGTAACTCCAGAACTTGAATGCTCAGGTGATGCTGTTGAGGAACTTCGGCTATGCTTCTACAAGGATTTTAAGGTTAGACTCTTCCGAATCTGATATTTATCTTTAGTAAATTCTTTTTCATGCTTTTTACCCAAAATCTCTCTCGAGTGAGCAGCCCATTATGCATTTGTTTCTAGAATCAATAGCTCAGTGTTTTTCTGTTCTTTTATATTTTGTTCGTTATTAACTGTAGGACTTTACTGCCTCTTAGAACGACTTATATGATGACTTGCAGGAATAATGCTGCTTTCTTCTGGATCATTTATGTTTTTTGATATGCCTATTTTGATTTTTCATATAGAAAATTTCTCTTTCTGAAGACGATATGTTTTTGCAGCTTCGGGATTGTGCAGTTGGATCCAACGTTGAAAGTGATGTGATAAATTCGAAAAAATCTTGTTCCAGATACATCAGCTTGCCCGAATTTGTCTCATTGAGTGAGTTTAATTTTTCCTATGATTGATAGTTGTTATGGACATGATACCAGTTAATAATGTATCTGATGAATGAAAATAGATGCTCTCTCCCAGGAGTTCTCTAATTTCATATAAGCTTTGGAAGTCACTATCTTTCTTCTTTCTCCTACGGCTGTCTATATGTAACAATACGAATGATGTATGGCGACCAATGTTCTCATAATAGGACTGAACTCCTAGCCCTGCCTGATAATCATTGTCTTTTATCCTAAGTGGCCTAGCTTTGAATTGCTATAATATGGGAAACAATTACACTTAGCGTCTTCTTATCCATCTTATCCGACAACGTACCCTGTAGCTATACTTGCCTCCACAGTGTTCCACTTATCAAAGTAATTGCATGTTTAATTTAATTTATACCTCTCACTCATCATTATATGCTGAAGCAATTATTTCTGATTGCAGCAGAGGTTGAAAAGAATGGAGCTAAAGCTTTACAACCTACTTTAAGATCAGTTGTGTGAATGGTCAGGTGTTCTTGCTATGCTTGTCAGCTGCGTTATTTGCTTCCTAGGAAAAAGTTAAAACCTGTGGACATGTTTGTGTTGTAACGCATTACCCCTAAGTGAGCTTGTAGGATGCATATGGTAACTGCAGTTAATGTCATTTTCTGGGTCATAAAACAGGTCAAGCTTTCCTGCAACATAAACCCAACGGAAACACTATTTTTTACATGTAAGTTACTGAGTACGATGAAACCTTGAATGCCGTCTCATTCAGTAAGTATGCTTTCAGATTGTTTTATGTGAACTGCAAATTCTGGTGTTTGGATCAAGTTGGCGAATGAAGGCGAAATGAGATAGATGCACCAAATGAATCTTAATCATTTCTTGATTCGCTTGATGTTTTTCTAAATAAAATATTTTCCCATTTGCTTTGAGCTTTCTTGACCCAAGTCGAATAATCTCAAAAATTCTTGCAAGATTCCAAGCAAATTGGTCTATTGCTTATTGTTGTTGCATGAACATCAGAAGCTCTGGTTTGAGCACCTTTCTATTATTCTATAGATCACTATTTCCAGATGCAACTTCAAAAACTACAAACATCACACCTGGGCCCCTAATAAAAACATTTTCATAAAGATGTTCTCTCACGGCTATGGTCATCGTTTAAACAGGATGACAGACACCTCACCCCCGGCTTCCACCTCCAAAAGAGAAAATAGCAACGCTTACAACATCAATAAAACCAAAAAAAGTTGATATAAGGCAAGAAGAGTAACATAATTATCCATTGTAGATTTAGCAGAGTTGCACCTCAAAGTAGCTAATCTTTGGGAAAGCAGAGTTTTGCCCCGTGCATAACCAGCAAGCCAGTTGTTAGCGCGACATTTGAGTGTCTACATTCTGTCAATGAGTTGGTATAATAAGCCATCTTTATATCAGTATTTCCAGAGGAAAAGCTAACAATAGACCTGCACAATTCAACAGGATAAAGGAATTCCCACTCTGAGCTTCAATACATCAGGCCAAGAAACCCCTACTACTGCTCCGAGCCATAGGGTCCCCACTGGCAACAAATTAATATTCATTCATTTTAGTGACGCTATGAAAATTATCAAAAGTTTCAAGAGAAATAATAAAGGGGAGCTTCCAGTGTTTGTACAAACCTCAAGAAACTTTCATTGAGAGGTCGCATGAGGTAATGTGAGGGTTTTCCCAGAATTCCCACTCAAACTTTTCGTGAATAGTATGAGGCCCCAAGGATCAGGATACCAACCCCCACTTGGCAAATAGCCACTTCAACCATGTAACAAAGCAATGCTTTGAAAGGTGTTCTGGCAGATCCACCTGCAAAACAGCATAATGGTGTGAAATTAATGATATAACTATGAATCAGAACTTTCTCTAGACAGTAATACAACTAGGACATATCTGCTGTGGGTGTCTCATTGTGTTTATGTTTGTATATTGTGTTGTGTTGTGTTGTGTGTGTGTGTGTGTGTGTGTGTGTGTGTGTGTGTGTGTGTGTGTGAGAGAGAGAGAGAGAGAGAGATGCCTTTTTAGCTTATGTTGTCCAAATACTTGTCACACTTACCGGGGGGGATATCCAACAACAAGAGGAAGGAAAAGGATTGAATAGAGGAACTCTTGAACATTTGGACTAACCCAATAACGAAAGTTTCGTAAGAGACGCAAAAAGGAAGGATGTGGAGAACAAATCACAAAAGCTTGGTGAAGGGAACATAAGCTAAGAGCCTAAGTGTTAGGTGAAAAACGTGGCTCGAGAAAAGAAGATGATTGACACTGCACAACCTAACATAGCTTCTTTTACAACAATCTTAGCAAGTGAACACCACAATATGACATCATAGAATAACAAGGAAACCAATACACAACATGAAACTCCTAGGTCAATTTTTCCCTAATAAATTACTACTATTCTAAAGCAGGCTCAAGCTGCCAACACTCCTACTAAACCACCCAACATTGTTTTATGAACAACCAAGCCAGCAAGTTCTGGCATTTCACGTTTGCAATAGACAAACAGAGATCTAAAATGATACTTTTAAGCATTTTATGGTTTCTAAATGTTTGATTTTCCCCTAATGCGATGAAGTCAATCACAATGAAAAAACTCCTCATGTAAAAACTAGCAATGAGAAATTTCGTATGCGTAGTTTTCCTATCTTTATATACAAATCTTTAAACCGAAATCAATGCGCACAACTATAATCCCAAATCCAAGTATTTTGCAACATTTAAGAGCACTGATCACCATTGATACATCAAACTTATCGTTCATATATAAGTAGTCGAGCAATGTAAAGATTGAAGGCAAAATTGCAGTAATACTGGAGACATGCTGCAAACTTACACTGCTCCATGTGGTAGAATAGCCATCAGTTGAAAGCAACCAATCACCCAACTTGGATTGTAGATCTAGCCTGTTACTTGATAAATTAAAATCAACCAACTCATCGTCACAACTTTCAGCAGGATCAAATTTTTGTTTTCTTTTCTTTTTATGTTTTCTGCGCTTCTTGTGCTTGAGGCTCACTGAAGACCTATCATAATCTGATCCACAATCTTCTGAAAATTCATCATCTTGTAGCAAAGCATACTTGTCAGACTTACAAAACTTTATTCCATTGCTGATAAATAGAGATTCCCAGGACTCAGGAGTATGAAATTCCTCTGATAGCCTAAAGTGTATAGCCCAAGACTGCACACCTAACCT
This sequence comes from Jacaranda mimosifolia, assembly GCA_018894105.1. Taxonomy (NCBI): domain Eukaryota; kingdom Viridiplantae; phylum Streptophyta; class Magnoliopsida; order Lamiales; family Bignoniaceae; genus Jacaranda; species Jacaranda mimosifolia. The sequence goes on along the minus strand of CM032128.1, from coordinate 22,441,523 downwards.
TTTTATGAGTTCTAATTGTTTTCTCTCCAGGCCTTCTTCCACTATTGCTGCAATATCATTGGCATGGCTTGAGGATTCACAAAGTTGAAAAACCAAATTCTTTATCTTCTCTTTTTCTTCCTCACTACCTTCTTCCTGAACAAGCCGCAGGAGCTGGCGACTTTGATTAGTCACAGCATTCAGTAGAAGTAGTTGATCGATGGTACTAGAACCACTGTATTTTGAAAGTATAACCTCAAACCACTCAGATGCATTGCCAAACCCAACGGACTCTGACTTCGGGTTAAGATATTTTGGTATCAAATTTAAGAAAAGTTGCAATTCCTGTTCTTCAAGGATGATTAGAAGGTGATGACATAAGAATGAGAAAGATTGCTCCATGAGGAATTCCTCTACAACTTCCCACACTTCTTCTAGTTCCTCCTTATACATCAAGTCAGTAAAAAAATGAACAAAGTATTTTGTATCAATCAACAAAATACTACCATCCTTTAACGACTCAGAAAACTCACTGGATGACCAAAATTCAGGAACATACTCGAGAAAATTCTCAACTGTCCGTTGGACATCCAGATCAAGGAAGTAATGGGGCTTTGTTGCAACCATGGCGGGTGATTGCCCATGTTTACCTTTCCACTCAAGCTCCTCCCAACAAATATCCCGGTTTACAAAAGCAAATTGGGACAGTGCCTTAGCACCCTTTCCATGTTCCAAGTCACCAGTACCGGCAAAATTAGAGAACCACTGCAAGATACGCCTTGGATTTCCTGGACAGAAATGGTTTAAGAATCTAAAGAGAATAGCAGCCAATTCAAAAATTGCATAAAAGTAACTGCAACGAGAGCATTGACAATATGCCGGTAGGTTTTCTCTGCATGGCATACTAAAATGGTCGCCACGAAGAGTGGAGCACCTCATGGTGGTTCTATTTTAACATTTTCATTATGTAAATATATTATGCTCAAGAACCAAAAAATTTAATGAATTGAAGTCGAGAAAGTAAAATGCCTGTATCTAAAAAAGGTTTAGGATTTTTGACATAGGTTCATTAATAGTTTAAAAGTATCAAAAAAAACTTTTGGTAGTCAGCCAACCAATTGGAGTAGTAGGTAGATAATATTATCCAAACATAATCGAAATATCCGCATATTCTCTCTAGATTAGGTTTGGTACATGCTTTGTGCTAGTCAGAGAACCATGATCAACAAGGTAAAGGAAAATTTAACAACTTCCTGTATGAAAACTTTCATTGCATGCTTTATCAAACAATTAGCATGAAGTATCCAGAAATCATAACACTAGAAGACCTTGTGATCTAACCACTCAAATACTTCTTCATCTGCAAGTCGGTGCATCCCAATTTAAGTACCCGTTATGCCAACGTGGGAACAAATACATATATGGGTAATGGATCAAGGATATTAAACCACTCACTTACTAATGCATGGAAAGCTCTATTTGGAAAAGACATTTGTGCAAAATAAATTTTCACAAGATCAGCAATTACCTTTGAAAAAGTTCTCCAGCCTGTGGCTTTTCTTTGCTATTATAGACCCTACTTTTTGTGGTTGAATCTCAAAGATCAGTTGCAGAAGTTGTGAAGCTAAGTGCCGCTTGCTTGGCTTAGATCTCAATAGGCTAACAAACAGGTCCCGTTGGTGGCGGGGGCTAATGGAGCTTATGCCTGAAAGAGTGTTACAAAGCCAGAGCCGTGCTTCAGACTGGCCTTCTAATGACATCAATGACCAGATGACTAATTCTAATTCATGAAGAAGAGATCTTCTCCGCCTATAAGATTCACTATTCCCATTGTCATCACCCCAGGTGGGCTCACATAGAAACAACTGAAGCATTTCTGGAGCATCAAAGTTTAATATAGGAGAAAGTTAGAACAATATTGGCTTCTAATAAAGAAAATAAACTCCCCAAACTAATCCGGCTAACAATAGCAACATTTTTTGTCAAGTAAAGGGTACACATACATAATGATGGGAAATTAATTCATCTAAAAACGAACAAAAGTTATTGGGAAATCCCTGATACCTGACGGTAGTTAGTTAACACTTGGATCAAAAGGTTTTGAACTGTAAATTCAACAGAATTTACACACTTACTAACGATGGCATACATGCATCCTATTTACTTCTTCATTGAGCTGCAAAAAAATAGTAAATTCAAGCATGATGCAAAAAATCCGTGATTCTTCCAGAAACCTCGAGTCTCAACCTTGATTACCATTTAGTAGCAAGTCCCCTGATACAATTACCTTACCAAATATTTTTGCCTTCATGCATTCCTGAATATATATATATATATATATATCTATACATATTTCCAGAACCCGTCATTCATTACCATTTGGTACTTTGCAGCTCCAGAAACTGGAGAATTCTCTATCTAGTGATCCCGAGTAAACATTTAGATGGAAAATTCTAAGAAGAACCTAGAAAGTAATAAAAAAGGGGTACATATAAAATCAATAAAATTACACCATATACCTGAAATCCGCGACACCTCGAGTAAAATCTTTCCTGGAAATTAAGGATGGAAGAAGGACAAGCGGGAAGAATTACTTCCTATACCTGAAATCTGCAACACCTCGCAGAAAATCTCTCCTGGAAATTTAGGGTGGAAGGACGACAATGGCCTCTCCCGCTTCAATTTAGATGTTATTATAAATTTTTTTTATATTTTTTCTAATGAATGATCCTCCCAAATTTATTTGAGTACCCTACGATCTCGAACTCACTCTTTATTTAGAGCTAAAATTGGTACAACTAAAATTGCTTCAGCCAGCATCGCTCCCGCTAGAGTTATATGCCCGCACAATTAATCCCACCCACTATTTTTTTACCACACACGAACATCAAAAGCTCGTTCGCGCTCGAATTCTTGACTAATCCCACCAACCATTATAATTATTAAGTTGTGACCTAACAAAAGTTGGAAAGTGTTTATGACATATATTTTTTGAAAAAATAAATTCTGAAGATAGTGTTGGAAAAATGTAAAATTGGTATTGGGAAATGTGATAGTTTGCTTATTTATTTTTTTGGAAATAGGTAAAAAAATATTTTGAAGAATTTGGTATATTTGTTTATATTTTTGGGGGAAAAAAAATTTATTGTAGCAATCAGATCAATATTTTTTTATTGGATGTTAGAAATGAAAATAAATTTTTATATTGTAAAAAAAAAAATAAAAATAATAATAATAATAATAATAATAATAATAATATATGATATGTATATATGTGTGTGTGTGTGTATATTACATATGAAAAAATGGGGAGTTTGGGGAGATAATAAAGAATAAAAAGTAATATTTTGAGAAAACTTATTTTAGGGTTTTGAAAGCAAAATAGATGCATATTTGGTTATGTTTTGCAAATATAATTTTTGGCAAAACATAACATTCCCTTAGTTTTTATATGTATTTTTATTTTAAAAAATAAAGTTGAAAATTTTAGGTATAATGTTACAATTGTTAAAATTGTAAAATAAATCAAATTGACTTTAAAATTAACATTAAAATTTCTTTAATTTTAATTTACTTAATTAACTTATGTTTTTCTTCAATTTAAATCTATTTAACTAATTAAAAAATAATTTATACAAAAATATAAAGTTATTTGTATTTAATTTCATTAAAGTTTGAATTAATGAATAATTATAATCGTAACGACTTAAACATATTTTTAATCTACATGTATATAAATTAAAAATGAAAAGTTATTAGCGGTATAAGTTTTACACATAAAGTGTGAAGTCAAAAATTTATAACCATCAAATTTGTGTATAAATAAATAAATAAATATATATGTATGTATGCATATATGAAAAAACAACCAAAAAATATTTTGTGATGAGACTGAGGCGCCCATTTTGTTATGTTTTCATCTTTAATATTTTGAAATTTTAAAAAAGAAGTTAGAAAAAAATGAGGTAAAAATCATATTGTATTTGGATAAGTTATTAAAAAAATAATAATTATGTAAAATTTAATAAATTGTACGTGAAAATCATAGTAATAATAGAAATAAAAAAGGAAAAATATATAAATTATTTAGCCAAAATATATAGATTATTATAAAATGTGGATTAAGAATAAAAATAAAAACATGTAATGGGTATAAGTGAAACCAACCGGGCCATAAATAATGTCTTATTTCATTTTTCACAAATAGTTACTATAAATACTAATATTTAAACATTTGTTTTCTAGAACTTGGTTGCGTCTCCCTGGGGTTCCCCTTCCCCAACCTCAACAGGTGCGTTTCTCCTGCTGGAATTTTTGTCTTGGAAAGTCATAACCTAGGCTAGGGCTTATCTGCTAACTTTCCCCTCTTCTGCTTCTGTTGATTTTTCTTGGAGGGGTGGGGTTGAGATTTAACTGAAGAAACAAATTGTTTGAGTTCTTAAAATCGTTTTCGAATAATGTTTTCAATCAGTAGGCCATAAGCTGTCAATTTTAATGTGGTCCATAAGATATTTTTAGTGTGTTTTTTAAGCAGGCTGTGTTGTATGACCTGACGGTGTAATTGGTGGCTCAAGGTGGTGTAGTAATGTTCATTGTTGGTGGCAATGCTTTATGGGCCTCAATGATGCAGTAAGCTTGTTATTTGCCGCTGCTGTTTGGTGTGCTACTTACGCTTTGGTTGCAGTTCTTGGAGTCTTCCGTGCCTTCAATTTTCTCTGAACCTCTATTTCCAGTTGACTGTAAGGGTTTTCAGAAATACGTAGAAGGGAAACAAAGAGAAAGCTATCATGGGCTATGCACAATTAGTCATTGGCCCTGCTGGCAGTGGGAAGGTTACTGATAAAAAAATTTATCTCTTTAATATGGTTCTTCAACAAATGGATTTTTTTAGTCTGCTTTGCTTCAGATATGATCGATAAATAAAATATAGTCAAATCGTATATTGATTATTTATAAAATTCCTTGTTACTTATATGAGTAAATGCCTGCTGCTAAAAATTGTATGTGGTCCAACTTGTTTGCAGTCTACATACTGTTCTAGTTTGCACCAACATTGTGAAACTGTGGGTCGATCAATTCATATCGTAAACTTAGATCCTGCTGCAGAGAATTTTGACTATCCTGTAGCGATGGGTGAGTCTTTGCATAATTCATATAGTTTGATTGATTATGCCATTATGAAGCCATATATTCCGCTTTTGCTTTTGACCTTAATGCTAACTCTTGTTTGCAGATATTAGGGAACTCATCTCTCTGGAGGATGTTATGGAGGAACTTGGATTAGGTCCAAATGGTGGCCTTATTTACTGCATGGAGTATCCTTTGATTATGTGATACTGTTGTCTGATTTAGTGTTAATTTCCGTTTTAGTGCTGCGTTCATGTTGTTAGCCATCAAGATCTTTTTATTGCCTTTCAATGAAGTGATGAAGTGAGATTATCAGTTTAATAATTTTTGTCTTTCATAATACTGTATTCCTCTGTGCACAGCCTTAACTACCATTCAGGCACCTGGAAGAAAATTTGGATGACTGGCTGACGGAAGAGTTAGATAATTACTTAGATGATGATTATTTAGTTTTTGACTGCCCAGGTACACATAGCTATTCCTAGCCCCGTCACCCTCTTTGTCACATTCTTTGTCTGAAACACTTCATTTATGTTATTGATAATGATGGAGAGTCCTGCGTGATACAGGGAAGAATTTATAGTTTGTTACTTCATTGTTTGCAAGTTAAAATTCTGCAAAGAATAGTGGATAGCATGCGATGAATTTTTTCCCCAGAAGTTTTTGAGAGAGCAGTTTCTCATGTGATGCTGTGAAATAGCTTCTGCTCCCATTGCCATAATGAACTAAATAGGAATAGATGAAAAAGGATTGCACCATACAGGCACAAACACATGAATTATGTATGCAGACATAGCTTGCCTGCATGCACCCTTGTCTGTACTGAGATGGCATAGATATTTTCTTCTGGAACATTTTTTCTTTGTTCTTTTTTGAATGTTAAAATGGATTTGATGGTACCTTTTTCCCAAATGCCTTGGTCGTTAAGAGTGATACTAGAATGCTAATTTTTTTTTTTAATATAAAGTAGCATTCTTCAGATTTGATAATGCTTTTGGTTCCCAGTTTCCCGAGTGAATAATGATCATATTATTGCATTTCATTTTCAAGTATGCACAAGAAAATTTTGGCTTCACACCCTAGGATGGAAATAAGGAACTGTTAAGAGTAGTCCTCAATGGAGGAGGTCTGAGGTGTTCTTGGGTGTTCTCTTGTTTTTGGACTTTGAGCAAGGAATTCATTTACTGTGACAAGAAGAAACTCTTCTCTTCTGAATGCAATTTGATGTTTGAATTAGTGCTGGTAGATGGTTTATTTGCTTCACTGTAAATTGTTTTTGCCCCATCCTAGGTCGCTAAGATAATGACTCCATAGGTCTACTAGCAAATACTTCAACTTACGTATATAATAGGACTCTGTTTCTATTTGAATCTTCTTGTTGCCTGGCACATCCCTTTAGATTTTACAATGGCCCCACTACCATTGTTCTCTTGACTGTCAACACTCAGTGAACAACCTTTAATCTCCAGTTTTATGTTTAGCTGCATAACCTTTGCTATGTTCCACTAATTAGTCTTACCCCTACCATGACACCTGACTCCTTATATAAATATTGCAGTAGTTAGTGCATATTCAACTCAAGTGTGCAGTATCTCTATTTCCATTTACTTAATGACACATCAACAGCTATGTGCATGTTATGGATCTTTTGGAATGGGAATTCTGATTCCTCTGAAGTCTGACCTTTACTGACATACAGGTCAAATAGAACTCTTCTCCCATGTACCTGTGCTTAAGAATTTTGTGGAGCATTTGAGGCGTAAAAATTTCAATGTCTGTGCTGTTTACTTACTTGATTCACAGGTATGTACATATGTATTTTAGTACATCTACCGGCACGACCTACCATCTCTATTTTTATTTATTTATTTATTTTGACTGAAATTCTATGTTGTCGTCGTATATTAGTTTATAACAGATGTGACCAAGTTCATAAGCGGTTGTATGGCTTCACTTTCTGCTATGGTTCAACTGGAGCTACCTCATGTTAACATTCTATCCAAAATGGACCTTGTGACAAACAAGAGGGACATTGAGAAGTGAGTGTTTTCATTATAGAAATCTTTTTTCTTTCCCTTGCTTGTGGGGGTGGGGTTGGGTGTATTTTACGTGCTTGTTACTGCTTTATCTATGCTTTATATTTTTTCATTTAATACTGGTTCTTTTTTCCTCTTAGTTACTTGAATCCAGAACCTCGGACACTGTTGGCAGAGTTGAATCAGCGCATGGCTCCACAGTTTGGAAAGCTTAATCAATCTTTAATTGAATTGGTACGTTTTAACTAAGTGTCGAATTTTGTGTTGATATTCACACTAAAACATTCGTTTGAATGTGAAGTAAGTGTGCCTCTCAAACTAAGCTTTCTCTATTAAACCCAGTCTCTAAAAAATTGTGTTAGGTTATGATGCACAGCTTGAGCTTTGCTTTAATAGGGAATGATTTCTGGCTCTGTCTTCAACTTTTCTGGCTCTAAAGCGAGAATGTCTCTAATTCATCAGTCTGTTAGTGAAAATGTATATCTTTGTCTTGGCATCAGAAGAGGAGAGAAATTAGTTCCATCTGATGTCAACGTAATATTGGAAGATGGTTGCTTAATATTGTCGGCTGGGTCAAAAAACTGCGTGGTTATTGGCATTTATGAAACAAGAATTTATTTGGTCAGAACAATTTTAGATGCAACTGTGTCTCAATTTAGTTTGTCTTGGAAATTGCTACTTCTGGATTTATCTGCTGTTAATTTGGTGGCTGTTATGACTCTCAAGCAGTTCTTTACATTCCTAAGAAACCAAGCAGTATATACTGTACAGCTTTATAATCTTGTGTGTATTAATGCTCACAAGTCTGAAACTTGTTAGTGGAATTTTCTGTGTATCTGTGTGTATTAAGATGCACATGCTTCTAAAAATTATTTGCACTTCTTCAATCATATTCTGGAGGTTATATAACTGCTTTAATATCTGTGACATCAGGTAGATCAGTACAGCATGGTAAGCTTCTTGCCTCTGGACCTGAGAAAAGAGAGCAGGTATTTAATCCATTCCTGCACCTTGGGACAGAATATTCTAGATCTATTAATAAGTCTCAGCTATGCATTAGTGTAATCAATGTAACAATATGAGGCATCATTTACTGCTCCACTTTTCCAGCTTCATTTGGTGCAGCAGATGCCATTTTAGTTTCCTTTTTTCATGAGGTCCAGGATTTGATCTCCTGCTAAAGGCTAGTCAATGACATGACAAGCCTGTAGAAAGTACATTTCCAAGTTTACAGGGTTTTGTGTAAGAGAAGCAATACTTCTCTGTAGTTGCCTCTAGTTAATGACAGTTCTATGTTTTCAAATGTAATTTCTTCTTCCACACAATATGCACCTTTCCCAATCCCTTTTTGAGGCTTTGTTTTACCAAATATTTTTAGCTTAGAGTGCAGATGTGATATTTGAGGAAGAGATCTCTTGTTCATGTGGTGCTCATTACTTTTATCCTTGAGTATGTCACAGCATTCTGCTTCTAAAGAGGCTGCCCTATCTGTTAGAGAGCTACCGATTGTAGTTTTAATGCATTAGTGCAATTGGCTTGTAAATCAGTCAAGTTTCAATCTGGTCGTGTGATCTAATAAAGTTGGTCAAAGGATCTGGTTCACCCCTTCTGTCTCTGCAAAAACTTCCTAATAATGCTATTCTGGATTTCTATCCTGCCTGATTTATTTGACTTTGTCTGGACAAGGAATGGTGGACTCTTAGTTTAAGTAAGCATTAAAGACTAGCTATTACGTGCTACCTGTCTTTGCTCATTTCTTTCCCGAATTTCACTTCTGTGGCCAAGTCTGAAAGACTGAAACGATGCAACCATGGCTTATGTTTGTGGATGTTAAGTTGGATGTAAAAGCTTTCCAGTTATCTTGGCACGAGAAGACAGATCAATAAGTTGTTCCACAGGACCACAGCCTGGGCTCTCGGCTTTGATAGAATTTCACCATGATTTGGATCAATCTGTAATTTAGCTTGAGAAATAGACTTTGAGTTACACAAGAAGAAACCAAAGTAAGAACTTCATAAAATTCTTTTGAGATATAGGTGATTGAACTAATAAAATTTCCTGTTTTATGCAGTATTCAGTACATTTTGTCACAAATTGACAACTGCATTCAGTATGGAGAAGACGCAGATGTGAAGGTGAAGGATTTCGACCCAGAAGATGATTGAAATGCTTCATGTTTCTTGGCTTTCATTACAAGATCTTGGACATTCAAAACCCTAACTAATCATCCGTGAATCAAAGAAAAGCTACTGGACATTCAAAACCCTCAACATATCATCCGTGAATCAAAGAAAAGCTACTTGTTACAATTACAGGGTTGGCATTTGTTCGGCCATCTGACAAAATAGCTTATGGTTTGTTTGGACTTCTAATGCATCTGTATGAAATTGGTTTGATATCAATACTGAGTTTTGTGTGGAAACTGCAACTTCAAGTGATGATTTGCCCAATAACTATATCTTCCTCGTCCTAGTTCGTGGATTGGTTTAAGCCTAGGTGGGTGAGTAGGAATTCAAGTTGAGCCAAGTTGGCTTGGCTCGACATAAAAAAGCTCGGCTCGAGCTTGACACTGTTCTAGCTTGAGCTGAGCATATCGAGCTCAATTTTGGGATTGAGCCAAGTTTGAGCTCTAATATAATGGCTCAAATGTTTAAGAGCCTGCTCATCAGTTTAAATATTTATATTTGTAGGCTCATGAGCTTAAATATTTCTATATGTAATATACAAACATTAATACTTAAAAGATATATTCCTCATATTGAAATAATTTTTAAATTATAATTTACTTATTCATTTATATATTACTTACTAAATAATAATTTTGAATTTATAAGATACTAATTAATTCGTAAGTTGTAAAAGATAATATGTTCAAATATATTAATTAAATTATGTATAGATTTATAGTATAATTATATTTTTATCTGAGCTAGTTATACTAGCAACTTGCTATGTTATACCTATTTTTGATGATAATAATAATAATAATAATAATACATATTTATCATGAGGTTGTATAATACATTATATTTGATTAATGCATATATTTTAAACTTGATAATGTAAGTACAAAATAATAATTGTAAGTACAAAATAATAATTTATCATTACTTAAACAACTCCTCTTTTATATTTTAATATTGAAATTTTAAAAGCCAAAATAATAACTTACTTAAAAATTTATAAAATTTGATAAATGTTTAATAAAATGCATGATTATAAAATATATGATTACTTTTATAAAAATAAGTATTATAACAATTAATAAGTTATTGACTATTTTTTTTATATTAATAATATTAACTCAATATGGATAGTCGAAGCAATATCAATATTATTAATATTTTATATCTTCATTCTAAAGTTATATTATTAGTTATCACTTTATGAATATAATATATATAATATAAATTGACTAATGCACATTTTTTAAATTTAATTGTCCAACTTAAAATTCATCATATAATTACAAATTCACTTTTATAATTTATGGTGTAAAAATGTGCATTATATTTGAGTATTGGCATACGCCTGACAAGTTCGAGCTCGAGCTTAATCTCAATCTCAATCGTGGCTCAACTTCTAGTGAGCCCATCAATTCGAGTTCAAGCTCAATATTCATCAACGAGTTTGAGCTTGAACTTAAAATTAAAAATTTGATGAGTTCGAGTTCACATATTTTATATACGAGTCGAGCTTGAACTTGAAATTTTTGCCAAGTTTGACTCAAACTTGACTTGTTTGCCTCCTATTCAACTTGTTTAGTTGAATAATATACCTCCAATTTTGGGCAGGCAACTACCATATTGAATAATGGATGATTGAAAGAAACTACAATCAAATCGCATTCAAGAAAGATAAATTGGTTTTATCCTGGACTTTTTCACACGAACAATGAGCTCTCCTTAGGGCAGCAAACTAGACAATGTACTAGACTAAGAAAGTGTCTCGGCCTACACTGCATATTAGCACGAGCAAATCTCAGCTGCTGTTTAACCAAGTAGCTACTTGACAGAATGGTCACGCAGCCCATACTGCTTAGGAAGTTAATAAGATTGTAACACAAACCCAGAAGCACCCATAAGGCAGTATCTCTCACTATCTGTGATGATTTCTTCTCTACATGAAAGCAAAATATGATAAATGATAAGTCCGTAATAAAGATAATATCATTTGACACTACCAATTGTTTAGAATATAAAGCTACACCCAAATCTATCTTTCCATTGGGACCTGTCTCATTTTGCTAAATGGCTTGTAATCATAGTAATTGTACCATTAGGCCCTGAAAGAAATGGCTATAAGTCTGGCATGGTGTTTCTTCAGCCACAGTCACCAACTTAGCTTGACATATGATGCCACAATTTGGAGCTTTAGTCTACCCCCTGATTTTAGTCTTGCGTTGAAATAGAACATTTTGTAAAGATGTCAAGGTAAAAACAAAGCAGCAGACAGAAATAATGTGCTGCAAGATATTTACAATCTCCATCATCTTCAATGAATAAGGACTAAGCCAGACCTTGGATTCAACAAGACCAGATTAGCCTACAAATACACCTTCACATATATACAGAATTTGAACTCTTAAGCGACTACCCCATGAAACAAGTGTCAGCAAGAGGAGAAAACGATAAGCTTTAGCAAGTAAACAGCTCCTAAAGTTATAAAAACATTCTCTCAACAAGTCCAAATTAGTTAGCATCACACGCACACCATGCAATCAAACAAAACAAATGAAGGCCAAATTTCACATCTTAGATAATGGACACAGCGAAGGCACTGAGATTAGCTTTTTTTTCAAGGATACTTTCACGATAACATGAAACCAAGAAATCATAGTTATATAATTGCAGCCAACTAAAATCTACCAAGTAGAAGAGCATAATAGATATTCTCAGGTTGCTACTTCTGATGAGAAAAATGATACAATAAATTAACTCATAACTCGCAGAGAAGCCTTAACTTTTACATTTGAAGCATGGTGCTTTAAAAAACAAGTTCTAGATTCATTTCCCCAACCAAGGTACTTCTAAAGTAAAGAAAGAATAGATGATCAAAAGTATAGGCTGGGATGGATGCTATAACCCAACTTTGTTTAAGGCTGTCATTCTCCTAGCATGCGAAATGGAGATACCCATTGATCCAAAAACCACATTGACTGAAGACTTAACTCCTAACTATGCCGGTTCACTCGTCCTCATCCTCATTTCCTGCAGCAGCATTCAGAGCATTTAACCTCTCTATCAACTTGGCCTTCCTTTCCTCATATGTTAGCTTCTTAAGGTTGTATCTGCAAAAGCAAGGCAAAAAACAAATCAAGATTGACACTAGAAGAGAGATTATCAATAAATGAAAATTTTTCATGCAGTTCAATCTCACATTGCACCAACTTCTTCAACAATATATAACACTGATTGATTCCTATATGACAGAGCAAATTATGTGTGTAGTGGGGATTCATATGATTCCATGGTGCAAAATTCTTCATTACAATATGTTAATTAGCTTAACAAAAAGGCCCAATCAGTAAAGCAATTTTTTAAGTGCATAAGGGATAAAAGCTCCTATTTTAACTAGTATATCTTACCTCGTATGCTCCTTTGGTGGCTTCTTTTCAGACTTCTTCATTGTGGGATCAGCACGAATGGTTGCATGAACCTTCTTGTACATCTCCTCAATGTTATCTGCCTCAATACCCCTCTTAATGTACTCACTAAAGTGAGATTGGTACTTCTCAGGCTCATCTTCCATCAAAGTCTGCAGAGACATTATAAACAAATTAATTTGCTTCAAGAAAAGGGAATTTTTGTACATGTCAAACAAAAAGCATGCATCAAGCAAGAATCAACTAGCTACAGTAAACCAACCAAAAAATTAACAAAGTTACGTGCACATTGCAATAACAGCTTACCCTCATGTAAGAAGCAACATGGCCTCCATATATATATTTCCTATGCACTTCAGGGTCAAGTTGCTTGTTGTCCTTCTTAAATCCAGCAAATCTCTTATCACTGTGGGGAATGTCTAGTCCACCATCCAGAGCTCCCTGTACACAATGAAGGAAACAACTGCTGATGCTCTATACCTATACAATACACATCCCTCTTACATGACATTTTTTCCCATATCATTAACAACTACTCCAGCTAATATCAACAAAAATGGAACATAATAGAATCATTGACTTCAAATTGAGCATCACTGATCTGCTCAGCACGAAGTATCTTCTTGGCCAAGATGCAAACTAGTCATGTATCATCTTCATTAAGAAAATTCAGGATAAATGTCGCAATGTTTTGCACAAGTCACATCAAGTAGTTAAGTAAAGCACAGTTGTGAGAAGTCTTATCCAGCCAGAATAATACCTTGAGGGCACCAAAAACACGGTTCCCAGTTGTAGTTCTTACAAGGCCAACGTCCAGGAGTGCACGGAAGGGCCTTCTGCTTTCAGCCGGTTCAACAGAGTAATCCTCTCCAGTCGCCTGAAAGGATTTAATTGCAATTGATCTCAAAGCATTCAAAGTTAAAAGGACACTACCTTATTCCATCTATACACACATACCCACAAATATGACAGAAAGAGCAAGCAAGTTACCTCAACATTTCCTTGATACTCCTCATCCAGTTCAAGCTTTTTCAGAACTCGGCGACTCAATAGAAGTCCAGTGCAGTAAGCTAATTCACGCACTAAGTGTTAGAGAACTTTCATTACTGAAAGCGAGAGCCAAAAACATAAAAGATTATGCTGTTAAGAACAATACCAGCTGCATAGTTGGTAAGGCCAACTTCAAGACCATAATGAGGCAGCTCATGTGCAGACGCAGCAGCAAGGACATGGTCGCCAGCTATACTAGCAGATACAATCTGGCAAACTATATCCTTATTGGACTAAACATGTTAAGGAACATACTACATCATAAACATGATTTAAAGATATTACATGAATATCATCAACATGCAAAAGCCACTCACAATAAATTTGAGTTCAATCAATTAATCAGATGCAAAAGCGTGAACCCTCATCTCCAGAATAAAAGAATAAGCAATGTTATCCACCAAAATTAAAGATATACAAATTATAGGTAAAAGTTGGAGTTTAATGCAAGAAAAGAAGATTTAGGGCCCGTTTGGTTTTATTTCCATTTTCAATTTTCATTTCCATCATTTCTAAAATGGTGAGAATTTGTTATGTGATGTGATGTGGAAATGAAAATGCATTAGGATGAAATGTTTGGAAATGTAAAGATTATGTTGAAAATGTAATGATTATATTGATTTTAATAGGTTGTAGTTGGAAAGAGATGAAATAATGGAATAGAGAGAGAAGATATATAGGTTATTGGAAAAAGATATATAGGTTGTTGGAGAATGTGTTTTGAAAATGAAAATTGAAATTATGTTGGGTGAAATTTTTTTAAAAAGTGATGATTTCTATTTCTGAAATAGCAAAATTGGTGAAAATGGGGTTTGGAAATAAAACCAAACACCCCCTTAGCATTCAGCAGCTGATCTTTGTGCATCCATGATGAAGGAAGACAGCAATAAAGGAAAAAATTGGAATGAGCAGCTGCAGCAGTGTAAGTGTAACAAATACTGACTACCTAAAAAAAGTAAAACAGATTCGGGACATAAGGATACAAATCGCACAACATAGCGATACTTCGGAGTGTTGTACTTATTCTTGTCCTGATTGATCAGGCGAATCCTTGCTCTATAGTCAGTCTTCCCCTCTGAATTGAAAATATCGAAGTCAAGAAGAAATTAATTAAAAAGAAGACAGCAGAAACAATCACATGATTACTTACGTCTCCTTCTCTTGAATTTAACTTGGTAGCGCTTGAAGTAAGCCTTGGTTTTTTTAGCTTTGACAAAGGCCTGACAATAGCATACACAGTATCAGCAAATACAAAATAAAGTAAATAGCATCATGGATAATGAATATGTTGACCAGTCTCCAACAGTAGCTAACAGGAGTAAATTATGTAATGAAATGTCAGCATATAACCCAAAATCACACAGAGAAGCAAAATCATATTAGTTGAACTGACTATGCACTTGAAAAAACCTAATAATATGCACCGAAGTGTAGACTACACGGATGCCGAACCTGATAACTTATATTAGAGCTCCTCTGTTTTGAAATCAACCAAATAACACTGGAAAATAAGGGCATCCACTTATTCAACCCAAACCAGTGAAAAAATATTACCGGAGAGCAATAAAACCTATCAACTTTATTATATTACAGTACTCTGATGTGTAAGCATCAACACCTTCGAATACAACTACATAGATGATAAGTGGCACGATTCGCATAGCTAAAAATCTACAACAAAGAAAAATATCAATATCTAAATTTAAGTGGCAATTTCAGATGAATTCAAACTAAAACAAGAACAAAAACTACTTGAGGACTGAATACGAGTTGTTATGATTCATGATATATTCATGTCAAATCCTTATAAGTAAACACAAAAATATCGTCAGGCCAGCACAAGAGCTACATAAATATAAAACGGAAAAAACCAACCAAAAAGAGTTGGATGCAATGAAAACGAAGGAGAGCTGAAATAAACTGTCACGATAAAATTTCTTTCCCATCATACTTTCTCACATACGCAAACGAAAAGAGGAGAAAAGAAACACTATACACGGAACAACAAACGGTTAATTAACCACAACAGGAAGCTACACAATGAATTGTAAATGATTGCCACCATCAGAAGGATCAGAAATCTTACCATTGTGCATCAAAGTCCAATGAGGCCAGCAGAGGAAGTTCGACGGTGAGGGAAGGCGAGAATTAAAAAAAAAAGGGGCAGTGGAAAAGGGTCAAGTAGGTTAAAACCCTAACGCAGAGATAGGCTAGGAATTGACGGCCATAATTTGGATTGGGCTGGGCTTATGGACATCTCAGTACTATGGTAGCTGTAACTGGGTTTCATATTTACCAGGCCACACCACAGTCCTTTATTTATCGGTAAATTAGAGTTGAACGTCCCAACTAGAGGTGTAAATGAATATTAAACTAATCGAATATATTGTTTCTATATTTGTAATTATTTAAATTTTTGAATATTCATATACTGATACGGATTTGACGAATATTTAAAAATGATATCCAAATTCGTATTCGTCGGATATCGATCGGATTCAGATATATCCGTATTCGATTATAATTATTAAGATATATTCATATTTTATTAAACTTATACGTATTTTAATTATTATTTTATATTCATATTTGATGATAATTATTTAGATATCCATTTACGAATATCCAAATACGTGAATTTATGAACCTATAACAAATATATATTTTAATTAATAGAATAAACTATATAATTTAATTAAAAGAGAGCAACCAAACAAATAGCATAATTTTTAATTAATAATTGACTTTATAATTGATTATTAGTACTTATTAATAGTAATAATGGCATTTAAGTATATTAATTATAAAATTAGCCAGCAATAATTTTATTGATTAACTTTATTCTTCAAGTTTTTCTCTATATTACAATAATTTTTTAAATTTATTCTTTTTTCTTCCCCATTCTTCAATTATAATTTATATATATACATATGTGGATTATGATATTTTTATTAAAAAATATAAATAATATATTATTTAATAAATATATATTCAGATCGGATACGCATTTACCATATCCGTATCCATTTATAATCGGATATCTACTAATCGAATACGGATAATATCTACTTAAACGGATGCATATAAATTTTATTTAAATGAATATGAATGCGAACGGTAAATAAATTTTCGAATATCTATTTACAACCCTAGTCCCAACTATGTTTCATTTTTGTATTCAGTCTTCAATTGAAAATTTTTATTCTGCACTCCGCAATTAATGTTTTAAGTTGGTTTTCACTCCCCATCTCCGTTACAAGTACTAAAATGCTCCTAAAAATGAAAAAGAAAAGAAAAAAAAAATGAAAAACCCCACCAACCCCTTCCCCTTCTACATCACCCGTCATTATTCTCTTTCTTTCTTATCTATATTGCAAAAATTTCATTATTTCTCTTCTATTTCTTTGTGCATCAATTTATCTCGTTCTTTCTTCTCCCTAATAACATATTTTTCTCCATTTTTGCATCAACCAAAATTTCGAACAAGTCTACTGCCCAAGCCCAGTCTCCATATGAGCAGTCTATTGATTTCATTTTGCCCAAATCCTAATTTTTAAAGGTATTGACTTTATTTTTTTAATTTTTTATATTTAAATTATGTTATTTGTAATTTATTAAGGATACCTTAGGAAGTCTATATATGCAGAACAATCAAATTTTGGAAGTTATTTTTGTTATTAACCTTAAAATTTGAATTTTCATCCTTAAAAGATGCTATATGTAATTTTTGTTTAGTTTAATAGTTGTTATTAGGCAGTTTATGCCCAAAAAATTCAAATTTTAAAAAATATATTTGGTATTATTCATAAATCTTTGACTTTTCATACTTAAAAAATGTCATTTGTATTCTTTTTGGCTTTAATACTTGTTTTGGGGTGGTTTTATCTAGAAAATTCAATTTTGAAAGGTGATTTTGCTGTTATTAACCTTAATATGAGATTGTTCATAAATGAAACATGTCATTTGTATTTAGTTTTTTGGTTTAATACTTGTGGTTAGTTCAAATTATACTTAATTTTAGCAATTATGAAAGAATTTTAAGTATGGTAAGCATTAGGTTATTTATAAAGTAATTTTAGGTTTATACCAATTAGGGATGTCTACTGCTTGTAATGCATTTTTTTTTTTTTTTTTCAATTTTATCATGTTGAATCATAATTATATAAATCTAGTATTGCTCACACATAAGTTTGGTACTAAACTTTTGAATGCAGTACTTTTGTATTGTTGTGCAGTACTAAATTTTGAATTTTTGTAGTTACGCTTGTTGCTTTTATTTGCAGAAATGGCTAGGACTAGCAAACCTGCATACCAAATCATTGTAAATAACAATGACTTTGAGCTATATTCTTAATGTACTCCATTCTATTTTACAGTACCATTATGAAAGATAAGATGAGCTTCAGAGCATTGAAACAATTAAAAGAACTCCATTCTCAATATATTTTATTAGACTTAAAGCTATTCTAAGGAGGTTCCATATTAAGTCTTATTCATTTATCTTTGTTGATGGTATTGTACATTGTAGTTGAATTACATTTGGATGATGATTCTAAATGATGTTTATAATTTGTAAAGTTAGTCCGATGAAATTGGTGCTTGTAATTTGGATGATTGAAATGGTTGTACTACGAATTATATGGATGGCTCTTGTGTATGGTAATTGATGATAAATTTTTTTGAATGAAAGTTAATATGGATAAAGTATTATTACCAAGGTATGTGTTATATGTTATTAAAATATCAGTATTTTTTAAAGCATATCTAGTAGTAATAATTACTAATGTAGTACTAAAAGACTACTACATTTATGAAAGTTTGGATAGTTACCATTTTATTATATCTTACAAGAAAACATCTGCTAAGCTAATACGTTCATGTAATAGTAGGTGACTAAAGATTAAACGAAGTGAAATTCAATATGTTCTCAATTTGAAAAATAACATCATATTCAACAAGTAAGATCTTTGTCTGTATGCGAGCATGTCTTGTGCCTTAGCGCCTGGCATTGCTTATATGCGCATATAATATTGTAAAAGTCGATATCAAGAAAATATTATACTAGTCGCACTGCAAGTTAGTAAGAGATTCTTAAAATTTAAAATATGAAATTATCAAATATGATATATATTAAAAGTCATTATTGCAAATATGTTCATTTTTTTCATTCTAGTATTTATTTGACTATCATAACATGAATTATATTTATAGGGTTGTTTTAGTAACAAGCAATAGCAAATGACATTGCATTAAATAATATATATGTGTTATCATCTTCAATATTTATTATTGCAAATGAGTTTGATTTGACTCATTTTACACATTGTTTAAAAAATTGGACCATACCGGCCGATCAGACCGGCGAACTGGTTCGATTTTCTTGAAAAAGGGGAAATTTAAAAAAATGCCCTATTTTGTTAAAACCGTTCAAACCGGCCGGCCAAACCGATGAACCACTCACAGTTCAATTGAATCGAACTGATTTTTTTCATTTAATTTTTAATGAAATTAAATTTTTTTTTTATCTAAGTACAAAGTTTGAAGGCTAAGGTACACCTCACAAACTATCTAAAAGTAAAAAAAAAGCATTGGTTTAGAGTTTAGACTTTAGAATTAACTCACACACTCTCAACTTTAAACTTCAAACTTGAAATATTTAAATTGTTATGATAATTTATAATATGAATTGTAATTTCGATTGTGATATTAAACAACATCATTTAAGCTCTTTATGTTTTATATTTTGGCATTTTATTAATTTTTAAGTAATATATATAATATAAATATATATTTAGTAATTATGACATCACGGTTCAAATGCGGTTTAATTACGGTCCGACCAACGGTTGAACCAGTGAACCATGAACCGGTAAGTTTTCCGATTCAATGAACAATCCAATATTTCGAACACTGATTTTAGGTCATTGTTCAACTATATATCATATTATAAATTTCTAGTTATGGGGTCATTTTATTGCCTAACAACAATAATTGATATTACCTTAAGTATCATCACATGCTATCACGTTCAATGTTGTATTAATATATTTAAAATTATGGTAAATTTAATTATTGAAGTCATTGTTTGACTATGAAAGCAAGTTTTCATAGTCTTGGGGCGAATATAGTCATGATACGTTGTTTGTGTTACAATATTAATATCAAAATGATACATTTATCACTTAAAATGACATCTTACATTAGTCTAAAGGAGAAAATGAATGGTTAGATGTGGGTAATTTTTTTGCCAACCAATTGAATACACAAATATCCCCATCATTGCCTGAAGAAAACATAATTTCATTGTTTTAGATAATTTTATATGTTGCTTCCTCCAGTAAATTCAGGTAAATTAGACCACATAATAAATTAGTATAAAAATACTAATTGCGGCACAAGATACCATAACAAAAGGTATTATATTTCTATAATGAATTAGTGAATTTTAATAATAAGGTATTGATCTCCTAAAATATGGTATTGCTATTAATACATTGGAAATTATGTTCAAAATAATTATTTAAATCGTGGTTTGACTATCAAATCATGATTTCATAGTTTTGGGACGAATATAGTCATGAGACATTATTTGTGCTACAATATTGATATCAAAATATTATATTTACCATATAGAGTGATGTTTTTTGCTATTCTATGAGGACATAAGTGGTTGGATGTGAGTAGTAGTTGTCTTTCTAGCCATTTTTACATTTGCATATTTTCACCATTACTTGAAGAAAATATGATTTCTTGTTTTAGATGGTCTTGTATGATGTCATTAATAAATTGAGAAAAAATTAGGTCATACAATAAGTTGGTATAAAAACACTTTGTTGAAGTACAAGATACTACAAAAAATGTACTAGATTTCTACAATGAAGTACTAAATTGTAGAAATAAGGTATTAATTTCCTAAAATATGGTATTGTTATTAATACATTTGAAATTATGTTATATTTAATTATTTAAGTCGTTGTTTAATTGTCAAAGCAGTTATAATCTTGGGACGAATACAGTTATGTTACGTTGTTTGTGCCACAACATTTGATATCAAAATGAAGCATTTGCCATCTACAATAATGTTTTACACTTGTCTAAAGGAGAATAATAGTGGCTGAATGTGAGCAGTTGTCTTTCCAATCATTTCAGCACTTGTGTATCCCTACTATTACTTGTAGGAACTATGATTTCATGATTTTAGATGGTCTTATAAGTTATTTTCACTAGTAAATCGAGGTAAATTAGGTTGTACAATAAGTGAGTATAAAAATAATTAGCTGCAATACTAGATACTAGAACAAATATATGAAGTTTCTATGACAAAGTATTAAATTCCTAAAATATGATATTATTCTCAATACATTTCAAATTACATTAAATTTAACTATCCTAGTCTTTATTTGACCATGATGATATTATTTATTATTCCTATGATAGATATAGTTATGAGACATTGTTTGTGCTACAATATTGATATTAAAACAATATATTTACCACTTAAAATGATGTCTTACACTAATCTAAAGGAAAATATAAGTGGTTGGATGTGAGTAGTTGTCTTTCTAACTATTTTAACACTTATGTATCCCCGACATTACTTGTAGTAAAAATGATTTCATTATTTTAGATGGTTTTCATCAATAAATTGAGGTAAATTAGACTATACAACAAATGAATATAAAAACTCTGTTGTAGTACTATGTTCTTAAGATGAAATATTTTTGTCAAGTTATCAAGTATGTACCACAAAGTTGCAGTATTATTATATTGAAATGAGATATTATGTGTCTGTTATGTAGTATTAGTTTTATACATTTTACATATAATTCAATTTAGAAATTCTAGAGCTTGTTATGTTGGTATAACCATGAAACTCTCT
The DNA here is from genome assembly GCA_018894105.1 of Jacaranda mimosifolia. Classification (NCBI taxonomy): domain Eukaryota; kingdom Viridiplantae; phylum Streptophyta; class Magnoliopsida; order Lamiales; family Bignoniaceae; genus Jacaranda; species Jacaranda mimosifolia. The sequence continues at coordinate 22,419,847 of CM032128.1, read as the reverse complement.
TTTTCCCACAAAGTTGACATTCAAATGAAACATTTTACCATTTCAAATGGTGCTTTACACTAACAGTTGTGTTCCCAACCATTTGAATACATACATATCCCAACCATTTTGAGAAAAATACGATTTTATTATTTTTGGATGGTTTTGTATGTTGTTTCACCGATAAATTAAGGCAAAATGGGCCATACGACTAATAAGTGTATAATCATTATAATGTAGTACAAGATGCTAAAGATAACACACTAAACTTCTAGATTCGAGTATGTACTTACAAAGTTTCAATATTAATTTCTTGAAATAAGGTATTATCCGTCTGTTGTGGAGTATCGATTTTATACATTTTAGATATCATTTAGTTTAACAATTCTAAATCTTGTTAATTGGTATAGCCATGAAACCTTGCTTTTTCCTATAACGTTGACATTCAAATGAAACATTTTACTATCTCAAATGGCGCCTAAACTAATTGTTGTGTCCTCAACCATTGAACACGTATGCAACTCAATCATTGCTTGAAGAAAACATGATTTTATTATTTTTTTTAATGGTCTTATATGTTGTTTTATCAATAAATTGAGACAAATTAGACCATATGATTAATAAGTACAGAATCAGCGTTGTCAAAAGCATGTTGCGCTGTAGCGCGATGCGAAGCGCACCCTTTGTACTTTGCGTCGCGCTGCGCAATGGAGTTTAGTGTTGCGCGCGCTGTAGCACAGCGCACAACGCTTAAGTTACTAATCTTTAAAAAAAAAAAAGGAATGAAAACATGTTTTAAGCAAGCAGGTTTTTAGAAGGAAAAATAGGATAAAAATGAGCTGCCCAAAGTCAAACTCCAGAAACATTCTACCCTTCTCTCCATCACGACAAACACTCTGCTTTTCCCCTGCCAGAAATTTTTGGCCCTTCTCAGTTCCCGCCAGCAACACCGACGCGATGGGCTCTTCTCCCGCGACTCCTCCGACAACTTCTCCGTCATCTTCACCAGGTAATTTCTCTTCTTTTCACACTTGTTTTTTTTTTCCCTTTTCTTTCATTTCTCTTCTTAGCTTCTCTCAAGTTTCTTTATTTTTTCTTTTTTCTTTTCATGTTATATTATTCTCTAATTTTGATGTTAAAAATGGGCAAAAATCTATTCCTAGCTACTGGGTTGGGCAGATATGTATGTTAGGGCTTGGGGCTAACATGATTTTTTTCCTTCTATCCTTTTATTTTACTTTTATTTATTAACTTATGGGGTTATTATTCTTTTCATTATTTCATTTTTACTATTAAAAATGTGATTGTTAACTTATGGGCAAAAATGTTTTAGGGCTTCGAAATAAATTTTTGATTTCCTAAATTTATTAGATTGTTCAAGTGCTAAGTGCCAACAATCTTTTTTCTTAATTATTTGTGTTCAAATGTTGAATTTAGTTTATTTTTTGTTTTACAGTAAGAAAAAATTGAGAATTCTGAGGCTTTAGATAGGAGTATGAAGGATCTTGGATGGAACCATGGCGTGTTGGTCAATCCAATAAAACTAGTTATGGTATCAATTACAATTATTGCTCCAAAATTACCAAAGGAGGAATTTCTATGCTTAAATAACATCTTATTGGGGGATTCAGAAATGCAACAGCTTGTAAACAAGTTTCTAAATTTGTGAAGATCGAATTGAGAGAGTTTATGGAAGTAAAGAAACAAGCAAAAGCAACCCTGGATTCAATTCCTCACTTTGGTGATGTTGATGATGTCAAACATGAAAAAGAGCATGAATAATTATGAAGGAAGAGATCTCTATCTACCTCAGACTCCTCAATTCAATCAACAGGCCAACAACCAAAAAAATCCAAACAAATGGGGCCAATCCATTGGTATTTCAAGAAGGATGCTGAAGCAACAAAAATGAAATATCAAGATAAGGCAAAAGCACAGTATGTCAATACTCTAAAGAGATTGTGGGATGATGCGGTCCAAAAATTTGCCAAGTGAATGTATGATGCTGGGATACCATTCAATGCGGTTAAATACTATAGTTTTGGGCCTATACTTTAAGTAATTGGGCAATATGGTGCTTACATGAAACCTCCAACATATTATGAGATGAGGGTGACAAATTTCAAGAAGGAGGTGGAACACACTAAAACGCTTTTGAAAGGGCATGAGGAAGATAAGGAAAGCTCTGGTTGTAGTCTCATGGCAGATGGGTGGAAAGACAAAAAAGGAAGATCACTTATCAATTTTTTGGTGAATACTCCTAAAGGAAGCATGTTCTTAGAGTTGATTGATGCATCAAGCTACTCTGATACGGCTGAAAAAATGTTTGAGCTATTTGACAGACTTGTACAACGTGTTGGAGAGAAAAATGTTGTGCAAGTTGTCACCGACAGTGCAAGTTCGAATGTTGTAGTCAGGAAGATGTTGATGGAGGAATATCAACACTTGTATTAGTCCCCATGTGCAGCATATTGTTTGGATTTAATGTTTGAAGATATTTTAAAAATGCCAGAATTGAAAAGGACACTTGAACGGGCAATAAGTGTCAGTGGCTACATCTATAATAGAACTCAAGTCTTGAACATGATGAGAGAGTTCACCGGTTAAAAAGACATGATTCGGCCAGCCAAAACTCGCTTTGCTACCGCCTTTTTGACATTGAGGTGCTTCTATAAGCACAAGTTGAGTTTGAAAAAGATGTTCACTTCTGAAGAGTGGAACAAAAGCAAGTTTGTAAAGGAGCAAGGAGGTAAACAAGTGTAAAGAATTATATTAATGCCTTCTTTTTGGAATACTATTGTTTATTGCATGAAGTTTGGTGGGCCCCTGATTGAGATCCTTCGATTGGTAGATGGTGAGAAGAAGCCTCCCATGGGCTATATTTATGAGGCGATGGATAAATGTAAGGAGAAAATTGAAATTGTTTTTGAGAAGAATGAGACAAGATATAAAGAAGTTTTTGATATTATTGACAAAAGATGGAATTGTCAACTCCATCAGCCTTGCATGCAGCCGTACATTATTTGAACCCCCAATTTTTCTATAGCAATCCAAACATAGAACAAGATGCAGAAGTTATGTCTGGTTTATATGATTGCATAGAACGGTTGGTGCCAGAGATTTCAGTGCAAGATGAAATTAACAAGGAGCTAGCAATATACAAGAGAGCTGAAAGTAATTTTCGATCTGCTACAACAAAAGGCAAAGAACACTACTAGCATTGGGTATAATTATTTTATGTAACTATCTTATTATGTTAATGACTTAAACTTCATAATATAACTTATTATTACACAAAAAATATTAACTTCTTTATAATTTCTTTTTTTTTGTTAAATGATAGCTAAATGGTGGTCTTCTTTTGGAGCCTCAACGCCAAATCTACAGAAGTTGGCCATAAAAATTCTAAGCTTTACTTGTAGCTCTTCCGATTGTGAAAGAAATTGGAGTGTTTTTGAGCATATAAGTAATTTTTGACCAAGTTATGCATTTATAAGTTATATATATTGTGCTACTAATTATTAATTATATTAACTTATTATTCTACATCTTCATTCAAGAAAAAGAAATCAGTTGGAGAAACAACACTTAAATGACTTAGTGTTTATCAAGTATAATAGAGCTTTGTTGCAAAGATATGACAATCATGATTGCATTGATCCCATTATTTTGGAGAGTCATACGTTAGATGAAAGCAATGAATGGTTAGTGGGGAGAATGCAAGAGGAAGATGAGGATGAACTTGTGTTTGATGATGAAATTTTGACTTGGCGTGATGTTGTTGATGCTATGAGAGTTGATGAAGATGCATATATGGTTATGCCTGTAAATGGGTAGAGTGTTACCCTACCCAGACCCAAAATATCAATACTCATACCCTACCCGTACCCATACTTATTAAAGATAGTGTAATGGGTATGGGCAGGGTTTGTACCTATAAATTACCCATGTACCCATACCAAAAAATTACCCATTACCTTATACTTAAATTTAATCTATGAACCTAAAAGTTGTTTATACTCAAATTAAATTTAGATTAATGATAAACTTTTTATATATAAAAATTACAAATATGTGAATGAACAGTAACAACGAAATAATTTTTTTCATTAAAAATTAAACTAAATTAATAAAGTTAATATATTGGGATAGCAATTTTTTTTTATAATTAGAATAGCAATAACAACAATTGAACATTTTTCATTAATAAAATTAATAATATTAAAATTAATAGTGGAATAAATAATTTTTATAAAAACAGTTAATAAAATTAATGTTGTTAATGAATAAAGTTTATTAATATAGAAATTAACTATTTTTATAAAATTAAATATAAAAAAAAGTTTTTGCTTTTAAACTATTTTTTAGTTATATTAATTTAATTAGCAAAAATTTTAATTGTTAATTATATTAATAAAGTTTAACTTTTATATCAACAAAACAGTTAATTTAATTAGCAAAAATTTTAAAATTAAATAATTTAAATTTAATGATTAAATTAAATTAAATATAAAAAAATTATTTTTTGTTATCGTATGCCAAATAATATTTTTAGTATATATTTAGAAAATAAATATGTACATTAAAAACATAAGTCCAATAAATTAGACCCAATGGGTCTTGGGTTAGATAGGGTAGGGTAGGATTAGGGTCTCATCCTTTTGGATATTTTAGGGTAGGGTAGGATTAGGGTCTCATCCTTCTGGGTATTTTAGGGTATGGGCATGGGTAGGGTGATACCCTACCCATTTACAGGCCTACATACGATTTTAGATCTCGAAGTTCTCACTATGCGGTTACAAGTTCATTAAGAGGAAATAGGGGCGAGTCATCTACTTCCAAAGCAGTACCAAAAAAGACAACATCAAGTTCATTTACGTCCAAGGTGCCATAAATGAAGAGGAGGAATTTGATATCAATTTAAGTGATACGAAAGAAGAAGAAGAAAAGAGGAATAATGAATGCTATAAATCTCCCATTGGTGATGAGGATGATAATGTTGATCTTGATGATGACGATTTGAATGATGATGAATAGAGTTGGCAAAATTTGGAGTTTAGAACTTTGGAAGAATTAGAAACTTTGGTTGCTTATTTTTGAATTTGGTTGCTTATTGTGCATTTGTGCTTGATTTTGAATGATATTTTTGTATGAACTTGTTTGATATATATTTACTTGTTGCACAAATTTAGGAATTATCATTATTCTTGTGATAATTTGGTTGTTTATTCTTTACAATATGTGAAATATATTGGTATTTTAGGTGCACAATAGAAATATATACATACATAAATGTGGTGCGCTTTATTCCGATAAAGCACGAGCTATGTGCTATAGTTCTAGGACACCTTTGTGAGTCGCTGTGCTTTGCGCTCCTGACAACTATGTAACAGAATCACTCTAATGTAGTACTAGATGCTGAAAATAGATATTAAACTTATGCAATCCTGTTCTATACTGAATTGAAGTATTATTTGATTGAAATTTTACTGAAATGAGGTAATATCTTTCTATTATGCAGTATGAATTTTATACATTTCATAAATTGTTATATTTAATAATTCTAGACCTTGTTATATTGGTTTAGCCATGAAATCTTTTTTTTTCCTATAATGTTCATGTTCAAATGAAACATTTTAATTTCCTAAATTGGTGTTTTACACTAATAGTTGTGTTCCCAACCCTATTAAACACGTGCATATCTAAGTCATTACTTGAAAAAAAATATATTTTTATTATTTTTGAATAGTCTTATAATTGTTTCACCAATAAATGAAGAAAAATTGGGCTATATGACTAATAAATATAGAATCACTCTAATACAATGCTAGATGTTGAAGATGAAGTATTAAACGCCTCTAGTTGAGTATATACCTATAAAGATGCAAGATTATTTTACTGAAATGAAGTATTATCTTTTTGAAAATTTGAAAATTAAATATCAACAGTAGCTCCAAATACAAATCTGCCCAATACTTGAAAGTTTATAGTCATTAATGATTTCTTCCCACACTAAAAGAATAGTACAATATGTCCATATATTATAAATCATACAATACAAATAACGTAATAAATTATCCAACTACTAATACCGTACAGTACAAATATTTCAATTTAATATGTTTTACAAACAACAATAAGATATATAGTTCTCTGTTGTAGTAACAATTTCCCAATAGTTGAATTTGAGCATTTTTTCCACTTAACGACATTTTATTATATCGAATTGAAGAAAATTGAACCTTTTTTTTCATCCTTTTCACAGTTGAAAGTGTTGCATTTTGCCAAAATGAGAAAATGGCTCATAGCAAAAAGCAGGAAAATGCGACTACTAGTGTTGGCCTTTTCCTTCTGAATTGGTTGTCAATGGTGGAAAAAATAAAATAAAAAATATTGCCTTGATGTGTTCGCGCGCGCGAGAGAGAGGAGAAAAGAGCAATCAGGGGGAGAGGACATGGATCACAGTCCCCATACCCTCAAATAGCCGCTACACCTTTAAGAATTAATTACATTATTAATTTAACCTTTTATATATTTTAAAGTATTATTAATATATTTGATTGTTAAAATAATATTTTCTTCTAATAAATTATATATATTTTTGTAGGAACCAAACTAAATGGAGAATTATTAGGAAATTTTTTGAAACTTTATTGAAATTTATATTTATATATTTTATATCTTTTAATATTCTTATTATAATATATAATTAAATTTGGCATGTTATATATAATAATTTTTTTTTAAATTTTAGAAGTTATTTAAATTGTTGAATATTTTAAGCTTTTTAGTGTTAATTTTTTTATTTATGATTTTTTCTATAAATTTTATAAATTCTATCAAATCCACATATACTTTTCTCCTCGATGGGGAATAGAGGCGGAGGTAGGGAACATTTTGGCCTTGCAGGCATTGGGGGCAGGGCAGTTCCTATCCCTGCCCCACCTTATTGACACTCCTAATGAGGTGAGGGATGGACTTCATCAACGAGACACTAGGTTGAGAGAATTGAAAGTAATTTTTCAAGCATGAGTGATAGGTTGACAAGCTTTGCATCTCGCGTAAACCATCTATTAGAGTTGTTGTAAAGTCAATCTATAGAGTGTTAAAGATGAGCAACGAGAGGAATCTAAATAGAAAACCTTTCCCATCCTATTGACCAATTGTTCATGGAGAAGGAACTGGAGGATGATTTATAACAAAAAACACCATATGGGAAAGCTTCTAAAATTAAGCTATTAGGATTAGGTGGTGATCTTTTAGTTGAGGCCATGGTTGAGAGAATTGAGAGGCATTTTTCAAGCATGAGTGATGGGCTGACAAGCTTTGCATCTCATGTAAACCACCAATTAGAGTTGTTGCAAAGTCGATCTATAGAGTGTCAAAGACAAGCAATGAGAGGAATCTAATATAGAAAACCTTTCCCATCCTATTGACCAATTGATCATGGAGAAGGAACTAGAGGATGATTTATAACCGTGAAGTGTTGACAAGCTTTGCATCTCGTGTAAACCACCTATTAGAGTTGTTGCAAAGTTAATCCATAGAGTGTCAAAGGTGAGCAACGAGAGGGATCTAACATAGAAAACATTTCCCATCCTATTGACCAATTGTTCATGGAGATGGAATTGGAGGATGATTTATAACCACAAACACCATGTGGTAAAGCATCTGAAATTAAGCTATTAGGATTGGGTGGTGATCTTTTAGTCGAGGCAAGCGGTTTGGACGAACCTCATGAGAAAAAGGAGTCATATGAAGCATTGACTTCATCAAGTCCATCGACATCAACAAGTACATTGATTATTTAGGATAGATACACAAGTTCTGTGGAGGCGAGGCAAGAAGAGCAAACCTCATATATCAAACAAGAGGTTTACATTCACTGCATAAAATCACTAAAATTCCAATGGAATTGCTGCTGATTTCTGACGACATAGAAATCCGCCTAAAAGTCCATGGAAAAACTGGAGACTTTTGGTGCTATTTTGGCGTGAAAATTTCCAACGCACTTTCCGTTTGAAAGTGTCACTGGAAAGGTTTTCTGATGGAATTACCAATGAAAATTTCATTGAAAATTAAGAAAATAAACTTTTTATTTAAAATAAAAGTTATTAGTTTTTTCAGGGAACTTTTCGACCAAAGTCTCTATTTCATTGTAAAGTTAAACTAAAATTCAATGTCTACTCTTTTTCTTTCTCCTTTCCTTTCTTTCTTCCTCATGTTCTCTCCTCATCTCTCTGTTGTGTGCCTTCTTCTTCCTTTCCCACCATCGTTCGCCGTCGTTCATCACTAGAATAATTAAATTTAAAAATATAATCACAAAATTTTAGAAAATATTTTGTTTTATGTTAAAGTGTTTTGGAGCATATCCTTTCATAGTGGAATTAAAGAATGCATGAAAAATGAAATTATCTCTTGTTTAATATTGAAAGAAAAATAAATTTTATGAAAAATATATTTTCCCATAAAGTTTTATTTGATTACTATTGGCCGGTTAAAATTTTTATGTTAGAGATTATCTAAAAAAAGGTCACATAGTAAATATTTAACATTAGGTATCCCTCTCTATAATTGCCATGTGTATTTGTTTAATTATCTAAATATTTTTAATAAATTTATAAACCAATAATTTATAGGCATCCCATTCATCAGGTTTTTAATTGAATTTATATTTTTATTATTATTATATTTTTTAAGAATTAATATATCAAAATTTTCCCATTCCACCAATATTGCTCCACTTCTCCCCCCCCCATCACTCCACTACTTTCCCCCATTTCCTATGTTTGCAGAGAAGTTGTAGTTGCTATCACTCAACTTATGGAATTTTTTTCTTCTGGAATTAATTATAAGATCAACATGAAATAAGTATGAAGGATTAGTAAAGGAAATTATAGAATATGGATTAAACTAATTCACAAGATAAATGAAACACTGCAAAATTAAAATATATTGGTTAATATATTTTCAATTATATTGATATTATGAAAATTGATTTATGTAATTGATTTAAATATAATTACATTTTTTATAGGTAACTAATACAATATTGATATATTTTACTCCTATAACAACTCTTTCTAATTTTACTTTAGATTAGAAATATTTACAACTTTTTATTTATTATTGTTGTAAATGTTATTGTTAAATACTGTATTAATATTTTTCGCCAACCATTTCATTTTCATTAGAGCAAAAAGTGGAATTCATGTTTAATTACAAACATGTTACATTCATCATTTCTTCTTTTAATTAAAAAATAAAAATAGCATAAGATTCTTTAACTAATATCTAAACAAATAAGAGATTCATTATATATCTTTTAAAATTAAAACTAAAATAATGTGAATCAGATTTTATTTCATTCAATACTTAAATGTGGCTAATATAAATAGTATCCTAATTTGATGGTTTTCTTTGTTTTTTATTTAAAAGCATTGATTTACTTTCACATATGTTTTAATAATATGATAACAAATAGTAAATTAGAAAATTTTATATTTTGTCCATTCTTTGGGCACTTACCAAATCCCATAGAATGAGCCTATTTTCTGTGAGAAATTGAAATTTTATATAATCTAATTTCAATTAATGATTAAAGTTTACATAATACTTAATTGAGTACAATTAAAATGTTCTGCACATTTTTTATCTCATAAAGTATATTTAAATTTATAATATATTAAATTCTATTTTAAAATAAATTGTGAAGTGTTAATGATAAAATTTAGATCATGAAATTACATAAAACATTAATTTATGTCCAAATTTAGTATTGGCTAAATTTGAAGTAAATTTGCAGAGGTGAATTCTTTTCGTAAACGAATCTAATTTAAGTAAACCTTTTTAATTAAATTCAATGACCAACAGATATGATACATTTGATCAATAATCAAAATTTATATAATTAAAATCTAGATTAACTTGTAATCTAAGTCACAAGTTAAATATAACTTGATGAAGAAGTAACACGTCATTATAATCTGGTTAACAGGTTGTATGTAGTGAGTTTAAAAAGGTATCTAACATTAAGCTATTACTAGGGGGCCCTAATTTTAGACAACCCCTTTATATTATCACATATAATCTTATGTAATATAATAATTGAAATATATATTTATTTGAAAACAACAATTAAAATGGGGGTAGAATAGACACTTGTAATTACTTGTAACTAAGTTGCAGTGCTAACTGCTATTTGACTATATTGTGCTTACGTATATATAAACTAGTGTAGAGTGCACCGCGCAAAGCGCGGTGTCGTGTCTGTTGAGATAATTAAATATATACTTTTACATTTTTTTTTTGAGATATATATTAGATTAAAAAAATATTAACTTTAAAATTCAAATTAATATAATGTATCTATATAAAAATTTTATATAAAAAATAACACTAAAATTGGCAGCAACAAATGCACAGCAGTTGTATATGGTTCGTACTTTTTGAGCAAAACCAACAGATTGCAGCAGAATAAAAGAAATCAAATCCTTGTGCCAAACCAAAAGGAAATCAAAACACAGCATTGAAAACAGCAGAATTGCAGCAGCAAAACTGATGCAGTAACATCTACCTGATACCAAAATTGAAACAGGATCCCAATCTATCAAAACTTGTTAAGTAGCAGCATCAGATCTGCTACAATTTCAAAATCAGTTTAATGTATGTCTTATTCGAAAACATCACTGAATCTCCTGACCACCAAAAGGATTCCAAAGCACCCAAACTTCAACAACATCTAACATTAAAACCAGGAAGATCAGCAGCTAAGGAAGTTCAGCAGCAAGATAATACAACACAATCCACTTCAGAACTACAAAACCAAACTATTGTAACATGATTGAAATTAAAGACCCACAGCAATATAGACCCCCAAATTCTAAGATTCTATGCAACCAAAACAGCTTGGTAGATTCCAAAAATCTAGCAAAATTGCATTATTCCATTAGCAAAAAACAGCCATCGTATACCCAATTCAACACAACAAAACATATTCCAATCCCACTCTTTTTTCCATTCCATCCAAAAGGTTCCGTTACCATGAGCAAAAAATGAATCCTCCCTTAAGAAGCAAGGCATAGACTACAAGAAGTGAACAACTATTCAATCTTTTGGAGCATATTAATAATGCTTCCCCTTGCTTTTAAGTCTCTTAGATTTTGTCCTACTATGAGATTCCATTTCATAATGAAACCATTCATCATCGGATTCAGCTCTTGGGAAGTTGATGGCATCCTTGGCATCCTGGAAGATATTTTCAGTTATTAATGCATTTTTCAGACAACACCTATCCTGGTATTCCATAATTGATACCTAAACTCCCTTTCCTGTCTCTTCCATGAAATGCTATAGGATTGTGTTTGAAGGGAAAATAGTGGTTGGGATGCACAAAAAGGAAAATTTAGATCTTCAAATAAGCTAATTAATGAGAATAATCCTTCCATTCAAAACTGTTAGCTGACTCATGATGTACCTCTATCTTAGATTTCTTTTCAAGTTTACTGTAATTTGAATGTATTAACTTCTGAATGGCAAATCGAATATATCAGTAAATGTTCCTCCAATATTTCTTTTATCAATTTAAGATCCATAAAGAGAAAAATAAAAAGCATATGTCCTAATATGTTGGAACTACTCATTGCAGCAACCTGTTGCACATGTGTAATTTAGCATAGATTTCAAGGTGAATAACTTATGTTACATGAAAGCTTTAATATAGTTTGGCAAGGAAAGCTCTTTTAAGCCAAAAAAAGTCTATGAGGCAATCAATGAAGGATAATATCTGTGCAAATTATACCAGTAAATCCCAAACCTATTTCAAAAACCCACTGTGGGAAACAACCAATTGATAATCAAAACATAGATCAAATAACATTTCACTTGAATAGTTTGATGAATCATATGTAATTTTCTGACAGATAGTGAAGATTCTAGAGCATAGAATGAAAGTAATGCTAAAAGATATTTTATTTCAGTTTCATGCTTTACTAAAACTTAGTTCAAATCACTTTAGTCAAGAGTTCAATCGTTGAATCATGTTCACTTATAGAACAAAAATCCAAATTTCAGCATATCTCAAAACCAAATGAAAATACATTCTTAAACAATTTATTTCATTATAATTTCAACTTAATTTAATACAGGTTTTAGATAACAGTCAATAGCAGTAAGAAAGAAATTCATTGTCATAAGAAGGGCCATAAAATGAATTATTCTTAACAAAACTCACTTTATCAAGTTCCACAAAGCCAAAATAAAAACCTTGCTACTATCGCAAAAATATTAGGATAGGTTATTTTCCAATTGTTAATACATTTATAGAGATAATAAGCATTCATTGTGTATTCCCAAATTAATTAAGAACACAAAGGTTAAGAGGTTTGAACATACTTGGTTGCTTCTAACTTGAATTCCATCACTTTTGATAGTCCAAAATTTCTTTAATACTTCCGCAAGTAAGGTATCCGTAGCATTCACCAAAAGGCCCTTAATGTATATTGAGTAAACATTAGTTGCATCAATTATAGAATTACATAATTTGAGAAGTACATGACATTGCAATTCAAACAAAGACAAATGTTCTCTAGATGCCATGAATAAAGGGAATGAAATAATCAGCATTACATGCCTTCATCCTCTTGGATATTCCCATTATCAATAGACTCCATATTGGAAGGTGGTATATCAGTTGCTATGGTAAAAGTTGGGCTTGCTTGCTCGATGTTTACTGGTGGAGCTTTTCAAGGAACAGCTTATCGGAGTGAGAAAGTTGCAACACTTTCCTTGAGATGCCTCACCTAAATAATATTATGAGGCATAGATACTAGCAACTAATAGGGCGACCAAAAAGCTTTCCACCGCTCATACTTACTAAAACGTAGTGGGAATAAATAAAATAGAGACAAACAATCCAATCAAAACTTAGATCATGATCTATAGCGATAGAAAGTCTAAGTGGCTTAAACTGACACAAATATAAGGGCATGCTGAATGTTAAAAGACGACTAAGTTCTTATCATAAACAGACAGTACCTAGTTTAAGGTATAATCCAAACACATCTCATGATGTTACTTTTAACTAAAAATAAAAGAATAAGAACTCCACACAATGAAGATATTATCTTCATAGACCATGAGGTGTACCAACAACAATCTTCAGTCTCAGGCTCCAACTTAAAACTCTGATGAATTTGCTGATATTGATAGTGACTGGCTTTGTGGAGGAGAAATCATGTAAATTTGACCTACACTCACATGAAGCATTATGTACCTTGTGAATTTTATATAACCTTAGCCAATTACCATGTCTAGGATGGGAATCAAAGACAAGCACCACCTATTATAACTTAAGATTCATCGATAGTTCCAAGTACAACAAAAGCAGCTAGTGGAAAAGCAGGAAATACAACTAACGAAAGCAATGTTGGGGACTCTAACGTAAAAGGCCAAAACCACTAGTCTTCTATTGAAGGAAAGGGAAGAGAGAAGAAGAAAAATATTATTCATGGAATTTCACTTCTTTGCACCCTCTAAACAATTCAAAACATGAGCATAAGATAAAAGAGATAAATATAGTGCATAACTACTTAACTTATCATTCAAACTTTGCTTGCTATAATTATCATTTACCACTATCATCGATATTTGCCTTCCCCTTCCAACCAACTGCACATCCAATAATTTTAGAATCAAACATTATATATGAAAAAAAATCATCTTTGCATTAAAGGGAAACAAATTACGAAAAATAGAGAAAAGAAAGGAACCTAAGTACTCTAAAGTATAAGCACATGACATAAACCACTCATCTGAACATTTTTCTCTAAAAATAGTAGTTAATATAATAAGATGGCTACCTTTCCCCTGTGGCAAACAACCCTATTCCTCCAGAGAAACCGACAGACTCATCCCTTGAGTGCTTTAACTTCTTGTGCGACATTTCCCCCCTCCTTAGCTCTGAAACAATAAAGCGATTTATCAATTTTTACAAAAAGAAAGCAATCGAGACTGAAAAGTTATATATGTAATTCACATGTTCAATTTTATAAATATATATATATAAGCATATATTTTTATTTCACTTAACTAATGATGTATAAGAAGTAGATGCACCAGTAACAATTCCTGAATTACCGTATCATTTGTTGATTCATAAAATTCATGATTCGAGCACTTGAGGTGGTGTGATAAATTTGTTGATAAAATCCAATAATCATAACAAAATTCATTAGAAGTCATATTTTCTCTTGGAATATATTTGATAATGAAAAGATGTATTTAGTTTATAAATGCATATATTTGTGAGAGAAAATGTAAAAATAGAATGATATTATTGGATAAAAGTCACTTATCTAACATAAAATTTTAAATTATGATTTAGCACATAGTATTTGAATAAAGCTCATGAACAAATCAATGAAAAATTTGGAATAATTTTGTCAAATAACAAAGTATAAAAAGAAAAAAAAAGTCTGAGGTTTTGTCACTTATGAGGATTCATCGAATAATGATGAACATAATCAATGGGCTAATAGTTGGAAAGAAAAATATTAGAATATGAAAAGTGCCATGGGTGATAGTATCACAATCAACAAAAAATTAATAAAACTATTTATGCTCCAGAAATATATAATATATTTTTAATCACATTGTTCGAAGAATATGCAACAAAATCATGTCATATCCCCACAAGTGACTTTCCATTTTTCGTGAGTTATGCACTTAAGACCAAATTCATATCCTGCTTCTACTAAAGAAAACTGTGAAGTTTATCTCAACCTCATGGTTTGCTATATCAATCTCGAGGAACTTCGGAATCTAGTTAACTAATATCTATTTGAGCTACATCAAACTATTGAAAGAGACTCATTAGTTCATCATGCTCCTATGAACTAATCATATGAGCATACATGCTCAAGTTGTGTAGAAAACTTTGAACTTATGCATATATCTAGACCTGGCAAAATTCAATCCATACCCGTGGGTACCCAAAAAATACGGGTAATGGGCTTTATTTCTCCTACCCAAAAAATTGTGGGTAATTTTACCGGTACCCAATTTACCCGCCATCTTTTGGCCCAATCCGCTGGTAACCCGTAAATATTTTTTTTATTTATATATATATATTTACATATAAATATTTTTAATCTAAATATTAATTTTTGATTTCATAAATTAAAAATCTATAGCAAATTAAATTAAATTATATTCTAAAACAACTTGTTGTGCATATTCCTATGGATCCAACATCTTCTTCTACAAGAACAACAATGTTTGATTGATATTTAAATTTTCAATTCAATTTTTTTTTGGTATGTAATGGAATTTAAGTTTGAGCTTTTGAATGTGATGTACTTTATATTTGGTAGATTTTGAATACTTAAAATATAACTTTTAAACTACAATATTATTAATATGTTTTAGGTATTTGTTCAATTTAATATTTGAAATTTGTAATCTCTTTTTTTTTTTCTAGTTTTATTTAGTTAATATTTGAGTAACATCATGTTTACCTTTAAATAATAAAAAAAATAAAATAAAATCACGAGTACCCGCGGGTTACCCGTTACCCATCCGCATGGGTAATGGGTCCCCCACCTCGTACCCAATAAAAAATGGGTAAATTTACCCGTGGGTAAATTTACCCAACTCGTTGGTACCCATTATTGGGTTACCCACGGGTACCCAATTGCCAGGTCTACATATATCTGTATTTCACTTAACTAATGATGTATAAGAAGTAGATGCACCAGTAACAATTCTCGAATTACCGTATCATTTGTTGATTCATAAAATTCATGATTCGGGCACTTTGAGGTGGTGTGAGAAATTTGTTGGTAAAATCTCATAATCATAACAAAATTCATTAGAAGTTATATTTTCTCTTGGAATATATTTGATAATGAAAAGATGTATTTGGTTTATAAATGCATATATTTGTGTGAGAAAATGTAAAAATAGAATGATATTATTGGATAAAAAGTCACTTATCTAACATAAAAATTTAAATAATGATTTGCATAGCCGTAGAAGCTTGCTACCAACAGGCAGTGCTTTCTCCTTGGCCGCAGTAGATGAAAGTGGTTTCAACAATTTTATTAGAGAGCGAACGCAATTTAGGGAATCTAGAAGATGATCGTCTTGATCCTAAAAGAGTGATCAGAAGTAATACTAAAAAAGAAGGTGGAGGGCGCAATATATCTTTGAATGAGATATAATTGAAGTAACTCACATCACTTGTTAGGATATAAAATAAAGCAGCAGCAGCAAGGTTACTTGGCATGTCATCTAAACTAAGTCCTAAAACATCATCAGTGATAGTTTTAGCCATCCTAAGAAAGATATCAGCAGTTACAAAGTGTACAATAGAATCAACTCCAAACTGGATAGAATTTCCAAATTCTCATATACTAATATATCTATTTTAATCAGATGCAGCCACCAATGAACATGAAAATTTCTAAGTGCCATTTGATGTAAAAGTAAATTCAGCCTTTTCTCCTCAAGAAGTTAAAAAGATGCATGTTTTTCATTTCATTTTTCCAGGAGAAGGTAAACAACTTTTGTTGCAGGGTTGGGCAAAGAGAAAAGGGCATATGATATTACTTAATTACTACAAAATTAGAAATCAAAGGAAAAATGGAACACCATCAGAATAGAATAACATAATAGTTCTACTTCAGTAGAAATTCCATCTCTCTTTCTATGAGTCTATCTAAATTCATGTTCCATGAAAATTTTCTACCGATCCCCATTATCCATGTCAAGTATTCATCAATTGACCAGGACATAACGTACATATTTTTCATTTCAATCATAAGGTAATAGCTGAGTGGCCAGATCATACACAATCATGAGCAACACCCCCACCAAAGTCTGTAAGTAGAAGTTCACATCATTTGGATAAACCATTGTGCAAGAAGAAATATATGTGGATCACTACCATTTTATAAGGAAAATGAGAAACAAGAAAAACTGCAACATAGAAATAGAAAATGTAATAGATGAAATTAGCTAAGTATGCACATAATTAAAAATTCCTGAATGCTCAAAGAAATGCTATGCATCATTTTCCAAATCTATATGTATATCAGATACTTTTGAATTTTAAATGTCATCTAACAAATGCATGTTTCTTTTCTATTGTTTCTTGAATATACCATAATGAGACAACTTTTAAGAGAATTATCCCAAGATTAACAACTAAAACAACAAAATATAAGGGAAAGAAAAAATTCACTACTCATGTGCCTGGATCTTTAAAAGATAATGTGATTGAGACGGAGGATTAAACCAAAATACCCATGAACCCTCAGGAGCCACCTCTGTTGCGCTGTTCCACAAATTGATAACAATGATAGAAGACTTGCCCTCTGAATCCTCATCGGTTGTCCCTTCTTCAACCCATCTAATGCAAAATTCACTTCAATCACCTTCACTTTCTTTGATTTCCAAAAACCACCATTACTATCCTTGCCCTTTCTTGGGGGCAAAAAGGCCAATTGCCTAGACTCTTGAGACGAACTAAAGCTATATGGATCGGACTAGTGGCAGCCAGTGGAATCCTGGGACGAAAACGTTAAGTCATAAACATCTTCAAGGTATTCTGGTGAGGAGGAATCTGAAGCTCCGTCGGCGAAGCTATTTGACCCCGAATAGTTCCTAGTCAAGCCTCTACCCCATCGGTCGTATGTTCTAAAGATCATATTTTTCTTCTTACCTTTCGAATAATTCAATCCTTTCTCATTTGAATCAAGGATGGGGGTTTGGGGAAGACCAAAATTGGAGAGGAAATTAGGGTTCTTGCCCTTTCAACGTTCCTTAGTTTTTGTTCTCTAAATTGAAAAAAAAAGCTCGCACACATATACACAACACAGAATAATGGAATGCACGCATTAATAATCTATGATGATCTTAGTAAACATGCCGTGGCATATCGACAAATGTCATTATTGTTACGCTGACCACCAGGTCGTGAGGCTTTCCTCGGAGATGTTTTCTATTTACATTCCTGTCTCTTAGAAAGAGCGGCTAAACGATCGGACCAGACAGGCGCAGGTAGCTTGACCGCCTTATCCGTCATTGAAACACAAGCAGGTGATGTTTCGGCTTATATTCCGACTAATGTAATTTCCATTACTGATGGAAAAATCTGTTTGGAAACAGAGCTCTTCATTGTGACAGTAACAACAATTGAAAATCTAATGAAGAAAAAAAGTGGGATTGAAGATGAACTCCGATAAATTTAGAGGTGCAAAAAAGTAGCAGCCAAATGAAAACACACAATTTGTTCTGACCATCCTTTTAAAAAAATTCAAAAACCTCAATTTTCTTTTAACCAGGTTCGCATTTAAGTGCAAAAGGACAAAATAAGGAACATGTCCCATAGCAAAATGTACTATTCAATAAAGCATATGACCTTAAAACGGAAAAAGGAAAAAAAAGGATTCACGCATCGACAACTGTTCACACGTGCATCCGTGTATATATAAGATAGTAATAATAAAATTTTAATATTAACAAAATCTTAGGTAATGTTTGGTTTTAAATTGTATATTTTGTATTATGTATTTTAGGAGAATGTGTTTTGGGAGTGGAGTTAGGAAATGTGAAGTTGTATTCGGGAATATGATGAATGCTTGTTTATATTTTGGGGGAAGACAATTTTTACTATAGCAGTCAAATTAATGTTTTTTTATTAGATTTTTGGGGTGAAAATGGAATTGAGTTATTTTTTTTATTATTAGAATAATAATAAAATATGTATGATATATATATATATATATATAATATGTATGTATATATTGAAAAATGGAGAAGTTTTGGGATAATAAAAAATAAAAGAAGGTATTTAAAAAAAAATAATTTGATATTTTGGAGGAAATTTGTTTGTGTGTTTGGTTATATTTTGGCAAAACAATGTGGCAAAACAATTTTTTTGGACTGTTTTGCCAAAATGTAATTCTATTACCACGCAAACGCTAAAGAATGCTTTCTGATTGTCCTCAAATTCCCCAGATGCTTTTTCATTTGAATTCGAATTCAGTGGTTTAGATTAAAGAGTTCTTGTTTGATGGCTGCAAGTGCTAACCCTCCACCCGTTAATAGTAACGGCAACAGTAACAGCGGCGTGCAAGAAAATGCCAATGGCGGCAGCCTCTCCGCGGTGGACAATTCCTTGGCAGGACCGGCCCAGACTGCGCTCCGCCACAACCCAGGTCTTTCGCTTGATTGGACCCCTGAGGAACAGTCCACGCTGGAAGATTTGCTCACAAAGTCAGCTTAATCTTTTTTGTCTCCTTGTTAATTATGTTTTTATTGTTTCGTATTTTGCCATCATTGTTGTGTATTTAAATGATAATACGTGTATTTTGTTTTGTGTTTGGTCGTGTGTCTTGTTTAATCATTGAACTACTGTTGAACTCTTGTTGGTTTTCTTATTATGGGAATTCTGGTTTGTTTTCTTGTTATGCGGCTTCGAATTTGGGTGTGATTTGCCAATAAATGAAATTTGGATCATATGCTATTGGAAAATGATTGTATGGATGTTATGGAATTGATTTCTTCGCACTTGAGAAGAAAATGTGAAATGGCAAGGAATCAATCTTTGTGGATCATAGTATACACTAAATTACATACATTATTTGTGCGAAAGTGGTGCTTATAGAGAAGATAGGGATGTCAAGCTTCTGTATTGATATTGAATTTGCACTCTTTCAGACGTCAACAGTTTGGTGACTGGATTCCTGAATCAATATTATACTCATTTTCTTTTCTTCAATCAATATTTCCTCCTAGTAGCATGCCAAATTATCATATTACAGCAATCAAATGAAATTTCCCTCTTCTGAATTACCTTCCAATTCTTTTCTTTGTACTCAATGTAGTGTTGAATAACTAAGTTGCTTAATACTGACTCATTATTCAATCTCAAAATCTCATTAGAGATTGATTGGTTACGCATGGTGAACAAAGCTTGAATACTTTTTCTTCATTGGTAAGAATTTGAAGCTTGACTTGAGCTCAAGTCATGTCCTGCTTGATTAAAGTTTGAGCTCAACTCATTTAGTAGTCAAACCAAGCTTGAACAAATATCTGAGCTTGATAAGAAATTCAAACTAAGCTTGAAAATACCTTGTTTGACTCTACTCGTTTTGTACGCGTTCCTACTTGATTGCTGAAACAATGCCTTTTGCAAGAGTAGTTTTGTTGTCTGAAAGAGTTGAAAAAGTGTATGCAGTTAAAAGGTGTATGAATCTGCCCTCTTTTGAAGCATTATCTGAATGGACTCAAAATTATCCGTGTTTAATGTTAATATCACCTCAAATTTCAATAATTGGACCCTGGAATAGATCTAATTTGGGTGAGTTGATCGATATTTTTTGTTTGGAGATGGCTGCAAGAGAACTCCTTGGGTAGTAAAGAAACAATTACAACTCTCTTGAAACAGTTACCTAGTCCATTATGTCTGGCCAGTGGGGATCTCTTGGCTACCAAAAAAACTTGCAAAGGGTTCTTCTTGGAGGGCCCTCTGCCATGATTATGGCTCTTTCTTCTATTTGATCTTTGCTGAAGAGTCTATCCTTGAAGAGCTTCCTCATAGTCAGCCAACTTTCTTTTTGTTTTCCCTTCCCCTGTATATGTTGTTATTATGTATCTAGATATGCAGGTATACATTTATGAGAATGTGATTAGGGCTATTAATTTCTGAAAATTTTTGGATTGCAGGGTATTCTTATATTGATGTCTATTGACTTTTGCATCATGTATTGACACGTTATATTTATTCTTGGGTGAATTCCAACTGAGATAACGTTTTCTAATATTTGATTGTTGATTGGTCTCATAAAAGTTCTTGCAAATGCTACTGACAATGGAGTTGCATGGATCACTGTTGTATGCAATCTCATGGTAGTTTAGCAAAACTGAATTTGCAACCAAAACTCAGCTTTTGTTAGGAAAGATTATGGTCTAAGGACTTTCAGGGATTTTGTAGGGCAAAAATGTTTTGAATAGGTCCATTTGGCTCCAATTGTAGAACCGAAATTTAGCAATAAAAAAAATTCCAAGGAGGATGATTTGTTTTATAATACTTGTGCTGATCCTATTAGTACCTATAATCACGTATCATATTAACTGAACAAAAGAGGTAATTTTATTGTTCTCATTTAAAAGTTTGAAAATGTAGAGTTCTACAAGGGTTCAGCTGAATGGTCTGAGTTAAAAAATGGTAATTTTACAGCACTTCAATGGTATATTTTTGTGATGACAATGAAGATAGAGTTGTAATAATTGCTATTAATTAGTAAGATTATTTAAAAATATTCCGAGAATTCTAAATTCTGTCAGTCCACGTGGAAATGCTGTTACTCAGTTGTCCATTTGTTGGACCTTTATATTTGCTGCCTCCTGTTCCTGTTCAATTTTGAAAAGCAATATTCTGCTTACATTAAGGCAACATGCTAAATGTAAATTATTTTAGTACATTTTTTCTTTGATTTTAATTGATTTGTTGCCATGTACTAGTTTTGTTTTGCGTCTTGTGGATAACGAGTGGGGCCCTTTTGCAGATATGCGTCAGAAACCAACATCATTCGGTACGCTAAAATTGCTCAGGCTTTAAAAGACAAGACGGTTCGCGATGTTGCTTTACGATGCAGATGGATGAATGTGAGCTGTTCTTTTTGTCAATTTTTCTTTTTAACATTTTTGTAGTGGGAATATTCTGCTATTAGATTTCTGGAGTTAAAAAATATGGCCATTGAAATTTGGTTGTATCAGGATATTAATTTTCTGAATTTCATTTCAAAATATCATGTTGAATAGAAATTTGTGATTAGGCTTGAGTACATAATAATTGATACTCTATCATTGAAAGCTAATTTCCCTGGCAACCTATATACTTCAGAGTTTCATATTAGATCTACAGGGAAAAACAAAATAAAAAAGATCATGTTGGATATTGTGAACGCCCACAAGAATTTAAGGATGTGGGTTATATAAGATTTTCTAGGCATGCATGTTCTTTTCCAGGTGATAAGAGAAGTGGAATTCTAAAATAATAATATTTAAGTGACAAGAAGTTCTATAATATTGTAAATTGAAATAGTTCTCGTTCTCTTTTCTTTCTCCTGGTTATTTTTTTAAGTTTTTAATTGTTCAGTATCACTATCAAGGTATGTATATTTATCCATGGATTATATGTACATGCCCTTTTATTTCTTGATTAAAATTATTGCCGATAATGCAAAAATTTAAGATTTTTTTTTTAGACCTCCTATATACGCCAAAGTGGATATGGAGACTAAGAAATAATACCTTTGACTATATATGTAGGCAAATTGTTTAATGGCATCTTCTGAATATCAAAAGGCTTGTTTGAGTTGTACAGTTCTGGTGAAGAATATATACCTTGGCCTCCCTCGAACTTTGATAGCTTGTTTGTATTTAGAGATGAGATCGTTAGGATTGATGAAAAGGTGTGGAAAGTACTTTGGGAGATTTTTTCACAAAATCAGTCCTACACGTGATATGTATGATTAAGCATTACGATATCCTGACTATATCACACTATATTGTTTTGAATGGAGGATCAACACACTAGATTGCTTGCAAATTACCATTTTACCATGCATAATTCAAAGCCATTTTATTCTCATTCAACAAACTCGAGATCAGGCCACAACACATTCACTTGTTCTTGCAAAATCACAGAACTTGTGAAATCTCATTTCATTTCTGATAAGTTGTTTCTAAGCTAATTAAGAAAAATGAGTTAAGCTATGATGGTTGCCCTCCCATAGTTCAATGGGTTCAAGCCTCAAGTAGAATGATAGGCTTGGCCAGTCCCCTTTATGTATGTATAAAGTATATATTTAGGTGTATGTGTTTATGTACTTATTAAAAAAAAATAATAAAAAAAAAGTATACCTATTAGTATAAATAAGTTATTCAAAATAATTGTTTGCTGTGAATACTTCTATTACTTTAGAAATTTGTAGGTGATTCAGTGAAGGTGACTTGCAAGACTAATGTTGTTTGTGGGATGGTTTGGGCGGGCTCCATCTGTGTACTGAAAGGCCACTGCCAAGATAAAGCTGAAGGCATAGTTTAACAAATGCAATGGCTTTATTCTGACATTAGTTGGGTATGGAGAAATTAGATCAGATTTTTAATGGATCTGAGGGGAGAAACTTTGGTGTTTGGGGATGTTGGAAAATGGATCTGGGAAAGATGCATTTGATTTCAGAATATAGATAAGTCAACCTGTTCTTTTTTAGGGTAAATTCATAATTTAGCATTGAATTTCATGGGAAAATACGTCATTAGCTCCCCAACTACCACTGGCATTTATTGAATGGTTGTGGAATTAGAGCCCTTACAAGAGGATAGTTTATCTATTAAAACATGGATTATGGACTGGGTCAGCATTCAATATTTGGCCTCAATCCGTGCTAGACTTATAGTGCATGCCCTTAAATGCATATTTTTTCCTCTCATAGAAGTGGGTTAGTAATTTTGCAAAATGCTGAGAGAGATCAATGAGATGTGTTGAGTCTATGGGAAAAGTGAAAGATAAAAAGGAGATAGGAATAAATGTACAAAATTCTGTCATTAGCATTCATTAAAAAATTTGTTGGTATTAGACTACAAGGAAAAGATTGGAATTAACAGGAAGCGGTCACAACATATCTAATTTGTATATTAGTTTTGTCAATTCTGACTATTGAATGGCTCACTGTTTCGCAGAAAAAGGAAAACAGCAAGAGAAGGAAAGATGATCATAATTCAAGGAAAAATAAAGATAAAAAGGTACTCACAGTGTTACATGTTATGATAGCTCCCTCCCCTATCTTTAACTGTGCTATTACTTAAACATGAGTGGTCTCTCTCTTTCTGATATCTTCTATCCACATTGTCTATCATGCAGTATTTGTCATATGGTGTATTTGACCACTTCTGAAGTACAATTAATTTAATCAGCTTTGAAATTTGAAAATTGGTAACGTTTGGTAATTTTTCAAGAGTTACTTTTAGATTAAGCGTTTGAAAAATAACCTTTTACTTCAAAAGGTTGAACTGACGAAATAAGTAAAATTAAAACAAGTTGGGACGGTGAGATATGTGATTCTTTGGTTTGAAAAACTTCCACAGAACATATACATAATGGGATTTATTTGTATAGCCATGGGAAGCTTGTGAACAAATGTCATCAAACAATTGTTAGTTTTTTAAAGTGTTTATGGTGATTTGTTTTTTAAGATGTGATTATTCCTCTTTATGTTTATGCAATGCAACTATTTTTGATGTTTTTTAGTTTATAGTTTCCAAGCCAATTAGCATTGATTTGGGACTTTTATTGTTATTAGAATTTCAATTTGGGATTGTTAAAAGAGAAAGGGTTGTTTTCTATCTTTTATTGAATAGTATCCATCTCATATTTATAGGGTATATGAGAGTAGAATTAGGGTACAAAAGATATATGAAGATCCTTAAAAGATAACTTTTCTTAACTTACATACATCAGAACAAACTAAGCATATCTCAACACTCCCCCTCAAGCTAGAGCATATATCAATCATGCCCAGCTTGTTACATAAATTATTAAATTGCTTCCTCCTTAAAGCCTTAGTAAATATATCTACTATTTGTTCTAAAGATGGAGTGAACGATATGCTAATCTTCTTTCTTATCACAGTTTCATGAATAAAGTGACAGTCAACTTCAATATGCTTAGTCCTTTCATGAAATACTGGATTACTAGCAATATGAATGGCTGCCTGATTGTCACAGTACATAGGCAAAGGATTACTGAAATTAAACCCCAGTTCAGCTAATAAATTTTTGAGCCACAACATTTCACTAGCAGTGTGCGCCATAGCTCTATACTTGGCTTCTACACTCGACTTCTCGTCATTTCTAGAACTAGCATAATCAGCATCAGGATAGGCTTCTATATTTAAATGCCCATGCTTCTTAAATAGCAAACCTTTTCTTGGGGAGGCCTTAATATATTTTAAGATTCTGAGAGTAGCATTCCAGTGAATAGTTCGTGGCTTGTCCACAAACTAACTAATTACTCCGACTGCAGAAGAGATATCTGGTCTAGTCACAATTAAATATATTAACTTCCCTACAAGTCGTATGTACTTTGCCTTATCATCAAAAAAATCACTAATATCATCCCAGAAAGTAGGATTCAAGTCCATAGAGTGTCAATTAGTTTGGTACCAAGTAGACCAGCTTCTTGAAGCAAATCAAGAGCATATTTCCTCTGAGATAGAGATATACCAAATTTGCTATGAGCAATCTCAATACCCAAAAAAAATATCTAGGATGTCCCATATCCTTTGTGACAAAGTGTTGTTTGGTTTGTTCTATGCCTTCACAATCACTACTGGAGATCAAAATATCATCCACATAGACAACCATGATGATAATGCCTACATGTCTGTTATGCACAAAGACTGACAACCAAGATGATAATGCCTGCATGTCCATTATGCACAAAGACTGAATGGTCCGACTGGCACCTCTTAAAGCCAAAATCACAAATGACACGACTAAATTTGTCAAACCAAGCTCGAGGACTCTATTCTAAACCATAAATTGCTTTCTTTAATTTGCACACCATATGCCAACTCATCCTCTGAGCTACATACACCGGTGGTTGCTCCATAAAAACAGTTTTGTGCAAATCTTCATACAAGAAAGCATTCTTCACATCCAGTTGATACATGGGCCAATCTTGGTTAACGGCTAAAGAAAATAAAATCCTGATAGAATTGAGACGAGCAACTGGCGAAAAAGTTTCAAGATAGTCAATACCATAAGTTTGGGTGAAACCTTTTGCAACTATATGGGCGTTGTACCGATCAATGGTCCCATTGGGCCTATATTTAATCGTAGACACCCATCGACAAGCAACAACATTAGCATTGGAGGGGGTTGGCATAAGCTCCCAAGTCCCTCGAGAAATAAGAGTAAACATTTCTTAACCATAGCCATCTTCCACTTAGGGTGTCGCAACGCCTTATGATAATTCCTGGGAATAGATTTTGAGGAAAGAGATACAACAAAACTACGAAACTTAGGAAAGATTAGTAAAAGATAGATATTTAGCCAAATGATGTTAGATGTGGAAGGTATAGAGGATAGGGGATCTACAGTAGGAGGGAGACTAGTAACAGCAGTGGGCGTGGTAGTCTGATGCGTGTGACGGCAAGAATACACTTGTAGTAGCTTAGATGGTGTGATGGGTATAAGGATGGTCGAAGAGGAAGGGACAGCCGAACAGGCAATGGTAAAGGAGGAGAGGTAATCTCAGAAGGATGGTAAGTGTTGGAGTAGTATGGGGTAGAACTAAAAAAAAAGTGACATCTACGGAAGTAAAGAACTAATGAGAAATAGGATCATAACATTGATATCCTTTTTGAGAGCGAAGTAACCAAGAAAAATACACTTAACCGACCTAGCGAATAATTTGTCATGATCTGGAGAAAAATCATGAACAAAACAAACATACTCAAAGATTGGAGGAGTGACATTAAATAGAGGGCGGTCAAGATAAAGACAAGAAAATGGAATGTCCCCATGAAGAACACTAGAAGGCATGCAGTTAATAAGAAAACATGCAGTAAGACCATCATCCTCCAAAAACATTTGGGTATGTTCATCTTAGTTAGAAGGGTGCGGGCAACATCTAAGAGGTGGTATTGTTTTTGTTCTGTAACACCATTCTGCTGAGAAGTGTGAGGGAAAGTTGTTTGATGTAGAATGCCATGATTCTCACAAAAAATAGAAACATCTTTTTGTACAAATTCTAAGGCATTATCAGTACGAAGAATACGAATACTAATAGAAAACTGAGGTTTTATTTCATTGTAGAGAGAAGTGATCACGTGGGGAACCTCAGTTCTATCTTTAAGTAAATAAACCTAAGTCATCCTAGAATAATCATCAACAAAAGTGATAAAGTATTTAACTCCAGTAAAAGACGCGACACGACACGAACCTCAAATATCAGAATGAACAAGTTCAAAAGGGCGAGAACTACGTTTATCAACTATAGGTGGAAAGGAAGCAAGATGATCATTCCTAACTTACAAGACTCATACTCTAAAATAGAAATAGACGATTCAATGGGCAGAATGTTCCTTAAAGTAGATAAAGATGGGTGGCCTAGATGACAATGCCACTAACAAAGTGAAACAGATGTGGAGAAAGCACGAGCATCTACAGGAGTATTAACCATGTCTAGAAAATAGAAACCACGATGCTCACAACAGCCACTAATTGTCTTCCTCGTGTGTAGATCCTGAAATCTCAGTTGCAGGAGAGGATTGAGGTCCAGAGGAACTACTAGTGGCAACTCGTAGAACGCGAGACAATGCATTTGAAAGAGTAGGAATATTATCATTGGCTAATAGATGATCATAATCATGACAGGTTATGATCAAGTCTTGACAAGAACTTAGCCACCTTCTTCCCACTGAAATTTGCGAGTCTGAACCTCACAATTTAATGGATGATATAATAAAAGTTCATCGGCAGCCCCTTTAAGGGAAGCAAAGTAATCAGTGATAGATCGACCATCTTGTTTCAGAGAAAAAACTTTCTCATACAACTCAAAGACTCGAGAAACATTTTTCTCTTAGGAGTATATATCATGCAAGGCATCCCACATTTCCTTGGCAGAATTCAAAATCATAATATTGGCACTAACGGACTCATCTATGCTATTCAGAAGCCAAGTCATAACAGAATGATCTGCTTGTAGCCATAAGACATAAGATGCATCCTTGGAATCCGGAGGAGTTGAGAAAATGTGCATTAATTTATTTTGAGAGCCTAGAAATAATTTGAAAGCTTGGGACCAAAGAATATAGTTTTGACCATTATATTTGACAGTTGTACTTAGAGCACTTTTTTGTTCAGGAAGAGAGGCCATAAAGAATAGGTAATATAAACATGCAGAGATAGATAATAATTTAAGATAGAGAAATTAATGGTCAAAATAAATAGGCATTTCAGTTAGACAAAAGAATTAAGCTAATAGTGATAGAAACTTATTAACATGATAATAAATAGGTAGGAATAATATTAAAGATAAAAAAAGATTTATTTAGGGATAGTAAAAGAGAGAAGGAAAAGAAGAAACGAGAAAAAGGAAAAGAAAGAAACACTGGGCGGTAAAAATGGGAGAGCTCGACAACCAGAGGAGATTGGACATAGAGAGGAGTGCTTGAGACGGTGGCTGAAGAACAAGATAGTGGCAAAATAATAGGTAGAATATGATGATTATTTCTCATAAGATGGGATCAGACGTTTGAACAACCTAAAAGATGGGAATCACATCCGCATGAAGTTAGACGTGACAAGAAAGGTGTGCTGATGGAGGGTAGCCGGCACCGATGCAGGTGGATGGCGGCGGCGGCGGGTTTGATTGTGAGGATTGCACAACGGCCACTAGGGTGGGGCAGGTACGTATGGTGCAGCGGCTAGGGTTTGGCAAGATTTTATTTTATTTTTTAATATCAAAACTTGCTCGATACCATGTTAAAAGAGAAAGGATTGTTTTCTATCTTTTATTGAATAGTACCCATCTCATATTTAGAGGGTATATGAGAGTAGAATTAGGTACAAAAGATACATGAAGATCCTAAAAAGGTAAACTTTTCTAACTTGTAGATATTCTAGAATAAACTAAGCATATCTCAATAGGGATCATTACTAGTATTGGATTGGTCTTAGAATTAGCATTTTGATGTTCCTGGTTAGATTTTTATTTCTTGTTCTAAAAGAGAATCTTTTGGATGGGTGGGTAAACGTTAGAACTGCAGAACCAGACTTTTGGAGTCATTTATGGTGTTTCAGGGGATGTGTCTTGAGGAAATTTATTTTGGGATTGTATTGGGAATGCCTGGAGAATGAAGTTTATATGGTTTTGTTTGGAAACAGTTGATTTTTTGATGAATTTATGGAGAAAAATGCATTTGGTTTCATTTCTATAGGTGACATTTTTGATGGTAAATGTCATATCATTCAAGGTTTGTATGGTTAGTGGTGTTGCATCAATTTTTTATATTATTATATATTTTTATTATATTAAAGTAATGATTGAAAAATATATACTTATATTAGATGAGTTGAAATCTACATATATATTTTTATTGATGTATTGATTGGGATTGTCAGAGATATATAAAAATATATAATAATTGGAATATATATATATATATGTATATATGTGCGTGTATGTAAATATGTGTTATAATGATTAAGGTTTTTCCAAAATATTTTGGCAGAAGAAGGAGACGTCTTTTTCTTTTTGCTTTGTTTTTTTGGGGGGGGGGTGCGGAATTCCCCCAAAAGTGCTTTGAATGTTTGGCTTCATACTTTTGTTATGGAGGAATGTTTCACTCACCCAAAATAATACCAAATGTTGCCTACGTTTTCAGACTGTGATTATTAACTGCACCTTTGCAATCGGTCCGACTCAAAGTTAAGCATGGTTGGTTGAAATGAAGTTAGAGCTGGACGCAATTAGTAGTTCTGGAAGGTTATTGTAGTCCAATTCAATTTCATGTCAATATTATTGATAGACTATGAAGAGTTATTTGCTTCCATTTTATGTACCATAGTCATGCTCCAGACATGAACTTAATCTTGTGGCCAAACTGCATTGTAGAAATTAAGTTTAAGCTAGGATCAACTTACATTAACCAACTCCTAACCTTCTAGTCAACCTAAAATAATACCTGCCAATTGTACCCTTATGAGCCCATAAATATTCGTGCATTCCTTTATTCCGATAGAGAGGAGTATTATGTAATTTTCACTATATTAAACCTCATATTCAACCTAAAATGATGTTTTCTGCCCCTTATGAGGGCAATTCTCTTCCTGTCTTCTTCTGAAGGTATTGTCTCCTATCCTTCCGGTTGATCTCTCTCCTTTTTTTTTTTCCTTCTCTCTCTCTCTCCTTTTCACAGTTACTGCAGCAACTGCACCCTAGTCCTCCCTCTTACCATTAATTCTATACCAATTATAGCAAGTTTCTATAACAGTAGTCGTCGTTGCGAATCAAGCTTCAATTTGCTCAACCCTTACCTATGTATAAACATATCAGATCCTGCTGCTATTCAGTTTTTTAAGTGGTAGGAAGACGGAGTTTCCATATTTTCACTTCTTTTTTGATTATTGGATTGTACAAAACTTTATACCCTTTCGTT
The DNA here is from genome assembly GCA_018894105.1 of Jacaranda mimosifolia. Classification (NCBI taxonomy): domain Eukaryota; kingdom Viridiplantae; phylum Streptophyta; class Magnoliopsida; order Lamiales; family Bignoniaceae; genus Jacaranda; species Jacaranda mimosifolia. Next base: position 22,389,632 of record CM032128.1, on the reverse strand, counting down.
TGTTTATATTGTCTTTCTGAATTTGAAACCTTAATTTATAGAGGAGTCTGTGGGCTCATTCCCCACAAGCTTCTTAATGAATGACTAATCTTGCACATAATTGTCTTGAATCAAATGGCTTCCCTGATACAGAAGAACAATGATTCAGAGACAATTCTAATTTTTCTTCCCCAATGCTCTGATGTACAACTTAGATTTATACTAGCAAGTGAACTCTTGTCTAGAGTTGTATGTATTTGTGCAGTGGAAAATCATTCTCTCAAGTGAATCTATTGGTGCCTTCAAATCATTATTTTGTATTATTTTAGGGTACAAATTTAGTGTGAGAATCACAGATATTCCTCCTTTTTGGTTTGTCAGGAGCAGCTGTGCACCTTTTTAGTCATTATTCCCCTAAGAGAATCTCCTTCAGGAAAGTTATTGATTCTGTTTGCTGTTCTTTGGATGACCACCCAAATGCCCCTCCTTTTTGTGGCTATGAGGAACAGCTGTTTTTTCCCATCCCAAGTCCAGTATGTTAGCATCATGATTAGTGCCAGTCAGGAAAGGTTGAGGAAGAGTTTGTTTGATATGCTGACACCTGGCCATTTATTCTATTACTTTAAAAGGAAAACTATAACTTCTTTTGACTGGAAGTCGTTCAGTTTCAATTTCTAACTTTTACTTGTCTCTTGCACCTTTATAATTTTCCATTGTTTACTTCATATGTCTATACAATCTGATTATAGTACTGCCAAATTTTTGTTGACTTCTTTGTCTCGGTGGAAAGGTTGACTTTAATGAAGTCATCCTCCATTAAACCTATTGTCTTTGAATTTGCATTTCTCAAACTATTATCCCAAATCAACATTAATTATTAGAGTAGCTTGTAATTGAGGTTAATGTAAGCAAGGTGCATAAAAGAAAATCATGACTTTGATGACATAAAAGGGACGTTCCTCTGTCTCTTTTCAGATTTTCTGGTGTTGCTATAGTTGAAGATTTAGCTTTCTTGAACTGTGTTAGCTTAGGGTATTAGTTTGTTCATTTGGCAGTGACAAATTTTACTTGATTTTTGCTGGAAGTGCCTAGAGCTACTGATAACATGTTATTCTTGTAGTTTTCTTCAGATCACCTTGCTAATGAGCTTTTTAGGCGGTTATTATCCTGTAATGTTTCAAATCAAGGAAACTGGCAAAAAGAAATTCTCAAGATAAAAAGTATGCTGAGCAATTGTGGCATTATTTTTTAAAATATTTATGTTAGTCTCTTTGATTTGATGGATGCTTGGAAGCAAAGTGAAAATCAATTATTCAAGTTTATTTGGATTTTGTTGAGTTCATCTAAGACTTTTATCATCCAACTACATAATTTCTATTTTCTCTTTGAATTCTCAGGATAAAGTTATAGATTCATTGCCAAAGTCATCTCAAGTTGCAAGCCACTCCAATGGCCCTCCCTATGTGCAGTCAATGATGTCGATGGATAGTGATGGTGGAATCTCAAACAAAGGTTAGTTCATACTTTTCGCGTCGCTTATTCACATAGGAAGAACAGAAAGTTTTGCTAGGGAGTAGGGAGTCATTTGCTAATCACCTTTCTTCTGTACTTTACTGAATTGCATCTCCTACTTGATGAATGTTGGTCTATAGTTCTCTTTTACTTTGTCTAAGTATCCTAATGTTTCTCTATGTATCTTTCCCTCCCTCTCTCTTTATATGCATCTGCATATATACAGGGTTAATTACACTGCCGTCTACTGCTAATTTAGGCAAATTAACAAATTCCCTTTGAAATTGGAAACTACAAAGACCTCCTCTTCGGCTAACATTTTTTAGTAAACACTATGGAAGCAACATAATGTCTTTGATGCCACTACGTAAAATATTTTAAAAAATAAAAAACTGTTAATTATAATACCTTTCCCTGCTGGTTAGCATACTTACTATTTTCCTTTTTATTTTTTAAAAAGTCAATTTTACCCTTGAGTGGGTTGATCTTGGATGAAGCTATTACACCACCTCCCTTCCTAGTTAGCATAATTACCAACTCATTGTCTTGCCATTTTGAAAAAATCAATTTTTCTCTCAAGTGTATTAATCTTGGCTGTAGTGCTTTTGCTACCAATGTTTCTGCCTTGAACTACCTCTGCCTTCCCCCCCCCTCCTCTCTCTCCATACTTCACAATCTAAACTAGAGGTGTTCATTCGGTAAAACTGAACTGGAATTTCAGTAAACCAAATATTTGGTATGCCAAGATGCCATATCAGATAACAAGCTAAATTAATTGGTTCAATTTTACTGATTTTTCTTTTTTTCTTTTTTCTTTTTTGCCTTTTGTTCAGTTAGTCATGTTGACCCCTTCTTTCTTAAAAAATAAGAATACTAAAAGGAGTTAAATTTTAATAAAATCATTATTTTATTTTTATTTTTACTTTTTTGTTTTGCAAATTGAAAAATAAAAATAATAAAAATAGATAATAAATATTGAAACTTGTATACAAAAATTTAATATAAAGATATGTAAAGATAATAAATTGGAATTTGGTTTGGTGTGGTAAACCAAAAATGAATCAAGCATCGAATTTTGATAAAAATAAAAACAAAACATCAAATCAAATTTTTTGGTTCAGTCTAGGTAGCATATCAAACTTTGGTTCAGGTTTGGTTCAGTTGGTTCACCAAATAGTAACATTCTAAATCCAAACACAAGAAACAATGGCTTATGGGTTTTCCATTATTCACCTTAAGAGTCCAATCAACTTTGGGGTTCTTAAATTTTTCTAATCACAGAATTATTGATTCTGACCTGTTTTAACTTCAAACATTGTTTAGACCGCTGCTTGATGTATGCTACTTTGACTAATTTGGATATCAGATGGGATATATGCTCCTTTGATTAATTTGGATCTAGATGGTTTTTTCTCTTGATTTAGAGAGTAGGTATATGGAAAGGTCGTCCAACCAAATTATGGGATGGGTTGTTTGATTCTTCTTTGAGGCTGCTGGTAGGATGCATTAGCGGTTCTTCTTAGGGCCCGTTTGGTTTTATTTTCATTTCTAATTTCCATTTCTATCATTTCTAAAATTTGAAAAGTTAGTGGAAATAGGTTGAAAATGAGTTTGTATTTGGATGGATTATTGGAAAAGTAATGATTATGTTGGTCTTAATAGGTTATAGGTGGAGAGAGACGGAAATAATGGAATAGAGAGAGAAGATATATAGGTTATTGGGAATGATATATATGTTATTGGAGAATGTGTTTTGAATTTGAAAATGAAAATAAAAATGATGTTGGGTGAAAATGTGTAAAAAGTAATGTGTTTCATTTATGAAATAGTAGAAAAAGTAACAATGAGCTTTGAAAATGAAACCAAACGGGCCCATTACTCTTTATTTAGAATGTTAGGTTACTTTATTTTGGCATAATGCCTATTAATTGTAACGGTTAGTGATAAATTGTGCACACAATTGTGACTTATTACTATGAAACACGTACTAAAGCATAACTTCATGCTCCTATAGTTCTTTTTACTCTACTTGTAAGGTCACTAACTGGAAGATCCTGAACTTGAAGAATACGTAACTTTGCTATGATTAAGGAAAATATGAACTTCAAAACATCAAGATATTAGAATTACATATAGCTCTTAGATTTTTGAAACGTTACTTTGATCCACTTGGATAAGTCCTTTATAACGTTACCATCATTACCCTTCATGGTTTGTTAAGTTATACTCGTACCTACTCATATGCAAGGTATCTTTGTTGAAAGATATACACAACAATCCAACCGAGGGTGATGGGAAATTTATAGAAAATTTGTTAATGGCATCAACATCTATTGCTATATGTACTAATGAAAGGGGGGAAATTGTCATGTTAGTATTACTAACAAGGTTGGTTGGTGCAATTTCCAAGTAGGGATGGGAATAGGCCAAGCTACTCGTTAGGGGCCTATGACCTAGTCTACTTATGGCCTAGTTTGGCATAACCTATTTAATAAAAAGGCCAGGTCAAGGCTAAAAAAGTAGCATTTTTAACGAAATAAGTTAGACTTGGCTTCTCTAAAATGCTTACAAAGCTTAACAGGCCAGCCCGTTTATCCTTCTTCACATAAAAATGACAATAATAGTTATATAATATTAAATAGCTAATTGTATTTGATCTCCTTAATTAGTCCTTTATGGAATCCGTTATGTTGTTTAGTATTACTTTTTGTTGAAATGATGATATTTTATACTTAGATTGGAACTTTCATAATTATGTATTTCTTATTTATCATTTTGATTATTTTTTATCAAGGTCTATTACAAATTTAAGCATATTAAAAAATTTAGATTTATGTGATGTTTAGACTTAATTGAAGCCTTAGTAGAAAATAGGCTTTTAGGTAGGCTTTAAGACAGATTAAGGCTTTAGAGTTTATTTGAAAAGGCTTAGGCTAACGTTAAAAACCGCTTATCGTAGATAATAGATTAGGCTTAGGCTCGTCATTTGCATAGCAAGCCTAGCCTATTTAAGTCGACTAGCCTAGCCCATTTTCATGCCTATTTCCAAGGTTCGAGGAAGAACTGGTGTTTATTAACCCAAAGAGGACAAAAATGTATTACAAAGTATAAAGGATTCTAATTATTACTTAGATTCTGTATAAATAGCTTGCAAAGCATTTTGTCTTGCATAGATAAACAAGTTGCAATGTGCTAACAAATAACATATTGCTTAAAAGCTTGATGGTGTAAATAGATATTCTTGTGAGGTCTCCCCTCATGGGACCTTGAATGCGGTCATAATGTGTTGAAAATAATAGGCCTCAGAGGGGGTGAATTAGGCCAAAAACTAAGGTATTGTCACTTTAAAAGAAAATAAATAATAGTTTTAAATTGGAAGTTCCAAACGGAATAACACAAATTTAAAGAAATTAAGAAAACAGAAAAGTAAATGAGACACCAGATTTATAATGATTCGGCAAGCCTAATCCACAACCTAAACTTTCACTTAGGATTTTAATTTGCCAAGTTTCACTAATAATTCCAAAGAGAATTAGTACAAGCAAGTTTAATAAATATGAACAAGCAATTCAAGACCAACTGAAACTATATTAAGCAATCCGATACAGTAGAAGGGAAGAAATATTCCAAAGTCCGTAAAACAAGAGACTGCACGGCTGATGGTAGTTCCAGTTGGAAGTAAACAACACACCTCTTTCTTTTCTCCAATGAGGTACTTCAAGAAAGCTAATAATTAGAGCTGAATATTTCTGTAAGCAAATGCTTGTCCTTCTGAGTGCATCTCTTCAGAATTAAATAGTGGGTCTTTTGCTTATGCTGGATGTTCCAACGGTAACTTTCCATAGATGGGTTACAATAGTAACTTACCAAGTTTGGATACCATTTTTCAATTAAAGGAGATTTTCCAGCCTTTATTAATGTCTCCAAAGTGCTCTTTCCATATGGGGGTGTAAATGAGATGAGCCGATTCATTCGCGAACGGTTTGGGCTCGACTCGATGAAAGCTCGTATTCGGCTTGATCCTTTTGAGCCCGAGCCCGAGCCGAGCTTGAGGTCGTCAGTCAAACGAGCCGAGCTGAGCTTAATAACATTTGGCTCGAAAAGCTCGCGAGCCTAAATGAGCCTTTTTATTATATATATACACACATATAATTATAATCTAGGCCCATATGATAAAATCTATAAAGAAGATAATAATAATAATTCAATTTTTTATTTATAGGAAAATATATAACAAAATTATTTAAAAAATTTATCATTATAGATTTTGTTTTGAGTGTAAATGAGCTCGAGTTAATCCAAACCTATACAAGCTCGAGCTCGAGCTTGTACGAATCTAGCTTTTCTGTTTCTCTATGAAGAGCCTTATCAAGTCAAGTTTGATAAGGTTCGCCGAGCCTTCGTCTATTCCAACGAGCCGAGCTTGAACTTGGCTATTTAGGCTCGATCAAGCTCGGCTCGAGCTCGATCTTGCGAATTAATCAACGAGCCGTGCTTGAGCCTACAAGATTCGGGCTCGTCTCGGCTCGTTTACACCCCTATTCCCATATGAGAGAAATTAGTAATATTTTGTCCAAATATAAAATGGCCTTAAGATGGAAATAAATTATGAATTGCTGGAATCAAGGAGATGAACATGCCATCGTCATTCATCAAAACCACAATTCTAACAATCTCTCCTTTTTTGATGATGACAATTATTCGAATAAGTGGCTCCCCCAGTTTTTGTACTTAGTATGGATAGGAAAAAATTCAACATATTCAAGATGATTAATGAGTGATAAGTTTGTCAGATTTCTCTGGAAATACCAAAGTGTATGAAAGTGTCAGTAATTCATAGCTCTCCCTGAGTAAGTGACTCCCCCTATTTTTTGTACGTAATGCGGAGAGAAAGAGTTTCAGCATATTCAAGGTAATTGATAAGTGATAAATTTGTCTAATTCATTTGGAAATACCAAAGTGGTGACATATCAAAACATACAGATAGAAATAGAAACATGAAACAGAAACATCTCCCCTTCATCATCAAAAAGAGGAGCAACTAAATAAAATAATAATAGATTTAATTTAGGGGTTTAGTAAAGATATCAGCTAATAGAAGATTGGTATCGATGAAATTTATGCATATATTTCCTTTTTGAACTTGATCCTTAATAAAATGGTGCCTAATTTCAATGTGTTTGGTACGAAAATGCAAGATAAGATTTTTTGTTATGTTAATTGCACTGGTATTATCATAACGAACTGGAATATTATGAAAATGCAATCCATAATCAAGTAAAGTTTGTTTCATTTAAAGAAGTTGAGTGCAATAGTTACCTAATGCCATATACTCTGTCTCAGTAGTGGAGAGGGCCACAACATTGTTTTATACTGCCAAAATCCTGAACATTTGTATGGATACTGAGCCACATAGACCCTGGCCAGAGGCGGGATGGACTAAGCTCAACACTGACGGGTCGTCAAAAGGCAACCCCGGAGAGGTAGGTGTTGGGGGAGTCATTCGTAACGCTGCGGGTGAAGTGGAGATTGCCTTTCATGAATGCCTTGGTTGCATGAACAACATAATGGTTGAGTTACATGCCCTTAAGAAAGGACTGGAGATTTGCAACCAACAAGGAGCTAGAAGAATATGGATTGAAGTTGATGCATCTTACCTCCTCACCATCCTTGACGATAGATATAATGAGCCTTGGTACACCAAACATACTACTATTAGCATCAAAACCATTTTGAAGACTTTGGACCACAAGATGACATACATTTACGGAGAAGGAAATCAACTTGCGGATTATTTGGCGAATAAAGCATGCACAACTCAAACAGCTAAAATATACCACGACAAGGAACTTGCAGGCATTGCAAAAGGATTTATCAGAACAGAAAAATGGGGCCTACCATATGTTAGAACACGTTAATACGCCTTGCAAGCAGGAGCTTCTATTGATGGGGCAGTACTTTGGGCCAATGGTGGTTGGGCCTTGCTAGATTAAAGATGCTAGGCCTTGCATACAGTGGACTGGAAGCATGGCCAATAGATCTTGGCCTTCAGGATTTGGGCTGGATTGTATATTACTCACTAAAAATTTCTTTTTTCAGGGTCACGCACACGCTGGGTGGAGACAGGAGATGTGGGCCTCAACCCTCGTGGGCTTCGGGAGATATGGACTATGGGCGGGACAGGGACAATACACGTTGGGCCAGCGGACTGGGCCTCTAAGTTGAATTAGAGTTGGATTGCGCTACCATACGATGGGCCAGACTTTGGGTCGCAGAAATGGGCCATAGTAACTTGCCTCTGTGTGCTGGGTCGAACCCATCCCTAATTAGCCCATAGCGTAGGGGGCCCGTGACATTGGGCCTCGATGATGGCGGGCTACAGGGCAAACCTTGGGCTACAACCCCTGGGCCTCGAACCCATGTAGGATAAATAACAACAAATGCGTTGGGAGTGGGAATCGAACCTGCGCCCACGGCCGCCTACTGCAAGCACCAAACCACCTGGGCTATGTCATCCATAAGCTAATACAAATAGCTGTAAATTCTCTTATACAAATCAGAGCTCTCAAGCTATAACATTTGCACTCATTCTCTTTTCGTGCAAGACTTCGTTGCATGGCTATACGCCAAGATTTTGTACTGGCTATAAGCCTAAGACTGTGTACATATTCCATTGATATTAATAAAATTGGATAGGGGCAGCCTAAACCTCTGTTCTTCTTCTTCAAAAAAAAAAAAACAAAAAAAAAAAACTCTGTTTTTAACTGCACCAACTTACTAGACATTTGTCCAGGAGTTGGCAAGTTCTAGAGGTACTTTTTCGATCTATTCGACCACCTGCATAATCGGCATCTGAAAATCCAACAAGGTCAAATTTAGATGATTTTGGATACCTTACTCTGATGTCTTTATTTCCTTGAAGATAGCGTAGTATCCTTTTGACAGCTTTGAGGTAGGATTCCTTTGGATTTGCTTGGAATCTAGCACAAAGACTTGTTGAAAACAAAATGTTGGGTCTGCTTGCAGTAAGGTATAATAAGTTGCTAATCATCCCTCTGTAGAGCTTCTCATCAACATTTTTTTTTTATTAGTACACAAATCAAGCACAGTATGTGGAGCCATTGGAGTGGGAAGAGTGTTACATGATTCCATGCCAAATTTTGTAAGAGGTTGTTTTGCATATGTTTCTTGTGAAATAAGTGTGCCTAAGTCACTTTGTTTAATCTGAAGTCCAAGAAAGAATGATAGTTTACCCATTAAACTCATTTCAAATTCGTTAGTCATGCATGCTGCGAACTCTTCACACAAAGCGCTATTGGTACTTCCAAAAATGATATCACCAACATATATCTGAATTAAAAGAATATCATGGGAAAAATGCTTGATGAATAGAGTGGTGTTAATGGCTTCCACGGAAAAACCTTTGGAAGTAAGAAAGTTGCTCGATCTTTCATACCATGCACAAGGGGCTTGTTTAAGACCATAAAGTGCCTTAGAAAGTTTGAAGACATGATTTGGAAATTCTTGATTTTTGAAACCAGGGATTGTTCAGCAAAAACTTCTTCTTTTATGATCCAATTAAGAAAAGCACTTTTAAATCCATTTGGAAAAGTTCAAAGTTTTTATGTGCGGCAAATGCAAGTAACATATGAAATTATGAATGGACTCAAGACGTGCAACTGGTGCATAAGTTTCGTCATAGTCTATACCTTCTTGTTGTGAATATCCCTTTGCAACGAGTCTAGCTTTGTTTTGAATTACATTACCTTTTTCATCAAGTTTGCTGCCGAAGATCCATTTAGTTCCGATTATTAGTCTATCATCGAAGACCCATTTGGTTCCGATTATTAGTCTATCATCCGGTCGTTCGACTAGATGCCATACTTTGTTTTTCTCAAATTGCGATAATTCTTCTTTCATTGCTTCGATCTATTAGTTATCATTGAGTGCCTCATTGATGTCTGAAGGTTCAACAAGAGAGCGTAGAACAAGGTTAGAGTTAGCCATATTTGACTCATTTACCTGTGATCTTGTGGTGATTCCATCTTGGGGATTGCCAATAATATTGTCAAATTGGATGGCTTGAGGCGTGCTTGAACTTTCTGACTTTTGCTTTATTGTAGACTTCGGAACTTTCTTTGGAAGGGGATTTATTGTGCTCTTCTTGACTTTCGGAAGTTCCTGCAATTTCTGGAGAGTTCGCATTATGTATGGTTTCCACAATTCGATTAACACCTGCAGACTCTATGCTTTAGGTTTTCTTGGCAGCAATAGGGTTAGTTTTATCAAATATAACATGTATAGACTCTTGTACTGTTCGCTTTCGTTTATTATAATACTCGATAAGCTCTGCTGTGCCTGGAATATCCAACAAAAATACCTTCATCTGATTTGGGATCAAACTTTGCAAGATATTCTCAATCATTTAAAATAAAACACTTACAACCAAATACACGGAAGTATGAACCATGCCAAATTTCATAAGGAGTTTTGTTAGTATCCCACATTAGTGGAATAAATAAGTAATGGTCTCTATTTATGGCCTTGGACAATCCTTATCTCTTGAGTTAGCTTTTGTGGTTGAGTTAGGCTCAAGGTCCAATTTTTAGCATGATATCAAAGCCATCCATTCCCGATGTTGGGTTATCCAGTATTGTTGGGCCACTTAACGCGGGGTGTGTTTGCAGAGCTAGTTTTTGGGTTGAGTTAGGCCCAATGTCTATTTTTTAACATGGTATCGAAGCCACCCATTTCCAATATTGGGTTACCCAGTGTTATTGGGTCACCTATTTCATGTTATTCCGTGCATGCTTCAGATGTTCATTCTTGGGCATGCACGGCGTGTGTCAGGGCCTGTTTGGTTTTATTTTCACACCCACTTTTTCCATTTTCTACTATTCCAGAAGTAGAAACCATCACTTTTTAGAAATTTTCATTTCCATTTTCAAAACACATTATCCAATAATCTATATATCCTTTCCCAATAACATATATATTTTCTCTCTCTATTTCATTATTTCTATCTTTCTCCACCCACAACTTATTAAAACCAACATAATCATTACATTTCCAACATTTTGTCCAAATACATTTTTATTTCCACATTACATCACATAACTAATTCTCACCATTTTAGAAATAATGAAAATGGAAATAAAACCAAACAACCCCTTAGTTTTCCACGTTGGTGAAATAAATAAGTAATGGTCTCTATATATGGCTTTGAACAATCCCCACCTCTTGAGTTGGCTTTTGGGGTTGAGTTAGGTCCAATGTCTATTCTTTAACAAGTCTTTTTCATGAATGGTCTGGAAATACACGATTTGCAATATAACATGTGGTATTCACTGCTTCCCCCTAAAAGAATTTAGGCAAATCAAATTCATTCATTATAGTTCTAGCCATTTCTTGTAAGATACAATTTTTCCTTTCAACTACGCCATTTTGTTGAGGAGCAGAAAAATTATGAGAATATTCATTTTCATCACAGAATGCAGCAAAATTATTATCATCAAATTCGGTACCATGGTCACTCCTAATTTTACCAATAATGTATCCTTTTTCATTTTATATTTTTTTAGTTAAAGGAATAAAGCAACTAAGAGCATCATTTTTATGAGCAAGAAAAAGAACTTATGTGAATTGAGAAAAATCATCAACAATTACAAACACATATATTTTACCACCAAGAGTTTTAGTTGTCACAGGACCAAAGAAGTCTAAATGCAGCAAATCAAGATGTTTGGATGATGCAATATCATTTATTAGTTTAAATGAAGATTTAACATGTTTTCCTTTGACACATGCATCAAATGCTCTATCTTTAATGAACTTAATTTTAGGAGTGCCTAACAAATTCTCTTTTTGCAAGATGGGTTAATAGATTCATATTCACTTGTCCTAACCTTCTATGCCATGTCTAACACGTTTCTTTTGTAGCAATAAGACATTCAACATTTTGATTCGACAGGGTATCAATATCAATGCAATATATATTGTTTTTACAAGATGTAGTAAAGATTATCTCCTCATCTTTTGAAATAATGCAGTTAGTGGGTTGAAACTGTACCTTATATTCACAATCGCAAAGTTGGCTGATGCCTAGCAAATTGTGTTTGAGTCCTACCAGCCAAATGTTGCCAATGGAAATACCAGTTCTTCTGCCAATTGTCCCTTTTCTTACAATTTTGCCTATAGTGTTATCCGCAAAAAGAACGTTATTTCCATCAAAGTGCTCAATATTTAAGAAGGCTGATTTGTTTCCCATCATATGTGTGGAACATCCGCTGTCTAGATACCATTTCTCTTTGGAAGGTACCATCTCTGTTGCTTCTTGCAAAACAGATTGGATTATTCTTTGGTACCCACACTTTTTTAGGTCCTTCTATGTTAGCTTTTGGCACCTATATAAATTTGGTTCCAATCTCCCTTTTTAAAGGGCATCTATATGCAATATGTCCAATTTTTCTACATGTATGACAAGTTCTTTTATTATATTTTTCTTTAAAAAAAGTTCTTGTTTTTTCATATGTTTTGAAACTTGCAATCTCCTTCTTTCCTTCAAGAAAGCTAATAATTAGAGCTGAATATTCTTGTCCTTTTGAGCGCATATCTTCAGAATTAAATAGTGAATCTTTTGCTCATGTTGGATATTCCAACGGTAACTTTCCATCGATGGGCTACAATGGTAACTTACCAAGTTTGGATGCAATTATTCCATAAAAGGAGATTTTTTAGCCTTCATTAATGTCTTCAAAATATTCTTTTCATATGAGAGAAATTAGTAATATTTTGTCCAAATATACCATGGCCTTAAGATGGAAATAAATCATGAATTGCTTGAATTAAGGAGATGAACATGCCATTGTCATTCATCACAACCATAATCCTAACATAATCAATGTGGAAAAAGATTTTTCCTCTTGAGGTTTGTCAACTAACTTTATCAGGCTGTTGTTACAATTCAATTGTGGGTACAACTCTTTCCCTAGAAAATTACTATTTTTTAAGTAGACTAGCAGTTGTGTATTTTCTCGAATGTGATTTCTGTAGCATTTAATGTTATGAATATGAAATCTTAAGTACTCCTGGAGGTTTGATTGCTAATTTGTCTCTGATGGAGTTAGATTTAGATAGACATGCACTTCTCTACAAGATCATACTAATTTAACTGAAAGTGCTTTTGACTGTTTCTCTTTCATGGCTAAAAGTGTTTCTTTAGCTATATATTGTTAGTAGGGCTGTAAGCGGATGTTAAACGGTACGGTACGTTGTATCCGTATCCATATCCATATCCATTTAAGTTTATAATATCTGTATCCATATCCAATGGATATTTTTTAATAGCATTCGAATTTGGATATATCTTTATCCGATTATAATTATTAGGACACATTCGTTTACAAATATCCGAATATCCGTTTACAAATATTCGAATATCTAAATCCATTAACTTGTAATAAAATGCATATTTTTTCTCATAAATTTCATTAAAAATAAAGTTTACTACTTTATTTTAGAGTTAAAAAATTAATTATTTTTGATTTAGTTATTTTTTTAATTAATGATTGACTTTATGATTAATTAGTATTAATAAAATGACTCCAATATAAATCAATTATAAATTCAAGCAACAATAATTTTATATTGATTAATTTTATCGTTCATATGTTGATTTTTTAATTTTTTTCTAGATTTAGTAGTGTTTAATTATCATTACTATCGTTTATCAATTCTTCATAATCCTTAACTAATACTTTTTTTTATTAATTCTTTAATTACTAATTTATACTTATATTCATTTATGTGTAGATTATGAGATTTTATATTGAAAAAATAAAAATAATTTATTATGTATAATAATATATTATATATGATAATTTTTTAAATATTATTTATATGTTTAAAATTTAAATACATAAAAAATTAGAATATATTATATATGATAATTTTTGAAATATTATTTATTGGATACAGATAATGGATTTAATTAAATTATGGATAATCGAATATATAAACGGATATATTCAATAGATATGTATTTGGGCCGGACATTAAACGAATTGGAGAGGCAATTACTATATTCGTATCTGCTTACAGTTGAATATCTATAAATCGAATACGGATAATATTCGCTTTAAACGAATATGGATAATATGCCCTATAAATGGATTCGGATGCGAACGGTAAACAGATTTTCGAATATCTATTTATAGCCTAATTGTTAGCATATTTTTGTATTGTAAGAAGTGTTGTAGTTGACAAGAAATGAAACCATTAACTTTATTAACAAATGCAATCAATTTTAGCTTTTTTAAAGTATTAACTGTTTGAGTTGCATCCAGAAATTTGTTCAGCTAGTCAACAACTAATACATTCATTTCCTTGTTGTGGTGCCATGTTGAAATGTATATTCTATAAAAATAAGTATTTTTTCATCAGCTATTTTGTTATCTAAGAAAGTGATAGGGTCATCACCTTCTTTGTGAATGAAAAGCATTTGTATTGCCCCCTTAACATTCTATATATCAAACTAGAATATGATATGAGAGCTACAGGCTTCAAATTTTCAATTTAAGATGTTAAGGAACTTGCATACATGTGAATTATAAATGATGACCATTGATCCTTATATCTCTTTTAACTGGATGCTTCCTTAGTTCTATATTTGAGTCCTTTCAAAATCTGTGAATTTTCAGGTATTGGCGGAGCTACTGGACAGCTTCTTGAGCAAAATGCTCATGCCTTGGATCAGATTTCAGCCAACTTTTCTGCTTTTAAGGTACTTGCCGTTACAATATATATTTTCCATTTACCAAAAGGGATTTTTGTGTATAAAACTAGTTAGTTTCATAGCTATATATTTATATATATATATATATATTTGATGAACAATTTCAACAAAAGCTAGTTGTTTCTTCTTTCATGAGTTGCTTGTAGATGTTTGAGCTGTTATTTTGGCAATTATATACACTTTTGGGAGGCTAAACTATTTATAGCAAATATGGGACTCATTAAATTTTGTCATAGAATGACTTGACCCAGGATTTGTAGATGCTGCAGTTGCCCTTGGTGATGTTAAGTTTTATATTGATACTACTGATCTCTAGCATCACATGCTGGGAGCCAGATAACCCATTATGTTTTTGCTTTCCATAAAATGTATGTTCAGAAAGATATGCTGCGACTGTTCAGAAATAGATCAGCATCCAGTGAATATTCAGAAATAGATTCAGTAGAATTGCTTGGAAATTTCATTGTAAACTAAGAAAGATATGCTGTAATAAATGTATAAATTGGTCCTGTTTACGCTTTATCCATACTATTATATAATTGAAGCGCATCTAATTGGTTCTTTCATGTGTCAGTTGATTACCAACTAACTTAAGACACTAGGTAGTTTTAACTTCTCATCTGCAAGTTTCGATGACCTCCCCTCTCTCCTCTCTTGCGATCAGTACTTCCTCTGTCCCACTTGCTTTTTTAAGTCACACGGTAGTTCTATTACTCAACTTTTTGGTTTTTCCATCTTTGTTTCTAATTTCTTTTTCTTTCTCAATCTCAATACTATATCTAATTAAATCATGCTTTAAAGATAATGTATTATCAGATGAAAATTAAATAAATATGATAAGTTTGTACCTTTTTTAACACATTCAAAGAGTGTGCCGGAATTGCTAGTGGTTAAGATGTCTCATTTGAATGTATTGATATGCGTCACTTGTCATTATAGTTTACTTTTTAGTGCTCTATTTTAACAACAGGGCACACATCTTTAGCTTTACCAATGGTTTTGACATCACATTTTGCTTATTTTATTTGCATGCAGATCCATGAGAACATCGATCTCTTCTGTCAAGCTCGAACCAATATCCTTTTGATTTTAAATGAGTATGTGCTAGGCACTCTTACCTTTTGACATGGTACTCATGCTTTTATGCATTCATTTTAAAGCATGCGGGAATCATTGACATAAAGTTGCTGCATCCGTGGAATTTCATACCTGTTCACTACCTAAGCTGCAGCTAATCAGCTTTATCAATTTTAACTTTTTTTTTTTGCTTAATATCTTAAATCGTGAGTACATTTGCCTGCTAATAATCATGAGAACAAAATCTTGCTTTATGCTTGTCTTTGGTAATGGTGGGTTTGTTACGGGCTCCTATCTTCTGCCAGTCAAATTCAGAACATTGGATTTTGTTTTTCTGAGTTTCAGAAATTAACTGAGAAATTGGGAAGCCCTCCCAAAGTGCTAGCACCTTTCACTCCCAAGTCCCATAGAAACAAGTCCAGCCTTGAAAAATAGAAACTAAAGAAAATTCTCAAAATCTATCTGAAATTTTAAAGACGGAGCAAGTTGAGGCTCTGAGCTGGATCTCTGTGTGTTATTACCTTTCCTTCCCACTTGAGAAGTTTTAGGGGCTTTAACATTCATTTTGGTTGTATTTTTCTGTGATAGCTATTTGAAGGTCTTTTGCCAACTGTCTTGAACACTTGGGGCTGTCATGACACCTGCAAAATGAATGATCAGATCTACTTTTGCTTTTGTTGACGTAGAAAGTAGAAACTACAACATACTTCAACTTACCAAAGCCTCGTCCCTTGCTTAGATAAGGTCGGCTATATGGATTTTCTTTTTCCAATTTTCTCTATTGAAGAGGTTTTTTCTAGATCAACCTCTCTCTAGGTTTAGCATTGATACTCCTAGAGTTTGTTACACACATGGACTAGAGCACAATTCCACTCTCTTCCAGCCTGTTAACAAGCATTACATGAGGCTGATATGTACGCATGTTGAGATAATGTCAACTGTGGAAATTGCTATACTGTAAGCATAAAATTATGTCTTCCGCGACCCCCCCCCCCAACCAAAAAAGAAAAATGATAAAAATAAATAAAAGAACAGGAAAACAAAACACTCTTGCTCACAGTCACACACACACCCACCCACCCACCCCACGTATCTGAACCCCACCCTCCAAAAATGCACCCTCTCAATGTGAAATATATATATATATTTATACACATGCACGCGGGTTGTCCGCTAGGTTCGAATCCCGACCACACATGTTGTTGGGCTAAAGGCCACTCACCCTCTCAATGTGAAATATATTCTTGGCAAGCTTTAGCATATACATTCAATATGGATCATCAGATATTTGTATTGATGGTAAAATTTTGAATAATTCAGAGATTTTGTTCTGAACTGTGTAATGCAGCTTCGATGACTTGCCAGAAATAATGAAGCAGATGCCACCACTTCCTGTCAAGCTGAATGAAGAGCTTGCTAACTCCATTCTTCCTCGAACATCCCTCCCAAGTAAAGCTTGAAAAATTGTTCACCTGCCAGGACTTGCTGATGATGATTCTGACTCAAACTTGGGATCATTGTTTCAAGTCAGTAAATGTTCAAATGTTCTCTTAGTCAACTCAACTGTAGGTGGAAGTTAAAGAATCAAGAGTTCATCGTTTAAAGCTTGTCTGTTGCCAGAGTTAGTTGATTTTTTCTTTTCCTTTAGGTTTCTTGATTTGTCTTATGATATAGTTGTCCGTGTAGTGAGTGAACGCGGCCCATAGTATAGAACCAATTTTTAGTTCTGTGAATAGTATAGGTGAAAGTTAACTTAGTAGTTCTATGATTCTTCATTTGAAGGGAATTTGCTGTGGAGGAAATATTTATATATTCCCTTCTTTATCTGTTGTGAGAATGGTGGTTATAAATATGAAAGCAAAATTTTCAAGCTGAACCAGATTTTGCCTCTATATCAACATGCGGAAGTTTTAGCTGCATCTGCAGAAACTAAAATAAAATCCAAATATTTGGGTAATGTTTTATCATATGCAACTGAAAAATCATTATATTAGAGATTACGAGCATAATCCGTGCAATGCACGGTATATTTATTCAATTAAATATTAAATACAAAATAAATATAAAACTAATTTGTTGTATTTTTACAAGTAAAACATTATGATTTCTCATATCCAATTAATAAATTATTATTATTTTCTAAAATCATTTCAAATAGTTACATAATAATATTAAGTAATGGGGTACATTAATCTTAAGTAACATTTTGATGTAAAACATTACTATATTTCATATATTTCAGTTATAATTATGTGTTAAGACATGGGATGCAAATATTTGTGTAAAATATGAAAAATAAAAGAACTATATTATAATTAAAAAATAAGAAATTAAAAAAAAAAGAAAATTAAAAGCCCTAGTTATGACTCAGTTCCAAGGTACGAGATACAAATAGTTTTGCAAACTATAAACAATAATGTAATATATATATTTCAAAAATAACAAAATTAAAACATCAGGATGGTATATTTTTTAAAACAATACAATTTCATTATAATACCTTGGATTAATTAATGGTTAAATTGGATAATGATAATTTTTTTTTATATATAATACATCTTTCCTTCTCTTTTTTAAAGGGTAGAGATGTCTTAGGAAAATTTTTGAGATAAAAAATTTAAGTTATTTATGCATATTCAATATATTCATAATTTTTAGAGGAGTAATATCTTCATTCAACATACAAACACTAAAATTTACCAAATAATTGATTTTTTCTTGAAAGATGAAAAAATTATTCCAAGTGACTCCAGAAAATTATTCTTTTATGATATTGCCAAAATTGAGTATAAGGACAATTTGTAAATTAATTAAAAATAATAATAAATCTAAAATTAATTAACTGAGAAAAAGGGCTAGAGAGCCCAAAAGTTGTTTTAGGCCCATTAAGATTAAGAACTATTAGGATAAAAATCCATAAATATCAAGTCTCAGAGAGAAATTAGAAATAAGAAGTCATTTGCAAAAATTCTCTAAAATCGAAGAACTTTCAAGAAGTGAAGATCTCCCTCCGCACTTTATAGAGAAGACAAACCAACACTTTGCTATTTTTCGAAAAGGATCTCTATCCATTTCCAAGCAGCATCATTTTGGCGCTGCTACTGGGAATCTCAAAGGAAGAATAAGAAATTTGAGGATACAGATGAGATCGAGATTTGGTGACCTTAGTAATCAGGTGGCCCCAACCTTGGAGAATATGGAGAGTTACTAACTTAAAGCGCCATTGAGCCTAGTGCTAGAGCAAGCTCTTATTGCGTAGACTGTATTAAAGGAGATTCTTGTGCGGTAGGTATCTCCTTCCAGAGCGCCTATTCTACCTATGACCTAGGAGATGCTAAAGACCATACTAAAGAACGTTCCTACTAAAGTTGTGGCCAAAGCGGTCGACCAATATGTTGAGAGCATTGTCCCCAAGAATTATAGCAATCCTTGAAGCAGTTGGGAGGCTTCTTCATCCCCAAAAAAGACTGAGCAAAGAGAAAACTCTAAGCATGATGTCGCTCTTCCTCTTTTGCTCCAGCAAAAAGACACATACCTCTTACTCTGAGTAGACTCTGTCTAGCGTGCAATAGCTGACACTAGAGTCTAAATGCATCCTTTGAGGTTGCATTCTTTAGCTGCTGCTCTCCCTCGACACAACCCTTTCTCTCCAACCATAATGGCAGAGGCACTCCCTCGTGGAGCACAGATAGTCCAACTACCGGAGTATGATGGCACTACGAACCCTCAGGAGCACTTAGAAAATTTTCTGGCTAGAATAGAGCTCTACAACTTGAGCGAAGCTGCATATTATAAGTTGTTTTGTACCACACTCACAGGTGTGCCTTGATGTGGTTTAACCAAATGCCAATCGAATCCATCCCTAGATGGAAGGTGTTGATGTGGTGCTTCCTCCAGAACTTCTCCATCAACAATAGATACCCTAAAATCATAGCATATCTATTCATTATCAAGTAGAAGGGCAGAGAGTCCTTGAGTAAGTATCTATTCGTTTGGACAGTGCATAAAAAAATTTCAAAGCAAATTTTAATTGCTACTACTGCCATAAACATAACATCTCATTCCTACGAAGCTACACATGCTGGTTCCTCCACTGTCGACTCTGCATCTATCACCTCAAAGAACTTGCCAGATTCCTCACACTCCTTGGTTGTACTTTTACGAGCCACATTAGCTGACATCCCTCAGCAGAGGGATATAAGAACTTATCTTCACTCTTCACCTTAAGTTCTTATGCTCCTTCAATAGCTTAGACAACTCTTCCTCTTTCTGACTTCGTTGTTTAACTTTGACAATCTTTGCCTTAAGATGTTTACCCTAGACATTTCTCCTTCCAATTTTCCTTCCTAAAGTTAGAACAAACCTTACTCGTAACTTGGATTGAGTCCTCCTTTTCGACTTTTTAATCCTTACGGTTCCACTTGAAAAATTTACCTAAGTCCTAAGACAAAGTTCATGTAAAATTTTCATCAGTCTTTCGATGATGGCAATGCAATTTTTTTCCTAAGTTTACCCTTGACATCACACTATCCCTTATCGTAAGAATGATTGAACACCACAATAAGGATGCTTCTACAAGTGCGCGTTTCCTCACGTAAATATAAGTACATCCTTCTAAGGGATCTTGCCTTGAAACCCACACCATTATGCACCTCCATCGCCAATAATCTTACTATCAACAACATGACAACACTTAGAACTTGTCTAAGTCCTTTGATGAGAACCCCAAAATTTTTACCAACTCAGAAAAGTTGTAGAAAAATTCACAAGCAAGAGAATCAAGAAGTAGAAATAAAATAAAGAGTAGAGAATTGGAAAGACATTACCTTGAGGACTCATCTCAACACTCCTATTGGAACCTTCCTTTGCCGCCCCCTCTCTTTCTCCCCTACCTTGAAGATGGAGTCTTCTTTATTTTTCGTTAACTCCTAAGGTGCTAACAAGACCACCTTTATGGAGCACCTGCTAAGGGACAACCTTTATGGAGTACTTCCTAGAAGTCCACCTTTTATCCTGAAGTCTTTGAGACCCACCCAACCTCAATTTGGACAGCAGTCAAGAATTCACAAACTGTTGATATAAGAATAGTTACTCAAATTAACATAAGAAAAATTTAATAAATTAAATTTATAATAGATTTCTGATGTAAAATTAAAAACTTCCCATTGAAAATAGGGAGTTTGATGATGTGACTAAAATTAGATAAGGGCATTTTGATAAATTGACTAAAAATAACAAATGGGTCCTAAAATTAATTAATTAATTGAATAGGCTAGAGAGTCCAAAGGACAGTCCAGACTTATAAAGAGGGTAGAAAAAACCTAATGGGCCTAAGCTTACAAAGACTAAAAATCTATAAATACCACGCCCGGGATAGAAATGGAACAAAAGAAATTATTTGCAAAATTTCTCAGAGTGAAAAACTCCTGAGAAGAGTAGATATCTTTGGGTGTGTTCCTAAGAAGACGAACAGACACTTTGCTGTTTTTTGGAAAGGACCTCGCTCTATTTTTGAGCAGCTTCAAGGGTTAAAAGTTTATATTAATTTGTGGATCAAATTATGGTAATTTTATTTAAAATTTCTCCTGGATGAAATTCAATGTGTTTTAACATTTTTGTAAAATTTCATATTTCCAACATTCTCTCTTGAATTTATAAAAATTCTAAAAATTTCCTACCAGATTGAGAGGCGAGATAGTTTGTTTTTAAATATTTATTTACTTATTGAAATGAGAGAATTTTTAATTGAAATTTTTTATCATGGAACTTTGTTTTGTTTGGAATATTAGTGTAAAATCTTAGAAACTCAGGTCCTATATGTACTGTTTTAATAATAATCAAGTATAATTGCCCAAGTATCTAACTGGTCTAGACTATCTTAAATTTTAGGAATTTGCTACCTATGATAATAGAAGTATTTTAATATATAAATTTTTGTAGAATTAAATTCAAGTTGTTAAAATAAACTAGTAAAATTTTAAAACGTAAGAGTTTTTATTTTAGTTATGAAATACGATGATTTGACATATCAAAACTTCTTTTTCTGGAAGCAGTTTGTTTGTTCTACATGAAAAGAGCTTTGTAATATATTTTTCTCTTAGTTTCAAAATGAATCCAAAAAAGTTCCCAACAGGTGAATTATAGATCTATCTCTTAGGTTTCTATAGGATTTTAATTACCTTTATCTCAGGCACATGGAAAAAGTTATAGCCAAAATATAATAAAGTGTCATATCAATTTTTTTTTTAAAAAACTGAACCTTTTTTTTTCTCACTATTTCTGGATCTTGAATTTGACTTTTCTCATTTATATTAGCCAATCTAGGCTGCAATAACAACATAAAAGTCTTAGTTCTCTTTCTTGGAAAAGAGCTTTATATTAGCTTTCTAACTTCTCTTCTACTTCACTCTAAGATTATGGAAATTGTTTTGTCAGTAGTAGTTTTAGATTTTTCACGGACTGTTTTTTTGATTTCTTGGATGGATTTGGGATAGATTTCATTGATCAAATTGGAATGTTAATTAAATGGAATATAATTTTTGCTTCAGAAGGTATTTTGGGATTTAAAATGTTAGGGTCGGTCCTTGATCCTTTGATAAGTACTTTGAGTGCCCTAAACATATTTGTACAATTATATAGTCTATATATTTTTTTAAAACCCAAAAATATATATGCTATATATAAAAGAAATGATAATATTTCCCTTGCTTTTCTTTGTATTAGAAAAAATATATTCCTCTACACACCAAATATTAAATTTTCCTTTCTATTAACAACCATATAAGCAAGTTTTTCTTTTTCTTTTTTTCCTTTCTTTTGTTTAAAGATTTTGATATATTTTTAGAAAAAGTATATTTTGTTGCATAAAGTTTTTTCTTCATAGTAATAATTTTTGCGAGAAAGTTTTGTATAAAAGTTCAACGTATGTGAAAGTTATAATTTTGAATTACCATTACTATTACTATTATTGTTAGTTGGATCCAACTTGGTCTGCGTTATGAGAGATTTCATAGGTGGCAGCGGGCTTGCCAGTTGGACCTTAAGCTCTCATGGTCCAATCCCCCAGTGCACGATAGAAGCGTTTGTGGTTGAGACTGATTGTAGGATTTTTTGAGGATATAGGCACATGCACTTTTTGGTAAGTTGTGTCTTACTTGGAGTGATTGATAAGGACTATCATGGTGGGAGTCATAAGGTTGATTGGCTTTGCAACTACCAGATTGATCATCGGTATTTAAATGTCAAAATCGAAACTCGTTAATTGCTTTGTTTCTTGCTTATTCAACTAGCATTTGCTCGTTTCTCTTGAAATGTTACAAAATTATCTACATAGTTTCTTTTGTTATCATGCATTTTTTGAACTCTAACCAAAACATTTTTATAAACACATGTTGCACACACATGGGCATTTAGTGAGTCCTTTACTCACACTACTTGCATCTTTAATTTTCTTTTGGTAGACTTAGAACCTAGTTATGATGAGGTTGCGAGACTGTTTTCAATGAAGCATAAAGTTGAATGTTCTTGAGATGAAAGCTTTGCCGTAATTATTAGCATTACAACTAAGTTGGCAATTACCTTTTTTTTTTTTTTTTTGTTGTTGTTAAATTGACTTCTAGTTAAAAATTTGGTATTAATTATTTCAATTTTTTTTTGAGATGAAATAATTTTTTGAGTTGCGAGATGAAATCTTGGAGTTAATTTATTTAAGAGCATGACTTCACATTGATGATTTATTTGTGATTGAGTTTCATGCCTCGAGACTAAATTGTATGATTTGGTTTTAGGGACGTGACAATAGCACTCTATTCCTATGAATTAAAATAATAAAATTCTATTAAAGTACTTTAGAGGTGAGTCCATTTTTAGGAATCAGTGTATGTTGATAGCCTAGTATATATATGCTCACAAAATTAATCAAGAATTTCTCTCTGCATACATATTTTGGTAATACGCTCATAATTTTTGTTCTAGATATCCGATTGGCTTGATTCTTACGGTAATAGAAAGCTAGGAAAAGTAGTAAAACTTTTATGTTGATGTTGCAAGCTAGATCGCTAATATACATGTGTAAAGTCGTGTTCAAGAGGCAGCAATGGTGAACAAAAAGAACAATTTATTTTTCACAAAATTTCAATACGACACCTTATTGTGTTTTGGCTATAATGTTTTCTACATACCTCAGATGAAGGTGATTCAAAATTATATAAAAACCTAAGAGATAGATTTATAATTCATTTGTAGGGAGCTTTTCAAATTCATTTAGAAAGTAAGAGAAAAATACATCATAATATTCTTTTCCTATAAAGCAAATGGACAATATTTGGAATTTTTTTTTCTGACATAGCACATCATTATATTTCCAATATTTTGATGGTTTATTATAGAAAAATTCAAGTTAATTTTATAAAAATTAATAGATTTAAATACTTCCATTAACGTGAGTAGTAAATCCCTCAAATTCAAGATAGTCTAGACATATCAAGCATTGAGGCAGTTATACTTGACCATTTTTAAAAAACTAAATATAGGGTATAAGAATTTAAGATTTTTCAGCAATATTTTAAACATATCAAAGTTTCATAATAAAACTTTTCAATTTGAAATACTGTGATTTCAATGAGTAAATAAATTTCTAAAAAGAAATTATTAAGACTCACCTCTCAATTTGGCAAGAAACTTTCATGATCTTTATAAAATTCAAGAAAAATTATTTAAATGTAAAACTTTATAGATATGTTCTAAACATGTTGAATATCATATAAATAAATTTAAAATAAAATTACTGTAATTTGGCTCATGAACTGATGAAAATTTCTAACTCTAGAATTTGAAAATTGAAACCTACTAGTAGCAACTTCAACTGCACTAATGTCATACGCATACAAACAATAAATGTTACAAAATATAATTTAATCAAAGTTTATGATTAAATTATAATTTAAATATGGAACCATCTACCACAAAGAGTGAACAAGAGTTGAGAGTGTTAAAATTTTCTAGCGATCCTTTTCTTGCCCTATCGTTTGGAATCTCTTCAAAGGTGAGGAATGGGTTGAGGGCTTTCTATGGAAAATATGTTGCTGGAAAATTTGAAGGTTTGAATGTGTATTGTAAAGTGGAAGAAGTAGTTTGAATGTGATATGGAGAAAGACACCTAATAAATTAGGTTTTCTACAAGAACTAAGAGTGCTGAGAATTTTATCATTATCTATTTAGTTGCTTGTTTGTTATTATTTATATTTTAGCGTTGATTAGTAAAGAAATTAATTATAAGAAATAAGATTTAGTTATCCCTAATAATTAAATAATCTCAATTAATTATTTATAATTACAAGAAAAATATGGGACATTACATGAATCATATTTTCTTATACATTCTCTCTTTCTTTGATGTAGACAAGTAATATTAGAACATAGTGTTTATGAATGATCTGGCAAATATATTTAGAGTGTAACCTTAAGGCTGCTCTAATATGGATTTTCTGAGTTTGAGCTTACATCAAATATCAAAACCAAGTCTATCCAAAGAGCTTTAATAGTAATAGGTTAATAACAAAATAAGATGATTAAAGTGACTTGCTATTGCACAAAATGACTTTGGCAATATCTTTTTCTTCTTTGACTGTGGACAAGTAACCTTCTTTGGTTACTATATATATACTATATATATAGTAACCAGAGGGCCCTCGATTATTGGCTTTCCAAGATTCAACATATACCCTCTATCAAGATCAAGTTTGTCCAAGAAGCTATAGCAATAATATGTTACCAACAAAATAGATGTTGTGTCTCACATAATGTATTAGTTTAGGTATTTTAATAAAGCAAAAAACCCAATTAATAGATATACGTTAGACTCATAGCAAAAGAAGTTGAGAAAACATATTAAATGAGGTACCACAAATGTCATCAACATATTAACTAAGAAAATAATATCACACAACACGAAAATCATAATACACAAAAATCTTTTTGAGTTGTTGAACTACTAATGAAATTACAATTCATAGCTGAATTTTATTTAAAAGTGTTCGCTTGTATGAGAACATGTCATGTAATTTGTAGTGCATCATCAAATATATACATAAAAAACATATTCATTTTCTTTCTTATGGGTAGTTACCCTTCTTTTAGCCAGTCATTTTAGTGCATGTACTTTCACTTTTATATACAAACTTACATTTGATGTATAAGAAATAAAAATATATACTAGTTAAAATGTTATATCGTTTTGTGATTAGCTAGAAAAGATAAAGTAATGTAAACAATAGTAATTATATTTTTGTAAATATAAAAGACAGAATTAAAACTTTTTAAATTTTTACCTAACATAGAATTATGTCCATGTATCTAAAGAATGGGGTATAATTTGCAATATTGTTAATGCAAGAATTATGATGATAGATTAGTAGGAACGGTAGAACTCCCAATAGCACATATTGCTTACTTTGTATGTATAAAACTTGTATAGAACTGCAAATCCATCGTCATAAATTTGAATGAACTTTAGCTGAATTGAATCTATGATGAAACCTTAAACCAAAAATAACACACTTTTACAGATCATACCCAATGAGTAAAAGAACAACATGTTCTCAATCGATACAACCCTCATTGGGTTCAGATGATTGATGCAACTCGTGATTGCAAAAATTGACATTAGCGGGATCTTTTTATCCTTCTCTGAATGACAATTAATATAAACACAGAGTGGGAAAAGGACTTGAACAAAATATCCATATACATAGTGTAATCTTATGTCCCTTTTTAGCAAGGGTCTTGCATAATTCAGAAAATGAGAATTTCATCCTTAGCTTCAGTTGTTGCTTTATAGGACCAAACCTACACTAGCTGTTAAAATCAAGTTTGTCCAAAATAATTTTAACAATAGTGAATTAATAACAAAATAGATGTTGTGCCTCACATACTATATATATGTGTTAGGTACAAAGGCAAAAAATCAATGTTAAAATTGAATTTATAAAGAACTTACAAATAATATCAACAAATTTAACGAGTATATATTACCTTATAGAATATACTCAATTATAGACTATTGACAAAATAAAAATTTATGGTTGAAATTTATTACGGAGTGTGCTTTACCAGATCCTAACATAGATGATATTGCTTCATCAGTATCATCAAATATATATACGCATATTTTCCTATTGGTGTTGTCTTTTACTCATCTTTGCCAATGCACGTGTCATACCCATTAATTTACACACTTACATATAGAATAAAAGAAATAAGAACAAATACTAGTTGAATGCTATAATATTTTATGATCTCTGTCTAGAAGAGAAAAACAAAATTAGCTAACAAAAATGGTATTTCCATAAATAAAAAATCAATAGAATTATGACTTGTAATTAAGTACATCAATATATCTAAAGATTCAGTTTATTTGCAAAACTATAAATGCAAGATCTACGATGATTTATTAGTAGGAAAGATTGTACTTTTAGTACCACAAACTGCTTAATATTTATGAGATAGAACTTGTGTAGGAAATAACAAATTTTGAATCTATAGAATAAATGAAGCTAATTGGAACCCTAAAGGCCAACAAAGCACATTTATATATCATATAATGTGACAAAAAACACCATGCACTAATCAATACATCATACCTATTTATGGTATTAGATGATTGAAGTAACTTGTGATTGCACGAAACAACTTTGGCTAGACCTTTTCTCCTTCACCAACTATGAACATGTAATATCAAAATGTACAATGAAGAAAGCACATTGCCAATCTCTCTCTCTCTCTCTCTCTCTCTATATATATATATATATATATATATAAATCTTAGAGCTCTCAGATAATGGGATTTCAAAGATTGAGCTGCATCAGCTATTTAAACCAAGTTTGTCCAAAGAGCTTTAATAATAGTGGGTTAATAAATCAAATGTTCTGCCTCACATACTATATCAATTTTGCCTATTCTGATAAAACAATACTCAATTATTAGTGTATAGCAGGCACATAGTAGAAAAAATTGAGGTTGGAATTTAATATATAAGGGTCCACAAATCACATCAACAAATTAAATGAAGAAGAAATATTCAGTCGAATGAAAAATAAATACCGATAAATGTTTTGAGGGTAGAACTACAAAGGAATCAAAATTTATAGCTAAAATTTATTTAAGAGTATTCTCTTATATGAGATTATATCATGTAATTCATATTGGATCATCAAATATATATAAAAATATTTATTTTTTCCGTATTGGTATTAGTCCTTCTTTTAGGCAATCATTGCTCTGCACGCATCATGCACATTCATGTGTAGAATTGAATATACCTTATAAGAAATAAGAATAAAGATTTTTTCTAATGCTATTTTATGATTAGCCAAAAGACATAAAATAAAATTAACAAATGATTTATATTTCTATAACTATGATAAGTGAAAAAACTAAGACTTGTAGCGCAACATAGAATTAAATCCATGTATCTACAGAATTGGGTTTAATTTGCAAAACTGTTAATGCAAGAATTATGGTGATAGATTAGCATGAAAGATTGAACTTTGAGTAGCACAAATTGAATACTTTGTTTGGGATATAACTTGTGTGCAATTGTAAATATACCATCATCACTTTGAGTATTTAGACGGAATGGACTATCATGGAACTTTAAACCGCAAAATAAAGCACTTTTATAGATCCTTCATGATGAATAAAAGGACATCATGTTCCTAACATGTTCTTAACTAATAACATATCTGTTTAAGCTATTGAATCGGATGATTAATGCAACTCATGATTGCACCAATGGAATTTGACTAGAATTTTCTCCTTCTCTGAGTGTATACAAGTAATATCAACACATATAATGGAGAAAGGGCTTATATATACAACGTAACTTTGTGGCTCTCCTATTATGATGTTCTAGGACTGAACCTACACCACCTATCAAAATCAAATTTGTTTGAAAGAGCTTTAACATTAGTAGTTTAATAACAATATATATGTTGTGCCTCACATATTGGGGGCTTCATAGTAGAAAAATTGGGTTTTATGTGTAATATCAACAAATTTAACAATAAACCAAAAGAATAAAAAATAAATGCATAGGAGTGTATTGAGTTGTAGAACTATTGACAAATCAAAACTCATTACTGAAATTATTTGAATTATTTGAGAGCGTGCTCTAGTATGAGAACCCATTATGGACTTCATATTGCGTCATCATATATATATATATATATATATATTACTAGTAGTATATTTCTTTCTTTTATACCATTATTGCCAATGCATGTGCCTTAGCTTATTTATTTATAGACTTATATGTTACTTGTTGGAAATAAAAATAAAGGCTAGTTGAATGCGATGTTGTTTTATGATTTGACTAAAAAAAATAAAACAAAAATAGCAAATGAAAGAGATATTGTTATAAATAAATTTATGAATTGTCTTGAAATATATAATAAAGTCCATATATTTAAAGAATTGGTTTTATTTGTAAGACTATTAATTCAATCGTTTTGACGATTTATTAGTACGAAAGATTATATTTTTAATATCTCAAATTATTTAGTTTGAATAGGCTAAAACTCATTTTGAATATAGATCTACAATAATAAATTTAATTTTTTATAAAAAAAAAATCTACATGGAGCCTTAAGGGACAAAATAATGCGTATTTGTGAATCATACACAATGAGCTAAAAACACCATATATGTCAGTAAATACATCATACCTACTTTAGCTATTGAATTCGATGATTGAAGTGACTTGTTGATTGCGAAAATCAACATTGACTAGATCTTTTCTCTTTTTGACCATGCTTAAGTAATAATAGAACGTAGAATATAGGAAGGACCCAACCAATATTTATATAGTAACCTTGGGGGCCCCAAATTATGGGCTTTCCAAGATTAAGCCTACAACTATCAAGACCAAGCATGTGTAAAGAGCTTTAACAATAGTAGATTAATAACAAAATAGATATCGTGTCTCACATATTGTAATAATTTACTCATTTTAGTGAAATTCAAACCCAACTAATAGATGTATGTTTGACACACAGAAAAAAATAATTAAGGTTGAGATTTAATTTATAAGGATCTAGAAATGTCATCAACAAATTAAATAAGAAACAATATCCAATAGAATAAAACGTAAATATGTACAATGTTTTGAGTTGTAGAATTACTAATGAAATCAGAACTAATCCCCCAAATTTAGTTAGAAGTATTTTCTTAGATGAAATCATACCATTTATTTCATATTACATCATTCAATCTATATATATATATATATATATATATATAAAGACAGAGTAAAAATTAGACACCCTAAACCTATTGTGTCGTTTGCAATTTGCCTCCCAATCATTGCAAGTGAATTGAATAATTTCCCAACATTTACTAGATGTGCTTACATAGCTCTTTATTCTATTTTTTGGCAGAATATTCCATCAGAGATGCTAAAATACTTTGAAATTAATTTTATGGTTATCTTTACTCAAGTTCACATGCATAAGATGCTTAAAACTAATTTTCTAGTTATAGCCAATTGATTTTTATATCAATGTAACTTTATGTATTTTTTTTTAGCAAATTATATTGAGGTATTTCCAATTTAAATAGAGTAAATGAGGCAGATGATGTTGATACTAAGATCATTATTTGCTACCAACATTGGCCCAACTAGCATCATCTATCTTATTCTAATTCAAATTAAAAGACCAAACCACTTATATACTTAGTTAAACAAATAAGCACAAGCTTATAGGTATGCCATAACAATTACTAGGCAATATAATCCTAAAAATAATTTTAATTTAGTTAATTTTTAACCATTATAGGAAAATTTTAAATCATTAAGTTAATTTATACTCGTAAGATAACTTAAACTGACTGAACTGTCGGTATATTGACAATTAAGTAATATACGATAACAACTTTTGAAAAAATATTTTATTTTATTCTACCAAAATAATGATTTGATGTTAAACGTAATATTATAAAGTGCTTTAGGAGCTAAATGCAAATTGTTTAAAATAGTCGGTAGCAAAGTACGACATCTCTAACATATTTTGCTAGAAAGTTGGAGCATGGGATTTTTGAGCACATTTAAAAATTGTTGGGTAACAGTTTCACATACTTACAATGGTTAGGGAGCAAAGTGCAAACGACCCTATAATGGGGGATGTCTACTTTTTATCCTAAAATATACATTTTTTCCAATTGGAATTAGTCCATCTTTTAGGTCATCATTGCAATGCATAGGCTTTACATGTTTATTTGTAGACTTAAATGTAGCATATAAGAAACAAATTAAAGGAAAATTGCCATGTTATATTTATTAGCCAAAAATGGTAAAATAAAATTCACAAATGATAGTGATATTTTCATAAACATAAAAAACAAAATTAAGACATGTTGCACATCATAGAATTAAGTCTATACATATAAAGAATTGTGTTAATTTGCAAGATTGTTAATATAAGAATTATGATATAGATTACTAGGAAGGATTAAACTTTTAGTAACATAAGTTGTGCACCTTTTATGAGATATAAATTGTGCATGACTATAGATCTACCATAAATTTGAGTTTTTAGAAGAAAATGAATCTATCATGGAAGTTAAACCATGGAATATTTCACTTTTACAAAGTATACATGACGAGTAAAGAACACCATGTTCTTAATCGATACAACATACATCTTTGAGCTATGAAATAGGATGATTAAACTATGATTGCACGACTCAATTTTGGCTAGATCTTTTTTCTTCCTCTATAATGAAGCACAAGTAATATGAACACATTGTGGAGAAAGCACTTGACCAAAATTTATACACATACATGTAGTATATTAGAGCCTTCCATTATTGCTTTCTTAGGCTGGGCATACACTAGGTGCCAAAACCAACACTATCAAGATTTTTAATAATAGTGGGTTAATAACAAAATAGATGTTGTGTATCACATAGTGTATTTAAGAAAAAGTTGATACAGAAAAAAATGAGATTGACATTTCACTTATAAGGAATTTAAAAATAAACTCAACAGAATAAACAATAAAGATGTATGAATTTATTGAGTTGTAGAACTCCTAACAAAATAAAAATTTCAATGCTAAGATGTATTTATGATTATGCTCTTGTATGAAATCCTATCATTGAATTCTATTGCATCATCAAACATGATTCTTTTCAAGTTCATGTACATCTCTCTTTTATGCTTTCATTGCCAATGCTTGCACCCCTTGCCCATTTATTACAAACTTAATTTAACATATAAGAAATAAAAATAAATACTAGTTGAATGTTATATTGTTTTATGATATTTCTAGAAAAGTTAAAACAAAATTAGCAAATGAAATTAATGTTTCCATAAATAAAAAATCATGAAATAGAGAAACAAGTCCATGCTTTTTGGGAATTAGTTTATTAAAAAATTGATTAATGCAAGAGTTATGATGATTATTAGTAGGTAAGATTATATTTATAATAGCACAAATTGTGTATGTTGTATGATATAGGTCTTGTGTAGAAATGCAGATCTATCATACTAAATTTAATTCATTGGAAGAAATAAATCTAAATGGATCCTAAAGAGACAAAGCAATGCACATTTAAAAATTGTGCGCCATAAAAAAAAAAATTTAATAGATACATATTCATACTTGTTTGAGGTATGGAATTAGATGATTGATGCGACTTGTGGGTGCACGGATAAACTTTGACTAGATCTTTTCTCCTTCTTTAATTATGGACAAGTAATATTAGAACATAGAGTGCAGAAAGGACCTAGCCAATACATACAGAGTAACCTTAGGCCCTTCCTTTATGTGCTTTGATGAAGTCTAGCTAGATCAACTATGAAGACTGATATGTTGTTTCATGTGCTATATTAGTTTAGCTCATTTTAATGAAAGGTAAAACCTAATTTACTAAATGTATGTTAGACAGATAGAAGAAAAAATTAAAGTTGAGATTTAATCTATAATGGTTAACAAATCACATCAACAAATTAATTAGGAAATATTATCCACCACAATGAATAATGAATGTGCACAAATGTTTTTGAGTTATAACTACTAGAAGTTCATGGCTACAAGTTATATAAGAGTGTTCTTTTGCACGAGATCCTATCATGCAACTAATATTGTGTCATTAAATATTATATAATATATATATATATATATTATTCATATTTTCTTATTAGGGTGAATCTTGCTTTTGAGCCATCATAGCAATGCATATGCCTTGCACATTTATAACATACTTAGATATAACATATAAGAAATAAAAATAAATATCATGAATTCTGACACAACGTAGAATTAAGCCCTTGTATCTGAAGAACTGAGTTTAATTTGAAAGACTGTTCTTGCAAGAGTTATGGTGATATGTTAGTAGAAAATATTAAAAATTTAATAGATTATATATTTTATGTGAGATATAACCATAAATCTACTATCAAATTTAAGTCTTTAGGCAAAAGAATCTATTATAGAGTCTTAGACCATAAAATAATGCATATTATACACGATGAATAACAAACATCATGCTCTTAATATGTGTTTGAGATATGGATAGGATGATTGATGTGAATTGTGATTATATAAGTTGACTTTGAAAATAGATCTTTTCCTGCATCTCATGATGGACATATAATATTAGAATGTCAGTAGGGAGAGGATTTTCTGAATTAGAAACAAATTATCAAAATTTATTTGGTTGTAGAACTACCATTGAGATTAAAATTGATGGCTAAAAATGATAGAAGAGCTGTGAAATCCTATCATATAATTCATATTACATCATTAAACATATAATTTTTACTATTTGCATTAGTCTTGTTTTTATGCTGTCATTGCTAAGCACGTTCCTTATACATTTATTTACAATCTAAGATGTAGTGGACTAGAAATAAAAATGACTACTAGTTGTAGCTTGCTTTTAGTGGGCAATTGACTCTTTCAAAAAGCTTTTTCAGTAATTTTATCCATAAAAAACATCATATGGAAAGAAAGAGTTAGTTTAGTGTGGTTAAGTTGGGACACCAAGAATGGCTTAGTCTTGTTTTTCATCACCTCCCACGTGTTCAATGGAGAGAAGCTCTTGTTTAACGTCCTCCTTTTGGTCGATCTTTGCTTTTGCCATTGATCAATGTAATGAAGAAAAAGACTGTTCATTTAGTTGGACTCGCTTAAAGTTTTTCCACTCTACTATGCTATTATTGTTTTATGATTGTCTGAAAAAGACAAATAAATCTAGCAAAAGAAAATATCATTTTCATAATCATAAAATTTAATATTTGAAAATTGGTTATAACCAAAAATTGGTTTTATTTGCAAGACTCTTATATTCAAGAGTTGTGATGATTCATTTTTAGCATTATACTTTTAATTGCACGAATTATTTACTTTGTGTGGGATATAACTTTTCTAGACTTGTAGATCTACATTTATAAATTTGACTCTTCAGAGGAAATTAATATATCATGGAACCCTAAAGACCAAAACAATGTATATTTACAAATCATACACCATGAATAAGAAAACACCATGATATTAATCAAGACACCATACTTGTTTGAGTTAAGAAATTGGATGATTGATGTGACTTGCCATTATACAAATTGATTTTGGCAATATTTTCTACTTCTTTGACTGAGAACAAGTAATATTAAATCGTTGAGTGGGGCAAGAGCCTAGCAAACATAAACACTGTAACTTTACGACAATTATGATCTTTCTAATAATGAGCCTACACTATCAAAACCAAGCTTATGCAAAGAGTTTTAGCAATAGTTGGTTAATAACAAAGTAGATGTTATGGTGCACATATTGCATTACTTAACCCATTTTAATGAGAACCAAAACCCAATCAATAGATATGTGTTATGCACATGACAATAAAAAAGAGGTTGAAATTTAATTTATTGAGACTTAACAAATTAAATCAACCAATTAAAGAGGAAATAATATACAAAAGATAGATAAATACACACAAATGTATTTAGATGTAGAACTATGAATGAAATTAAAAATTAGAATTTATCTAACGGTGTTCTCTTGTGTGGGACCCTACATGTAATCCATATTGCGCCATCAAACATATATGAAAATTCATTTGTTTCTTCTAATATATTAGGCTGACTTTTATGCTATCACTGCAATGCACATGCCTTGTATATTTATTTACAAGCTTAGATTTAGCATGTAAGAAATAAATATAACATCTAAAGTTGTAATGTTGTATTCTTTTATGATAAGCAAAAAATTATAAAATAAAATTAGTAAATGATAGTGGTATTTCCATAAATAAAAAAAAATAAACTTAAGACTTATCGTGCATTAGTAGAATTAAGTCTTTGAATCTAATGAATTATCTTTAATCTGCCAGACTTTTAGTGGAAGAATATGATGATAGATCACTAGGTAAGATTAAATTTTAAGAGTGCGAACTGTTTACTTTGTGCGAGATATAACTTGTGTAGAGTTGCAAATCTACTATCACTAATTTGAGTGATTAAAGGAAGTAAATGTGTTATGTGACTTTAAACTTAGAAAGTAATGGACATTTACAAATCATGCATGATGGATAAAAGAACATCATGCACTTAACCATACATCATACATGTTGAGAAACGAATATGGATGACCAACGCGACTTTTGATTGTGTAAATCAACTTTGGCTAGACTTTTTCTTCTCCTCTGACTATGGACAAGTAATATAAGAAAGTATAGTGGAGAAATGACCTTGATAATATATATATATGTAGTTTAACCTTAGGTTTGTCCCATTATTAGCTCTTAAGAATTGAGTTTACACCAGTTTTTAGAACCAAGTTTGTCTAAAAGAATTTCAATTATAGTTGGTTCATAAGAAAATATATTTTGTGTCTTACATACTGTATTTAACAATGAAACCATTTAATATAAGTATGTTAAGCACATAGAAAAAAAGTTGAGGTCAATATTTCATTTATAAGGAATCTACAAATCATATCAACAAATTTACGGACAAAAATAATATCCAACAGAAAGAATAAATTTGCACAAATGTATTCAGTTGTAGACTACCACTAAAATCAAATGGCAGAGATTTATTTAAGAGTGTGCATTTTTGTTAGATTGTATCGTGAAATTTATATTGCATCATCAAATGTATGGTTTTTTTTTCCTATTAGTATTAGTCTTGCTTTAATGCCATCTTACGGATACACATTCTCTGCACATTTATTTAATAGTTGAACCTTATATATTTTATGATTTGTCAAAACAAGATACACTAAAATTAGCAAATGAAATAGATATTTCCATAAATATAATTATTACTTGTCAGAAATATAGAATGAAGTCCATATATCTAAATAATAAGTTTTATTTGCAGTATTGATGATTCATTAGTTGGAAAGATTATACTTTTAATAGCAAAAAATGTTTACTTTGTATGGATTTAACTTGTACAAAACATCAGATCAACCATCACAAGCTTGAGTATGTAGAGTGTAACACCCCTAAATTTAGCATTTTAGAAAGTAAGATTTTAATTTTAAAATCTTACTTTCTAAGATGCTAAATTTAGGGGTGTTACATAGAGGAAATGGATACTTCAAACTCCAAATTAATGCATATTTATAAATCATGCGCAATGCATAAAAGAAGGCACACTACAAATTTTTGAGCTGTAGAATTGGATGATTGATGTGGCTCTCTATTGCTTTCTAGGATAGGATCTACAACAAATTTCAAATTCAAGTATTTCCAAAAAAGTTTTAACAAAGTGGATTAATAACAAAATAAATATTGTGTCTCATATATTATATTTAAGAAAAAATAACTAACATACGTTAGGCACATTCCAACAACAATTGAGGTTAAGATTTCATTTATAATTAGAATTTACATATTATATCAAAAAGTTTAACAACAAAATAATACCCAACAAAATAAAAATAAAAACATAGAAGTGTATTGAGTTGCAAAACAACTAGTAAAATCAAAATTTCATGGGCAAAATTTATTTAAGAGTGTGCTCTAGTATGAGATATATAATGCATCGAATTCATGTTAAGTGAGCAAATAGGCATAATTTCAGTTTTTGTCCCTCAAGTTTGTCACTAATTCAATGTATATCGCCCTATTTTATGTCTTTTCACATTGTATCACCAACGTTTGTTAATTTCAATTAATTTTGTCCTGCTATCAAATGATCCCTCAAACTAATGCTTGAAAATCAGAAGGAAAGATTAGGTGCCTTTTTTTTACCAATTTTTTTGTCTCTCGCTCTCTTTGTTCCCAACTCTCTCTCTCTCTCTCTCTCTCTCTCACACACACACACACACACACACACACACACACTCACACACACACTCTTTTTCTCTCCTTCGCAGGTAAGAAAACTTAGGGTTTAGATGAGTTTTTCTTCCTCTTCAACAAGGTCTTACAATGGAGCTAGACCAAGGGAGCAAGTATGTTGTGGATGTGGGATAAAACTTCCTTTGAGGACTTCCTGGATAGATTTAAACTTAGGAAGAAGGTTTTGGGCATGTCCAAATTATGGGATAACTCTCTCTCTCTCTCTCTCTCTTCGAATTTATCTAGTTTGTGTTTTTTGTTGTTATTATAATACTAACCTAATTTTGCTTTCTTTTAACTAAGAGGGTGCTTGGGTGATCTTATAAGCTCCTCAAAATATCTTATAAGATCTTTGAGAGCTTATAAGATGTCAAAATATGTTTGGCAAATTTTTTTTTTAAAAGAGCTTATGCTTCTAAAAATATGATGCTCTTATAAACTCTTTTTAAAAAAGTTAGGAATTCCAAACTTATTTTTAGGACCTTAACAAACTCCTTTAATTTTAAGCATATTAATTACAAAATTGCCATCACTAACATCTTATAAGCTCCATGATCTTATTTAATCCAAACACTATAAGAACTTATTTTTTAAAAAAGATCTAACATCTTACAAGATCCAAAAACATCTTATAAGATGTAGGAGCTTATAAAATATTTTAAATAAGTTTAGTCAAACACCTTCTAAGTTGATAGATAAGGGTATTGCAGAGTGTTCATATGGTGGGATCCTGAAATCTATCATATGTCCAAACAAGTAATTCTTGGACTATTGGCAAAGAAGAGGAAACTAAAAGAGCAAATAAATGAACTTGTGATTAAAGAGAAAAATTGGAAGCTGAAGTGAGGAAAACTAAGAGTAGAGCAAAGTTTCTAAAATATGAAGATGATGCATTGAAGAAGGAAAAAAATTGTTTTAGCTGTACTAGCAATTGTGGTGTGTATATTTGCAATAGTGATAAGATTTGTGGTTTTGAATGACAATAGTTTAGGAAAAATGTAAAGAATTTGCAACTCATGCGATTTCCATTGAAAATGTGTTTAAATCAATGCTATTACGTGTGTTTATTGGTATTTTTTGTGTTTAAATCATGTACTTAAATGGTATTAATAGAGTGCAAATTTTGAATTTCAAAGCAGTTAAGTGGATGTTTAAGCTTAAAGATTTGGAATCTAGAAAGAAAAATGGAAACTCAAAGTTGTATTCTGAAAAATAGCATTCAAGTTTAAGAACTGGTAGCAACTAGGATCAATGTAGTAAAAAAAAAAGTTACATTTCAAGAAACAATTTAGCACTACTTCAAGCATAGAAAATTGACATTGAAAATAATCATTCAAGAAACAATCTAGCACTATTACAAGCATAGAAAATTGGCACTTAAAATAATAGCTTAAGGAATAGATCAAAAAACAATCTAGAACAAAAAATTGGCTCTAAAAATTGGAATTCTGTAGTCAAGTCCAAAAAAATGGGCACTCAAGCACCCTGTAGTTACAAACCTAGCGCATAAGAGTCAAGAAACAATCTAGCACAAATGCAATCCATCAATATAATAATCCAACACGAAAGATTGGCACTCATTACAATCTAGCACAAACAATCCTGAGTTCTATCAATATAATGTATCAAATACACTCCAATATTTCCAACAGAATCCATCAAGACAAACTTACCAACATGAAACCAATATTCTATATAACAATATAAAATAAAGTGAAACTTATATTTAAAACCACTCAAAGATATCCTAAGACAGTGTGTCCAACCCTCAAAATCTAGAACGTAAATCTATCAACACATGCCAATCTTTCCCAGCATAAATAGAATACAAATTTAGAATAAGTAACTCCATTAAGGTAATGTCCATAACATAATACATGTTCAAGCTAAACTAAAACAATCAGCCCTCAGATTTATGCCCTCTTTCACCAAGTCTTTTGGATGCATCTTGTTTCTTTTAACTTCCAATTGTAGCTTCAGGTTATATACTGTGACAAAATTCAGGCCACCCCTCACAATGAATGGAGTATTTATGTTGGAAGACTAAGTAACCTACATTCAAATGAAAAATGTTAATAAAATGAAAAACAACAAAAAGTGATGACTATACCAGTCTATTATAACTTAGATACTTATATTCATTGATAAATATTGCTTGATTTCCCCCTTAGCTTAACAATAACATTTTTTCTAATCTAAAACCACATGATATAAATTTAGTTAATTTTTGATAGTTAAATTTATGAAAATAAAAGGTAAAAGTCGTAAAATTAAATGAGAGTATAGACTTACATGTAGTTTTTCTTTTCTTAAAGTACAAAGATAAACATTTCTAGTAGAAGGTGCACGACTGCAAACATCAACAGGAGGTTGAGAGTCTCCAGATGTCATCTCAGGTTTTGCTTCATGTGAACTAGAAGCAAAATCATCATTCTTCTTACTGCATTTCAATAACTTTTGGATTCTTCTCAGCTCTATTAGATAGATGGCTGGTGGTTCATTAGGCTCTTTTCATTTCATTTTCTTTAGTTTGACAGGCTTCTTTTCATAACATGGTGCCAAAGGGATTGGCAAATCACTCTTAATCCATAAGCCAACTTCATTTCCTCCAAATATGACATGTTTATATGCCCTCAAGTAAGTGCTAACCTTATAAAAGTCATGCACATATGATTTGACTCTTCATTCCTGCACCATATAGCTGAGAAGCATATCTACATGGTATACTTGTAAACTCCCACCTTCTACAACTACATGGCCTCTGGAAAACATCAATTGTATGTTGGTCATACATACCCATTATTAGGAAGTGCCAATCATCTGACTTTATTAGGATGCATTCACCATAATCTTTTATGTTTTTCTCCAACAATTTTTTTTAATCTTTGTATGTATAATACTATTCCAACCACTTGATCCATCCCTATTAACATCCTCGTAATGATCAAGTTTCTTATAGTTTTCAACATTGTAATTGTTGATCTATCTCTAGGAGGTAATATGAAGAGTTGAAGCTCTCACACATGTTATTAAGAACAACATCACATTTTGCAATGGGCTAAAATGTAACCTTGACTATTGATTTGGATGTCTTTTTACCAGCCAATCATATGCCTTCTTATTTATCTCTTTGAGTTGCTCAATTTTTGCTTTGGACTTTTTAATTCTTGTTGCTCTAGCTATTGCCCATTGTACATTCTTGATCGATTGTCCTATAAATTCATCTGCATATTATAAAAACAAAGATAAAAACACATAAAAGGGTAAAACTAAATCAAAGTACTTGTTTTCTACTTCAGGATATAAGCTCTCAAATGCTAGTGTCAATTTATTTTGGTTATCTCTCATAAACGCCCACATATATTAATATCCAAATTATGGTAAATAAAGAAACGACTCCCAAGAATCCTTATTCTCATTCTCCACTACTGCATAAGCAATTGGAAAAATATTGTTATTTAGATCTATTAAAATAGCACTCAGTAATTGGCCACCTTGAGGACTATTCAAAAGGCACCCTTCCATTTCTACAAAGCTTGAATCCTTCTTTGCATGCGTTAAAGCAAATCCTTAAAAAAGTAGGTTGGTCTCACCCTCAGCTAACTTCAACACCACTGTGGAGCCAAGATTGATCATAAGTAATTCTAAGAAATAGTCTATAATTCTATTAAATTATCCTTTGAATTGCCATAATGTAATTTCATTGCTTTGCCTTATAAGCTTATTGTTTAAAGTCCTTGGTTTTTAGTGTGGTGTAAAACTCATTCCTAAACTCAGTAACTCCTAATTTAGGATTGTCTTTAATTTTTTTCACGAAGGTTTTCCCAATCCATCAAGACTTAAGGTTGCTATTATTGTAATTCTAAGAACACTTGCTATGAATAAGATTATAAGATTTAATGTGCCGAAACTTATCATTTTGCATTGGTGGAACATGCACATACCAATCACAACCCACTTTCTTACACTTACCCCTCAATTTTCTTTATCATTTTCTGGAGAATGAACTTTCATATCTCTCCTAAGACAATTTATTTCAATAAAGAACTTAGCCTCACTTTTCAAACTAAAGTAAGACTTAGTTTCAGTTCAGGGTTCTTATTTTCAATTTTAGGATGATACTTAGTATATTTTGGATTGAGTTTGTCTTCTTAAGATCCCATCACACTTTTAAATTCATCACTATCTTCAATCTCATTTTCTTCCCCATCCTCCATCTTGGCAAACATGTTATCACTCACTCCCTTGTCTTTTTCTACTCCATGAATTCAACATATGGATTGACATACCTACCAAACAACCTATCCTCCTCCTCTATGTTGTAATCACCATCAATAAAGTTATCACACTCTAAATTAGGATCTAAAGTAGATTCTCAAAGAGAAGTAGGTTGGACTAGAATATCAATCCAAGCCTTTGGCATGTCATGATCTAAAACTAAGAAGTCAATGATAGGTTTAGTATCCTCCAAGTTTGAAAAGTTTTGGCTTTCTACATTTTGATCACCCAAATAAGTTTATGTTTGGTCATCCAAAATGCCTATCTATTTAGTCAAGATGCTCTACATATGTCTTCACTAGCCTATCCTCAGTAAATTATTTACTATACCATAAACCTCAATGTCTTCTTTAAGATATTTACTAGCTAAGTACAAATTATTAATTATGCCCAAACTTATGCCAAAAGCTAACATGTTCTTTATCATACCCTAACTTTCTACATATTTGTTAAGCTCAACCCAAATATATTCACGTCAATATTTTGAAAATAATCTATCTTACCCTCTCGTAATATCTAACATGTTCTAGTTTCATTGCATCAGCATGGTATAATCTAACAATAAATACAGTAGCTTCCCCAACCAAATATACATAACAAAATAAATAAAATAAAATGAATAAACTAAAAATCACTAAACATGGGCATTTTCCTAGACAAAAACTAATAAACTGTACATAATAAATAAACAAAAAAAATAAATAAAGTTTAACACTAACTTTGCAACATTTATAGAATTAGTATCAAACGTAACATTGAGTAAATTAAAACACACTCTTCTTCAAATAGGAAAACAAAAGAAAATGCATACTCATCTTAGAGAATAGTTCTTCTTACACATACTCTTAAAGAATAACATCAGGCAAAGCCAAATAATTTTCCTTTTTAGGAAAACAAATGAAAACATATAATGATTAAATGTCTTAAACATATTGAAATTCACCAAATACCCTAAAGAGAAAGTACATGTTGCCGAAGCAAA
Organism: Jacaranda mimosifolia; assembly: GCA_018894105.1. Taxonomy (NCBI): domain Eukaryota; kingdom Viridiplantae; phylum Streptophyta; class Magnoliopsida; order Lamiales; family Bignoniaceae; genus Jacaranda; species Jacaranda mimosifolia. Next base: position 22,347,665 of record CM032128.1, on the reverse strand, counting down.
ATGGAATAGGTAAGAGCATCAATACTCCTAGAATATTATGAAATAACTAAATTTCCAAGAACAAAAAATGAAATGGGTTAAGAAGCTTAACTCACTGTAGTTTTCTGTCCCAGGTCCATGTCTTGCTTTTTTCATGCCATTGAAAGCTTTGAATCTGAGTTCCCACTTCCCATTTCATATAGCTTTGAGAATAACAAAGAAGCAACCTTAAAAGCTTGAAACCAGGGGAAATTATTCAATTTAATCAACATCTTTTTTTCAAAGGAAAACTAGGGTTTTTAATTGGTGAATAAAGGTTCTTCTTCAATGCTCTTCTCCCCATGTGACAAAATAGGAAATGTCGTAATATTGTTTTTAGTCACGTAAAACATACATGATTCAGTCGTTAGCTTTTACTTCATTATTTGATGATTGGACAATATTGGATGAAATTAAGAAACGTTTATGACACAAATTTGAAATGATTTAAAATATGGGGAAGTAAATTGAATAAGTGGGATAGTTGACGAACAAAATTGGAATTATCCCTGATCAAATATATACTTTTTCTCTATCACGGAACCTCCACTCCCAAAGTAATGCACATCTACGAATTATACCCATTGAGTAAGAAACATGATGATATTAATTGATACATTCTAAATGATTGAAGCATCTTGCAATTCTACATATCGACTTTTAGCTATGTCTTTTCTTCTTTTTTAATTGAGAACAAGTAATATGAAATGTATAATGGAGAAAGAACTTAGTCAATATATATATATATATATATTAACTTTAGAGCCCTCCCTTTATGGAATTTCTAAGATTGAGCTTGTATCAATTATCAAAACCAAGTCTATGCATGTCTCATATATTGTATTAGTGTAGCCATTTTAACAAAAAATCAAAACCCAGTTGATTGGTGTATGTTAAGCACATAGCAAAAAAAGAAAAAAATATCGAGATTTAATTTATAAGGGATCCAGTCATTAAATCAACAAATTAAATGAAATAATAATTCAGACAAAAGGATATAATCAATAATTACACAAGAGATTATTCAGTTGTTGAACTACCAATGAAATTAAAATTCATCTTTATTTAAAAGTGTTTTCTTCTATGAGATCATATCATGTAATTCAAATTGAATTATCAAATATTTATATAATGATATTCACCTTTTCCTATTAGTGTTGATCTTTCTTTTAGACCACGATTACAATGCCCATGTTCCACATGTTTATTTAGGGACTTACATGTAGGACACAGGAAATAAAAATAAATTTTAGTTGCAATGCTATATTGTTCTATTATTAGCAAAGGAACATGACATAGAATTAGCAAATGATAGTGATATTTCATAAACATAATAAATAAAGTTAAGACTTATAATGCAATATACAATTTAGACTATATACCAAAAGAATTAGTTTTAATTTGCAAGACAATTAATGGAAGAATTATGATGATATATTAGTAATGTTAATTTTTTAATAGCATAAATTGTATACTTTTAGATCTATATAACTTGTGCAGAAATAGAGATCTACCATCATAAATTTGAGTTTCTAGAGAAAACAAATCTATCATAGAACCCAAATATTATGCACACTTACAAATCATACATGATTAGTGAAAGAAAAATATGTTCTTGATTGTAATTGGACGATTGATGTCACTCGCGATTGCTTTCTAGGATTAGACCTACACTAGTTGTCAAAACCAAGGTTGTTGAAGGACATTTAACAAAAGTAGGTTAATAACAAAATAGATGTGTCTTACATACCGCCTTTAAGAAAAATCAAACTAATACAAGTATTTTAGGCACACTGTAGAAAAATTGAGATGAAATTTTCATTTAAAAGGAATTTTCGAATCATATCAAAAAATTTTAATGACAAAATAACACCTAAAAAGATGATAAATAAATACACTTAAATATAATAAGTTGTAGAACTACTAGTGAAATAAAAAATTATGGATGAAATTTATTTAAGAGTATGCTCTAGCATGAGATCCTATCATGGATTTCATTCATATTACATTGCCGAATATATACGGCATTTCCTATTTATACTACTCTTCATTTTACACCATCATGGCCAAAACATGCTCCATGCACATTTATTTGTAGACTTACATGTTGCATATAAGAAATAAAAATAAATACTAGTTGAATGCTACATTTTGTTTAGTTGAATTAGTTTTATTTGCAAGGCTTTTAATTCAAGAGTTATGACAAATTATTAGGAGCAAATATACTTTCAATAGTTGTTTACTGCGTATGGGATAATTGTTGCAGAATTGTAGATCTACCACCATCTATTTAAGTTTCTTTAGGATGTGAATCAACGATTGAACCCTAATGACCAAAATAATGTACAATTACAAATTATACTCTATGTGTTTAAAACAAAATGAAGCTAATAGGTAAATCATACCTATTTGAGGTATGGAACTTGATGATTGAAGTGACCTACGATTGCAAGAATCAACTTTGGTTAGATGTTTTCTCATTCTTTAATTGCAAATAAGTCATATACACCATCTATCAAAACCAAGTCTGTCCAAAAAACTTTATCAATAATGGCTTATTAACAAAACAGATGTTGTGTCTCATATACTATACTAATTTTGACAATTTTAATTGAAACAAGACACAATTGATAGATGTATGTTAGGCACATAGAAGAATAAATTAATAAGCAAGAACAAATTAAATGAGAAAATAATATCAACTAGAATGACAAAACAATACGTACAAACATACTATGTTGTAAAGTACTAGTGAAACAAACTTCATGGCTGAAATTTATTTAAGAGTGTCATTATGTATGAGATCCTAGCGTGGACTTCGTATTGTGTCATCAAATTTATATAAAAAAGTATTCATTTTTTTTTCCTATTAGTGCTAGTCTTGCTTTTAGGCCATCATTGCAATGCACATGCCTTACATGGTAAGACTTAGATTTTGCATATAAGAAATAAAAATAAAATACTAGTTGAAATGCTATACTTTATTATGGTTAGCCAAATAAGATAAAGTAAAATTAGTGAATAGTATTGATACTTCTAGAAGTACAAAAATAAGAAGGGTTCTCAAACATCCTAGAGTTGAATCCATGTATCTATCAAATTGGGTTTAATTTACAAAACTATTAATACAAGTTGTATACTTTATATGGGATATAACTTGTGAAGAGCCACAAATCTACTACAAATGTACTGACATAAATTTGAGCCTTAGAAATAAAACTATCAAGAAGCCTTGAACTCTAAAATAATGGAACATTTACAAATCATACATGGTGAGTAAAATAATACAATATTAGCCATGGAATTAGATGATTGGTGCAACTTGCGATTGCAAAAAACAAGTTTGACTGGATCTTTTTCTCCTTCTTTGAAAGAGAAGAGACATCGCTAATATATATAATGAAGTCTTAGAGCCCTCTCGTATGGGTTTTTTAGGTTTGGCTTATACCAATTTTCAAAACCAAGTTTGTCCAAAAGAGGTTTAACAATATTTGGTTAAAAGAATAAGGCTGAAATTTTATTAACGAGGAATCTACAAATCTTGTCCACAAACTTAACTCTTATCCAACATAATGATAAATAAATTTGCAAAAATGTATTGAGTTGTAGAACTATCATTGAAATCAAATTGCATGGGTCAAATTTCTTTAAAAGTGTGCATTAGTGTGAGGTCCTATAACATAATTAATATTGTATCAACAAATGTATAATTGTTTTGCTAATGGTATTAGTCTTGCTTTAACAACATTGTTGCCAACGCATGTTCCTTGTAGGTTTATTTACCGATTTACACATAGCATATAAGAAATAAAAATAAGTACTTGTCGAATGCTATGTTGCTTTATGGTTTGTCTTAAATAGATAAAAAGAAATTAGCAAATATTTCCATAAACAAAAATATGATGTCATGAAATATAGAATTAAGTCTATAGATCTAAAAATTGATAATATTTGGAAAACTGTCAATGTAAGAGTTATAACAGTTCATTAGTAGGAAAAATTATACTTCCAACACCGTAGATTATTTACTTTGCATGGGATATAACTTCTGTAGAATTACAAATCTACCATTATAAATTTCAATATTTGGAAGAAATGAATCTATAATGGTGTCGTAAGACCAAAATAATGCACATTTACAAGTCATGAATAATGAGTAAAAAGACATGATGATATTAATCAATATGTTATACCTATTTAAGCTGTGGAGTTGGATGATTGATGTGACTTGTAATTACAAGAATCTAATTTGGCTAGATTTTTCTCCTTCTTTGACTGCCAACAAGTAATATTGGAACAAAGAGTGGAGAAAGGATCTAACAAATACATATGCATAAATTCAACATTAGGGGTCTTCATTATGGCCTTTCTAGGATGGGAACAATATTTATGTAATTTATTAGATTGTTTCTCATGTAATGTATTGGTCAAGCCAATTTTAATAAAAATCAAAAGCTAATTAACAAAACTATGTGAGGCACATGGTAGAAAAAGTTGAGGTCGAGGTTTCATTTATATATAATCCATAAATCATGTTGAAAAATTTAAAGAAGAATACTATCCAACACAATGAAACTATATATAAAAAAAATTATACTTTGATATAGACCTACTGATTAAATAAAATTCACCACGGAAATTTATTTTAGCATTACTGTAGCACGAGATGCTATCATATAGTTCATATTGTCATCAAACAAATATATATATATATATATATATATAAGTATTTTTGTTTTTGTATTGGTATTGTTCTTACTTGTATACAATAATTGCCAATGCACATACCTTGCACGTTCATTTGTTGACTTATATGTAGCATATAAGAAATAAAAATTAATACTAATTGCAATGCTATGTTATTTTGGGATTAGTCTAAAAATGATAAAATAAAATTGGCAAATGAAAGTAATATTTCCATAACTAAAGCAAATAAAAATAGTACTTTTCATGAAATATCAAATTAAATCCGTATATCCAAGTACTAGGTTAATTTCACTTGAAAGATTATTAAAGCAAGAGTTATGATGCTTAATTACTAGGGAAGATTGTACTTTTAAATGCACAAATTGTTTACTTTGTCTGGGATGTACCTTGTGCACAACTGTGGATCCACCATCATAAATCTGAGTCTATAGATAAAATGAATCTATTATGCAATCCTAATTAATGTTACACAATTAATCAGAAAGCTTATTGGTATTGTGGGGGTAACAACCAATTCAAGATCAAGCACACGTAATTTTTTTGGCCAAAAAATTTATAAATTCCATGATCGAGAGTTTACTTAGAATACAAAATTTTCTTGTAGGAGAAAATTGGACCCTTGAAGAATTAACCACCGAAGTAATAGAAAACAAAAATGTAAATAACCTTAATTATTTGATTGATCTTGTGCAGGATCTTGTTACTCATGGTGAAACAAGCTAATTCTTCAACAACACCATTCGTCTTTTAGAACAAGATGGGCCTTGGTTGTATAAAAAATAAAAAGATATGCTAATTGCAATTTTATTTTATTTTATAATTAGAAGAAAAACAAGATGAAATAAAATTACCATATGAAAGTGATATTTCAATAAAAATAATCAATAAAATTTAGACTAGTCATGAAATTTAGAATTAAGTCTGAATATCAAAAGAACGAGTTTTGTTTGCAAGTGTTAATATAGAAGTTATGACAATTAATAGTAGGTACTTTTAATAAGATAATTTTTTCATCTTGTATAGGAAGTTACTTCTGTAGAATTGTAGAACAACTATCATAAATTTGTGTTATTTAGTGGAAATGAATCTATCATTGAACATTAATGAGCAAGCTAAGGGACATTTATGATACATACACCATGAGTAGAGAAAAACAATCGTACTATGGACAAAGGACCTAAACAATGTATATAGTGTACACTTAGTGCCCTCCCCGTATGGGCTTTCTATGATTTGATTGTAGTAAGTCCAGACTTCATGGAGTGGTATCATATGAAAAGGATCATAGGTCGTCGCTTCATTCCACCTAGTAGTCCTTTTTATATGATATGTGGCCTGACTCTCATTAGGGTGTCCCTAAGGTTGTCAACACGATAAGCAAAATGAATGCATCTCACAGTTAGAACAAGTAAAATTTGAAACAAATTGCGTTTGATCCAAAGAAATTATATTTTGCTAAAAGTTATAGTTTTGAAATATATTCATAAAATATAATATCAAGAACAATATCACCAAAATAAAAATATCTAACATGATCATAATTAAATTACAACAAAAATCAACTATAATTTGCCATACAAGCTACTTGTTACTCATAGATCATTGTTTTAGTAGAGGAAGGTCATGGACACTAATATGCTTAAGTTGAATTTATCTTATGAATTGGGTGAAGCTTGATGAACCAAATGAGTTGTTACCTAACATAAGCAATGGTGACTAAAGTTAGTTATTTGAATTTAGTTTACTTTAATAGGAACATACAGTTAGTCTTAGGGTTTTTGATCAAGTATCCAAGACTATGTTCAAACTTTAATGCAATTTTTAATTCTCAAGACGACCTTTAATTCAACCACTAGTTTTAGATTTAGATTCAATACATCGAGAGCTTTGAAAATGGTTAAATTGATTTGAGATGTTGACTAGGGCTATTGATCACCATTAACTAGTGTTGGCTGATGGTATGTTGATGAACCATATACCAAATGAAGCTCTCTTCATCCACAATGATTCCCCTAAGTTAATGTTTGCTAATTTAGGGCAAGTTGAATTGAATCTTAAAAATTTAGGCTCTATTTCTTTTGGGTCAAAATGAGTTTTTTGTTGTTGTCGTCGTCGTCGTTGTTTTTGTTGTGTGTGTGTTTAGGGTGGATTGTTCAAATTAATAATTGATTATGGCGCCACACCTAGGGCAACCCCTAAACTGAGGTACCACCAATTTAAACTTAAATCATAATATAAAAGATAATCGAAAGGGCCCAAAAATTTCAACAAGTCTCAAAGACAGCAACATACTTCAACTTAAAAGAAAATATTACAAGGGTGCTATATATACATGCCACAAGTCTCCCAAACAACATTCAAACATACCAACAATCTCAAATCTTAGCCACGATTAGGTACAAGCCCAAAATGTCATCTCATGAAACACCATATATACATACCATAGATCTTAGATTCAAACTTGACATAACACAACATCTCTAGGTCATAGCATAATGATTAGGTGAGCCTGTATGTACATATATTTCACATAATCTATTACAAAATAGTCCCACCAGGCTAAGTCATAAGCCTTTAATCCCCTTCCATATCTGTCTGGGAAGGAAATAAAAGATAACAAGGCAGTGTAAGTCCTAAACACTTAGTGAGAGAAAGAGGACCAATAGTTAAAGAAAAACTGTTAGGGAAGCATCGATATAACCAGATTTATATCATTAGCAAGGATTTGCAAATAGAAACTAGATTATCTCAGAGCATTAATGATATCAAATTCAACAAATGGTAATAACTCATTCTTTATTGCTCCATGAATAGAGTACAAATAGAATCAAACAAAACCTAAAGCATATTATACACAATAGATGTTCCTTATTCCTCCGTTGTGGCTTTATTCTAGGCATTCGGCCCTAAGCATGAAAGTTTGTTTTAGGCATTTGGCCCTACGAGCATAACAACCCTACGAGCATAATAGCCCTTTAATTTACAAGTAGTTGGTTAATTTTTCCCCATATGATAATACAAATGATAAACAGACGCCTGCATATGAATACATCGATACCATTGATAACAATTATGCCGACAAGGCCAAAACAAACTATATAGCAATTTCAACGAGAAGCACAAAACACAAATTTGGTCACCAAGACACAAATTAATGTAACAAAATAAGAAAGTCGCAAGGCTGCGGGGCATGCATAACAAAAAAAGATAGGACAATAGGTGTTCTAGGCACCAGAACAAATATAATCAATTTTATCGATAAACAATCGAGGAATTCAAACAAACAAGGATTCCAACTGATCAAAGGACATTCACTCTTCAGAAACAAAAATTAGGTAGACCCTCACCTCAATAGCCACAGGAATGCTAATCCAGTTTATTGATTTGTATGGTTTGGCTCCTTGTCACATAACCAAAAGAACGGACTTATCGTCAAAACACTTGTTTTGACCCTATAACCATAATTAAACGAATAACATTCTACTATCAATTATTTTGCAATTAATACTATATTTTAAGGTTTGGTTCCGATGTTATCAAGAGGTGACATACTAATTACACCGTCAATACTGGAATATTTACAAGGATCATATTTGCTTTGGCATAGGAATAAAATCAGATTCCTATTTTATAATTAACCTTGCAACGTTACCCAAAATTGATTATAACGGTCCAACTATCATTAATAAGACAATTTTGTTACATAGGTCTCAATCACATAAAATTTGGATTTTTAATCATCTAATTAACTTAATTAACTAAGATTTACATGTAATATTACAAATTCGGGTCCACTAGGCTTATATATATCCATGCATGTCTCATTTCTGATCCCATATCAATTTTCTTTTTCTATTTCATCTCATATCATTACACAAATTAGTAAGAACAAGAACAATACAAGATATTTAACCCCGATTCTAACTATTTACCCAAAATCTTCTTGTTGGAACTTCAGCTGTACGTTTACACCTGCAAGTAAGGCTCATTGTTTCATTCTTACTACTGTATCTACCCTTAGCTTTTGTTCCTAGTATGTAGGCCATTCCAGCTTTTCGGCTTTAGAGCATTTGCGACTACATTCACCTTTTCTGGATGTTATGCAATAGAGAAGTCATAATCTTCAAGAAATTCCATCCACCTTCATTGTCTCATATTCAGATCTTTCTGTGAGCTTAAATACTTGAGATTTTTATTGTCTGTATACGCCTCGAATGTAGCTCCATAGAGGTAATGCCTCTATTTTGACAATGAAAAGATTATAGCAGCTAGCTCCAGATCATGAGTTGAATAATTCTCCTCATGTAGTTTAAGCTTTCTAGACACATAGGCAATAACTCGCCCTTTTTGTGTCAGTACACATCCAAGCCCTTCTTTAAAAGCATCCATATATACAACAAAACCTTCTGATCCTTCCGGAAGGGCCAAAATTGGAGCTAAAATCAATATGTTTTTCAACTCTTGGAAACTTCTTTCATAGTTCTCATCCCAGTTAAACGATTGATCTTTCTATTTTAACTTAGTCAATGGGCCATCTATTTTAGAGAAATCCTGTACAAACTTCGGTAATAGCCGGCAAGACCCTAAAAGCTACGACCTTCTATCACATTTTTGGGTCTTTTTCAGTTGACTATCTCCTCTATCTTAGAGGAACCAACCTCTACCCCGTCCTAAGATATGATATGTTCAAGAAAAGCTACTTTCTCTATCCAGAATTCGCACTTAATGAATTTTGCATACAATTGATGCTCTTTCAAGGTTATGAGAACCATGTGTAAGTGCTTTGCATGGTCTTCTCTAGTCTTTGAGTACACCAATATGTCGTTAATGAAGATGACCACAAATTGGTCCAGATATGGTCAAAAGACCCAGTGATCAAATCCATAAATGCTGCTGGGGAGTTGGTTGGACCGAACAACATTACTATGAATTCAAAATGACCATATCGAGAATTGAATGTAGTCTTCAGGACATCTTTTTCTCTGATTTTTAGCTGGTAATACCCCTATCTCAAATATGACTTTGAGAAGACTGTAGATCTCTGTAAAAGATCAAATAATTCTTCCAATATGGGGTATTTATTCTTGATCGTAGCTTTATTTAACTCCATGTAATCAATGTAGGGAAGGCAATTGGGTGGGTTTGGTAGGACCCGGGATCCACATGCATAGGCTAGTTGGGACCCGAAACCCACCTCGCATCCCATTTGAACCTGAACCCGATGGGTCCAACTCGGTTAACCCAATTTTTTTTTTGCCTCATAGCTTGATGTACAAAGTTTGCAATTGTCAACTACCAACCCAAGAAAACTTGGCAGGAAAGAAAGACATAATAGGAAAATTTTCTGGCCAATTCCAACTAATTAAAAGACATCTTAAAACTTCATCAAAATTCTTTAGTCTAATATTAAACATATAAGAACAATACAAATTAAATATAAAAAAATAAAAACCATTAAACCTACGAATCTAACTAAACATAAATTTGGAAAAGGGATTTACTTACCCATTGTCTTCAAATTTGTTCTCAAATGACGTGGTTGAATATGGACGAAGCAACAATGTGATTTGGCGAAAGTCTGGAAGATTGCTGAAAATCGAAAAGCAAAGAGCTTGAGAGCAGAGCTGCTGTGGGTAGTGGGTTTGACTTTTGGGAGAAATTGTAATATTAAAAGTAAGGCAGAAACCCTAATTTATGAGTAATATATTAAATATATATATATAATATTTAATAAATATACCTATTATATGGGGTAGGTTAGTGGCAATTCAGCAAGACCCGAAACCTACCCCGGACCTAACTGGGTCTCGTAAATAAAAACTCGGTACCTACTCTAAAACTTATTTACTTCACCCCAGACCTGCCCCTCCACTGTTTACCCAGACCCGTTGCCATCTCTAAATCAATGCATATCCTCAAGGATCCATTCTTCTTCTCGACAAACAGTAATGGGGCTCCCCAGGGAAAAGTGCTAGGCCATATGAACTTCTTCTCCAATAGTTCCTGAAGCTAGTCCTTCAGCTCTTGTAGTTTTGCAGGCGCCATTTAATAGGGAGTTTTGGAAAAAGGCTCTCGAAAGAGTATGAATAACAAATTTTATCTCTCTATCAGGGGGTAATGAATTCAACCCTTCTAGAAATACCTCTAGGTAATCATCCACTATTTCCACCTCTTCGATTTTGGCTATATTTTGGGGTTTATTGATAAGATACACTAAAAATCTCTGTCCGCCTTTTCTCAAAATCTTTCTGGCCTCTAGTGTAGATATAATTGGTAACGGGGAAGTATTATCTATGGAATGGCGTGTTGGTATTGGTATTTTATCTCTGAGAGTGATGTATTTGGTATAACAATTCACATGTGCTTGATATTTATACAGTCAATCCATTCCAAGTATCAAATCATATTCTTGAATGGACATTTGTATAAGACTGGATGGATATTTCCCATCCCCAATCATAATTGGGCAATCCTAATACATGGTGTCTGTTATTAACCCTATTCCTAAAGGTGTTTGATCTTTTATTTGGTAAGCCATAGTTTTGGGTTGCATATTTAGTTTTCCAGAAAAGGTTGTAGATATAAAAGAATGAGAAGTACCAGGATCATATAAGGCATTACCATTAATTCCAAAAATAGAGATTGTACCTTCAACCATTTCGTTAGGATCCGGTGCGTCTTTCCCGATCAAGGTATGTGTGCGAGCTCGCACTTTCTATTTCCCACTAGCTCCTGTTACCCATTTTCCTTTTCCTACAGGTGCTGAGTTTCTCCATTTGGGACAATCTTTCATAAAGTGTTGGTCGCTACAGCATCGTATACATTTGCCCTATTTTCTTCAATACTAGGATTCCTTGTGGCTAGATCCTCTACAGAATCCACATTGTTTTGGTGCCACTTTTAGAGCCAAAGTTGCAGCCCTGCCAGCCTAGGTGTTTGTTGATGAGTGCCTCCAATCTACAGTTTTGGATGTTTTCTCCTAGTATTACTCTGCCCACTGGGGTGCATTCTCCCATTTTGGCTCCAATCTTCGATCTTTCGAATTTTCTGCAGTTTTGACTCTAACTGCAGTGCTTTATGCACCCCCGGTTGAACTTTGGCAATTCAAAAATGGCCAGACGTTGTCTGAGTTCTAGCCACAATCCATGTACAAATTGGCGGGTATGCCAGCTTTCATCTTCTTGTATGTAGGGTGCATACTGTATTAATCGGCTAAAAATAGTCTCATACTAGCTGACAAATTGTTCCTTCTGTATCAGATCCATAAATTCTCTTTCTCTTACCTTCTTAACTACCGAGGGTATATATTTATCCATAAATTCCTTGGTTAAATTTTCCCAAGTTCGATGAGTTCCCTCGATCGTCCACCTGCGATCTATTATCTTCCACCAACTATGTGTAGAACCTCCCAAAAGAAATGTAGCATACTGAACTTTCTGCTCGTTAGGATGGCATAGGGTTTCAAATATGTTTTTCAGATTCTTAATCCATTCCTTAACTTTTCTATCATCAAGCCCCCTTGAGAACTTCGGTGGTTGAAAGCATAGAAACTATTTTAATGCTCGATCCTCAGCTATCTCGTTAGCAACTCCTGCCCCATCGCCTTGCTATTGACCTTATTGCCTGAATCTCTGCTCCTTCTGATACATGGGATTTGCTAGTTGACCTATAGCTGGTTGATCAACTGAAGGGGTTTGCGAGACTTCTTCGTCTGGCAAGGGCTGTTGATAAGTAGGTGCTCCTTACTTAGGAGCCTGTTGGACATTAGCCCGTCTACCGGGCGGTCTCTTTGGCGACCTGCTCTAGCTGGAGTGGGTACATCATAACTTCCATGTGATGCCATAATAAATCTGATATATCTTAGATATTCTTAAGCCTACAATTATCGAGTTGTAAAATGAGGTCTAAATTACCATAAACTCTATCAAATCTCCCAAAATTACGAAAAAGAAAAGAAAAGATAAGAAAAGTTTAATAATATTTAAATAAGATTTATTATAATATAAATCTAGTTGTTCTATGATAAATGATGAAACTTCATTAATAGGTTCGAGTTAGCATTAGCGGCAGGTATATCAGTATATATATAGGTGAAAATTTCAAAATTGCTATGCTAACTATACGTTTACTCGTAATCAAAATGAAAAAACTAGTATAAAGGCATCACCCCAAAAGTCTAGCTAACCTTAGCCGATTCTATCTATTTTAATAGTTGAATGCTAATACTATACATACGTACATATTTACGAACACAACCACACCCATAAGAATCTCCAAATCTAATCCTCATGTCGGTAATATCCAACTCGGGATCTTCATCCCCATCTCCCCATCCACTTTCACATCTATATCATCATTTTCTTCTTCATGCTCCTAGAATTTTTCCTGTATATCGACTTATGGTAGTGCCTCAACCAGAAGTTCCAGTACGAGATCCTCATCAGAATCAGACTCAGAATCCTCTTTGGGATCCTCTTTAGGGGTCTATACTCTATTGGTAATTCTACAGGGTTTCTATTAGGTATTTCTTTAATTCGAACATCATGTATATACCCTAGCTCAGGAAAGGGGCAAACCCCGAAGGGTCCAGCCTCTGTGGTGATCCCAACACCAACCCCAATGATTTGATCTATGGCACTACCATAGTGTGCCATCATCATCCTGACTTCATTTATAATCATGTGGGTCGTGTCAACTATCTTCTGATGATCAGACTGTAGTGTTCTGAAAGTTTCTTCCATCTGTGCCCGTACTATGCTGAGTCTTCCACTTGTTCCTTAGATATCCTTACACACTCACCTTCTCACTTTATATCTTTCATCTTTTTCTATAGTATAGCTCCGAGCCCCAAGTATTGATTTCAAGTGACACGATTATGGTTGTCTGTCTTTTAGAGCCTTATGCATGTCATATAGTTTCTCTTCATGTCGTTGGCACATCCTCAGAAGGCTTGCCTTCCTCTAGAACCTTAATCCTTTCCTTTAAAGATTCCACGCTCTTTTAATCCATAAGTTTTTTTCCATTTCTATGTTCATTCGCCATCACAATGTATCAATTATTTCGTCAATATCACATTAATCAAGCACATTTCTAACACACAAAGTACCCATGGTTCGATTCTAATGTAAAGTCCAATGCTCGACCTTTGGAAATGAAGAATATAGACTAGTCGGCCGTTCCAAGTATAATCTCCTACCTCCTAGTATCAAACACTATACCTAAAATTCATGTCCTAACTAACTTTCTATCTTGAAGGTTAGTTACAAATCCCAATGATATCCATTTCTTAGGTCATCAACAAACCTAGACTCTGATACCACCTCTATGGTGCCCCACCTAGGGTAACCCCTAAGCTGCGGTGCCACCAATTCAAACTTAAGTCATAATATAAAAGATAATTGAAAAGGCCCAAAAATTTCAACAAGTCTTAAAGGCAGCATCATACTTTAACTTAAAAGAAAATAATACAAGGATGCTATATATACATGCCATAAGTCTCCTAAATAACATTCAAACATACCAACAGTCTCAAATCTTAGCCACAATTAGGTACAAACCCAAAATGTCATCTCATGAAACACCATACATACATACCATAGATCTTAGATTCAAACTTGACATCTCACAACATCTCTAGGTCATAGCATAACGATTAGGTGAGCCTATATGTACACATATTTCACCTAATCTATTACAAAATAATCCTATCGGGCCAAGTCATAAGCCCTCAATCCTCTTTCATACTTGTCTGGGAAGGAAATAAAAAATAACAAGGAAGGGTAAGTCCAAAAGACTTAGTGAGGGAAATAAGACCAACAATTAAAGAAAAACTATTAGGGAAGCAGTAATATAACCAGATTTATATCATGAGTAAGAATTTGCAAATAGAAACAAGATTATCTCAAAGCATTAATGATATCAAAGTCAACAAATAGAAACATTCCTTCCTTATTGCTTTGTGAATAGAGTACAAACAGAATCAAACAAAATCCAAAGCATATTATGCGAAATAGATGTTCATTTTTCCTCCATTGTGGCTTTATTCCAGGCACTCGGCCCTAAGCATGACAGCTTGTTTTAGGTACTTGGCCCGACGAGATAACAACCTTTTAATGTACGAGCACTCGACCCTTTAATTTTTTCCCATATGACAATACAAATGATAAATAGAAGTCTGTATATGTATACATCGATACCATCAATAACAATTATGCCAACAAGGCTAAAATAAATGATATGCAGAGCGATTTTAATGAAAAGCGTAAAACACAAATTTGCTAGGCAAGACCCAAATCAATGTAACCAAATAAGAAAGCCGGAAAGGCTATAGGGCATGTAGAACGATAACAAATAGGACAATAAGTGTTCTGGACACCAAAACGAATACAATCAATTTTATCGATAAACAATTGAGAAATTCAAATAATCAAGGATTTCAACTGATCAAAGGACATTCACTTCCTAGAAACAAAAATTAGGTAGACCCTTACCTCAATAGCCATATAAATGCTAATCCAGTCTGTTGATTTGTAGGGTCTGGCTCCTCATCACCTAACCAAAAGAACAGACTTATCGTCAAAACACTTGTTTTGACCCTATAATCATAATTAAACAGATAACATTTTACTATCGGTTGTTTTGTAATTAATACTATATTTTAAGGTGGTTTTGATATTATCGAGAGGTGACATACTAATTACACCGTTAATAACGGAATATTTATGAGGATCATATTTGCTTTGGTAAAGGAATAAAATAAAATTCCTATTTTATAATTAACCTTGCCATGTTACACAAAATTGATTATAATGGCCCAACTATCATTAATAAGAGAATTTTGTTACTTAGGTCTCAATCACTTAAAATTTGGATTTTTAATCATCTAATTAACTTAATTAACCAAGATTTACATATAATATTACAAATTTGGGTCCACTAGGCTTATATATATATCCATGCATGTCTCATTTATGATCCCATATCATATTTTTTTCCATTTCATCTCATATCATTACACAAAATTAGTAAGAACAAGAGCAATACAAGATATTTAACCCCGATTCTAACTATTTACCCAAAATCTTCTTGCCAAAACTCAATGACCACAAACCAACTCCACACGTACAATCACCACGATGATACAAGAAAACTATCCTAGAGCCGCCGCTACCGTGCACCACCACCAGAGTTGGTCACCACCTCCACTGTCAGATGTGTCTCAACACCACAAGTCAAATGCCCAGGTCAATTTAATGCTTCGCTGCCGAATTCATCCTCAATTAATGCCTTAAAACTCCAACACCACTACCTCCGCCGTCGCTGGCGGTCTAAATTGGGAATTGCTGGTACCAAAATGCTCCCCAAGCTAAACTCCACTAGAACCACCCTTCGTACACCAACTTTCGCCATCTAAACCACTGCTTCGCCACTCGCCGCCATAGCTCGATTTTGATCTTCAATTTCCCGGTAGTCCATCGGTTTGATTTCGTTGCATGTTACATCATTGGGTTCCTGGAGAGGGGAGGAAGAGTTTGACGGGTTGGTTTTTTATTATTGGCCGTCGTCGGAGATGGTGCGTGGGTGAGAATGAAGAAAATTTGGGGGTGGGGGACTGTATTTAAAGGAAAGTTTTGGTAATTAGAAAATAGACCCCAATATTTACTGCATCCAATTATGAGCCCTATAAATTAATTCAGCTTTCAATTGAATCCTTCAAATAGTTAGTGCATGAAATTGACCCCGTTGACCTAAAATAATTCCATTTTAACCTCCAAAACTTTCAAAATTCTTGCAATTAAGTCTTTCCTATTTATGTTTGACCCCCAAACTTTATAAAAATATAATAATAAAATTTATAAAATAATGATAAATAAAACTCTATTAATTGTAGAATTTTAAGGGTGTTACATTGATAGTCATCCTAGATGACCAAACAATTGATATGATTGAAAAATTGGATTGGAATTTATAGGAAAATAGTTTTACCAACAACTCAGTTTGACAGAAGCTTCATTATTGTTTATCATCACACCAAAGGTGGGAAACAAATGGTGGTTGGTTAAACTATGGCCTCTATAACATGCTTAGGCAAGACATGTTTTAGTTGAAAGGTTGAAACCAAGTTTAGTGAGTTTTGAGTCGATTTACATTTAAGTTCCCAGATTGGCTGATAGGTAGATTTTGCCTTCCTATCTCCTAAATCCTAAGCATTGTATGTGAATACTTGGATTATGGTAATCCTAGGAAGCACTGGGGTTCTTACGGTTAAGAATGGCTCGATTTGGTGGAGAATTTAGGGAGATGCCGTGAGTTTACGAGTGGCTCAGTATGGTTGAGAACTAAGGGAGAAATTATGACATGAAGTTGGCTCCATGAAAAAAGAAATCTGTAAATTTCTAGATTTTCGAAAATAACAAGGATGCTACCTTTGGCCATCCATTTGATTCTACCGAAGATGTCTTTAAACTAAAATCTAATACTAATGGAAACTCCTGATTTCAAGCTTTCTATAGGTATAAAATTTTACTTAATTAAGTAGGAAATAGATGAGCTCTATATAAATCTCCGAAATTTGACATTTACTTGTGGAGTCTCTAGTTTCTATCTACATGGTTGACCATTGAGCCGTTTTTGCTATTACTTGGATTACAGAGTGGATTTTTAGATGCTTTCTATTGTGTTATATTCCCTAATGGTAGATGCATATATATAGTATGGATTGTAGGTGGAGAGGATGAGGATATAAGGTTGGGGGTACCTTCAGAATAGGCCACCTCAAGTACCTTTTCTAGGCCCAGAATTAGCTTTGCTTTCTCATTGGCTAGGTTGGTCACTTCCCTTTTGTCCATGGCTTGCTGGGTTTGCGACGTATAGATAGCTTTGCTTACTCATCTCACAAGGTCTTTGTCTAAGTAGCTTTGCTTAGTCATCGCCAAGGTTTTTTGCAAGCTTTTCTTACTTATCTCACAAATGTTTGGCTAGGTAGCTTTGCTTACTTATGAAACCTATTTATTATTAGAGTAGTGCCCAGCAAGACAATATGATTGGCTGTAAACTACTCTCACTACAATATAATGGTACATTAGAGGCATCAAAAAATGCCACTTATATAGTATTATAGTGACATTTTTATATATAATGGCATTTTTTAAAAGTGCCATCTAGGTAGGTGTAGCTAAAAGTAAAAATGCCACTATTTTACCCTTTTGTGGCATTAAGAAAATGCAACAAGAAATAGAATAAATGACATATTGAAGTGTCTCAAGAAATGCATTAACTGACATACCTAAATGCCACGATTTATTTAAAAATGTCAAACTAACATGCCCCAAGATTTGCGTAGAGTAACATATTAAAATGCCACAAAAGTTTTATGAAATGACATTATAACATGCCATAAAAAATGTAATAAATAACATATTAAAATGTCATAAAAAGTTCCTTTTAGTGACATATTCTCATGCCACCATAATTATAGTAAATGATGTATTAAAATGTCACAAAAAGATTTTTTCAATGACATATTAATATGCCACAAAATAGTACATTAATGGCATCTTAAAATGCTATAAAATTTAATTTTGTTGGCGCTTTAAAATACACAACATACATAAGTTATTGCATTTAAAAATGTCACAAAAAAGTACTTTTCGTAACTCTTCAACTTGTCATTTTTTTTAAAAATATAGTTACCTTACAAATGTCACAAAAGAATTATTTACCGACATTTCAAAATATGATATAAATGATTAATTTGACATTTTAATGTGTCACCATAATCATAAATATAAATGTACATTAGAATCTTATATTATTCATTTTAATCACTAATCGTATCAATCTAGTTATAGGCAAATATTTAAAATAAACCATCATAATAATTGATTTTGCTTCATATAAATAAAAATGACCTTCTTAGAAACATCACTTATCAAACCCATGTTCCAAATGAGTAAACAACAAAATTATAAGTAGCTATGTCAGAAAGATAGAATACTAATATATGTTTACAAATTTGTAGAAAACATCTAAATAAAAAATAAAGGTGAGAATCTAAAGCTTGAAGTGATATATCTTCTAAAAGCATTTGAATCATTCATAAAGCCAAGCATCTACATCCTTCGAAATCTGCACAAGTACGAAAACCAGTATAAAAAAGTAATCATTATCATATACAATTAAAATAACCAAAAATAAAAATAATTTTCTATTCATAAAACAAAAAAGTCCAAAATTAAAATTGATCTAAAATATAAAGTACATGTACTTTTATTCATAACACGATCAATATCCAGTTTCATTTCTGATTCACATCTTGCATTCTCATCTAAACGAAATTCCATGTAGGGATCCATTTAAATCTATAAAATATGAATAAGGAGGCTAGATGTAAGTTTTTTACCTTGGAATTTTGTTGAAAGCAACCGTAGTTGAAGCTTGTTGAAGCTAAGCAGATTGGAGGAGAGAATAAATTAAAAAAATAAAAACTAATAACATAACTATGAAATGAAATACCCATACCTTTGGGAAATAGCTAATGCACTATGAGTTTGAGGGTGAAACAAAAACCCAATAATTTCTTAAAAAGCACTAGATATGCTTTCCCTCCAATTTTTTTATCATCCTCTCATAATTTGAGTGATCTCCCTCTAATATTTATCAATGTTTAGAGAATTTTTCATATTACCATGCTTGATGATTGAGTTTTAAGGAAAGATAGATCTAATACTTATTAATTGATTTGTACAAATATACTTTAGAAAGCATCAAATGGAATGTTAGCATGTAATTTGCACTGTTACACAGAATTAATGATCAAACTGTTTAGATTTTCCAATTATAAACAATATTAACAAAAGACAAAAAAAAAAGGAAAAGGAAACGGTAGATTCGGTTAGAATGTGCTGTGGGTTTGGGACGAAATGCATGTGTATTAAGAAATGGTGTTAGTGCTTATCTTTTCTTTATTGCTTTTTGACTTTTCTCTTTTCAATTTACATTTTTTTTTTACCATTATATTATAATCTAACTAAAATTTATCTAATAATTTAAATAAATTATTAAAATTTATTTAAGATTAAATGGTGAAAGGAAGTAAATAAATAATTGACTTTTAGAAATTTTAAATGTTCAACTAGTGAATGTGAAAAATATTAAATTTAGAGATTAAATAGGAGTAAACATTTATTTATTTGTATGTGAAAATATATTTTCTTTGTTATTTAATTGCTTTTCTTCAAATTATTTTATAAAATAATACATTTAAAATTCAAATAGACTAAAAATGAAGATGGAAGAAATAATATAATTGGAGATCTATAGAGAAAACAGAAAGGCTAAAGTTATAATGTACAGGTGAAGAGAAAAAAATGACAAATATGTTGAATTTTGACACTTTTCAAAAATATGAAAACAAAATTAGTGGCACATGTTAAATATATTTATTTTCATTTATTAAATTTACCAAACTAAACTATAAAATGAAATAATGTTATTTTCACTAAATATTTTGTATATATATATATATTTTCAAATGTAGTAGTATTTGAAAGCAATTAGTAACACTGGTTAAGTGCCTTTAAAATATATTTGTGTTGTCATGTTTAATTAAATATCACTATTGTATGTGTCACTTATTAAACAAATGTCATTAAATATTATTGTATAGTGACATTTTTATAACTATCACTATACAGTTTTCTGTGTCACTGGATTACAAATGCCAATATTAAGTTAATGCCACTGATACTTCATGACATTTTTTTAAGTGACACTAAAAGTAATTATAAGTGGCATTTTTGTTACTATTACTATACAATTTTTCTGTGTCACTAGGTTATAAATGTCATTATTAAGTTAATGTCACTAATACTTCATGACATTTTTTTAAGTGACGCTAAAAGTAAATGTAAGTGCCATTCTCTCTCAAGAAAATAGTGGCACTGCATACATGTCTTTAAATTATATGTATGTTAACATTTTCAATCAAGTGTCGTAATTTTATTTGTCTTTTATTAATAAAATGCCACTAAATGTTATATTATTATGGCATTTTGTACAATTGTCATTATATTATATTTTTTATGACATTAAAATATAAAATGCCACTAACTAAATGTCACCAAATAACACTTTTGTTGTAGTGTCTTATGTATACATTCTTATCGATCAATACACCTTTTTTGGGCACCTTCACCTTGTTTGCTTTATATTGTAATTTGTAAAATGCATTTGATTGAAGATGCTGAATCATGTATGATAACGGGACATGATCATGAAATATATCTCTATAGTCTTAATTTGAAATTATTTTAAGTCATATAAAGCTTTAAAGATAGGGCATTGATAGATTCGGATAGACTTGCATTATGATCATGCTCCAAGAGATGGAGGATGCCCCATTTCATGGATGATCATTATACCAATATATATATATATACACTAGCGTAAACCCCGTGCTATGCACGGTATATTCACTTAATTAATAAATTGAAAAAATATAAATATGCAACTAATTTTTTGTGATTTCACAGATAAGTTATTACATTTTTTCATATTCTATAAAAAAAATATTATCTTTTTAAAAAGAAAATATTATTTTAAATAGTTAAGTAGTAATATTTAATAGTATTCATTAAAATAAAAATACTATAGTACTTTAAATAAAATTATTAATGTGAAGAGAGCAACATACATAACATATATATGAGGGAATATTTATATATATATATATATATTTATATACCAACATGTTATCCACTTCAAACATTATCTTGTAGAGGATCAACAACTTTGATTTCAAGTCTTGATTTAATTCATCTGGGTCAAGTTGTTCCACATAAAAAATACAAATCTAAACTATTCCAAAATATCTTTTAGTAATAAAAATATTTTGGTCCAAAATACTTAGATTCTTTATTAGTTTGCATATTCTATATTAAATCAAGAAGCAATTCAGAAATATATAAAATATTGTCTAAGAAATTCTTGTTGCATACATATATATATATATATATATATAAATAGGGATAAAACTATAAAAATTATGTAACACATCAAAATAGGATATTTATAAAGAAACTTGGGTTATTTAATTAATCAAATAAAAAGGATTTGTAATGAATAAATAAAACTAAATTAATTGATGAAAATGAAAAAACAAATTAAATAGTAGTCCTTAAAACCAAGTAAATATGAAAAGTGAAAAACTGGTGCATATATATATATGTATATGTATATATATTATACATACATTATTTACACAAAGGTAACTTGAAAAAATGAATTAATTTGATAAAAAATATATGAATAAAAACCACAACAAAATAATGGAAGTGAAAATAACAATAATAATTTCCAAAATTAGAATTAAAAGAAACCTTTCAAACATGATATTTATGGTCCAAAACAGAGAAAAGAAAAGACATATGAACTTAGAGAATATTGAATAAAAATATTAACCCAACAAAAAGGAATTATAATAAATTACAAACTAAACCAAATTATTATAATTGGCAAAAGAAAGAAAGAAAAAAAGAAAAAGAGAAAGAAAAAGAGCAAAACTTGCAACTTAAAGAATTACCTTACACATCATGGTAAATGTTCAAAACCCCAAATGACAAAAGTGGATGTGAAAATAAAGGGAAAAAAGAAGTAAGGTGGTCTGCAAGTAATTGAAAAGAAAAAATACTTTCTAATGTTCTAGATTTATCATTGTTAAATATAGATCGTCTACTTACAATTCTGCTGTAATATCTTTTATTTCAGCAAAATATTTATTGATCACATACACACACACACACAAAGAAAGAAAGAAAGAAAGAAAAATAAATATTTAACTGATAATTGAGCAACAAATACATCTATGCATGATGCTATGTTTCTCATGCGTATATTGAAAATGAATCAATATAAAAATGAAAAAAATATATGAACGCTTATAGAATGTAATGAAAGTTCACTTGAAAATTTAGAATAAAAGAGTTATCTTGAAGAAGGAGGAGAAGAAGAAGAAGGGGAAGAGTGGAAGTAGAGATAAATAAGTTATGATTTGTTTAATGGGATGAAATTTATAGAATTACTTTTTTGTAGGTGTCCTTAATTCGGTGATCATAAAACGCCTTTTGAATTTTAAATTTATTTTTTGAAAGAAAATAAGAGATAAGATAGGATCATTTGGTTAGGATAATAATCAACAATTAATAAAAATTTTGAATTTAATTAAAAAACTCAAAATTCTAAAAATTTGCCACTTGGCCAAAATTGCAATCAAAATTGCATAATTGTAAGTCCCACACCGTTGTACTATATATAATAGTATATATATATCTAATTTAAAAGATGTATTGAATAAAATGTTTCACTGCATTTTGTTTCAAACTTTTCCTCGAATTTTTAAAATTTTACGTTTTTAAAAAATTGACATATAATTTATAAGTGCAAAGTTAATATATTTGTTTACATTCTACCATTTATCCAAATATGAATTATCTTCATAAATAGCATTTCAAATTGAATATCACATTTTATGTTGTTTAATTCCATAAGAACTCTTTAAATATCCTTCACCATTAGAACTCTTTAATTCCATAAGCATTTTTCATTGTTTCTTCTTCTTCTTCTTCTTCTTCTTCTTCTTCTTCTTCTTCTTCTTCTTCTTCTTCTTCTTCTTCTTCTTCTTTCCTTTTTTGGTTTTGTTTTGTGAGACCACATGCCATTATTGTAATATTCTTTTTATTTAATTTTTTACTGGATATCTTCAATTTTTTCAATAGAAGTGATAATTTGCTCGTGTTCTATTTTGCAACATGATTGTTTTATTCTCAATCATTGTGCTATATATTATTACTTGCTTCTTTATATATTCTATTTTGTTATCACTAGCTGATGTTTTATAAATTTCTTTTAATGGGGTAAGTCATGTTCTTAAGGCCTCACAAATCCTTGTGGTTTTCGTGAACATATATGATTAAGTAAGATTAGGTTTTGTTTCCATTTTGTTATTTTATAATCATCTGAAAGGGAATTAGTTTTATATTTTTGAAAATGTCCAAAATTTGTTATATATTTTCATATGTTTAATGTTATCCATCCGTTCTTTTAGGGTTGGTCTTTTTGAAATCTCAAAATCTAATCTAATTTTAATTATCTTAGAATTTGATTTGTAGTATAAAATTTGTCCACTATTTTTTTTATTTATGTATACCACAAAATTTATGCTAGTTAGGATATGACATCGGAGATGGTGCAAATTTTAAGTAAAGTGAGGCCTGCCGTGAAACAAATTAAATTGAGTTTTTCCTTTTCAGATATAATAATTTGAATATTTAATTACTCTTACACAATTATGGAGTCACAATTATTTGTAATATTTTGAAATTGAGTCCACTATCAAGAATTAAGAAAATTTGAAAAATAATGAGTAACATCATATGCTTCTTGATTTTTTATTCGGATTGAGAGTAATCCTTCATCGGTCCAAATCAATTGGATTTGGATTGTGTCTTCGAATCTAACTATATGATATGATCTGAAATCATAGCAAGATTGTTAGGACTATTGGGATCCCAACTAAAACCGTCTTACGCTTAACCTAAATCACGAGATCAAAGAAGTGAGGAAAATGCGGAACTATAATGAAGAGAGAATTTAGAAAGTCAATACGGGCCAATTTGAGACTTTTTATAGCTATTAATACTTGGCCACCATTCATTGAGTGAGGTAGTAGCATCGGATCCCTCCACGTGGAGATTAAGCTGATGGTTGAGAGTTGACCGGGCTGAGCATGGGTTATTGGGGTCGGGTTCGACCTGGTTTCAGAAAGTGCGGGTTTTGCCCAATCAAAGTGCTTTTGAATGCTTTGGCCTTCCCTAATCAATTCCCTATGCATTCTTGTTGAATTAGAACTAATGAACTGGCAAATTTAAGAAAAAGTAGGCTGATCTTTTACCGCACATCTATACTATTATATATAGCATAATGTTGTGGGATCTGTAATTGTGTAATTTAATTCTAATTGTATAATTTTGGGCAAATATCAAATTTTTAGAAATTTGAGTTTTTTAATTCAGTAGAAAATTTTTCATTGGTTAATTATTTAATTTATATTTACTTTAATACGATCAACTTATCTATTATAAATAAAATATCATATTGTATTTATCCAGAATTGCAATATAGATTTCTATCTCATAAGATAATTCAAAAAATATCTATAATTATATTTTTATCTCACTAAATAAGTTTATAATTTAAAAAACATTTTAGAAGTATCATATTAAATACTTTTATCACAAAATTCTATCTTATAAAATTAATTTATCACAAGATTAATAGATAAATATTTTATTTATTTTATATACAAATTTTGTAATACTACAATTAATTTTTTATATTTTATTTTTATATTATTCGTTGTACAATTCTATATTTTAAATTATAGAACTTCTTTCCTGAATTAGCATAATATAATGATGTTTTTTTAATTAATTTAAAATTCATTTTGTGGAATTTTTTTAATATTTTTTTGAAACACATCTTTACATTGTTTTTGTTTTGTCTTTATTCTAAATTAATTAGATACTTTTCTAATATATTTAAATATTTTATCAATATTATTACTTTATTATTTCCTGAATATTTATTTAAAATTAAAGTTTTTATAACTAACTTAGTGGTTATTGTTCTAAAGGAGCTGTTCTTATATTATTTTTTCTTAATTTCAGTTTAATATTTGTATTGCAAGTGGTTATTGTTTGATCTTGAGTTTTATGTATAAATTATTTATTTTGTGAAATTTGGATCTTTGGATATTACAGAGGAAGAGTTACGTTTCTTTATATTCATGCAATGAATTCCTATTGATTTTGTCTTGAAATTTAGGCTAAATTGATGAGAAACGTAAGAAATGGAGCGAAACGAAGCGAAGTGATCGAAATGGGCTCGAGAACACCACTTTAGATCCTCTATTTCATTTCCTATTTCAACTTGCTGTATTTATGCCAAGTATACCTAATTTTTAATCAATTATTTTATAAAGAAATATTTAATATACGTGTCATATATTCATGAAATGGAATAGGAGATGCAATAGAGAATGAAAGAGAAGACTTAAACCGCGAGAACACACCCCGGCGCGTGTTGATAGGACGCCGCGCACCAGGGCGCGAGGCATGGTGCGCCAAGGCACAGACATGGATGGAAAAGGCATCAAAACACACGTTGCGCGCCCCGACATGTAGGGAATAGTAACTTTGTGCCAGGGCTCAAGTTTTTTGCTCCCCAGCTCAAAGTTTCTACCCAAGATTTGGTTTTTCCTGGCACAAGTAGATTGCGCGCAGCGCAAGCCCACGGGCCTTGGGCTTTGGTTTTCGAGTATAAATATCAGTTTTTTCTTCTGGAAAAAGTATCACGAACATAACACAAGGGCTTCTTTACTTCTTTTGAGTAATTCTCTCAAGACGAAGTTTAGAATGAGGTTGTTAGGTGTTTTCGTGAGATTTATGGGATTCAAGTTTGTACTTGCACTTTAGTTTGAGATTAATAAAATTCCTTTTCTTTGTTGGGTGGATTAGGCACATCGCCGAGTCACGTTAAATCTTGTTGGCACACTTTACATTGAATTTCTTTACTGTTATTTCATTATTTCCACAATACATCCTCTTGGGTTACAACAAATTGGTATCGGAGTAGGTTGGATCAGATGTCAGGCATGGAGTATGAGGTAGAGAAGTGCGATGGGAGAAATGACTTTGGGCTGTGGAAGATGAAGGTTTACGCCCTCCTGTGTCAACAAGGTTTACAAAGAGCGTTAAAGGGCAGATATTCCTTGCCGAAAATGCTGAAGGACGAGGAGAAGAACAAGTTCATGGCGAAGGCTTACGGTACTCTGGTGTTATAATTGGTGGATAACGTATTGAGAGAGGTCGCCACGAAAAGTACGCCAACGAATTTATGGAAGAAGCTGGAGAGTCTATATGACGAAATGCTTGACGAATCGGTTGTATTTGAAACAGTAATTATACACATTGAGGATGAAGGAAGGTACATCTATCACTCAGCATATTGATTTTTTCAATAAGGTGATTCTGGATCTCACTAATATAGATGTCAAAATTGATGATGAGGATCAAGCTTTAATTCTCTTATGTTCTCTACCAAAACCTTTTGGGCACTTGGTTACTACTTTGCTCTACGGGAGAGATACGATTTCAATGGAGGATGTAAAGGCCTCATTGAATTCCAATGAGTTGAGAAAACATGTCCTGGGTAGCAACGATGGTGAAAGTGGGGAAGGGTTGCTGGCTAAAGGGAGACCAAGAGAAAGGGGAAAGAGTAGAGGCTGATCGAAGTCCCGAACTAAGATTAGAAACGGTGACAAGTGTTTTAAGTGCGGTGGAAAGGGACATTGGAAATAGAATTGTCCAGAACGAGAAAGGCGAAGGAAGCCATTTCTGATAAGAATTAGGATGATGTCGCAGGAATTATTACGGATGAGTCTGATAGTGGGCTTGTTCTCAACGTTGCCGAAAATTTACTAAGCTCTAAATGGATTTTGGATAGTGGTTGTTCCTATCACATGTGCCTAATAGAAGATTAGTTGACCTTATACCATAAATACGATGGTTGTAAAGTACTTATGGGGAACAATGCTTCTTGTAGGGTTGTAGGAATTGACTCAGTTTGTATCAGAATGCATGATGGCATAGCAACGACCCTAACAATGTGCGTCGTGTTCCAAATCTGAAGAAAAATTTGATATCACTGGGTACTCTGGACAAGAATGGTTATGAGTACAGAGCTCGAGATGGAGTTCTGCGGGTTTCCAAAGGCGCATTGCTTATCATGAAGGGAGACAAGTGGAACGACCTTTACATATTGCAGGGAAACACGGTTTCTGGTACTAAAGTGGTTTCTTCATCAATCAATGATACTACGAGACAGTGGCATATGCGGCTTGGGCATATGAGTGAGAAGGGGATGTCAGAACTGAACAAACAAGATTTGCTTTGCGGAGAGAAGACGGAGAGCTGTATTTCTGCGAGCAGTGTGTGCTGAGCAAGCAACATAGGGTGAAATTCGGCACTGCAGTTTACAGGACCAAAGGCACATTGGATTACATTCACTCAGATCTTTGGGGACCTTCTCAGTTTTCTTCAAAGGGAGGTGCAAAGTACATGCTAACATTTATAGATGATTTCTCATGGAGAGTATGGGTGTACATGCTGAAGCATAAATATGAGGTGTTTGTGAACTTCAAGCAATGGAAGACCTTAATTGAGAAGCAGGCAGGAAAAAAGATCAAGCACTTGAGGACTGATAATGGATTGGAGTTCTGTAACAAGGAATTTTAGGAATTATGCGACAAGGAAGAAATTGTGAGGCATCGCACAGTTGTACATACACCACAGCAGAATGGAGTTGCAGAACAGATGAACAGGACTATCTTGGAAAGAGCTAGATGCATGCTCTTTAATGCTGGATTGTCTAAGGATTTTTGGGTAGAAGCGATTAACACTGTGTGTTATTTGGTGAATAGGTCACCATCAACTGTTTTGGACTGCAAGACACCAATGGAAGTTTGGTTCGGGTCTCCTGCTAATTACTCAAATATGAGAGTATTTGGGTGTCCAGCCTATGTTCAAGTCCGGGATAGGAAGCTTGAGGCAAGGGATAAGAAGTGCATATTTCTAGGCTATGCAGATGAAGTTAAAGGTTATCGTTTGTGGTGTAATGATGATATGGGCTCCAACAGATTATCAGCAGGGACGTGAAATTCGATGAGTTTGCAATAATGAAAAAGGTGGATCAGTAGAAAATTGGTCAATAGGGTGTTAAGGAAAATGTGGAGATTCATATTGATCCTCCACAAGTTTCAAAGGGGAAACAGAAGGTAGTAGATGAAGTTGGTGAGAGCACATTATCACCTAATCAACAGCAAAAAAATGAACTACTACAAAATTATTGCTTGGCTCGCGATAGGGAGAGGAGGCAGATCAAACCACCACAGCTATTTGCTTACTAAGATTTGGTAGCTTATGCTTTGAGTTCAACCGATGAGTTTATAGGAGATGATCCAATCCCATACAAAGAAGCAATTTTCAGGCCAAATTCTGATAAATGGATTGCAGCTATGAGTGAAGAGATGAAGTCTCTACACGAGAATAGCACATGGGAACTGGTTGATGTACCCAAAGGGTAGAAGATTGTAGGTTGCAAATGGATCTACAGGAAGAAGGATAGGATTCCTGGTGTTGAAGATGCTAGATACAAGGCGTGATTGGTTGCCAAGGGTTTTACTCAGAGAGAGGGAGTTGACTTTCATGAAGTGTTCTCCCCAGTTGTAAAACATACTTCCATTCGTGTTT
The DNA here is from genome assembly GCA_018894105.1 of Jacaranda mimosifolia. NCBI lineage: Eukaryota > Viridiplantae > Streptophyta > Magnoliopsida > Lamiales > Bignoniaceae > Jacaranda > Jacaranda mimosifolia. The sequence continues at coordinate 22,318,575 of CM032128.1, read as the reverse complement.
TACTTGCCATGGTTGCTCTGTTTGATATGGAGCTGGAGCATATGGATGTGAAAACAACATTTTTACATGGTGAGTTGGAGGAACAAATCTATATGAGTCAACCAGAAGGATTCGTTGTTCCCAAGAAACAAAATCAAGCTTGTCTTTTGAAGAGGTTATTATATGGCTTGAAACAGTCTCTCAGGCAGTGGTATAAAAGGTTTGATGCTTTTATTACCAAGATAAGGATATACTAGAAGCAAGTTTGATTGTTGTGTATATTACAAAATTTGTAGTGATAGATTTCTCTTATATTTGCTGTTGTATGTTGATGATATGTTGATTGTCTCTAGAAACATATATGAGATCAACAAATTAAAAGCTCAGTTAAGTGAAGAATTTGAGATGAAGAATTTGGGCGGTAAAAAGAAGATTTTGGTCATGGAGATCATTCAGGACAGACACGCATGATTGTTGTACTTATCTCAACAATATTACATTGAGAAAGTACTTGAGTGATTTGGGATGGATAAGTCCAAGCCAGTTATTACGCCACTTGTAGCTCATTTCAGGCTCTCATCAGATCTATCACCGAATATTGAGGAGGAGGTAGAGCACATGTCTAATGTGCCATATGCTAGTACAGTTGGTAGTTTGATGTATGCCATGGTGTGCACAAGGCCAGGCATTTCACATGCAGTCAGTGTTGTGAGTAGGTACATGCACAAGCCAGGAAAGACTCATTAGCAGGCTTTGAAATAGATAATGAGGTATTTGAGAGGCTCTGCAGACAGATGTTTGAGGTATAGTCAATTGAATTCTACTACAAAAATTATTGGCTATGTGGATGCGGATTATGCAAGAGATTTGGACACCAGAAGGTCCATGACAGGCTATGTGTTTTGTGTATCAAGTTATACGGTTAGCTGGAAGGCAACTTTGTAGTCATCAGTTGCACTGTCCACAACAGAAGTTAAGTACATGGCTTTGGCTGAAGGCATCAAGGAAGGTATTTGGCTAAAGGGGCTGATTGATGATATGTGTCTGACTTTTGAGATCACTAAAGTATTTTGTGACAGTCAGAGTGCCATACACTTGTAAAAGAATCAAGCGTCTCATGAGAGAACAAAGCACATAGATGTGAGGTATCACTTTGTTCGGGATATGGTGTCTCAAGGAGTTATGTTGGTTGACAAAGTTGGGACTAAGGATAATCCGACAGACATGTTGACTAAGGCTGTTCCAGGAATCAAATTCGAGCATTGCTTAGATTTGATTAATATTTGCAGACTCAAATAATAGGCCCTTTTGAGGGCAGAGACAAAGAAGAAGGATGATGAATTTCAAGTCAAGATGGAGAATTGTTGATTTTGCCTTGACATTTAGGCTAAATTGACGAGAAACAGGAAGAAATGGAGTGAAATAGAGCAAAGCGGTCGAAATGGGCTCGAGAACACACCCCGGCGCGTGTTGACAGGACGCCGTGCGCGGGGGCGCGAGGCATGGTGCTCCAAGATGCGGACATGGGCAGAAAAGGCATCAAAACACGTGTCGCGCGCCTTGGCGTGCAGTGAATAGTAACTTGCACCAGTGTTCAAGTTTTTTGCGCCCCAGCTCAAAGTTTCTGCCCAAGATTCGGTTTTTCCTGGCACAAGTAGATTTGTGCGCCCTGGCGTGCGGCGCAAGCCCACGGGCCTTGGGCTTTGGTTTTCGAGTATAAATATCAGTTTTTCTTTTGGGAAAAGTATTACGAACATAACACAAGGGCTTCTTTATTGCTTTTGAGTAATTCTCTCAAGATGGAGTTTAGAACGAAGGTGTTAGTGTTTTTGTGAGATTTGTGGGATTCAAGTTTGTACTTGTACTCTGGTTTAAGATCAATAAAATTCATTTTCTTTGTTGGGTGGATGAAGCACATCGCCGAACCACGTTAAATCTTGTTGTCGCACTTTACATTGAATTTCTTTACTGTTATTTCATTGTTTCCGCAATAGATCCTCCTGAGTTACAATAATTCCATATTTATTGGTTGATTATCTGGAGGTCAATGTCATTCTAAGTTGGAATGTCACTTTAGAATAAAACTTGTGTTAGGTGGTTTGATTGAAATAAAGGTGATATATAATTGACTATGGACATTAATTCAAGAATAATTAATCATGTTTAGCTAATTCATAGGCTCAGCATGAGCGAGCGAGCGAGCGTGTCAGCAACAAAGGAAAGGCTGGCAATAAAAGTTTTCCTCCTTGAATTGACTTTAAATTTTTTTTTCCAAATTTAAAAAGTCCTTTGTCAAATATAATTCTATATATATATATATATATATGTATTCCTGTTTGTGTACTGTTCACATAATAATTAACCTCATTCATATATTGGTATTGCTAGTTGCTGTTGAAACGTTTGCCATTTGCGTCATGCTTATATCAATCATATATATCAGCATTTTATTAGAACTTGTAATAACACAAAAACACAGTACTCGTAATGCTACATTATATAATGATCAATGTTTTTAATGCTACAGCAACTCTCATTTATTCCTACAACCACTACAATTCCATTAACAGCGTACTTATATGATTTGATTGATTTACTGATCTGCTATTTGAGTTGAACCTCACTCCTTAAGAAGCTGAATCATTTTCCTTCCACCAGGGCTCCGGTTAAGTTCTTTGAGATAAGGCACGAGAGAATTGGCAAGAGCAGAATAAAGATAGCCAAAACCAGCTTCCTGAACCATGCACCAACAAAAGAAAAAAAGAAAGACTGGTTAATTAAGACATGCTAGCTGGAAATTAAAATGGCTAGTAATATTATGAGTAAAACATGAATTAATTAATTAATTACCTTAGTCTTCTCTAAGGCTGTTTGAATGACATAATTTCCGAACTGATCTTGAGCAAGTAGAAAAGCTGCTTTAGGACACATTAATATTTCACAAACCACATGGAGTAACCCACGGTCCGAATACTGCATGCATTTCTCTGCAACATGACTGCTTTCTTTTCCCTGTGCTAGCTCTATGAACTGACCTTGGAGGCAAAACAATATCATACCAGTAACATTTGGGTCCCTAAGCTCCAGTGCCTTCTGAACAACATAGTTCCTGGAGAACAAGGCCATAAAATATATATGTAGTGTACCAGAAAAAAGATCACAAATGCTGTCCTGCGGAAGTAGAACTACATATACATATATATGTAGTGTAATTTATTATTAGTACGTACCCATATGGATCTCTTGAGAGATAAGCTGATACATCTGCAATATGACGGAGAAGCTTTAATCTTTGTTCTCCAGCAATATATTTGACACAATCATTTAGAGATAAGCATCCCACTATATCTACGGCCAATTCTTTGTAATGAAATATTGCTTTCTGATAGAGTATCTGAGATCAAACATCATCCAATTAATATTCTGAAAATTCCTAAATTAGTTTTATGATCATGTTATGATTTCCTGCAAATTAATTAAAAGGCTGGAGTGATGGGAAATATTGGCATTACCTCATTAAGCTTCCTTCCCAAGTGGATTAGACACTTTTCAAACACAGTCCTGGCTATATGATGAGTCGTTACATCCCAGAATTTAGATGCCAGAATTTTTGTCACGGTGGAGGCATGACGCATCTTCTTGATCTTTTTGATGAGTTTGATGATTGATTTTGATCTGTCAAAACAATATAAGTCACAAGTAAAAACATCCGAAGGGTGTCAAATGTTTCAACAACTAAAAGGATGCAATAAAAGGACAAAAAGTAAACTCAATTAAGTTTAAGGATGTTGGATTACCCTTGTTCACAGAATACTGCCTTTATAAACAGATCCCTCTTTGACAACACCCCTTCAAAAAGTGAATTCAACTGGTCCTCTTCGCACGCATCAACAATTATGCGGAACAGAAACTCCATCTTTTCATCCCTCATCAGCAAATAAATATAGTCCTCAACTATAGAAATCAACCTATTTTTCTGCTCATAATCTCCCCTTCTTAGAATTTTTTCCACCCACTTTACGTCTGTCTGGGGCACAGCCTTCTCTGCAAAAGCCTCACTTGAAGTCCTCAAATCATAGAGTCCGTTATTTTGGATTTCACTGAATTGACAATTGCAGAGAGATTCCGTTGTTGATGATTGTCCACTTGAACTTCCAGCAGTAAAACTTTCTGGTGCAAGTGAACCCACGAGACTCCCCTCATGTTCACAATTACACACATTTGAAGTTCCAGAATCTTCTTCTGCCAAGAAACCAATCAAAAAAATTAAATCAAAATTTGAAACTCCTTAAATTATGAGTGTACATATATAAATAGCCACTCATCTCCAACCTTTTTCTTCTCGTTCCCTTTCCGAAACGCAAATGTCATAAGACACACACAGAGGCTAGGCATGCAAGAATTCAAATTGAAAAAATTAAGGATCAAAAGAACATTAGTTTACCAAAAGTCATAAAAACTTGATAACCACATATTCTGTCGTGATCAGAAGCAGACATAGAGGTTTCTTGAGCCTCTTGCCGCCATTGATTCTTGATATTCTCGGAGTTTTCTTCAGTTGAGAAGAAGCTGTAAGAGTTGGAACATGATGGCTTTGGGACATCAGTATTCGTACTTTGAGAAGCAGTGGCTTCCTGCCCGGAAGAGCCATCGTTTCTCAATTCGTCAAAACTTTGTAAAGACAGAAGAAGATACTCAACATCAAAAACCTCAGAAGGGTTTTGTCCGTCGTCGGAGTTGGGGTTTTGTGAAGCTGAAGACTTCATGCATGCAAATGAGGAAGAACAATGATCAGCAAATATCATTGTAGAAGAAAAATAAAAGAAAGCGGTAACAGTCTACATATAGGCTTCATAGTTACATTCATAGTTGAATTTGAAATTGAGAATTAGGGCCAACTGGCACGTCGCGCGCGCGGCGAAAATCTTGTAAGATTAGAATTACAATAACTTTTCTTAAGTTGATGGATCGACACGTGGTATCCCTCAACCTGTAAGAATCTTATTTAGATTAGAGTCATTAGGACTTGAATGTTCTAATTATAGTAAAACGCTGCCTTCATCTTCACTTCTCTAGATTTGGGGTTCTTATGAGAGATGAGATGAAGGGGGGGGGGGGGGGGGATCCAAGAGAGACAGATCAGACTTGTTGGAATAAAACTTTTAAACAATAAATTGAAGAGAAAAACATAAAAAAAGGTACGAACAGAGCAAAAAGTAAACAAATTTGTACACAAGCCTGTGAAAAATATCTAGCATTTAATATCTGCGAATATTTTATGCTTTTTTTAAAAAAAAAAATTATGGAAAAAATAATTAATAATATGTACATGGATAGTACACTAGCAATTACTAGATATATGAATATTTTGTGATTTTTTCTTCAACGTTATGGAGAAAATATTAGCTTAATTTAATACCTAAATGGACAATATACGAATTTTAAATAGATATACAAGTAAAATATATGTGAAGAAGAATTGTCAGGATAAAAAACATGGCTTATTTTGATATTATCTTTACATTTATTGTGCTTATACCTACTTTTATATAGGGTGGATTATACTTTTGGTTCCAAACTAATTTAGCTCGACAATGATAAGATAAAATTTTCAATTTTTGACACTTATGGTCCATTGTCCCAATTTCCATTAGTTTTTAATGGAAAATATTACGTGCAATACACGTGGCTGTTTATCAACAAATTGAGAATGTGTCGGGGGTAATTAATTTAGGACCAGAAACACAAAATACCTAATATGTACAGAATAAAAAATGCAATTTTTTCTTAAACTCCTTCATTTCTACAGTTCTTTTTCTTTTAAAAGTTGCTTGAAAAATGGCATCTTACAACAAAGTCATAGATCTATTCAGGCAAAGCAGTGCAACGAATGGACACTCTTTCATGCTTAATGCTATGGATTGAATGTCGACAAAGCTTTCCATTGGAGAACCTCATATAGAACTACTGGCTAGTCTCTAAGAGATGTATTTTCCAACCGTTGTTGATGCAGAGTTTACTAGTAGAGACTCAGGGAAGTCAAGAGGACTCGAGTTTGTCAATTTCTCAAGTGTCGACTATGCCAGCTCAGCTCTATATATGTCAACCATGGATGGAAAATAATTAAACAATCGAAACATCCAAGTAAGCTATGCCTAGGAGAAAGCACCTCAAATCACAGCAACTTCAACAATGCTGGTGGTTTTGATAATAATAGAGTGAATGATAGATTTTAAGCCACTTTTGTAGTTTGTTATATATTATATATCTCTATAAACATGCATGACAAGTTTAGAACGACAAGTTGCATTATTGTTTTTTATTATGATTTTTTTTCCTCTTGATTCAGTAAAATGTTATATATGTGGATTTATGAGGAGGTAACTTTACTTGGAGTACTTGGGATCTTCTTGAACACAACACTAGTCTCTTGCCTTGGTACCGGTTAGTTTAGCTGATACAAAAAAAAAATGGATGATTTTTGTAGATTTATGAGTTGTTCAAGCGGTTGTAACATGTTTAAGTATGTTTGCTAAAATTTATGAAAGATGAGTTTATAAACTTTTAAAATAAAAAATATTGGAATTATACACACTTGTTTTTTTCTTAATGTATTTTTCAAATTTAAATACACTTCTTTTATTTTCACCATATTAATTTAAAAGCTTCAATAACTTATGAATTTCATCATTTAAATACTTTAAGAGTCTATTTTGAAAATAAATGTTAGCATATTATGAACTCCAAAATAATTTACAATAAGATGTAGAAATTTATAAATCTTTTAAATTAATTTAACAAAAACTTTATATTCTGGCATATAATTATTTGAAATTTTATAAATTCTTTTAATTAATTTTTTCCTGTGGCATACCGATTGCAAGAAGCTTTCAAAAGAAAAAGTGTTTTAAGGAGAAAGGGTTTTAAGGAAAGATTGCATTTTTAGTCCTATAGTATAAGTTGTTTTTCACTTTTAGTTTTGAATTGATAACTCCCTAACATTCTAAGTTTGTTAATAAATAACCGTGTGTTTTGCACGCATTGTTCTCTGTTAAAAATTGGGACTATCGACCATAAGTATTATAAAGTTAAAAAATTTCTCATATAATATATTGTTGAACCCAATTAGTTTGGGACTGAAAGTGCAAAACACCTTATGCTATGGGACCACAAGTGCAATTTTTCCTTCAAAATTATTCAAAATTTTATTTTGTACTACCATTAAATTTTTTAATTTATAATTATGACACAACTTGAAAATAATTATTTAACAATAATTAGTATGTTTGTAAGTTATTATTTTATTTGTATTATATTTAATTAAAGCATATCAATAATTTTGATATATTTTAGATTTTATATAAAAAAAATAAATATAATTAAGTATTATTCATCAAGTATCATACAGAATATGCATAATATGTGCTCTAAATATTTCACATCGAAGTATGAATTATTTGTTATATTCAAAATATGTATAAGGAAAGAAAATATTTTTAACCGGCATGCATCTTAACCAGTAGCATTTTAACGAACACAAGTTATCTTTTCTTTTTCTAATTTATAAATTATTTTACCCGCCAAAGATTCATTAGGATTTGAATATCAAACATTATACATAAAAGACATCATTAAATCAATTAGCCACTCGAAAATTATTTGTGGATATCATTTATAGAAACTAAATATTTGGCTAAGGTTCACTTAATCTGGATTCAATTATTATAAATCTTAAGAAGTTTTAGTTTTGTGATAAAATTAAAAACTGCTCGTTCATGGTTAATATATACATTAGTTAGACACTTATTTGTTCCATCAAATATTTTCAAATTTTTTGAACCATATTTTTATATCTCTAATATAAAAAATTACATATTTTAATTCATTGTGTTTAAAAACTCTCTTTCATTTCAAATTCTTAATATATGGAAATTTTCTTGATCAGTAAAACATTTCAGCTAGATAAGTTTTTTTATTTATCTTTCTAAGATTTATAACCAATTTAGTCGTACTTTATTATTTAAAATGGAAAAAGATAAACAACGTTAGCAAGTTTCTTTAACAAAAAAGTACAAATAAGTGGTGAATATGATCAAATAAAAATGCAACTATTGGATAAATGAAATTACGTGAACGAACACAACGATTATTGATCACAGTAATGTTAGGTTAGAATTTAATTTTGACTTCATTATTAGTTTTTATTTTTAACTAAATTATAAAAATCTCCTTGGTGATGAATTTATGTTTTAGCATCTATTGGACACAATTTCTGTACATATAATAAAATACTTTTGAATAATACTTGTTATTTGTGCAAAGTCTCACCTTTATTATACAATTGTCAGCATCTAAAATATACTCTGTAATTTGTATTATAATAAAGAGTAGTCAGATAAAATAAAAATTTATTGGTCTATTACCAAATTAAAAAAAAAAAAAAACTCAAAAAGCATTTAAATATTGAGCTTATCTTGTAGTACAAAATTTAGATCCAATATGATCCAAAATTATTGATCACACTAGTGGCACAAGGGCTTCGTTCGTAAAAATATCCAACAAAGTGTGGTACAGTGCTTTGGGCACCAAAATATGTTAATGTATTTGTATAATGTTTAAATTATTGTATGCTATCTAATTGTGTCAATAAGATGTCGTGACAATAACTCTTGTCACAGTACTTAAATTTGTCATGTTATCATTGTAAGAGTCATAATAAATGTATAACACAGATTAAATAAGATTTTGCATCTATATATGTAAATATGCATCTTACATGTAAATATGGTGACACATTATTACCAATGTCATAATCAAATGGGTAGCAATGGGCGGGTTTGGTTTTAGTGATGGTTCGAAGGCTACTTTTGTTTCGTCACCATTATTTTTAAACAAAATTAAACCACATAAGAGTTGACATTTTGTTTTTACTTATAAAAAGAAATTGACTTGATTCTTTTAAATAAAATTAATGAAATGAAAACTTATGAGTAGGATAAACTAGGGAAGGATCTGGAGGTTTCTGAGTTTGAGATGTGAAGAAATGATTAGGAGAAATGATGAGATTTTTTGAGTAGAAAATGCTATTAGCTCCGAAACTTCTCGATCACTTCTATGTTTTCTATTCAAGAAGGGAAGAAATCATCAATGAAATTAGATACCAATTGATTCCTAAACTAGTTGCTAGGCTAGATAGGGCATGCGAAAGGTTTGACTTTTCCTCCTCTGACACTTAAATAATTCAAGATGAATTATGAAATGAAAATACAAGTCCTTGTGGGAGAAAGGTAGCCATTTGTGCGAAAACGTCACCCCTGAGGATGTTGTATAAATTGGTGCACATGGAATCAATTCTCAAAGTGCTGTAATAGATATTTGGACAATTTCTCAAAATAAACTATTTTCATTGGGAATGAACTAGATGGTGAACCATATATCATTGGAAAGCCACGGGTGTCTAGTTTCTAACGTGACAAATGGTTCTTGAAATCTATTTTTTTACATAGAGTTATGATGGAATTACTGAGGACTACTAGATTGTATGCTGTTACGGTTAATTTCGAGAATATTAAGGGCACTTGGGTTCAGACTAATTTTAATGGTTCTTTTCACTTGTTTCTTGGTTATGAGTAATTTATGCTTTTATTTAATTTCTCAGTTGAACTTATTAGTTTTTATATTTTCTAGGTCATGATGAGTGTGTTTTACTTTGAAAGTCATCATATATTTGGAGGGTTGTTCTAAGCTTTATAAGGTCACCTCTTGTAATCGTTTCAATAGATTTTTTTGAAGATACAAATTATATTTTGAGCCATTGGCTTGTTTCTAAGGAGAGAAATCTTCTTGCTATTACTCTAGACTCTTAGGTAGATTCCTAGAGTGAAGAGTGTTGTTAGACAACTTAGGTGGTACTTTGTGGTTTTTCTTACATCTCCATTGTGAGTGATTATAAGCCTAAGAGGAGGGTGAATTAGGCCTAAGAGATTTTAATGCAGCGGAAGTTTATCACTCAAAATACTTTTTGGCTTTTCAAAATAGTTTAAGTGTTTTATAAAAAATAGTTTTAGTTATTGACTGGAATTTGCAAGTACCAGTTAAACTACCAATTAGACCAGTGATAAATGAAGTAGTAAGTAAAATGACACTGGTATTTATAGAGGTTTGGCAAGCCCACTTCTCAACCTATACCTAAGATTTCACTTAGAATTTTGAACCTGTCAAATCAATTAAGAATATAAGGATGTTTATAGTTAAGAACAATAATTTGACATAATGAAAGTTAAGGAACAAAAGCACCCTAGCAGGGTGAAAACCAGCTCTTCACAAAGAGCTAAACATGAATCCTAAATGAGATAAACCAGATTTCAGAGCACTGTGAAACTAGTTGCTTTATGAACAGGCCTGAGGGAACTTTTGCTAGATTCACTTGCACAACCTCTATGGATTGATGCACGAGTTGCTGCCACTTTGTATGATAAGCTTTAGACTCTCCTTTCAGACTAGAACTAAGAATACTACCGAAGATTCCAGACATACCATTCTATTGGTTTCTTCACGTAGAGGTCCTTAGAGCAACTAAGCACATATTTGTTTTCTTCATGTGGTCCCTTGAGAATAGGTATGACTCCCTCCTATCCCTCTTCACCACTAGGTCCTTCGAGACACAAACTACCTCGTCCTCGTCTCCCCAAGGTCCGTCAAGGGCAAGCTCCCCTTGCCCTTCTTCACCGTAAGGTCCCTCGAAAATACACGTAGAGCAAAGAATTAGCAACACTCAAGCACAAATTGTATATGAGAGTATCACAAAACTCCTCAAGACACTTAAAAAAGTTCTTTCCCGACTAAGTTATTCTCTCCAAATAATGTTTCATATTTTCTTATTTGTAGCTTATGTCCAACAACTATAAATCCTTAATAAGGTAAGTGTCCGTTAGAATCAAATAAAGAAACAAGATATTATGCTAAAAATCCATTAGCACCATGAATTATGGATTTATCAATAAGTACAACAAGATTGATTTCTTTCCTAAATCATAAAGATATAAATCAATCTAGAATCTTCAAAGATCTTTTAAATATGGAAATTATATTATGGCACATGACATATTTCAGTAGATAATTGAGGAAAGAATAATTATGGCATCTAAATCAGATAAATTTATTTAGCAAGATAGAGATGCAAGATTCAGAGTCAAGACATATATACTTTCCTAGTATGAAAGATATGAGAATCAATCTAGATGATTTTTATGGAAAATGTGGGTCAGATTCTAATTATTTATGGAAGACAGATTCTAAACGAGACTTATGAATTCTCTGAAAATTATTTGAAGATAATTTAGTATGTCCATGAAGAAAAATGCTTTTTCCTTAAATCATTAAAAAGGTATCAAATGGGAAAAATGATAGTAGAAAAACAGGAAAGAAGCCGCTAGTCAATCATTCCATATATTATGTTCATTGAATCTGGCCATGATGAGCACATGTTTAAATTCAAGATCAGCAATATGATATTCCTTCCATAAATAAGAGATATGATGTCCTTAATCAAATATAAAGATATGCCATCAAATTAATATAAGGAAAGATAAATTCCAGACAACAAAGAATAATTTGCAGATAAGAAAAGATAAGTTCTAACTATTTCTAGGAATAATTCACATCAATCATGCAGCAAACATTGTCATAATCAAAACTCTTAAACTTAAGCAAAATCATCAAAAGGTTAACTATAGTTTTTTTGGTATCAATTTGGTTATCAAAGTTTTGGTTTTTCAATAGCTGGTCGTCGTATAAACAAACCAAAGATTGATGATCATGTAGCTCCTCAAAAAGATCTTCATGATATCGAGTTGGAAGATTTAAAGAGATAAGTGTAGCAACTCCAGTAGTGTCTTGCTCGCTACGAACCCTTGGGATGTGATGTTGATGGTCATGTTTTAGAGGTTGAATCAAATGGAGTGGATGTCAATCCATTCCACGGCAGTCAAAACAATGGTTCAAGTAAAGATTCTTCACCCCGTCAAAGACCATGAAGAAATATGGGTAATGCTTCATCTCATGATTTAAAGTTGATATTTCCAGATTTTGATGGAAGAAATGATCTAGATGAGTTCATAGATTAGCTAAATTCTATTGAAAGAATCTTTGAATTCAATGAAGTTCCTGAAGAATACAAACTCAAGCTAGCTGCCATCAAGTTGAAAAAACATGCATCTATTTGATGGGAACACTTAAAGAAGTAATGTATGCATGATGGAAAAAGAAAAATCAAAACTTGGGAAAAGATGAAAAGAGAATTCCATACAAAATTCTTAATTGAAAATTATCATCAAGATGCGTTTCTCAAGTATTATAATTTCAAGCAAAAAGATCTATCCGTGGAAGATTACATTGCTGAATTTGAAGTACTTATGATGAGATACGACATTATAGAGTTGGAAGAGCAAACTATTGTTTGTTTTCTTGGAGGACTCCATAATGACATCTGCAATGTGGTACAATTGCAGCCTTACGGACCTTTAATGATTATGCAAGTTGGCTCTTAAGGTGGAAAGATAATAAAAATAATCAAACTGAGGTGGTGTTTGATTTTCTTCATATGGAAGTACTTCTAACTGAGTACATCTATTTCTAAACCTACACCCACACCAAAAAAGGCGAAACAAAAATCTATTATAAAGCTAAGTGGTTTTACTACTCAAAAACCATGCTTCAAGTGCAAGGTTTTGGACACTTTGCTACAGATTATCCAAACCGCAAGATTATCACTCTTGCAGAAGAGGATATTGATGATGAACCTTATGCGACAATACCTCTCTATGATGAATGAGCTGAAAAGAAGTAGATTATCTATAAAGATCATGGAAAATCTTTAATCATTCAACACATCATCAATACAACTTATATGGAAGGTGATTCTTGGCTTCGCAATAATATTTTCCACACAAGGTGCACTTTTTATGGCAAAGTTTGAAATGTCATCATTGATAGAGGAAGTTGTGAGAATGTTGTTGCTATTGCAATGATGGAAAAGCTAAAATTGGAGATGGAGGATCATCTCAACCATGTAAGCTACCTTGGCTTCACAAGGGGAATGAGATAAAAGTAAATAAAAGTTGTCTTGTTGAATTTTCCATTGGTAAATATAAAGATGAGATTTGGTGTGAGTTGTTCCAATGGATGCTCATTTTCTTCTTGGTAGACCTTGACAATATGACAGGAGAACTTTACATAATGGTTTAATGAACACTTATTCTCTTGTCAAAGATGGTGAAAAAATTATTTTAGGGCCATCCAAGATGGGGAATGATCCGAAACCTTCGAAAGAGGAGGGAAATACTTTACTCTCTAAATCTCAAGTAGGCAAGGTGATTAGCGAGTTTATGGAGAAAATGAGGAGGGTCATGCTGTCCCATGACAGGTATAGATGTTGCTATAGGAATTTTAGGATGTAGTACCCAAAGAAATTCTACCCAGATTCCCTCCAACGCGAGAAATTCAACATTACATTGATTTAATTCCTGGTGCTTCTATTCCAAATAAGGTAGACTATAGAATGAGTCCAAGAGATCATGAAGAGCTGCAGTCTATCGAATGAGTCCAAAAAAATAATGGTTCTTGGCCTGTGTGTGTTGATAGTAGAGTGGTAAATAAAATCACTATTAGGTACTGCTTTCCTATCCCTTATCTTGATGATCTTCTTGATCAACTTCATGGTTTTAAGATCGGTTCTAAGATTGATCTTAGAAATGGTTATCATCAAATTCGCATGAGATCCAGAGATGAACGGAAAACAACTTTCAAAATAAGAAATGGTCTCTACAAGTGGTTGGCTATGCCATTTGATCTTTCAATGCCCCTTCTATATTGTTGCGGTTCATGAACCATATTTTAAACATTTCCTTGGGAAGTTTGTTGTGCTTAATTTTGATAACATTCTTGTCTATAACTGCAGCCTAGAGGAACATTTGAATAACTTTTGACAAGTATTTGAAATCATAAGGGAGCAAAATTTATATACGAATGTGAAGAAATGTCATTTTCTCTCAACAAACCTAGTTTTATGAGGCTATGTTGTTTCTTCGGAAGGCACCAAGATGGATGAGAATAAGATTGAGGCGATTCTAAATTGGTCAACTCCTAAATCTATTTATGATATTCAGAGTTTTCATGGCTTAGCTTCCTTCTATCGCAGATTTATCAAGGACTTTAGCACTGTAATAGCACCTATCACTGAGTGCTTGAACGGGTGGCAATTTCAAATAGACAGAAAATGTAGAAAAAAACTTTGATCTTCTTAAGAAGATGGTTACAAGGGTTCCAATATTGCAACTGCCAGATTTTGACAAGGTTTTTGTAGTTGATTGTGATGCTTCAATTGTCGGAATTAGTGCTGTTCTTAGCCAAGAAGGTAAGCCTATTGCTTTGTTTAATGAAATGTTGAACAACTCTTATCATAATTACTCTACTAAAATAATGAGTTCTTTGCTATTGTTCGTGCTTTGGATCATTGGCAACACTATCTTTTATACAAGAAGTTTATTCTCTAATCGGATCATGAGGCATTGAAGTACTTGAATTCTCAACAAAAATTAAATTATCGTCATGCTAGGTAGGTTGAGTATCTACAAGCTTTCAATTTTTCTCATCAAGCATAAATCTAATGTTCTTAATCGTGTGGCGGATGCTATTATCCGAAGACATTCTTTGCTATCCACTTTGAAAATAAAATTCATTGATTTTGAGGTACTTAAAGATCTTTACCAAGATGATCCATACTTTGGCGAGATTTGGGGAAAATGGTTGAAGGGTCCATTTAATCATTTCTTGATTCAAGATGGCCTTTTTTTTCAAAGATAAGTTGCTATGTGTTGCAAATTATTTTTTAAGGCAAGCAATTATTTTTGAAGCACATAATGGAAGCCTTGTTGGACATTTTGGAAGAGATAAAACTCTTGAACTTGTCTAAGAAAACTTCTACTGGTCTAGGATGGAGTATGATGTCAACCATTGTGTTGAAATGTGTAGAGCTTGTCACATTACTAAGAGTCATGGGCAAAACATTGGTTATACACTCTATTCCCAAGTCCAGCAACTCCTTAGGAAGATGTGAGTATCAATTTTGTGGTTGATTTGTCTCACACTCAAAGGAATAAAGATTCAATCATTGTGGCCATTGATCAGTTATCCAAAATGGCATATTTTGTTCCTTGCACAAAGACTTTGGATGTTACACATGTTGCTGATCTTTATTTTAAAGAAATTGTGAGACTTCATGGCATTTCAAACATAATTACATTTGATCAGGATTCAAAGTTTATGAGTCATTTTTTGTACATACTTTGGAGTAAGCTTGGAACTAAGCTTCAATTTAGTTCTTCTTATCATCCTCAAATGGATGGGTAAACAGAGGTTGTTAATAGAAGTTTAGAAAATCTTTGGGGAAGCTTGGTTGCTAAAAATATTCATTAATAGGATATGTTTTAGGCTCAAGCTGAATTTGCTTATAATCGGTCTTCGAGCCAAACAACTGGAAGAAGCCCTTTTGAGATAGTTTATGGTAGCAATCCTGTTTCTCCATTGGATTTAGCTCCCCTTCCAATTAATCAGCATTTTAGCAGTAATGGAGAGGATCATGCCAAGTACATCAAGAAGTTGCATGAACAAGTTTGGCAAGAAATTATCAAGAACAATGAGAAGTGTTAAAGGATTGTCAATAAGCATTGAAAGCCGACAACTTTCAAGTAAGGTAGCTTGATTTGGATTCACCTTTGCAAAGAGCGTTTTCCTTGTGGTCATCACTGAAAATTACACCAAGAGTTGATGATTGTTTTAAGGTACTACAAAGGATTGGTGAGAATGCTTATAAAATCAAATTGATCGGTGATTATGGAGTTTCAGCAACTTCAATGTAGCAGATATTTCTCCTTATATTGAAGATGAGTTTGAACAAGACTTAAGATGAGTCTTTTCCAATTCAGGGATAATGAAACTGAAATAATTCAAGATGAATTATGGGATGAAGACAAGTCATTGTGGGAAAAAAAATAGCCATTTGTGCAAGAAAATCATGCCTAAGGATATTGTATCAATTGGTGCACTTTGAATCAATTCTCATGGTGCTGTAATAGATTTTTGGACAACTTCTCGGGATAAACTACTTTCATTAGGAATGAACTAAATAGTGAGCTATATGCTATCGGAAAGCCACATGTATCTAGTTTCTAACGTCACAAACGGTTCTTGAAAATATTTTTCTACAGAGAGTTATGGTAGAATTACTGAGGATGCTATATTATATACTGTTACGGCTACTCTTAGGAATATCATGGGTCACTCGAGTCAAACCAATTTTAATGGTTCTTTTCAATTTTTTCTTGGTTATTGAGTCCATTATGCTTTCATTTAATATTTCTCAGCTAGACTTATTAGTTTTTACATTTTTTAGGTTTTGATGAGCATATCTTACTTTGAAAGTCATCTATGCTTGGATGGTTGTTTCAAGCTTTACAAAGCCACATCTTGTAATCGTTTTAGTAGAGTATTTTGAAGAATACAAATCATATTTTGAGTCATGGGTTGTTTTTAAGAAGAGAAATCTTCTTTCTATTACTCTAAACTCTTAGGTGGATTCCTAGAGTGAAGAATGATGTTACACAACCTGAGTGGTGTCGTGTGGTTTCTCCTACTTTTCCATATTTTTTAGGTACCATGCTCAGTAAGCTCTGGTTCAGGCAGCTCAATTTCCACCTCCAGATGATTAGATAATTTGAGGAGGGGGATCTACTGTGGTTGAACACAAAATAACAATTTAGTGGAATTTCAATTTTAATGGGGTAGCCAAGACTCCAAGGATAGAATGCCTTTATCCATCAAAAGCTTCCCCCACTACCAAAACAAGGGTGCTAGTGACCGCTTGAATGGTTACTAAATAAGAAAAAATCGACCACTAACAAGTTAGTGGCCGATTTAGTGATAGCTTGAGTCGGTCACAAAAACCCTCATTATCGATTTGCATCAGTCACTAACCCATCACTAATTGGTGAACGAATTATAAGAATTTTTGAAATAATTATTCATGTTACTAGGTGCTTAGACATTAACCACTATACCAAATACATTTTCGTGCATTTAATTGAACAATATAATACATACCATATATACCAAAAAAAATTATAATATTTTATAAATTAGTTACTATTGTTTTGCATTTTAAAATTTAACAAAAGCAACAATTGCTCATTTAATATTTGTGTAATTTCTTCTTCAATATAATAAAATACAGTAAGTTATTAACATATTTATCATAATATATTCTAAACACATTAAAAATAGTTTGTGCATACTAATATGTATAGTAATAAAATATTATATATATAGAAATACATGTATATCCTAATAAATATGCATTAATATATAATATTATATATGTTACTTGAAGTAAAGTGTAAGCATAAGGATCCAAGTTACAAAGTAAAAATAGCTAAATAAAAATTTGACTACACTTCATCCAAGGATCTAATCATGCCATTAAGATGCATTTGGTTGCAGAAAAATTACCTTGATCGCTTAAATCCAAGGTGGAAACGGATGACAAGAGTGAATACTTCAAATCTGTCAATCCTTGTGCAGCAGAAAATCAGCAACAATTGCCCAGGAAAATCACCTCCGTTTTAGCTGCAATTTGGACAAGAACACCTCAACACCTTTGAGGATCTCCAGTAAAAATTTCAGCAAAAAACAAATTCGGCAAGGCCTCCAAAATAGCCTCCAATTTTTCTACACCGCAGTGGATCTTCAAGAGCAAAGCTCCCCAATTGTGAAGCCTCTAATGTTATGATCCACACACCTAAAGAAAGCTCCAATCTTCCACTAATCAACTAGGTCACTAGAGGAAGAATGAGATAGAAGGTTGTTGTGGAGAAGAAGGTGATGAATGTGTGAAACTTTAACACATGAGTGGATTATACACGTTTGGAGGAAAAAATGGAATCTTAGCATTAATTGATCAAGTGGCCGGCCATCTCCTCTATTTATAGCATTGGAGATGTGATGCAAGTTGGCATCACACCCTCCATGAGGTGGTGTGCCAACTAAGCAAGCCACTCGCATGTCAAATGTGAATTTCATTTGTATTTGGATTTAATTTGGAATCTTCAATTCATCTCATGAAATGTCATCCGAATTAATTCTAAATGCACCTCAAATGAACTCCTTCATTTGAATTTTCCTCCAAAATAAAATCCTCACTTTAATTGAATTAACTCTTTAATTTAATTAACCATCTTGACTTAACTCCTTAACTTAACTTGACTAATTAATTGTCATATGGCACCAATTAAATTAACTCCTTAATTCAATTGGTCCAATTTAACTCCTTAAATTATTTTGATCAATTTAACAATTAAACCAATCGAGCCAAAATGACTAAAAATTAGCCAACTGATTTTTCTCTACAGAAACGGTCATACCGAATTTTCTAATTCTTAGAAAACTCCTTCTATCAAATAGAACTTCCTTTATGCTTTTGTGACCCATTAGATTCTTCTATTTATTGGACATGGGCTCACAACAATTGTGATATTTTGAATATTAAAATATTTGCATTAGTTTAAACTCTTTTAAACTAATAACACATTTAATTAATCTTTATTAATTGAAGAGTACCCAATCTCCATGATCGATGTCTAGCCTCAAACCCATGGAGCCCAACTAATTGGTCGAAATGAATATGCTTTTGATCAACCATTTTAGCTCTATGCTTACCATGCAAATACGGTTCTTCAGTCTCCTATCTCCCAAAATAGACTTAGGACAAGATATTTGTCGGCTCCCTAATAGCCTCGATAACTATGTTTCTAATTTCAATGTTCAATTTTGGTTTATGACCTTATCTTTGGAAAACTCTTTTTCCAAATTGTCATACTGTCTTGTGCAAGGACTCATTGGAATCGATCATAATAGAATACATAAGAGATGTATTCGCCCTTCACAATGACTAGGAGATGGATCCCATCTTGGATCTCACAAACCTCCATGTCTAAGTAGCTCACACCCAATCTCAACTCGGATAACCCGATAAGTGGTCAAGGAAGAGTCAAAGTATGAGGACCTAAACACAAGGTTTCCATGGATCCTCAGATCTAAGGACTAATTATATGCACTAGCGTAAGCTGGAAAACTTGCCACTTCAGCTATCTACTAGATTCTTCGGGCAGGACTTCAATAAACTTGTTCTCTAACAAACACCTATGTCTAACATGGATTGCTCATGAAACGGAGCAATATCCAACTCCTCGCATTTATAATCGTTAGTTCAAGTTTATCCGAATCTTAGATGTCCTGTCTCATAAGATTAAATGACTTGGAATATTTTAAGATCACAACCTTGCAAGATTTATTTCATGATCATCACCCAGTGTTTGACCAAGTCTCGTAGTCATGTGTGATCTAAGGGCTTCAATCAAATGCTAGTGAAGTAAAATAAGCATAAGATGAAGATGACCATTTAATATGAATATCATTCAATCAAGATTGTCTCACAAGTGAAATAGTTTACATGCCAATCTTATTGACCGTGGGGCAATATTCCAATAATCTCCCACTTGCCCTAAGGCGAATTCCCCTTAGTTAGTGGATCTGTTATGTTCTCAAGATGTCTTTCAAAGACCCATACTCTCAAGATGTCTTTCAAAGACCTTTTACGTTAGGGGTTTAGTCAGTGATATGCTATATTCTCTTTTGTGGCTACTATCTTCACTTGGATGTCGTCTCTATTAATGATCTCACGGATAAAATGATATTGCCTCAAAATGTACTTGGATCGCTGATGAGATCTCGGCTCCTTTGCTTGCACAACTACTTTGTTGTTGTCACAGAAGATAACTATAGACTCAGTAATGTTAGGCACTATATCCAACTATTGGAAAAAGTTTTTCATCCAAACGCCTTTCTTTGCAGTTTTTGAAGTTGCAATATATTTTGCCTCTGTGGTAGCATTGGTCGTGGTGTCTTATTCGGAACTTTTCCAACTCACCGCGCCACCACTGAGGCAAAGTATAAATCCATAAGTGGATTTTAGGTCACCTGTATCAGATTGAAAACTAGAATCCAAAAACCTCTCAAGTTTCAATTCTCCATTACCGTATACCAAAAATAAATCCTTAATTTTTCTCATGTACTTAAGGATTGATTTAATGGCTTTCTAGTGACATCCACTGAGGTCAAATTTAAAGTTGCTCATAACTTTTAGAGTGTGTGCTACATTCGACCTTGTATATTGAACGGCATACATTATGCTCCCTACAGCGGACACATAAGGTATGCAGGACATTCTACGTCTCTCGTCATCAATCTCAGGAGGCCACAGACTTAGAGAGATGAAGATTATGTCCCATAGGGGTGAATCACTTCTTGGATTCTTCCATACTAAACCTCTTTAGTATCTTGTCAATGTGTGGTGTTTGAAAAAGTCCTAGCATCTTCCTCGATCTATCTCTATAGATATGTATTCCTAATACATAGGATGCTTCTTCTAAATCCTTCATGGAGAATTGTGTAGATAACCATGCTTTAGTATACTCTAACATTTCTCCCTCATTCCCAGTGATAAGAATGTCATTAACATAAAGTATAATAAACTATACACTACTCCACTAGCCTTCTTGTACACACAAGGTTCATACACATTTTTGATAAAGCAAAATGATTTGACTATCTTATCAAAATATATGTTCCACCTTCAAGATGTCTGTTTGAGTCCATAAATGGACCTTTCGAGTTTGCAAACTTTTTGCTCACTCCTTTTGGATGTAAAACCTTTTGGTTGCATTATATAAATTTCTTCTTCAATATTTCCATTGAGGAAAGCAGTTTTCACATCCATTTGTCATGTCTCATAGTCATAATATGCGGTTATGACAAGTAAAATCCTAATGGACTTAGGCATAGTGACCGGAGAAAAAAGTTTCCCCAAAATTAATACTGGGTCTTTGAGTATAACCTTTTGCTACTAGTCGTGCCTTAAAGGTGATTACCTCTCTATCGAATCCTAGCTTACGCTTATAGATCCACTCACAACCAATGGGTACTTTACCCTTCGGTGGATCTACTAAAGTCCATACTTTGTTGGAGTACATGGAGTCTATTTCGAATTTTATTACATCAAGCCAATGTCCCGAATCTATGTCCAACATAGCTTCTTCATAGGTCTTCAGATCATTATCCAATTGGCCCATCTCATGAAGGAATCTGAACCTTTCGGGTTGCCTCTTGATTTGTTCCGATCTTCTCAGAGGTTGTGTGTAAAGCCCTTGATGTTTACTTATTTCTATCGCTTGTGGAATTTATCGTTCATCTTGAACTTCATCAAGCTCAACAATAATGTCATTTCTATCTAATATAAATTTCTTTTTCGAAAAAGTGGCGCTTCTTGAAACAAACACCTTTTGTTTCAAGGAATCATAGAAATAATAACCCAAAGACTCTCTTGGGTATCTCGTAAACTTGCACAAGGTGGATCTTACATCCAACTTGTCTCCCACTAATTGCTTGACGTAACTGGGAGACCCCCAAACTCTTAGAAAAGAGTAAGGAGATGCTTTGGCATACCACATCTCATGTGGCATTTTTAGCACCGACTTTGATGGTACTATATTTAGTAACCTCGTCGCCGTTATTAAGGAGTATCACCAAAAGGATATAGGCACACTGGTAAAGCTTATCATGGAACGTACCATGTCCAATAAGATACGGTTTCTCCTTTCGGCTACTCTATTGTGTTGGGATGTATTGGGTGGAGTCCATTAAGAGATAATCCCATTCTCCTTTTGATAATCCAAGAATTCGGTACTTAAGTATTCTCCTCCTCGATCCAATCAAAGAGGTTTAATACTTAGTGCCAATTGCTTTTCTACTTCATTCGTCTACTCTTTGAACTTTTCAAAAGGTTCGGACTTGTACTTCATAAGATACACATGTTTGAATCGATTATGATCATCGGTGAAGGTGATAAAGTATGAATAGCCTCATCTCACACTAATTCTTAGTGGTCCACAAACATTCGTATAGATCAAATCCAAAGGACTTGTGGTTAGCTCTATTTGTCCTACAAAAGAAGCCTTGGTCATGAAGTCAAGTGTAGCACTACGATCTTAACTTAACTCCTTAAGTCAATTAGCTTAACTCTTTAAGCTAAAATGTGTCAACTTAACTCCTCAAGTTAACTTGCCCAATTGATAGTCATGTGGTACCAATTAAATTAACTTCAAAATTTACTTGGTCTAATTTAACTCCTTAAATTATTTAGATCAATTTAACAATTAAATTGATCAAGCCAAAATGATAAAAAATTAGCCAACTAATTTTACCCCCATAAAGTCGGTCAAGTGGAATTATTCTAACTCTTAGAAAATTTTCTTAATCAAATAGGATTTCCAATTGGCTTTTATGTGTGACCTATTAGGTTCTACCATTTATTGGACATGGGCTCACAACTCTTGTGAAATTTAGAATATCAAAATATTCACATTAGTTTAAACTCCACTAATGACTCAATTCAATTAATCTCTATTAATTGAAGAGTAGTCGATTTCCATGGTCTATGTCCAACCTCAAGCCCATGGAGCGCAACTAATTGGCCAAAACGAGAAATAGATCTCATCTTGGATTTCACAAACATCTATGTCTAAGTAACTCATATCCAAGCTCAACCAGAAAGACCCACGAACTGGTCAAGGAAAAGTCAAAGCATGAAGACCTAAACATAATGTTACCATGGATCCTCAGGTCAAAAGACTAATTATATGTACTAGCATAAGCTGGAGAACTTGCCACTACGGCTATCTACTGGATTCTCCAACTAGGCCTTCAGTGACCTTATTCTCTAACAAGCACCTACTAACATGCACCCACATCTAACATGGATTGCTCATGAAATGGAGCAATATCTAACTCTTGGATTTATGCATCGTTAGTGCAAGCTTATCCGAATCTTAGATGCTGTCTCATAAGATTCTATGATTTGGAATATTTTAAGATCACGACTGTGTAATAATTATTTCATGATCACTACCTAGTGCATAACCAAGTCCCGTAGTCTTGTGTGATCTAAGGGCTTTAACCAAATTCAAGTGAAGTAAAATAAGCATAAGATGAAGATGGCTATTTATAATGAATATCATTCAATCAAGATTGTAACACAAGTGTGATAGTTTACATGCCAATTTAATTGGCTGTGGGGCACTATTTCAACAATCTCCCACTTTCACTAAAGCCAATTCCCCATAGCCTTAAGGCCCATATTCTCAAGATTTCCTTCAAAGACCTTTTGCGTTAGGGGTTTAGTTAGTGGATCTGCTATATTCTCTTCTGAGGCAATCCTCTCCACTTGGATGTTGCCTCGATTAATGATCTCCCAAATCATATGATATCGCCTCAAAATATGCTTAGATCGCTGATTAGATCTTGGCTCTTTGGTTTGTGCCTCCACCCCATTGTTGTCACAAAAGATAATTATAGGCTCAATAATGCTAGGTACTATATCCAACTATTGGATGAAGTTTTTTATCTAAACACCTTCCTTTACAGCTTTTAAAGCCACAATATATTCCGCCTCCGTGGTTAAATCGACCATGGTGTCTTGTTTGGAACTCTTCCAACTCACCGTGCCACCATTGAGGCAAAATATAAACCCAGAAGTAGATTTTAGGTCATTTACATTGGTTTAGAAATTAGAATCCAAAAATCCCTTAAGTTTCAATTCTGCATTGCCGTATACCAAAAATAAATCCTTAGTCCTTCTCACGAACTTAAGGATTACTTTAACGGCTTTCCTGTGACATTCATCGGGGTCAGATTGAAAGAGGCTCATAACACTTAGAGTGTGTGCTACATCCGACCTTGTACATTGAATGGCATACATTATGTTCCATATGAAGGACACTTAAGGTGTGTGGGACATTCTATGTCTCTCGTCGCTAGTCTTAGGGCTATAGACTTGGAAAGACAAAGACCGTATCCCATAGGGACAAATCCCTTCTTGGATTTTTCCATACGAAACCTCTTTAGTATTTTATCAATGTACGGTGTTTGGGAAAACCTTAGCATCCTCTTCGATCTATCTGTATAGATACATATTCCTAGTACAGAGGATGCTTATCCTAAATCCTTCATGGAGAATTGAATAGATAGCCATGCTTTAGTACACTCTAACGTTGCTATCTTATTCCCAATGAGAAGAATGTCATCGACATAAAGCACAATAAATTGTATACTACTCACACTAGCCTTTTTGTACACACAAGATTCATACACATTTTTGACAAAGCCAAACGTTTGGCTATTTTATCAAAATGTATGTTCCAACTTCGAGATTCATGTTTGAGTTCATAAATAGATCTTTGAGTTTGCAAACCTTTTGCTAACTCCATTTGGAAGTAAAGTGTTATGGTTGGTCCATATAGATTTCTTCTTCAATATTTTCATTGAGGAAGACGATTTTCATATCTATTTGCCATCTCATAGTCATAATATGCGACTATGGCAAGTAAAATCCGAATGGACTTAGGCATTGTGACCGGTGAAAAGGTTTCCTCAAAATCAATATTAGGTCTTTGAGTATAACCCTTTATTACTAGTTGCGCCTTAAAGGTCATTACCTTTCCATCGACTCCTAGCTTCCGCTTATAGATCTACTTGCAACCAACGGGTACTATACCCTCTGATGGATCTACCAAAGTTCATACTTTATTGGAGTACATGGAGTACATTTCGAATTTCATGGTGTCAAGCCAATGTCCTGAATCTATGTCCAATATAGCTTCCCCATAGGTTTTCGAATCATTATCCAATTAGCCCATTTCATGAAAGAATCCTAACCTTTTGTGTTGCTTCTTAGTTCAGTTCGACCTTATCAGAAGTTGTGTGTAAGGTTCATGATGCTCACTTGTTTCCACTGCTTGTGGGATTTGTTGAGCATATTGAATTTCATCAAGTTCAACAATAATGCCATTTTTATCTAAGCGGGAGACCCCCAAACTCTTAGAAAAGTACAAGAGGGTGCTTTGCCATACCACATCTCATGCAGTATTTTTGATACTGACTTTGAAGGTACTACATTTAGTAACTTCGCCGCCGTAAGTAAGGCGTATCCCTAAAAGGATATAGGAACATCAGAAAAGCTCATCATGGAATGTACAATGTCCAACAAGGTACGATTTCTCCTCTCGGCCATCCCATTATGTTGGGGTGTGCCGAGTGGAGTCCATTAAAAGGGAATCCCATTCTCCTTTATATAATCCAAAAATTCGGTACTTAAGTATTATTTTCCTCAATCTGATTGAAGAGCTTTAGTAATTAGTCCTTTTTTCTTTTCTACTTCATTCCTATACTCTTTGAACTTTTCAAAGACTTTGGACTTTTACTTCATCAGATACATATGTCCGAACCGAGTATGATCATCGGTGATGGTGATGAAATGAGAATAGCTTCCTCTTGCACTGACTCTTAGTGGGCCACGAACATTCATATGGATCAAATCCAAAGGACTTGTGGTTTGCTCCAATTGTCCCATAAAAAAAGTCCTGGTCATTTTTCCCTTTAAACAAGATTCATAAGTAGGAAGATTCTCAATGCCACTAACATTTAGTACTTTCAGAGCTTCTAACTTGTTCATCCTATTTTTAAAGATATGTCCAAGCCTTGCATGCCATAAGGTGGCATCTTCTTGGTTATCTAATTTTCTTTTACTTGATTGAATTTGCATAAATGAAGGTTGAGAATCCAAAATGTACAATCCATTATTTAATGTACCTTATGCAATTAAAGAACCATTCTTTAATGCTTTCAACATCCCTTTAGATATAGAAAAATCATATCCTTCATTATCCAAAATGGGAATAGAAATAATGTTCTTTACAAGATTAGGTACATAGAAACAAGGATTTTGTACAATGCAAGAATTCCCTAAGTCTAATTGAATATGCCTTCAACCATGGTGAGACTCCTTCTTCTTTCCATCCCTTGTAATGAATTACAAAGGTGAGAACCACATGCAGTATCAAACACCTATGGGGAAGAATTTTTCGTTAAGTGCACTTCAATAAAGTACAGACCTTTCTCAAGGGTGCTAGGGTAAACCTTGCAATTCCTTTTCCAATATCTTTTTTCACCATAATGGAAACAAGTAGCATCAGTTTTAGCCTCTTTCTTCTTCTTGATTCCCCTCGAAATTTTCAAGGGTTGCTTTCCCTTAGAGGAAGAACTCTTCTTCTTTTTACCTCCTTTTCTAGGACCCCTAGAGCCCTTAGACTTGGAAGAGGAAACAAGCATAAGAGGCTTGTCTTTTTTCATAGTCGCCTCAGCGGTCAACAACATATTGACCAATTTATTAATTAGTACTTCTTGTTTGGACATGTTAAAATTCATAACAAATTGGTCAAATGAGCTAGGCAATGATTGGAGGATCAAATCCACATAGAGCTCATTGTCCATGATAATGTCTAATTGACCTAGCTTCTCAATGAGCCCGATCATCTTTAGCTCGTGATCATGGACACTCGTGCTATTATTCTTTCTTGTCCTAAAGAGTTCTTTAGACAATGAGAACCTTTCATGTCTAGTTTGAACACCATACAACTCTTATAGGTATAAGTAGATCTCATTAGCATGTTTCATGTGCTCATGGGATTTTTGTAGCTCATTAGACAAAGAAGCCATCATGATGCATCTTGTTTGTAGATCATCATCCACAAACTTCGTGAACAATTCATGTGTTTCATCGGTGGCATCATTGCCAATGGTGTTCGACAGACTTTGATCAAGCAACATAAGTCCTCTTTTTGAAATCTAGAATAATCTTGAGGTTTCTCAACCAATTGCGGAAGTTTGGCTTGATTAGCTTATTGGTTTCCAAAATAATGTTGAGTGAATTTTAGCCATTTTGAGTTTGAGATTTCAAAAATCTACAAAAGGCGAAAAAGAGAGTATAAACATGTGATTGAATATTGATATGAAAAACATGTTCATGGTTTTTCAAGCATGTTTTTCTCCCAGTATTTTATAAAATTCTTCAACCCCTAGACGAATTTGGAAAAATGTATTTTCTAGTGAGAATCAAGGTCCTAAGGACTTGTAAGTGGACCCATGCCTCATGTGCCATCTACAAATAATCGAAAGGTAATCAACTTTTGCTAATTGCATCTCTATGCAACCCTTGATGTATTTTGCCTCACTTTTCATGTAGATCCCCTTGGTGGATGACCTTTACATTACTAGGTGTTAAGTCAGACCTACCAATTAAACTTTGATTTGAGACCGCTCCATGACATCCCACGCCTCGTGTGCCAATGCATGGGATGCATTAAATAAAAAGTGCATCATATGCTAAGTATGTGATCACATCTTTCCACCTTAAGTGTGACCTACGCCTCATAGCCATCACACCAAAGATAGAAGTATCATCATGTCACATACTATTGGTAGAAAGCATGGATTAATTAAAACTCCTTTTAATTTGTATCCATTTTGACTTAATATTTGAAAGCACTTAGACTCTTCTAAGTGGAGGGATTTTCTTGCTTGCAAAGACCTTATCAATTTTATCATCTTATTTAGGTTTTCTATATCCTAACCATGCATCTCATACATCAATAGGATATGAAAAGCATAAATAAGTAAATGTGCCTAGCATGCTCCTAGGGTAGGATGACCATGAGCCTTAACCGAGTGGTGCATTTACTTAAAGCCATAGGTGCACCACTTAGTTGATTTTAAGTGGGCTGATTAAATCTAGTTATTACATAAATGTATTCCCATACATTTATGGCTCTTCATGCCTCCAATGGTCTTTTTTACTCATTGCAACATTTATATGAGAAAGAAATCCGCACTCCTAATGATTCTACTCTCATAACATTTACGATATAGAAATGAAGAGGCATGCAAGTTCCAATTTAACACAGCCCTTTTCAACAACTTGAAATAAATAAAATCAATATTAAAGAGTCATGATCATCCCCATTCATTCATCATCCATTCAACAATTAAATGAACAATAAATCAAGAATTGGCATTCAATTCCAACAATTTAATGCTTATCTCATAAATAATTAATTGTTCAAGCAAAAATAAGCACAAGTTTTATGTATCTCATTTTTGCACATAATTGGAGATTAACTTGAACAAGTTTTTAAAAACATTAAAAAATGTTAAACATAATTTTGAGAACTTGCACAACACTTGTGCATCTATGTAGAATGATTTAGTTTAATTTCGGTCACAAAAGGAACACAAAAATTAGCTCAAAACTCATCTTAACCACAAGGTGCTGCTGCCCCAGCCTGGGCGCTTGGCGCAGGCCCGCTGTGCGGCCAACCCCTAGCCGGGCGCGGCAACTTTGGCTCAACTTTTGTGCAACAAAAAAATTTAAGACACCTCCTAAACACCAAATCATACTTTATAGATGAAATTCCTAATTCAAAAGACCTTTCAAAAATGGAATTTCAAGAGCTCAGACACACTTCAAACTTCAAGTTCAAGTAAGATTCATAATTCTTCAAAAAATCTCCAATGATCTCCAATCCAATTGGATCCAAAAATGACCAAAACACCTTAAGGCCAAATTTAATATGCTATATCAACATATAGCATCATCCAATACTAAATCAACATTTAATATTAGCTATGAATCAAAACATATTAACACATGAATTAACTCTTAAAACACATATTAGCATAATTTCAATTCATCAACAAAGGAGCCACAAGCATCATCATCCAAACACTCCAATCCATATTTGATCAAGTGTTTTGAAATTTAGATCAATCCATCACATGAATCAATCAATCAAAAATCCAAATTAAGGCCTGAAATAGGCTCTGATACCACTTGGAGTCAAGTGTAGCATTAGGATCTAATAAATAAAACACAAAATAGCTAAATTAACTAGGCTACACTCGAAACCAAAGATCTAATCATGCTTATAATTCAGATTTGGATGAAAGCTTACCTTGATTGCTAAAAAATCCAAGGTAAAGAGGAAGAACACTTGAACATTTTAGAACTGTCTTCCAGCGGCGCAGCAGTAACTCAGCAATGATTGCCCTATCAAATCACCTCTAAAATTTATGAAATTTGGACACAACCTCCTCAACATCTTGGGGAATATCCAGTAAAAAAATCATCAAAAATTGAGATTGGAAAGGTTTCGAAAAACTGCTCCAAACTTCTGCCCTTGCAGTGAATCTCAAAAGGCCAAGCTATCCAATTGTTTAGCCTCTAATTGGAAGATCCACAGACCAATGGAAAATCCAAATCACTCCTAGGTCAGCTGGAAAACCAAGGAGAAAATAATATGTTGAAGGCTGATTTTAGGAGGTCGGATGAAGAAGTGTGAGACTTCAACACATGAGTGAATCACACAAAATTGGAGGAAAAATTGGAATCTAACTATTAGATCATGCAAGCCACAATGGCTGGCCACCTCTCTCCTATTTGTAGGAGTGGAGGTGTGAGGCAAGTTGGCATCGGACCTCCCATGAGGTTGGCACCAACTTGCAAGCAAGTTGCATGTGAAATTTTAATGTCATTTGCAATTGAATTTCATTTGAAATCTTCATTTCATCTCATAAAATGTCAATCAAATAAATTCTAAATACACTCCAAATGACCAATTTCATTTGAATTTTCCCTCCAAATTAATTCTTCATATTAATTAAATTAACTCCTTAATTTAATTAATTAATCTAGACTTAACTCCTTAAGCCAATTAGCTTAACTCTTTAAGCTAAAATGTGTCAACTTAACTCCTCAAGTTGACCAATTGATAGTCACGTGGCACTAATTAAATTAAGTCCTTAATTCAATTGGTGTAATTTAACTCCTTTAAATGATTAGATCAATTTAACAATTAAATTGGTCAAGCCAAAATGACCAAAATTAGCCAACTATTTTTACCTCCATAAAATCGGTCAAGTGGAATTACTCTAACTCTTAGAAAATTCCCTTCATCAAATAGGATTTTCAATTGGCTTTTGTGTATGACCCATTAGGTTGTACTATTCATTGGACATGGCCACAACTCTTATGATAGTTAGAATATCAAAATATTCACATTAGTTTAAACTCCTTTAAACTAATGACTCAATTTAATTAATCTCTATTAATTGAAGAGTATCCAATCTCCATGGTCAATGTCCAACCTCAAGCTTATAAAGCCCAACTAATTGGCTGAAATGAATATGCTTTTGGAGAACCATTCTAGCTCTATGCTTGCCATGCAAATACGATCCTTTCGTCTCCTAACTCCCGAAAGAGGCCTAGGGTAAGATATTTGTCGGCTCCCTAATAGCCTGGATAACTATGTTTCTTTCCCAATGTTTGATTCTCCTTTATGACCTAATCTTTGGAAAACTCCTTTTTCAAATTATCATAGTATCTTGCGTAAGGATTTCATGAAATCAATCATTATGAATACATAGGAGATGCACTTGCCCTTCACAACGGCGAGGAGATAGATCCCATCTTGGATCTCACAAACCTCCATGTCTAAGTAGCTCATACCCAATCTCAACTCAAAAGACCCGCAAAGTCGTCAAGGAAGAGTCAAAGCATGAAGACCTAAACATAAGGTTACCATGGATCCTCAGGTTAAAAGACTAATTATATGCACTAGCGTAAGTTGGAGAACTTGCCACTATGGCTATCTAGTGGATTCTCCGGGCCGGCCTTCAATGAACTTATTTTCTAACAAGCACCCACAAACATGCACCAATATCTAACATGGATTACTCATGAAACGAAGCAATATCCAACCCTTGGATTTATGTATCATTAGTGCAAGTCTATCCGAATTTTAGATGCCCTGTCTCATAAGATTCTATGACTTGAAATATTTTAAGATCATGACCGTGTAAGACTTGTTTTATGATCACCACCCAGTGCGTGACCAAGTCCCGTAGTCTTGTGTGATCTAGGGGCTTCAACCAAATGCTAATAAAGTAAAATAAGCATAAAATGAAGATGGACATTTGTAATGAATATCATTCAATCAAGATTGTATCACAAGTGAAATAGTTTACATGCCAATCTAATTGGCTGTGGGGCACTATTCCAACAAGTCATTTTTCCCTTTAAACAAGACTCACAAGTAGGACGATCCTCTATGCCACTAACATTTAGTGCTTTTAGGGCTTCTAACTTGTTTATCCTATTTTTTGGAAATATGTCCAAGTCTTGCATGCCACAAGATGGCATCTTCTTAGTTATCTAATTTTCTTTTACTTTGTTGAATATGCATTAATGAAGGTTGAGAATCCAAAATGTATAATCCATTGTTTAATGTACCTTGTGCAATTAAAGATCCATTCTTTAATGCCTTCAAATTCCCATTAGATATAGAAAAATCAAATCCTTCATTGTCGAAAATAGGAATAGAAATAATGTTCTTAACAAGATTTGGTACATAATAACAAGGATCTAGTACAATGTAGGAGTTTCCCAAGTCTAACTTGATAACGCCTTCGACTATGGCCGTAACTTTTGCTCCATTACCTAGGACATAGGATCATATCCCCATTATTGAGACTCCTTCTTCTTTCCATCCCCTGTAATGAATTACAAAGGTGAGAATCACATATGGTATTAAATACCCATGAGGAAGAATTTGTCATTAGGTGCACTTCAATAAAGTACATACCTTCCCCAAGGGTTGCAAGATACTCTTTGCAATTTCTCTTCCAATGGTCTTTCTTGCCACAATAGAAACAAGTAGCATCGGCTTTCACCTCTTTCATCTTCTTGACTCCCCCTGAACTTTTCAAGAGTTGCTTTTATTTAGAGGAAAAAACTCTTCTTTCTTTTACCTTCCTTTGTAGCACCCCTATGGCCCTTAGACTTGGAGAAGGAAGCAAGCATAAGAGGCTTGTCTTTTTTCATTGTTGCCTCGATGGTCACCAATATATCGACCAACTCATTAATCGTTACGTCTTGCTTCATCATGTTGCAGTTCATAACGAATTGGTCAAATGAGCTAGGTAATGATTGAAGGATTAATCAACACAGAGATCATTGTCCATGACTACGTCCAATTGACCAAGCTTCTCAATAAGACCAATCATTTTAGGGCCATGTTCATGGATACTGGAGCCTTTATTCATTTTAGTTCGGAATAGCTCCTTAGACAATGAGAATCTTCCATGTCTAGTTTGCATGCCATATAACTCTTGTAGGTGCAAGTGAACCTCATGAGCAGTTTTCATGTGCTCTAGAGACTTTTGGAGCTCATTGGACATAGAAGTCAACATGAAGCAATGTGCCTGTAGATCATCATCTACCCACTTCGTGAAAGTTTCACATGCCTCATTGTCAGCATCATCGCCAATGGTGTTCGACAGACTTTGAGTAAGCACATATGCCCTCCTATCGGAATCAAGAATAATTTTGAGGTTTCTACGCTAATATTGGAAGTTAGGCCTAGTGAGTTTATTAGTTTTCAAACTAACGTTAAGTGGATTCTTAGCCATTTTGATTTGAAAATTTCAAAAATCTACAAAGGCAAAAAAGAAAGTATAAGCATGTGATTGAATATTGATATTGAAAGCATATTCATGGACTTTCAAGCATGTTTTCTCCCACTATTTTATCAAATTCCTCGCCCCCTTAAGGAATTCGGGAAATCTCATTTCCTAGTGAGAATCAAGGCCCTAAGGACTTGTTGTGGGTCGAGAGTATAAGCATGTGATTGAATATTGATATTTAAAACATATTTATGGACTTTTAAGAATGTTTGTCTCCCATTATTTTATCAAATTCCTCACTCCCTTAAGGAATTCGGGAAACCTCATTTCCTAGTGAGAATCAAGGCCCTAAGGACTTGTAGTGGACCCAAAACTCGTGAGATATCCACAAAGAATCCTAAGGTAAGTAACTTTTGCTAATACAACTCTGTACAACCCTTGATATATTTTGCCTCACTTTTCATGTAGATCCATGACTCGTGCGACAATGTATAGAAAGCATCAAATCAAGCTTTGATTTGAAACTGCACTATGTCATTCTATGACTCGTGGGATAATGCATAGGAAGCATCAAATCAAAGGTGCATTGTATGCTCAGTATGTGAGCACAGCTTTCCACCATAAGCGTGATCTATGACTCGTGAGACATCACACAATTATGGTAGCATCATCATGACATATATTATTGGTAGAAGGCATGAATTAATTAAAACTCTTTTTAATTTGTATCCATTTTGACTTAATATTTGAAAGCACTTAGACTCTTCTAAGTGGAGGGATTTATTGCTTGCAAAGATCTCATTAATTTTATCTTCTTATTAGGTTTTCTATATCCTAACAATGCATCTCACACATCAATAGGATAAAGAAAGCATAAATAAGTAAATGTGCCTAGCATGTTCCTAGGGTCGAATGACCATGAGCCTTAACCAAGTAGTGCACTTTAGAACCATAGGTGCACTACTTAGTTGATTTTAAGTGGGTTGATTAAATCTAGCTATTACATAAATGTATTTCAACATTCATAGGTCGTCATGCCTCCAATAGTCTTCTTATCTCCTTGCAACAATTACATGAGATAAGAAATCCTCACTTCTAGTGATTCTACTCGCACAACATTTACAAGATAGAAATTAAGAGGCATGTAAGCCCCAATTTAATACAACCATTTTCTACAATTTGAAACAAATAAAATCAATATTAAAGGCTCATGTATATCCCCATTCATTCAGCATCCATTCAACAATTATACGAACAATAAATACTAATTGACATTCAATTCCACAATTAAATGCTTATCTCATAAACAAGTAATTAACTAGCAAAAATAAGCATAACAATGATGCATCTCATTTTGGCACCAAATTGAAGACTAATTTGAATAAGATTTTAAAAGCAATAAAAAATGTCAAACATAATTTTGAGAACTTGCATAACACTTGTGCATCTAATTAGTGTGATTTAGATTAATTTTGATCACAAAAATAGCACAAAATAACCTCAAAAGTAGCCCAAAAGAAAAACTAGGTGCTGCTACCTGGCTAGGGTGCCTGGCAGCCACTATTTTGCGTTGAGGATCAAGTCAAGGTTCTTTTGGTCCAAATTTTGTGTAGAAAAAAATTATGGACACCTCCATAACACTAAATCACACATATTAGACAAATTTTTAGATCTAAAACAACTTTTGAAAAATCTCCAATTATCTCCAATCCAATTGGATCCAAAAATGACCAAAACACCTTAAGGCCAAATAAAAATGCTATATCAACATATAACATCATCCAATGCTAAATCAACATTTAACATAAGCATCCATGAATCAAAATAATACTAACATATGAATTAACACTTAAAGCACATATTAGCATATTTCAATTCATCAGCAAAGAAGCCATATGCATCGTCAACCAAACACTCAAATCCATGAATTAGATCAAATATTTGGCGATCTAGATCAATTCATCACATGAATCAATCAAACAAAAATCTAAATTAAAGCATGAATTAGGCTCCGATACCACTTGAAGTAAAGTGTAGCATAAAGATTCAAGTTATAAAGCAAAAATAGCTAAATAAAAACTTGACTACATTTTATTCAAGTATCTAATCATGCCATTAGGATGGATTTGGTTGAAAAATAATACCTTGATCACTTAAATCCAAGGTGGAAATGGATGACCAAAGTGAACACTTCAATTTTGTCAATCCTAGTACAGCAAAAAAGGGGCAACCATTGCCCAGGAAAATCACCTCCGATTGAGCTGAAATTCAGATAGAAACACCTCAACACATTTGAGGATCTCCAGTAAAAATATCAGCAAAAACAAAAATCGGCAAGGCCTCAAAAACAACCTCCAATCTTTCTGCACTGCAATGGATCTTCAAGAGCAAAAGCTCCCCAATTGTTAAGCCTCTAATGTTATGATCCACACACCCAAGGCAAGCTCCAATCTTCCACTAATCAGCTAGATTACTAGAGGAAGAATAAGATAGGAGGTCGAAATTGTGGAGAGAAATGTGAGGAATGTGTGAAACTTCAACACATGAGTGGATCACACTTTTGGAAGAAAAAATGGAATCTTAGCATTAGTTGATCAAATGGCTGGCCACCTCCTCTATTTATAGAGTTTTAGATGTGATGCAAGTTAGCATCACACCCTCCACGAGGTGATGTGCCAACTAAGCAATCCACTTGCATGTGAAATGTGAATTTCACTTGTATTTGGATTTAATTTGGAATCTTCATTTCATCTCATGAAATGTCATCCAAATTAATTCTAAATGGACCTCAAATGAACTTCTTTATTTGAATTTCCCTCCAAAATGAAATCCTGACTTTAATTAAATTAATTCTTTAATTTAATTAACCATCTTGACTTAACTCCTTAAGTCATCTAACTTAACTCTTTAAGCTAGAAGATGTCAACTAAACTCCTTAAGTTAACTTGATTAATTAATTGTCATATGGCACCAATTAAATTAACTCCTTAGTTCAATTGATCTAATTTAACTCCTTGAATTATTTTGATTAATTTAACAATAAAATCAATCAAGCTAAAAATGACCAAAAATTAGCCAACTGATTTTTCTCCACAAAAATGGTCATACCGAATTTTCTAACTCTTAGATATCCTTCTATCAAATAGAACTTCCTTTAGGCTTTCGTGTATGACCCATTAGGTTCTCCCATTCATTAGACATGGGCTCACAACAATTGTGATATTTTAAACATTGAAATATTCGCATTAATTTAAACTCCTTTAAACTAATAACTCATTCAATTAATCTCTATTAATTGAAGAGTATCCAATCTCCACGATCAATATCTAGCCTCAAGCCCATGGAGCCCAACTAATTGATCAAATGAATATGCTCTTGGTGAACCATTCTAGCTCTATGCTTACTATGTAAATATAGTCCTTCTATCTCCTATCTCCTAAAGAGGCATACGGCTCTCCCTAATGGGCTAATAGCAATTTTCCCCCCTGTGTTTTAAAAAATAGGCACTATACCCCCTTATGAAAAATAAATTTTCATAATACCTCCTCATGTTTTAAAAAATCATGCACACCGCCTCCCCCTTCTCATTTGCTGCCTATTTAACATAATTTTAATATGAAAAGACTAATTTACCCTTAATCATTTAATATATTTTCAATTCAATTTAAATAATCTTTTATTATCAGTTTTTCCCTTTTCTTTCATTCTTTTCTTTTCTTTTTATTTCTCATTTCTCTCTTCCTCCATTATTTCATTCTAATTATTTATTTCAAATGAAATATTATATATATTTATGAAAATATATAATATATTTACATACATATATATGATATTATATATTTATTTAGCTATATATATATTTTTTAAGATAGTTATATTTATATATTTATTATCATATATATATAATATATACAATAATATATTTAATATAATACATATATGATAATATATATATATATGTATATATATAAAATACAAAATTCTACCCCCATTCCCCACCCCCACCCCGTCTCCCCAAACCCCACCCCCACCCTTACGGGTCGTGGCCATGGCAGCCGTGGCCATGGCAGCATTGTGGCAAGATCCGGCTACTGGCTGCCATCTGTTTTGATTTTTCTTTTCTTTTTTTTTTTAATGGGGCTACCGGCCGCCAGTGGAGGCCGCTGGCAGTGGCGCTAGCAGTCTGGTGGGGTGGGTATCATTTATATATATACACATTATATATAATAATATATTATATTATGTATATAAATATATATTTTATATTTTAAAAAAATATATATATAATATGATTTAATCTAAATCGTTGATTTTTTAAAAGAAAATCCAACGGTTGATGAACAAGGGTATAATTGTCTTTTTATATACAAAATTTAAACCCAGATGCATGCACAGGCGTGTGTGCTACACCCACGCTCTTAGAGGGGTTCGTTGCACGATTTTTTAAAATATAAGGGTGTTCTTTGAAATTTGTTTTTTCACAGGTGTGACACCCCACTCTGGGTAACCCAAAGCTGAGATATCAAAACGTTCCATTCAATAATTCTGAACCAAAAAATACAATTCAATAGGCCCATAATCAGATATTTCATGTTCATCAGAAATAGCAGCGGATTCAAACTTAAACAAACCTGTAATATACAACACATAACTAAATGCATGCCACCAGATTTCCAATTCAACTTATCAAAAGCAGTGGAATTACAACCTTACCAAACTCGATAATCTATAAAACGAAGGCCAAATTTCATGTTCTTATATAACGAAATATTTACAACCTTTAAGTCATCCCTATCATCATAACGTATCATAGATCTCAAATCCACACTTAGCAATCAAACGACTTCAATATATACATTCAACATCTGATCTATTACAAAACATACTCTTATCCAGGATGGAGTCCAAATCCCTTGCTTAGTCCCTGTCTGAGAGAATCAAAATAAACGGGGGGGTTATGTCCAAAAGACTTAGTGAGGGATAACTGTAAGCATAACAGAAGGAATCTGTTGAGGGAGAATCAACTCAACAGACTGTAAATCAACAGTCAGGCAGAACATATCATAATACGGTCAGACAATCGATTAGGCAGGCAGGCAGGCAGTCGCATTCAGTGATTCAGTCAAGCATGCAATCAGTCAATCAGTCCGGAAACAATCAAAATCAATCAATAAACAGATCAGATCAATCGAATCAATCTAACAGATCATATCATAACAATCATATCAGTCTCTTAACAGCTCGTCCCGCTTTACAGCTGGGAACAACATATCAGCACGTCCCGAACTTAACAGCTGGGAACAACATATCAGCACGTCCCGAGCTTAACAGCTGGGAACAACATATCAGCTCGTCCCGCTTTACAGCTGGGAACAACATATCAGCACATCCCGAACTTAACAGCTGGGAACAACATATCAGCTCGTCCCGCTTTACAGCTGGGAACAACATATCAGCACGTCCCGAACTTAACAGCTGGGAACAACATATCAACACATCCCAAACTTAACAGCTGGGAACAACATATCAGCACGTCCCGAACTTAATAGCTGGGAACAACATATCAGCACGTCCCGAGCTTAACAACTGGGAACAACATATCAGCTCGTCCCGCTTAACAGCTGGGAACAACATATCAGCTCGTCCCGAACTTAATAGCTGGGAACAACATATCAGCTCGTCCTGCTTTACAGCTAGGAACAACATATCAGCTCGGTAACAGATAACAGACAGTCGGATATCAGATCAACAGATAACAGTACGGACGGATAACAGATGTCAATCGAAGGATAACAGTAGATGCCCAAGAATAGCCTTAGCACATCGCTCATACCTAGGAATAACCCTAGCATATGGCTGACAAACTGAATACCCAGGGAATAGCCCCTAGCATATTGGACTTACAGAACGAATACCCAGGGAATAGCCCCTAGCGTATCAAACGTACAGACAATTCAGAACAGTATAGAAGTGACGACAGGGCAAACAATAACAATACTGGACAATACAGATACCAGAACAAACAAAAATAGAATCAGAACAGAAATAACCCGCGCAGGGGTGTCCGAATCAGATAACAGAATATCAAAGATCTTAACAGATCACAGATTTCAATAACAGTTCAGTCAGTTTAGAAACAATAACCCGCACAGGGGTTTATCACAAACATCGATAAATGAAATGAAGTGCCAAATTGGCAGACCCTCACAAAGGTTCAATAATTCACGAATAGCGGTAATCAAAGAAATAACCCAAAGTGGAAGACCCTCACAAGGGTTCAGAACAGAATCAAATAACAACCAGAATCCAAACACGGTTCTGAGTAACGTACAGAAACAGTAAACCCACACAGGGGTTAATTTCAATAATAGATAGCTCAATAGGGTGCCAAATTGGCATAGCCTCATAGGTATAACAAGTACCAAGAGGGATAGATCCTCACCTCCATAATCTCAGAAGTGCTATCACGGTCAACAGCCTATTGGTCCGCAGGACCCACTTCATTGTTACCTATCCGAAAAGTAATATTTATAATCAAAATCCATACTTAATTCTATTAATCACAATTATACCATTAACGATCTAGAATCACTAATTTATCAATTAATACAGTATCTCATTCCTATTTCAAGGTCATGAACATAATCCTTACATAATCAATTCCTAATCAAATGCCATTTAATCTTATAATACAATCCTTAATACTATAATAAGTCCAAGTTGGCATTATGCATGAGTCCAGGTCCACTAAATTCATATTCCATAGCATGGGAAACCAACACACACACACATATATATATATAACATCTCAACATCCTCAAATTCTATTCTTGGCATGGATACAACTCAATAAGGAAAATATACATATGCATGCACATATATATATATATATAACAACTCTCCAATTCTCTACCACAACTACACAATGAGACCTCGGTTTCACGAACCAACCACGCCACTGCGTTCGCCACGTCGGGATGAAGAAACTGCCCTGAGGTCGCCGGAGCACCGCCGGAGCGCCACCACCGGCCGCCGGAGCGCTGCCGTCCGCCGCTGCCGGAAAATTCTCAAACCGAGCAGTCCAACTCCTTTCTAGCTCCTGAGTCCAACGGTATAGTCAGATTTCTGTTTAGACGCCTGTAGCCTCCGAAAACTCCAATTTTCAGACCAATTTATAAACACACCGCCCGACTCCGATCACAATTTTCTCAACTTCTGGCCGTTCTTCAACCACATGCAACCATACAGCCCTCTTCCTCACACCTTAAGCTTTCCAAAACACCCCTCAAACACCTAAATCACCTCCGGAAAATGTTAAACCCATCACCACCAAAAAATCGGGTCTTCCTCCGCCGTGGGGCTCCGCCGTCCGATGGCTTGCATGGTGGAGGAAATGGACACTAGGCATGTGGGGAAAGAGTTTGGTGGGGTTAGATTGGGGTTTAGGTCACCGGAGATAGGATCATGGTGGTGGTTGACTCTCGGTTGAAGGAGGAAGAAAAATGGAATAGTGATGAAGAAAGAAGAAAAAATGGGAAGAAGGAAGAAAAGAAAAAGAGAAGGAAAGCTGTCCGATTTCCAAAATCCAATTTTCCATTTTTCAATTTAGTCCCTGAAATTATGAGACTCCTCAATTGAATCCCAAAATTTCAAAAATTACTCCCAAGCCTCTAAGTCAAGAAAATGTGTCAATTGAATCCTAAAAAAATTGCGATTCTCACCCCCAAACTTCCAATTTCCTTGCAATTCAGTCCTTTTAATATTAATCATGAGCCTTAAAATCCGGTTAACCGAAATCTTAATTTCTAAATCCCAATTTTCTGAAATACTGAATTTAAGGGGTGTTACAACAGGGGTGTAATTTGCGTATTTTTCTTAACACAGGGGGGTTCGTAGCAATTTTCCCCTCTCCCTAATAGCCTCGATAACTATGTTTCTAATCTCAATGCTTGATTCCAATTTATGACCTCATATTTGGAAAACTCATTTTTCAAATTATCATACTACCTTACGCAAGGACTCATTGGAATCTATTATAATAGATACATAGGAGATGCACTAGCCCTTCACAATGACGAGGAGACGAATCCCATCTTAGATCTCACAAACCTCCATGAATAAGTAGCTCACATCCAATCTCAACCCGGATGACCCACTCAGTGGTCAAGAATGAGTCAAAGTATGAGGACCTAAACGCAAGGTTACCATGGATCCTCAGGTTTAAGGACTAATTATATGCACTAGCATAAGCTGGAGAACTTGCCACTACCGACTTGCTACTTCGGCTATCTAGTGAATTTTTCGAGTGGGCCTTAGTGAACTTATTCTCTAAGAAGTACCTACTAACATACACCCATGTCTAACATGGATTGCTCATAAAACGAAGCAATATCCAACTCCTTGGATTTATGCATTGTTAGTGCAAGTCTATCTGAATCTTGGATGCCCTGTCTCATAAGATTCAATGACTTGGAATATTTTAAGATCACAACCATGTAAAACTTATTTAATGATTACCACCTAGTGTGTGACCAAGTCCCATAGTCATGTGTGATCTAAAGGCTTCAACCAAATGCTAGTGAAGTAAAATAACCATAAGATAAAGATGGTCATTTAATATGAATATCATTCAATCAAGATTATCTCACAAGTGAAATAGTTTACATGCTAATAATCTTATTGGCTGCGAGGCGCTATTCCAACAATTAGCATATATTTACTCATAATATATATATATATATATATAATATTTCTAACATGTGTGTGTATATATATATATTAATTAGTTCTCATTTTCTTTCTTTGAATAATAATATCATTCTTATTTATTTCTTTGTGTATCTATCTATACACTTATAATGTTCAATTATATGTATATAATATAGAAATATTTAATACTTATATATTTATATATGAAATGATGTACATTTATATTTTTCTAAATGTACACATATTATTATCATAAGATCATATATATATATATAAACAAAAATAATATTTTATTACTTGTATAGGAGTTACATAAATATTATACTTTCATATTGTAAAAGTATGTAAAAAAAGTAAAACATTATATTTGTGGCCAATTATTGACCAAAAAATGCAATCACTAATTAGTGACCATATTAATGACTGAAAGAAAATTTGGTCATAAATTAGTGAACCAAAAATAGTTCGGTCATTAATTAGTGACCACTTTATGCAGTAACTATTATTAGTGATTGAAAAACTAATTAATAACTAGATCAGTGACCTTTAGAGATAAAGAGAAAGAGTTTTAGTAAGCTAATTATACTTCCTCTAGGGTAGAAGATATAGAATAGTTGTCATATCTTGTTAAAATAATTCGAATTTTCAACTTTGATGGTATAGAGATTACACTCCAAGTGGTCAACTTTTCAATTCACTATTAGAAAGTCCAACAGAAGATAAGAAGTATGCGCATGAGTGAAGGAAGGAGGAAAGAGTTTCAGCAAGCTAGTAGCACATCCTTGAGGGTCAAACATATAGTACGATTTTCATATCAAGTCAAAATCATTCATATTTCTAGCTTACATGGTATGATTATTAAACTTTATTTCAAGTTTTTTATTTATAATAGGCAAGTGCTCATGAAGATGAAAAATATGCATAGGAGTCGAGAGATGGGGTGGAAGAGATTTAGTAAGAAGGTACTTAGATTGACCAGATTTGTTTAACTTTTTACTTTAGAATGGAAAGTCCTGGAGAATGTTGAAGCTATGCCAAGGAGTGGAGAATAGAAGCAAAAGAGTTTCCGCATGCTAGCAGCACCTCTTCGAGGATCAGAAATAAAGCATGCCTGCTATGTCATGTCAAAACCCTTTAAATTTCAAACTTATATGGTACAAAAATTTCACTTTAGTTGGTCAAGTTTTCACTTCAGAATGGGAAAGTCTTAAAGAACAAGGAGAACATGAGTGGATAGAGAAAGAAAGTAGAAGAGTTTAAACATGCTAATAGAACTTGCTAGGAGAGTTTTCGAAGATATAATATGTTTATCATATCATGCCAAATCATTCAAATTTCAAAATTTAATAGAACATAGATCACACATGATTTGATCAAGAAATTACTTCAAAATGGAAAGCAATCATGGAAAACATGAAATTGTGCAAGGTTGTGAAGAGAGAAAGAAGAGGAATATTCAACAAACTATTAGCACTAGCACTTTTTCGAGAGTCGAAGATATACAGATTGCAAGCTTAGATGATATATAGATTGCATATTTAGATTGTCAAGTTTTTGCTTCAAAATGGAGAAATAGTTGAAAGGATGGAAAAATTAAGCTTGGAAAAGGAGAAGAAAGTGGAAAAGTGCTAGCAGCCTAGTAGCACTTTCAGAGAGTTGAAGATAAAGCATGCTTGCCATGCCAAGTAAAAATCATTCAAATGTGCTACTTAGATGGTACAAAGATTTCACTATTACCCAACTTTTAACTTTAGAATGGGATACTCCTCACTGGGAATAATTTGTATGGTGACCCACATAACATGCTTATCAAAATTTCAACTTCTATGATACAGAGATTGCCCTTGATTTGGTCAAGTTTTTACTTCCGAATGGGAAAGCCATCAAGAAAAAGATGGAATTATGCACAGTGAGAAAAGGAAGCAAATGAATTTCAAAAAATTAGTAGCATTTCCTTGAGCGTTGAAAATATACTTGGTCCACTTTACCTCTTTATAGTATGCTTTTTAATCTCTCCATTGTGTCATATTGCCCACTCAAATTCTTGAAAATGCTTAAATACCAAAAAAATTATCATTAACCTAATAAAAAAATTATAGACAACACAAAACGTATTCTCCTCGATATCTTCCTCCTCATTCCTTTTCTTTTTCCTCTCCAATCAAAACTCTCATAAAAAAAATTATAAGAATTATTTACAAAGCCATTAGTTCTTACTTCTGCATAACGACATTTGATATTAAAGTTATTTTTTAGATAACATTTAACTATGGAAATTCATGAAATTAACTTATTTAAAATTTTTAATTCAATATACTTTATAATAGGACCAATAGGAGGAAGTGTTCTGCTAAAAATTAAAAAAATAGTAAATTTGATAGCTTAGTAAGAGGAGTGTTTCTTTTCCATCTCTCTCTCTCTCTCTCTCTCTCTCTCTCTCTCTCTAAGCATTTGTCATTGTGTGTAATTGATGGATTAGTATTTGTAGTTACAAAAAATAGATTATTGAAATGTTTTAATGAATTGAAAAAATAAAGTGATATAAAATAAAATGAAGGGACATTATATTTATTAAAATTTGT
Source organism: Jacaranda mimosifolia (assembly GCA_018894105.1). Classification (NCBI taxonomy): domain Eukaryota; kingdom Viridiplantae; phylum Streptophyta; class Magnoliopsida; order Lamiales; family Bignoniaceae; genus Jacaranda; species Jacaranda mimosifolia. Next base: position 22,274,788 of record CM032128.1, on the reverse strand, counting down.
TTAAGGGAGCACACATGAGTTTCTAGAAATTACATGTGTGTTGCACGTGTATAATTTTACAAACCACTATTAGTGATAAATTTTTAAACTGCACATATAATTCAAAATATTTTGAAAAATTATATTAAATTATAATAAATTACACACTCTTTCTTAGATTGTAGTGAAACAAACTTTTTTATTTTTTAATACAAGCCTAGGCACACTTTCTTAGATTGTAAGGAAACATACTTTTTTGTTTCTTAATACATGGGAAAGCATAGGCCTTGATTGATTATGTTTATCTACCTAGGACTCTATTGTGAAGCAAATTGTGACAATCATTATTTTCTAAAGAGTTTACAAGGATGAATAGGATTCATGGGACATGAAACTATATGCAAGGGATGGTGGACAAAGCAATCCAAAAACCATGCCGTGCACTAGAAATTGGAATGTAAGAATTTAGCATTAGAGAAGATCATGACTTGTATAGTTGAGGTAAGGGTTGCCCTTTCTCCAACCTATTGGAAAGTAAGGACAAAAGCTCTTGGAAATAGAGGGCGATGATATAGCATTCTTGTCATATCATATCAAAATCATTTAAAGTTCCAACTTAGATGGTTCAAAGATTGCACTTGAGTTGATTACTTTTTTATGTTTGAATGAAAACCCAAAAGAAAAGATTGAACTTATGCAAAGCAAAAGAGAGAGCAAGTGGATGAGTTTTAGCAAGTCAATAACACTTCCCAAAGGATCGAATTAATAGCATGCTTGCGATATCATGTCAAAATCAATCAACTTTCCAACTAAGATGGTGTAGAGATTTAGCTTTAGTAAAGTTCTAACTTCATAATGAGAATGCCATGGAGAAGATGGAAATTATGCACAGGACTGAAGAAACGAAAGAATAGTTCTAGCAAACTAGCTAGTAGCACTTTCTTCAGCATCAAAAATATATTATGCTTGTCATATCATGTGAAAATTTCAAATTTTTAACTATATGTTATCAAGATTCCATTTTATTAGGTCAATATTTTATTCAAAAAAATGAGGAAGTTCTTGAGAATAGAAAATTTATACAAAGAAATGAAGAAGCAGAAGAGTTTCAACAAAGTAGTAGCACTCCTCAAGGGTTGAATTTATAACATGCTTGTCATATCATACAAAAATCATTAAATTTTTTGACATAAATGAAACAAATAATACAATCGACTTCACCAAGTTCTCACTTAAGATTACTAGAGCCCTTGAGAAAATGGTGTTGGAAACACGCAAATTATAAGCTACAGTTTATAAATAGCATGCAATATTATAAAACAATTCATGAACAAATATAATCAATGGATAATGTTTGCAAAAACTAATATCATGAATATTTTCAAAAAAAGCAAGTAATATAGCATATATTTTGATAATCCAATTGCAATTCAATTCAACATTAGCATAAACCAAGAGCATAAAACCAATTTTGAATATGACAATTGCATAACTGAATTAGTATTTAAATAGAAAACTTAACTCTCAATTATGTACCATAATAGAACTATTTATCTAGTTGAATCAACAATTGCTGGTTTGCCTTAAAGAAATTATCACCTTTTTTACTAGTGCACATGGTATTGTGTAATTTCCTCCAGGACAATACATTCTAGAAGCTTCTACTACACTCCAGAATAGCTTCACCTCAAGCACTACTCAGTAGCTGGAATTTTGGTAGCACAATAGTAAAATGTATAGTAGCAGAAACTTAATTCTATATTACAGAAATGAGAGGGAGAAGATGAGAGGATTTTAAGCTTTGTTGTGATGTGTATAATTTACCCGCAGACAGGAGGCATATATAGATGAGAGAGGGATCAGAACCATGTGCAGATTTATTCTTGACCAGGTGCAAAGCACCTGTAACTCCACAACCATTTCTAGACTGATTCTGTAACAGTAGAAATGATAGAAATGGTTCTACGCCATAAAATTATATTAAAAAAACTAAAGTTTCACTTATTTAAATTTTATAATTTGATTTTAAACTTTTAAATTTAAAATAAAATTGGAATTTGAAGCAGAAAGAGTAACCCAAAACTGAGACAATTCGCTTAATGATCGAGCCCAAGCTCGACCCGGTACCAGTGCTGTGCAGGTCGAGACAGGTAGGCAAGTGCAATGGAGTGGCCATGTGGGACACCCTATGAGTCCCTTAATTGATACTTTACCATTCATTAGTCTTTGAACTACGTATAAGATGTTCTTACCTTGGAAATTTTTTTAATATGGTGTGAGTGGTCTAGTATTAGGCACAAAGCCTTTTATACTCCCATTATTCCTCTACATTTTGTCTCATAGTGAATGTGGGATACCCCGATAATCACAATCTTATGCCTCTTTGTATCCCTCTTTATTTCTCTACAACACTTATAGATTTCCAACCAAATTGGCGTCAATCCATAAATCCAAATCATTTCTTAAACATGTAATTAGCCTCAAACCTAAATGGTTATGATGTCAATGACAACAATTCCCCACAAATTCATAGTGTTAGACTATTAGGATTATCATAACTTTCTTTCAATAATGGTATCTTCCGGATTGAATCATTTCCCGAGTTATCCAACTTATGCCACCACAAGGACAAATGGATCAAAGTCTTGAATTTGACCCTTAGATATGGCGGTGTCCATTGTTAACAAAAAGCTACTGGTTATGTAGTGATATTTAAGTGTGACACATTATAGCCATATGTCTTGATCATGTGTCATGAATGTTTTCGAGGAATAATCCTTTTCCTCTGGTCACGGCTAAATGACTATATTCACTTAGTTGGGCATCTCTAGGGATGAACTTCTTGTATCTTATCAAAATGACTTGACTCCATTCAGAGATAGTACTCTTACTCAACTAGCAATAAATAACAACTTCAAGGTCTGCTGGGGGATAGACTCAGATAAAAAAATATTAGTCTAGTTTAGCTGCTACTTGACACGCATCAATAGCTTGCTGATACTACATTGAACCTTCCTTGTGGGATCTCAACTTGGTATATTAGGCCATTCAAGTGCATCACTAGGCATCCCCAGCTTGGATTTCTGGACTAAGGAAAACTCGAGTCCTTTAGTGAAAAGGTCAACCACATTTTCGTTGGATCCAATAACATGAGTTGCCATAACCCTATTAGATACAAGCTCCCTTATAGACTTTAGTCTAACTTGGATATGTCTCTTGGATTTTTAATTAAATTTTAAACTTCTGGTCTTTGCAGTTGTGGTTTGTCTATCACAATATACTGCAATCACAAGAAGAGATTTGCTAGCCATGGATAATTGGACCATCAACATATGTAGCCACTCAGCCTCCATTCGAATTATGTCCAAAGCACATAACTCTACCTCAAATATAGACTGAGTTACCAAAGTTTATTTAGTAGACTTTCAGGAGACAACGCCCTCGCCTAAGGTAAATGAATACCCTACACATCCATTACTATTGGAGTTTTTGGCTATCCAACTTGCATAACTATATCCCTCAAGTACCCTAAGGAATCTGCCATAGTGCAGAGCAAGTGATATTATGCCCTTTAGATGCCGATGTATCCTATCCAAAGCCTCCCAATGGGTTATACTAGGACAATTTATATATCTCGCCAGCTTCGAAACTGCAAATTAGATATTTGATCTTGAGCCATTCGCAAGATATTGCAAGCTCCTAATAATCTGATAACACATCAATTGAGATACAGGAATTCCATTTTCATTCTTGTAAAGAGCTATGGAAGGATCTTATGGTATCTTAATGACTTTACAATTTTTATAACCAAATTTCTCAACAATTTTCTCAACATAATGAGATTGAAAAATGGATATGCCCTTAGTTAGCCAAATTAACTTGAGTCCAAGAATCACATTGGCCTTACCTATATCAATAATTTCAAACTTACTTTAGAAGTATGACTTTATCTCATTTATAGTCACAAGGTTAGAACTTATTAAGAATATATCATCCACGTATAAGTACAACATAATACAAGCATTATCTTTAACCTTATAGTAGATACACTTATCATTCTCATTTACACTAAAACCAAATGATAAAATAGTTTTATCAAAATTTTCATACCATTGCTCAGGTGCTTACTTTAAACTGTAGAGGAACTTAACAAGCTTGCAGACCTTTTGCCGTTACCAAAAGCCACAAATCCCTTAGGTTTATCTATATAGATCTCTTCCTTGGGGTCACCATACATAAAAGGTTATTTTCACACCTATCCAGTGAATCTAGAAATCATATATGAAAGCTAATGTGATAAGCACCCGAATTGTAGTCAACCGAACAATTGAGGAATAGGTATCAAAGAAATCTATTCCCTCTCTTTGTCTAGAGCCTTTGGCAACTAATTGGACCTAAATGTGTCTACAATTCCATTAGACTTAAGTTTTCTTTTTAAAGATCCATTTACATCCAATCATAGTACACTGTGGAGGTAGATCTACTAATTCATATGTCCCGTTAGAGCAATGGAATCTATCTCACTTTTGATAGCTGCCTTTCATTACTTTGCTTGCAATAAGGCAATAATATCTTTGAAGGTTACAAGATCATCCTCGATACTATTAATGTTGAAATCACTTCAATAATCCTTGATGACCCTAGCTCTCTTACTCCATCTACGTTCATTTAGTTCTTTAGCTCTATGTATGTTGAACCCAAACTATTTGGATTAACCACATTTGATATATTTTCCACATGTTCAAGAATAAGGTTGATGTAACAGTTGAATCTAATGAAACATTATGAGGTATTCTCATTTTCATGGAAAATACGTCCTTAAAGAATGTAGCACCATGAAATTTCACTTTTGTGCTAAAATCTATGCCATGGATTTTAGACTTAAATGACAAAAATCTCAATGCATAGATTTTGCCCACATAGCCCAAGAAGACCGCATCAATAGTTTTGGGACCAAGCTTTTCCTCTTGTGTCCTAGGACAAGAACTTTTGCAAGAAGCCCCACACTAGAAAATATTTTAAGCTAGGTTTTCTATCTTTCCATAGTTCAAACATAATGCAATCTTTATGCTTTAGAAGGACTCCATTCATAACATGGCAAGTCATATTCAAAGCCTCTCCCTACTTATGTTTGGGTAGTCTAGAAATCAAAAGTAGATTGTTACTCATGTATCAAAAAGTTCTATTCGTTTGTTCTGCTATCTATTGGACAAGGGAGAGTAAAGAGAAGTCTCTTCATGAATAATGCTAAAGCTTCTACAATATTCATCGATAGGGTTTGACTCAAACTCCCTATCTTTATCTGTTCTAAACATTTTAAGTTTGTTACCAGCTTGATTTTGCTTTGTTTTTGAAAATGATAAGTTTTTCAAGTACTTCATCTTTATGTTTCAATAGATAAACAAACAATACCTACTATAATCATCTACAAAGGTAATGAAGTATCTTTTATGATCTTTAGTTAAGACCCCATTGAACTCATAAATATTTGTGTGCACAAGCGCAAATAATTCAGAATTCCTTTCAACTAATAGATAAGGTTTCTTTACTTGTTTAGCACATATTTGACACTTGTGATTATGTTCAATATCCTGTTTACTTATCAAATTTGAGCTTATCATGCATTTAACAGAACCAAAGTTTAGATGACCTAAACAACTATACCATAGATCAGAACTTTCAACAACATTCACTAAAGACTCAGAATACTCATTTTCATTAATAGACTTATAACATATATATATGTGTATATATTAAACTTTTAACTTGAATAAACCATTGAAAAAATAGCCATTTCCAATAGACAAACCATAATGTTGTATTACAACTTTTTTGAATTTAAAAGTAAGCTCAAAATCTTCCCCTACTATTAGAGAATCACTGATAATGTCTCTCTATATAATCGAGATGTGATGCACCCTCTGCAACTATAGTATGCACCATGAAGGAAAATTCAGGTTTGTGCATCCTATCCTAAGCACTTTGGAAGCACTATAGTTCCCCATCATCATGGATTTTTCATCAATTGGCTGGTAAGACACAAAAAATAATTTATCAACACAAACGTGCACATTTGCATCAATATCTATTAATCAATCAAAAGATTCATAAATAGTACAAATTTCGGGTTTTAAGGTTACGTATCCATCAATGATCATCTCTGGAGCTCTAGCATCGCTAGTCTCTCTAACAACCATATTGACCACTACAAAGGCATTAGAGTTAAGCTTGGCTTTAGCTTTCTTCAAAGGATAATCCTTAGCCCAATAGTCTACATGCCTAAAACTCCAGCATGATTTATTTGCTTTTGGCTTGTTAGCTTTAAGTTTGCCCTTATTTATGGTTTTGGGAGTTAGAGTTCACTTGGTTCATCTTATTGCTTTTCTTCTTTCCCTCAATTACCATATTTTCCTCTGTTTGGTGCTGAAAAGGAACTCCATTGGTTTGATTTTGGTGTTTCTCTTTGATGCTTTTGGCAATCATAAGATCATCCAAGGACAATTTCGCTTTCTAATGCTTTGAGTGTCATTCCAAAACTTGCTCAAGACTTGGGAAATATATCCACTATGGACATGACTAGAAACTTCTTAGTTAGTTTCATATCAACATCAGTAGGGCATGTTCGAGGTTGATCAGTTCATGTGTCTATTCAGTTGCTGGCATTCCCTCAATCATTTGATATTTCATGAACTTGGACACATAATACTTCTCGAGCCCTTATTCTTTAGTGTAAAATTTGTTGTCGAACTCATCCCACAACAACTTAGCAGTATAAGAGTTGAAGTAGTATACATCAAAAAGGAGATTTGACAGTGATGACAAAATGATCTCCCGACTTAACTAATCCTACCCAGTCCACTTAGCTATTTCAGCTGTATTGGGACCACTACAAGTTGGTTCAAGTCTAGTTACCTAAATTACCAACAGAACCTTCATCATGAGCCATACTTTCATTCGTTGTTGCTAATATTTGAAAAACTGACCCCTAAAATTCTGTGGCAAGCTAGATAGGTTGATTTTGAAAGACAACGCCACTTGCAAAAGAGATACCATTTTAGAAATATATGCAACTTTTAAAAAATAATCAAATAATTTCTTCAAGATTATTGGAAACACACGAATTATAAGCTACAGTTTATAAATAGCATGCAATATTATAAAATAGTTTGTAAATAGTTATAATCACTGGACAGTGTTAATAGAAACCAATATCATGAATATTTCAAAAAAGCAACATGCAATATAACATATTTTCCAATAACCCAATTGTAATTAAGTTAAAAAAATTAGCATAAACCAAAAACATAAAACCAATTTTGAATATAGCAATAACATAAATTGAACTAGTATTTAAACAGAAAACGTAGATCTCAGTTCTATACTATAATAGAACTATTTATCCGATTGAATCACAAATCACTAGTTTGCCTTAAAAAAACTATCACCACTCTTACTAGTGCACAGGGTACAATATAACTTTCCCCAAGACAAGACAGTGTAGAAGCTTTCTACTGCAATCCAAAATAGCGTCACCTTGAGCACTACTCAATTGTTGGAGTTCTAGTAGAACAACACTAAAATGTAAAGTGTAGAAACTTAATTTGGTATTGTGGAAATGAGATAGAGAAGATGAAAGGATTTCAAACTTTGTTGTGATGTGTATAACTTGTCTACAGCCAGCAGGCTCATATTTGTGAGAGAGGGACCTAAAAAATGTATAGATTCATTCTGGACCAGATGCAAAGCACATATAACTCCACAACCATTTTTGAAATGTTTCTATAACTGTAGAAACAGCAGAAATGATACTGCACCATAAAATCAGATTAAAAAACCAAGGTCTGACTTATTTGAATTTTAAAATCTGATTTTAAACTTTCAAATTCCAAATAAAATTGGAATTATAGCAAAAAAATTAATCGGAGACCCGAGATAATTCACCTAATGCCTGGTTGAAGCTAGAGCTAGAGCCAAGTCAGACGGATAGGAGGTGACGGGCATGTGCAGACACACCCTATGAGTTCCCTAATTGATACTTTACCATGAATCAATCCTTGAGCTGCATATAAGGTGTTATTCCCTTGGAAAAAAACTTTTAATGTGGGATAAACGGTCTAGCATTGGGCACAAAGTCTTTTATAGTCCCACTATCTCCCCAAACTTTATCTCATAGTCAATGAGAGATACCCCCAATATTAATAATCTTATGCCTCTTTGTGTTCCTTTTCATTTCTTCACAATACTCATGGTTTCCAACCAAATTGGCATCAATCCATAATTACAATCATCTCTTAAACTTGTATGTAGCCTCAAACCCAAATTGTTATCGTGCCAATTACAACAAAATAGAATTATGCATTGGAGCGAAAGTATGAGGCAAAGGAGCTTTAGTAAGCTAGTTTCACTTTGTTAGGGATGAAGATATAGGATACATGTTATCATGTAAAATCATTCATATTTCTATCTTTGACAGTAGATCAATTGCATTTGAATTAGACAAGTTTGTTCTTTAGAATGTGAAAGCCCTAAAGAAGATGGAAATTACATGCATAAGTTGAGAGAGAAACTGAAAGAGTATTAGAAAGTTGGCAGCATTTCCTCGATGGTCAACATTATAGCATCCTTGTCATAACAAGTCAAAATTATTCAAATATGACTTAGATGGTAAGAAGATTGTATTGAGTTTGTCAACTTTTTTATTCAAAATATAGAAGTCTTGAACAACTTTGAAATTATGCACAAGAATAGAGAGAGGAAATCAAAGAGTTTGACTATGCTAATAGCACTTCCTCGAGTGTTGAAGATATAACATGTTTGTCATATCATGTCAAAATCATTTTTAATTTCCAATGAGCGGTATAGATGTTACTGTTGATCTGGTCAAGTTACTTTAGAATGAGAAAGTGTTAGTGAATATATATGGAAATTGTGCACAGAGTAAAGAGAAGAAGTACCAGATAGCATAGAGATTGTAGTTAAATTAGTTAAATTTGGAATGGAAAAATCCCAGGGAAAATGGATATTATTCCCAGGAGTGGAGACAGGAATCGGAAGAATTTTATTAATCTAGTACCACTTCTTCGAGGGTCAAAGATATAGCAAGCTTTTCATATCATGTCAAAATTGCTCAAATTTAAAACTTAGATGATACATAGATTGCATGTTAAGTTGGTTGAGTTTTTACTTTAAAATGGAAAAGTCCTTGAGAAGATGAAAATTATGCATAGAAGTGGAGAGAAAATAGAAGAGTTCTAGGAAGCTAGTAGCACTTCCCGAGAGCCAAAGATATAGTATGCTTTCATATCAAGTCAACATCATTCAAATTTTCAAACATAGATGGTGCAGAATGCTAGTATCACTTTTTCAAGGATAAAAAATTTAGCATCCTTATCATATTAGGTAAAAATCATTCAAAATTTCAACTTTTATGGTACACAGGTTGCACTTGTTCTAATCATGTTTTTACTTTAGATTGGAAAATTCTTGTAGATGATAAAAATTATGAGCAGAAGTGAAAAAAGAAAGTAGAAGAATTTTAACAAACTAGTTGCACTACCTAGAGGGTCAAAGATATGGTATGGTTGACATATCATGTGAAAAATCATTCAATTTTCTAACTTAGATGGTACAAGGATTGCATTTATGTTTGTCTAGATTTTACTTTAGAATGGATGTGAATGTCTTAGAGAAGATGGAAATTATGTGTAGGACAAAGATATAATATGAAAGAGTTTTAACTCGCTAATAACACTTCTTCTTTGTTTTATGTGGGAAAATTCGGGTTTGGGGTTTCCAATTTCAAGCTTTTTAGGATTGAAAATCAGTATTGTCCACATGTTTGATTTTAAGTTGTTCATTTTTTTCAGATGGAACTTGTACCATAATTATGATAATTGAGAAGTTTGTTTACTAATATTCAAAAACAAGTTATGGCACATGTTTTTGTCATTGTTAATGTGCTATGTCTAAAATGTTTAATGACTTGATCCCATTTTGCCTCCTTATAGTAGGTCCATCGAAGAATGCCCATCAACATCTCTATTGCATCATGTTGCCCACTTCAATTACTCAAAACACTTAGAAGCCAATTTTATAAATTCTATGATTAATCTAATAATAAATTTATAGACAAAACAAAAGTATTCCCATTAATCCATCTTCCCCTCCATCTAAGTCTTTCATTAACAAAATTATAAATATTATTTCCGAAAGTTTAGTTCTTACTTATCTATAATAGATCTAATACTGAAGTTATTTTTCATAATTTTTAACTTTGGAACCTCGAATTCACTTGCTTAAAATTAAATGCAATATACTTCATAATAGGACAAATATGAATTAAATGTTCTACTAAACAATTAAAATAGTAAATTAGGAAACTTAATGAAAGGAGTATTTTTTTTCCCTCGTTCTCCTTTTTTATACGTTTACTGTAGGCGTATTTTTGGCATATTAGTATTAGCTACTATAAAATATCAATTCTTGAAGTATTTTCATGAACTTTAAAGAATATGAGGGACATCTTGTTGATTAAAAATCATGAAAAGTAGCACACTGAAATTTTAGAAATTTGCACGCGTGATACACATTGTACTTTTCAAACCACTATTAGTGATATATTCTTTAAATTGCAACTATAATCTAATTTTTTTTGAAAAATTACATCACATTATATAAATAACACTTCTTAGATTATAATGAAATATGCTTTCTTGTTTTTAATGTATAGGCAAGCACGTACTTTCATTAATTATGTTCCATATAGCCAGAGCTCTAAGTGGGAGTCATTTGCGACCAATATTATTTTTTGGAGAGGTTATAAAAATCACTAGGATATATGTGACATCATAGTATATACACAGCATGGTGGATATAAGTGTAATTGTATTTTTGGTCAAATAACTTAGGCACGTTTGAATTTTGGTCCTATTCTTTATCAGTTTCACACATTCCATCTAATAAGTGCATTTTTTCTTAATTTGAGGACTCAAAAGGGCTTCTGTCTAGAAATTAAAAGAGCAACTCAGGTGCTACTCATGTGACTGTTAAGTTGAGCTTTTTTTGGTCCCATAAGTTAGGCTTATTTGGATTTTTGGTACCAACAAAAGCTCTAAGAGATATTTGCAAAAGAGGAAAGAAAAATGGTTGCAAGTGAAGGTGCCATTTGCTTTTGCGATGCACCACCTCCACTAAAAACCTCATGGACAAATGAAAATCCAGATAAGATGTTTCATGGTTGTGGTTTCATGAATAATTATTATGGTTTCTTTGCTCAAGAAGACCCTTAAATATGTGAAAAGCAAGATAAGTGATACTTAGGCTACTTAGGATGTTGAAGTTAATGAAGGAAAGTTGTTCAAACTTAAAAAATGCAAACTATGTTGCTATATTTGTTGGTAGTTTCTTAGTTGATGGTTCTTCACTTTGTTGTGACCAAGATTCAAACATATCTAACTTATGGGACCAAAAAGGACTAATTTAATGGCCACGTAAGTGGCATGTGACTGGCTCCATTAACTATTGGATGGAAGGCCTCTTTGGTCCTCAAATTAAAAAATAAAAAAGCACTTATTGGATGCAATGTGCAAAATTCATAAAGAATGGGATCAAAATCCAAATGGGTCTAACTTATGGGACCAAAAGTGCAATTTACACTTGATAGGACAAGTATAATAAGCATGTTTTGCTCTAGATATTAGAATGCAAGAATTTGAAATTCAAGAAGACCATGAATTATGGAGTTGAGTTAGTGGTTGCCTTTTTTCCAACATATTAAGAAATGAAGCTCTCGAAAATAGAGAGTCAAAAGTATAACATGGTTGTCATATCATGTCAAAATCATTTGGATTTCAATCTTAGATGAAATAGAGATTGCAGTTGAGTTTGTTAAGTTTTACTTTAGAATTGGAAGCCCATGAGAAGATTGAAATTATGCACAGGATTGGAGAGAGAAAGCAAATGAGTTTCGCCAAATTAGTAGCATTTCCTCAAGGATAGAAGATATAGCATCTTGTTATATCATATCAAAGTCAATCAAATTTCCAACAGAGATAGTGTTGAGATTTCTCTTGAGTTAGTAAAGTTTTTACTTCACAATGGGAATGACTTGTAAAAGATAGAAACCATGCACATGAGTGAAGAAAAGAAGCAAAAAGTTTTGGAAACCAATAGCACTTCCTTGATTGTCGAAGATGTAGTTGTCATGTCATGTCAAAGACATTCAAATTATCAACTACATTGTATTAGAATTGCACTTTATAATGTGTAAATTTTACTTTAGAAAAGAAAAGTCATAGAGAAGTTGAAATTTATACACAAAACTAAAGTGACAAAGCAGAAAAGTTATACAAATTAGTAGCACATCCTCAAGGGTTGAAGTTATAGCATGCTTATCATATCACGTAAAAATTATTAAAATTTCTAGCATAGATGGTACAAATAGTACAATTCAGTTGGCCATGTTTTTTCTTTAGAATATGAGAGTCCTTTATAGATGGGTACGCATACGAGCAGATAGAGAAAACAGAAAAGCTTCAGTAAGCTAGTAGCACTTTGTTGTGGGGTCAAAGATATAGGATATTTGTCATATCATGTGAAAATCATTCAAAATTCCATCTTTAATAGACATTTAGGCTATGGAAGTATTAAAAAGCTACTAGCATTTCCTCGGGGTCAGAAATATAAAATGCTGATTATATCAATTTGATGTTATTTAAGTTTGACTAAGTTGGTACAAAAATTACACTTCAATTTGTTATGTTTTTACTTTAAAATAAAAAAGCCTTAATGAAGATTGATTATGTATAAGAGTGGAGAGAGAAAGCAGAAGAGCTTCAGCATGGCAGCAGTACTTCTTAGAGGGTTGAAGATATAGTATCTTGTCATATCACATCAAATTATTCAAATTTCCAACTTTGATGGTACGAAGATTACAATTAGTTTGGTCAAACTTTTACTTAAAAATGGAAATGGTTTGGTGAAGATGGAAATAATGCATAAAAGTGAAGAAAAGAAATAGATATGACATGCTTTTCATATCAAGTCAAAAAATTTTGAATTTCCAACTTAAGTGACATATAGATTACACTTTAGTTAGTAAAATTTCAAGTTTAGAATGGAAAATTCTTCGAGAAGATGGAAATTACGCATATGAATGGAGAGATGAAGTGGAAGAGCTTCACTAGTAGCATTACCTTAAGGGTCGAATATATAGACTGCTTTTCATATCAGGTTAAAATCATTTGAATGCCCAACTTAAATCGTATATAGGTTGCATATTGAGCTGGTGAAGTTTTTACCTTAGAATGGGAAAATCCTCAAGAACATAGAGATTATGTTAGGAGTGGAGAGAGGGCGTAGAAGAGTTTCTGTATGCTAGTAGCACTTCCTCAAAGATCGATAATATAGCATGCTTATCTTATTATATCAAAATCCTTGAAATTTCAAACTTTTGTGCTACAAAGATTACTTTATTGGGTTGAGTTTTCACTTCACAATGTGAAAGTCTTGCAGAAGAAGGAAATTATGAACGTGTGTTGAGAGAGGAAGCAAAAGTATTCCAACACACTAGTAGAACTTCTTCAGTGAACTGATAATAAACATGCTTGTCATATCATGTTAAAATTATTTAGATGTGAAATTTTAATACTACCAAGATTGCACTAACGATGCATAAATCCAAGGAGTTGGATATTGCTCCATTTCATGAGCAATCTATATTAAACATGGATGCATGTTAGTAGGTGCTTGATAGAGAACAAATTCACTAAAGGCCTACCCAGAGAATCCATTAGATAGCCGAAGTGACAAGTCGATAGTGGCAAGTTTTCCAGCTTATGCCAGTACATATAATTAGTCCTTTGACGTGAGAATTCATGGTAACCTTGTGTTTGGGTCCTTATACATTGACTCTTCCTTAACCACTTAGCGGGTCTTCTGGGTTAAAATTGGGTATGAGCTACTTAGACATGGAGGTTTGTGAGATCCAAGATGGGATCCGTCTCCTCGTCGCTGTGAAGGGCAAGTGCATCTCCTGTGTATTTTATAATGATCAATTTCAAGAAATTCTTAGCCAAGGTAGTATGACAATTTGGAAAGTGAGTTTTTCAAAGATGAGTTCATAAAGAGAAATCGAGCATTGGGAATAGAAACATAGTTATCGAGGCTATTAGGGAGTCGACAAATATCTTGCCCTAAGCCTCTTTTGGGAGATAGGAAATGGAAGGACCGTATTTGCATGGCAAGCGTAGAGCTAGAATAGTTCATCAAGAGAATATTCATTTCGACCAATTACTTGGGCTCCATGGGCTTGAGGCTAGACATCGACCATGGAGATTGTGTACTCTTCAATTAATAGAGATTAATTGAAAGAGTTATTGGTCTAAACACTATTTAAAAAATTAGACCAAACCGTTCGATTGGATAGATCGGACTGCTGATCGGCCGGCGAACCGGTTCGATTTTCTCGAAAAATTGAAAAATTAAAAAAAATCTTATTTTGTTAAAATCGTTCATACCAGCCGGTTGGACCAGTGAACCGATGAACTACTCACGTTTCAATTGAACCGGAATGGTGAAATTAATTTTTTTTTAATTTTTTTGTCTAAGTACAAAGTTTGAAAACTAAGGTACACCTCACAAGTTATCTAAAAGTCAAAAAAAGTATTAGTTTAGACTTTAGACTTTAGAATTAACTCACACACTCTCAACTTTAAACTTCAAACTTTAGATATTTAAATTGTTGTGATAATTTATAATATGAATTGTGAAATTTGGATTGTGATGTTAGACAATATCATTTAAGCTCTTTATGTTTTATATTTTAGCATTTTATTAATGTTTAAGAAATATATATAATATAAATATATATATATATATATTTCATAATTATGACGTCACGGTTCAATTGCTTTCAATTACGGTCCGACCAACGGTTGAACTAATGAACCGTGCATCAGTAAGTTTTTCGGTTCAATGAATGGTCCGATTTTTCAAACACTGGGTTTAAAGGAGTTTAAACTAATACGAATAGTTCAATATTCAATATATCACAAAAGTTGTGAGCCATTATCCAATGAATGAGAAAACCTAATGGGTCACTCACAAAAGCCTAAAGAAAGTTTTATTTGATGGGAGGAATTTTCTAAGGAGTTCTTAGAAAATTCACCATTCCCGTTTTTATGGAGAAATCGGTTGGCTAATTTCTTAGTCATTTTGACTTGATTAATTTAATTGTTAAATTGATCAAAAGAATTTAAGGAGTTAAATTATACCAATTAAATTAAGGAGTTAATTTAATTGGTGCCATATGACTATTAATTAGTCAAATTAACTTAAGGATTTAAGTTGACATTTTGTAGCTTAAAGAGTTAAGTTAATGACTTAAAGAGTTAAGTCAATTTAATTAATTAAATTAAGGAGTTAATTTAATTAATATGAGGATTTTAATTTCGAGGGAAATTCAAATTAAGGAGTTCGTTTGAGGTTTATTTGGAATTAATTTGCAAGATATTTCATGAGATAAAATGTAGATTTAAATTAAATCCAAATGCAAGTGAAATTCACATTTCACTTGCAAGTGGATTGCCAACTTGGCAAACCACCTCATGGAGGGTGTGATGCCAGCTAGCATCACACCATCCACTCTACAAATAGAGAGGAGGTGGTTGGCCACTTGAAGATTAGCAAGCAAGTTGCTAAATTCCATTTTTTCCTCCAAAAAGTGTGATCCACTCATGTGTTGAAGTTTCACACAATCCTCACCATTCTCTCCATATTTTTGGACCTCCCTCTCTTCTTTTTCCTCTGGTTGTCTAGTTGATTAGAGTTTGATTGGAGCTCTCCTTAGGTGTGTGCGAGGCTTCACACTTGGGGAATTTTGCTCTTGAAGATCCACTGCAGAGTAGTAACTTTGGAGGCTGATTTGGAGTTCTTGCCATGCTTGGATTTGGCTAAAATTTTAACTGGAGATTCTCAAGGTAGATCTCTGCAAAGTTTCAGCCTATTTGGAGTTGATTTGCCTGGTCAATTGTTGGATTTTCCATGCTTGCGTGGATTGAAAATTTTGAAGAGGTCATTGTTTTCATCCACATCTTCCTTGGATTAAGCATTTAAAGTTAGTTTTTTAACATTAAATCCATTTTAATTACATGATTAGATCCTTGAATTTAGAGTAGACGAGTTTTATTTCACCTATTTTTGGTTTTATAATTAGATCCTTAGGCTACTCCTTACTTCAAATCCAATGTTAGGACTAAGTATTATAGGTGTGTAAGTTTAGGTTCAAAATGACAAGTATTTGTTAGATGAGTGTAAAGTGCCCGTCTTTTTCATAGGGGCAAAACAAGTCTTTTTGGTAAACCAACCATTCTGCAGTTGGCCACTTGAATAGTAATTTTGGTTATCTAAAGGTTGTAAAAGGTAGAGGGGGGTGAGCCAGGTGCATTTAATGTGTAGGACTTGACCAAGTAAAAACATTTAATATGGTAGAATACAACTATCGTCAACTCCGCCATCCATTTATGTTGTTATCTAGCTTTCGATGGCAAGTTCTCAATCTGATGAGGTCCATCGGTTTTCTAATAATATTCCCAGTTCCTTAAAGGTTAACAAAGTCCAGATATGCTGATCTTGCCCAAGTTCGGATGCGGTCGACCTCCACGATCGATAGGTTAATTCTGAATGTTGTGGGTTCATTAGGCAGTTTCTTCCAAAAACATAGGCTTAGGTTAAGGCAAAAAGAGGTTGAGGTCAACCATACACATCAATAACTATAAAAAAAGTTAGTTTTGCCTTGTTTTAAGGAGCAAAGCACTATTTACAGAGCAATTTCATTATGAAAATAATTATTTTGTATGTTTTTGTACTTGTGAGTCTTTGTATATAGTTTATGCTATATTGCCTTTGTTTCTAGCATTTCTATTGTAATATGATTTATATACTTTTATTTTGTTCTCAGTTAGCGAGGAGATTTAAGGAAAAGCCACGAACATGCGCTAGAAAAGCAAGAGGGGCTAAAACTGAAACCATTCTACAGTTATCCATGTTAGCACTACGACCATGAAGCTAGCGCCATGGGCTCATCACTATGCTAGAGATTGTTCCAGGCAATTATGTAGGCACTGTGATGCCAAGTGTCCAAGTAGCAGGCAAAATTTTAAGGGCTTTATTATCTTTTAGCTATAAATATTAGCCTAAGGGTTAAGCATGCCATCATTCATTCCCCCACATTCAACTAGGAAATTAGGAGAGCTTTTGGGAAGATTTCTTTTTGAACTTTCTCCCCATGTCATTTCTTCCATCAATTAGATAGTTAAATATTCTTAGTTTATTTCCCTAGCCTAGTTCTTAGTCTACCATCATCTACCTTAGGTAACCTCAAAAGTGTGAAGGAGTTCAAGAAATCCTTTAGGTATTCTAAGGACACGGAGGGTACCAAGAGTCGAAGAGTTTTCAAGTCTTTTCCAATTTTTGGTTATTTTCTATGGATACATGAATATGTATGTTATGATTATGTTCCTATGCTAGGTCTTCTCTAGTGTTTCCCATTTGTTGAACTCAAGTAATTGTGTTTACTTAATTGTTGTGTTATTATTAGTGCTTTAATAGTATGGAATTGTTTTAGCTAAATGTCATGCATAGATTGGCCACCTATTTACTGAATTTAGTATATGGCTTTGAGCTTAGGAGATGATGAGTCATAATAAACTTATCATAATTACTATTAATTGACCCATAATAAGACTGAAAGGCAATTGGGGAGGTTCGATGGCATACTTAGGAGCACAATATGGTGGTTTGATCCATTTCAATATCTTATAGGTTGATAATCGATTATGGCCTTCAATTAAATTACTTAAGAGTGAGTGGAAAAGCACACTTTTCATCAATTGAATCTATTTTGTTTACTTTCTATTTTTAAAATTAATGACCTAAAATTTAGTCGCTTTAATAGTTGCTAATGAAACTAGCCTTGGTATTTGCCTTTTCTATTCCTAGACGACCTCGGTCTTACCAAGTTTTATTACTTTACCTCGTATACTTATAGTACATCCTCAAGTTGCATGACTTCTGAGCATATATTGCATATTTGTGAGCACTTGAGCTTTGTGCATAATTCTGATATCTTGTTGAATTTTGGTGCATTGCCAAAATGAGCGTACAAGTTTTTTGTGCAATTTTTGGGGATTGGCATGGTGATACTTTGGTGAAGCTATATTGACTAATCTAGACATTTAATTCGGGCTTTAGTTGTTTGTGCATTGGATAATTAAGTTTTTTATTTTAGATTGTTAGTATTATTGTTGATTTTCTTAGTTTTGTGGATTTTTTATTGATTATTTTATTTTACCCCTAGTTTTAATTTGATTTTGATGTTTAGTTGTTTGTTGTATTTCTTGCTTTTGTGGTCTGAGTATGGAGTTTCTTGTTTGAGGAGATTGTGTATTTTCTGCAGGTGTAGCCTTTTGGTATATGTGTGGTGGTGATTGGTGAGGAGCCTAATGTCATCCCCTATGATGAACTAACTTACTTATTAGGAAGATCTGATCAAAGGGTAGGCATTGGATACCATTGCTTGATGTATATTTTGGTGTTAGCCCTTTTCCCTTTACCATGAACTATGCAATCTGACAAGTGTGTGTGTGTGTGTGTGTGTGTGTGTGTGTGTGTATTACAACTTTAAAATCAAGCAAATGAAATATATCCTAATATATATGCATTTCCAATTACTATGTTATAATCCATAGCTTTGTAGAAGTTCAATTTTATAAATTATAGATTTAGTTTTCTTTTTCGATTGTTGTAATTGCTAACTATTTAGGGATTCACAGTAACAACAAGAAGAATAATAATGGGAACAATAACAATTGTTTGTAGGAGAATGCAAATAGTGACACCTTCTCCACAATGATGAATTGCATGATGATACCTATTAGAGATCCCTCTACTATAACCTATGCCTCTGGTCAGTTGGACCCTTGAGAGCAATATACTCTTGAAGATTCTACTCAAGTTTATTTAAGAGTGGCTTTTTGTTTGAGAACGTGTCATGCCATTCATATTGCATTGTTAAATATATTAAGAATTTTTATTGCACTTGTAATTAGTCTTGTTTTCGGGCTATCATCAAGTGCAATTAGCATTTATATCATAGTTTTATATACAACATTGGAACATTTAATTTGTTGAAAATAATATAAGCATAAGTGTTACTAGTATTTTCTTAATTCAAAATTTTGACCCATAAGCAAATTGTGTTATATAGAACCTTTGCCTTGAAAGAAGATTTCTGTAGAAACAAGAAGCCAAATGAGCACGCTACTAGTTTTTTATTTGGCTATTATATTTGATTTAAATAATAAGGTATTGGAATTTGAATTGCTTTAAAATTTGATGAAGCGCGTTAGTTTTGCTTATCAGGTTTGTATGGAATAGGGTGACTTGATTGATTGTTGCTTTTACTATTGTACTTAAATGCCATAAGAATAATTTATCAGGGGCAGGTTGATAAGTTAAAGAAATGTTGAGTTGATTAGTACCTCAACTCATCCAATTGATTAATATTAGGGAAGGCAAAGTTGGCAATGCCGGGGAAGCTTTCAAATCCTTATCAACTAGCACATTATGTGCACGTGACTCATCCAACTTGTCATTCTACCAAGGATTCTTGCTTCAAAATAGTGCAACCCATGCTTGTAAGAAGCATAAGAGTTTCAGGAACCTAGTTCCACTTCCTCTTGGTTTGATACGGAAGTTGGAGTTTGAGGTTTTTAATTTGAAGCTTTTTATTAATCTTGTTGATATGTTTTGAGTGTTAATTACTCTTTCTTTTTAGATGGAAAGTGTGCCATTATATATTCACTACACCAATCTTTTATTAATTCCAACATTAAATGGGAAGAAAGAAAATGTTGTGTAGTTTTGGCATTGATAATGTGCTATATTTAAAAAACTTAAAGACCTTCTTCCACTTTGCCTCCTTATAGTATGTCAATTGAAAGATTTCCCATCAATCTTTCTATTCAAAATGCTTAAAGGCCAAATTTTAGGACTAATGTAATAATAAATGTATAAACAAAAGAAAAGGGTATGCTCCTCAATCTCACACCTTTCCCCCTTCCAAACCTCTTGCCAAAATTATAAACATTAGTTATGAGGATATTAGTTCTTACTTCCCTATAACAAAATCTGATATTAAACTTATTTTTCTAGATAACATTCAATTATTGGAATTCATGAAATTCAATTATTTAAAGTTTGAACTTAGTGTGCTCTATAATAGGAAAATTGTAATTTAAATATTCAAGTAAACAGTTAAAAAATAGTAAATTTGGTATATTAGTGAGAGGAGTATTTCTTTTCATCATTTTTCTTTTCCTGTCTACACATTTGTGGTAGGGATATATTTGATCGACTAGTATTAGGATTCACGAAAAAAAAATTATTGAAGCACTTTCATGAATTGAAGGAAATTTAGTGATACAAAAAATTATGGAGGGACATTCTGTGGACTGAAAATTATAAAACGGAGCACATAGTGCCCACTAGAAAAATGCACATGAAATGATGTGTAGAGTTATTTGCAAGCCACTACTAGTGATAAATTTTTCAAACTGCAAATATAAACTAAAACTTTTTGAACAAGTTAAATCATAATGAAAGACACTCTTTCTTAGATTATAATGGAGAACACTTTCCTGTTTTTTGATGTATGGGCATGTATAAGCCTAGTCGAAGCTCTAAAACATGAGACAATTGTGACCAGCATTATTGTTCGTAGAGGTTACAAAGATGTAAAAAAAAGCACATGATGTGATAGCATGTGAACATTGTGCGCAGGGCAAGCATAATAAGCATATCGTGCACTGAGAATTAAAATGTGGAATTATGTATTAGAAAGGACCTTGAATTATGAATTTCAGATAAAGCTTGCCCTATTCCAACTTATTAGCAACAACTCAAATTAAAGCCATGAAACAAGTAGCTAGTAAATTAAAATTGGAACTGGCGCAATTTGCAGAATTAGAAGCCTTTGCACAATTTGCTTTAGATCTTGATAAAGCTACTCAGAATCAATTGGCAAGAGGTCGTGAATTGCTTAAACAATCCCAATCAGCTCCTCTTATGGTAGAATAACAAATAATGACTATTTATACCTGAACAAATGGTTATCTCGATTCATTAGAAATTGGACAGGTAAGGAAATTTCTTGTCGAATTACGTACTTACTTAAAAACTAATAAACCTCAGTTCCAAGAAATCATATCTTCTACTAAGACATTTACTGAGGAAGTAGAAGCCCTTTTGAAAGAAGCTATTCAGGAACAAATGGACCAATTTCTACTTCAGGAACAAGCATAAATAAATTGCTCACTTTTATCTTAAAAAAGGAATCAAGTGTCTTGAATTCAAATTATGCAAAAAGTCTTTCTTGCTATTGAAATAAAAAATAGATGGAAATAAATTGCGTCTCATAGGATTTGAACCTGTACCAAAGGTTTAGAAGACCTCTGTCCTATCCATTAGACAATGGACGCCGTTCATTCCGATTTTTTTGAGAACAAAATCTCTTGGGAATAGAGGATCAAAGAAACATCGTTCTTTTCATATCATGTCAAAATCATACAAATTTCCAACTTAGATAGTACAAAGATTGCACTTGGATTTGTCAAGTTTTTACTTCAAAATGGAAAAGTCTTGGACAAGAGGGAAATTTATGCACATTAGTGGAGAGAGGAAACAGAAGAGAACAAGTTAATTGCACCTCCTATTGGTTTGAGATGGCAAATCGAGGTTTGAGGTTTTTAATTCTAAGCTTTTTAGGTTTGAATATTAGAGTCATTGATAAGTTTTATTTCAATTGTTCTTTATTTCTAGATGGAAAGTCCACCCATTATTTCGTTCTTTGCCAAGAATGTTTTACTAATATCCAGTATTAAATAAGATGAAAAAGAAGAAAGTTATGGTACATACTTTTGGAATTGTTAATGCACTATATTTAAAATGGTTAGTGACTTGATTCCATTTTGCCTTCTTATAGTATTTATTTTCCATCCTTTTTCCTTTTCTTTTGTATACATTTATAGTGTAGGGGCATATTTGGTAGGTTAGAGTAGTATTTAACAAAAATTGATTATTGAAGTACGTATTTCAATAAATTGAAGAAAATAAAGTGATATAAAAAATTATAAAAGGACATTATATTGATTGAAAATTATAAAAAGGAGCACATGATAGTCTCCATAAAAAAATGCACGTGAGATGCACATATACAATTATTTGCAAATCACTATTACTAATGAGTTTTTTAAACTACAAATATCGATTAAAATATTTTTGAAAGCTTATAAGTTAAATTATAATGAAACATACTCTTTTATATAATATAATGAAATAAACTTTCTTATTTCTTGATTATATGGGCAAGAATAAGCCTTAATTGATTGTGTTCCATCTAGGCAGACCTCTAATGGGGAAGCTAATTGTTACCATCATTACTATTTTGATGTTGCAAAGATGATGACAAAGCATGTGACATGATAGTACATAAAAGCATGTTGTAGTGTGCAAGACAAGAATAATAAGCTTGTCGTGCATTAGAATTTAAAATGTGGGAAGTATATGTAAAAAGGATCATGATTGTGGAGTTGAGGTGAGATTGCTCTTTTTCCAACTTATTCAGCCATTAAGAACAAAACCTCTTAGAAATAAAGGATCTTAGATACATAAAATACTTGTCATATCATATCAAAATAATTCAAATTTCCAAATTAGTTATATATAAATATTGCACCTAATTTTGTCAAGTTTTCACTTCAAAGGGGGGAGTTCTAGAGGTAATGGTGTTTATAGATAGAAATGAAGAAAATAAGCTAAAGAGTTTCAGGAGAAGATGGAAATTATACAAAGGAGTCGAGAGAGAAAGTGGAAGAATTTTAACATAGCAACATTTTCTCTTGGTTTGATATGGAGCAATTAGGGTTTGGGGGTTTTTTAAGCCAGACATAGATGGGAAGTACAATAATGAATTCGCTACATGTTTAATAATATGACCATCGGATGTTCAGCTTAAACATTATGTTAGGAGAACTTTCTAGTGTTCTTTTACAATGATATTGATAGGGATCATAAACCTAACTATCAATTGTGAATTCCATATTACAACTATTTTCAATGCATATGTGTATAATTATGGAAAAACCATTGGACGTGAGAGTGTTGGAATGTTTGTGAGATTGCTTTAGTCTAGTAAAACTAGGTCAAGTTTGTATATGACATGCAAAGATTTCTATTGAGAGGTAAACCATTAATTTTGTCATATTACCCCCATTGTTGTTGCCCTCCCACTTGCCAAAATCGTGTGAAGTAAAATGACTTCATGAAGCAATTTAAGACCTTTAGGTCAAGAAAAACTAGTTAGGGATTTAGGTTGTTAGACTTGATCCAAGCTAGTTCCTTCATTTGTGAGTATGTGATAACTCTATTTTCATAGAATTGTTGTACTTCTAATCAGAATCATGCATATATATTCTTTAAGACTTTAAAACTATAAGCTTGGTGTTTTTATTGTTTTATAATTGTCCAAAAAAAAAATGGTTTTCAGTCTCTAGATTGGTTATTTGTGCTTTAGTTTTGTTTAACATTTTTAGGTAATAAACTAAGGCAATAATGATGTGCTTCAAAGATTTGCAATGAGAAGGAGGCAAAAGTGTTAAAGTAGAGAATTTAGTGTCGCATCCTAGAAAAAACCATTGCTTACGAGATTTCACCACCACCTAAAAATTACAAAACCATATTGCCAACGTATAGCATGTGACTTCTATTAACTGGAGCACAGTTAGTACTGATCCTTTTTGGGGTCGACTTGATAAGGAGCAAAATTCAAGTTTATGTCGGAGCTACTCTTAGACTATAATTAAATCTTTTAAGATCATTTTTGAAGGAAGAGAATTTCTAGAGAGAAAATAATTAAATATGAAGAAAAAATTCTAAAAGTAGAAAGAAGTGGATAAGACAGATTCATGTTCTCATAGCTTCAGATTGAGAAATATAGCATCAGGTGTTCTCTTTCCTTATGGGTTCTCTTTCCTTATGGGTTTCGATGATTTCTCTTGTTCCTCTCTTAATAGAGATGGAAACTAGTAGTATATTCATTTGATGACTATGTTAGGTTTTTTTCCATTCTTCGAAAGATGATGTCATGGATGATATAATTATGGCATTGATTTCTTGAATTTTGCATCTAATATCTTGATTTGAGTTCTAAGATATTAATGCTTTATTTTATGTGGGCCACATGTTTGAATGATGTCATGATTGTAGTTTGCCTTTGAGTTGAGTAATAATAGTTTAGACTAAGAATTACTCAATGTCCTCAAATGCCATCTAAGAATTAAGTGATTAAGGGTGTAGCACCATTAGCAAGTTATTGAATAGGATGTATAAGGTTGATTAGTTTTAGTATTTACAAAAAGCTTTTTAAATGAAGAATTTTTATGAATTTAAGAAAACAATATGATAGAAAAAGTATGAAGAGACATTTTATTAAATGTAAATTACAAAAGGCAACACATTGTACTCACTAGAAAAACGAACATGGGATGCATGTATAGAGTTACTTGTGAACCTCTATTAGTAATAAAAATTTTAAACTACGAGTACAAATTAATTGTTTGGAAAAATTATAAGATCAATTATAATAAAACATACTTTTATGATATTATAATGAAATACACTTTCTTTTTTCTTGATTGTCTGGGTGGGCGAAGATCTTAATTGGTTATGTTTCATCTATCAAGAATAATAATTGGGAGCCAATTGCAACCAATATTGTTATTTCCAAAGGATACAAAAATAATGAGGATGCATGTGATGTAGTAGTACATACAAGCATAGTGGACAAAAGACAAGCATAATAAGCACTTTGTGGAATGGAAATTGAAATTAGAGAATTTAGCCTTTGAGAGGATGATGAATTATGGATTTGAGGTAAGGTTTCTCTTTTTCCAATTTATATAGCAATTAAGAAGAAAAACTCTTTCAAACAGAAGGTTGAAGATATAGAACATTTGTCATATTATTTCCAACTTAAATGGTACAAAGATTACACTTGAGTTGACCATGTTTTTACTTCAGAACCGGAAGCCCTAAAGAAGATGGAAGTTATACATAGGAGTGCAGAGAGGAAGATTAAGTGTTTGGAGAAGATAGTATTACTTTCCCAAGAGTCGAAGATATAAGCTTGTCATATATGTGGTTATTAGTTATAAATTTTTTAAACTACAAATATAGACTAAAATATGATGAATTATAATGAAACACACTTTTTTTTATTCCAATGGCTAGGTGTAAACCTTAATTGATTATGTTCTATTTCGGTAGAACTTTAAAGGGGAGTCAGTTGCAACAAGCATTATTATTTCTAGAGAATACAAAAATAATTATGAAGTAGGTAACAGGATAATTATACAGGCATAGTGCACAAGACAAGCATAAGAAGCACTTATTGGAACAGAAATTGGAATTTGAAAATTTCGCATTGGAGAAGATTGGTGAAATATGGAGTTTAAGCAAGGGTTGATCTCTTTTCAATTCATATAGTAATTAAGAAAAAAAACTCTCTTAAATAAAAGGCTGAAGATATGGAATGCTTGTCATACTTTTTTTCCATCTTAGGTGATACAATAATTACAATTCAATGATCAAATTTTTACTTCAAAATGGGAAGTCCCAAAGAAGATGAAAATTAAGCATAGGAATTGAGAGAGGAAATTTGTTAACCCTTTGATGATTTTACATGAGTTCTAGAGTTTTGAATATGACAATATTTGTTGCATGATTGATGTGAAATATTCCCAGAAATCTATTGGACCTTGCCCTATGTTATCTAGAAATTATCTTGTGCTATCTAGAACTTATCTTCCCTTATATTGATTTTGACAACATTTCTTTATATTTGATTTAGCACATCACATCTTTTATTTATGGAAGGAAAATCATGCTGCTAATCTTGAATTTAAACATGTGCTCATCATGGCTAGATTCAATGAATGTAATATATGTGATGCTTGACTAATGGCTTCTTTCCATTTTCTATTATCTTTTTCCAAATTGATAACCTTTTAATACTTTAAGGAAACTTATAGTTGTTGGTAGTACATCTACATATTGAAAAATATGCAGCATTCTAGAAATCAATAACTAAGTCAGGAGAGAACTTTGTTAAGTATTTTGAGGTGTTATGTGATACTCTCATACATGTTTTGTGCTTAATTATTGCTAATTCCTTGTTATACATATATTTTCAAGGGACCTTGTGGTGAAGATCAAGTGGAACTTGCCTTCGAAAGACCTTAGAGAGATGAGGACAAGACGGTTTGTGTCTTGCATGGCCTAGTGGTGAAGAGTGACGAAAGTTGTACCTACTCTTGAGGGATCCCATTAAAAGAACAAATTGGCGCTTGGTTGCTCTAAAGACCTCTAGATAAGGAAACTAGTAGACTGGTACTATCTGGAACTTTATGCAGTGTTCTTAGTTCTGGTCTAGAAGAAGAGACTAAAGCTTGCCATACAGAGTGCCAGCAACTCGTGCATTAGTCCACAAAGGATGTGCAAGTGAATCTAGTAGAAGTTCCCCCAGATCTGTTCACAAGTAGCTGGCTTCACAGTGCTCTGGAATCTACCTTATCCCTTCGGGGACTCCGATGTAGCTCTTTGCAAAAAGTTGGTTTTTCACCCTGCTATGGTGTTTTTGTTCCTTAACTTTCATTACTGTCAAATTACTGTTATTATCTATACAACATTCTTAAACACTTATTAATTTGATAGGTTTAAAATCTGGGGTGAAAGCTTAGGTAGAGGATGTAGGCTTGCATAACCTCTATAAATACCAGTGTCTATTTATTTTTGTTTTTACTACTTTCCTTATCACTGATCTGACTGCTATCTTAACTGGTACTTACAAATTCCAGCTAATAACTAAAACTATTTTTCTGTAAATGATTTAAATAGTTTTGAAAAGCTAAAAAGTATTTTGAGTGATAAACTTTTGCTGCATTAAAATCTCTCAAGCCTAATTCACCCCCCCTCTTAGGCAAATAATCATTCACAATTGCCATTGGAGCATTGGCTCTCTATATTGTGGTGTAACTACCAGAGTAAAAGATCATATGGCCACTAACAATTTTTACATCTTTGTAGAAGGGCAATCGCACAACCGACCTCCATTGCTTGATGGTTCCAATTATGCTACGTGGAAAAATCGGATGCAAAAATATATAATTGCCCTGGATTTTGATTTATGGGACATGGTCAGTGAACGGCTGACAGTTCCAGCAATATTAGTTAACGAACATACGGTTCCAACAAAGCGACATGAATTTACCAATGATGATAAAAAGGTCATCTCAATGAATGCGAAGACCAAAAAAATTATGTCATGCGTTTTTACTAAAGAGGAGTACTACTGAGTCAGTACATGTGCTACAACAAAGCAAATGTGAGAAATGTTGCAAGTAACCTACGAAGGTACCAGTCAGGTTCGATAAGAGAGGATCGCTCTTTTCATTCACAAATGTGAAATGTTCTAGATGAAACCTGATGAGACCATAAGTCAGATATACGCGCGTTTCATGGAAATCATAAATCATATGTTCGCACTCAGTAAAACTATAAACGAGGATGAGCAAGTCTGCAAAATTCTTAGATCGCTTCCAAAGGAATGGGTGCTAAAAGTTACTGCTATTCAAGAAACTCGTGATCTTAGCAGAATGACCATAGGTGAGCTAATTCGATCTCTCACATCCTATGGATGACATTGCTAAACAAAAATGAAGATTTGGAAACAAAGGTAAAAAAAAATATTGCCTTTAATACCGATCATTATTCCGACTCAGAACTTCAACGAGATCTTGATGAGGACTAGGTTGAGGATGAAATTGTTCTGATTTTTTGAAGATTAAAGCAACTGACGAACCTCAAAAGAAAATTTTGGAAGAACAAATCAAAATCGAAAAGAACCAATCCTAAAACTCCAAGTACCGAGCCACCTCGCTGCTACGAATGGAATAAAATTGAACACAGAAAACTAGATTGTCCTTGATTGAAGAAATATGTAAAACAAGCCAAAGCTAAGGTGATGGCAACCACATGGGACGAATCTGATGGTGAACAATTTGAAAATGAAGAGAATTGCTTCACGGTAATCAAGTAAGTGCCTATTCATCTTCTGATTATGATTCCAGTGATGAAATTGACATTGATGAGGATGTGCAAACATTGCTTAAGCGTTATGAAATTCCTGTCAAAATGCTTGTTGATAAAAATAAAGTTTTGCAAGAAAAAGTGGACTATTTGCAGGAAGACTTGGATATGGCTCATAAAGATAAAATTGAAATGCAAATGGCTAAAAATAGAGAGACCATTGATGCTGAATGCAAAAAGAAAATAAATGATTGGCTCACTAAAGAGAATAATTCTTTGAAAAAGCAAGTAAAAAATATAAGCCGTGAAATCAAAGGAAAAATGATTTTTATAGAATGCTTGCATTTTGAGGATAATCTAGGTGAATGTTCCACAAGTGTCAAACACATACATATGCATGTTCCACCTAGACATAATGTTAAGAAGGGTCGAAATTTCAGAAACCGCATGAATTAAAGAAAAACCAAGCCGGTTTCAACAACTTTTAGAATGAAATTCAAACCAGTTCAAAAAACCTGCTTTACTTGTGGTAGATCTGGTCATGTCAATTATAGATGTCCGATTGAGAAACTTATTGGTACCAAGTCTATTTAGGTAAGAAAATTATCTACTACTAACCATGAAGGACCCAACATAGTTTGGGGACTTAAAACAAACTGATTTCTTACAGGTACATGCCAAGGAACATTCTCAAAAATAGAAGTGGTGCTTGGATAGCAGATGTTCTAGGCATATAATGAGGGATGCGTCCATGTTTCGTAAACTTAACGATTGTTCTGTAGGAAATGTTCTCTATGCAGACAACACAAAAGGTCGTATAATAGGTAAAGGTACTATTGGTAAGCATACTGGTACTTCCATTGCTAATGTATGTCTTGTTGAAGGCCTTAAGCATAACTTGCTTAGTATCAGTCAACTATGCAATGAAGGTTATCAGGTTAAATTCCATCCTTCTCACTATGTTATCAAGCAAAATGAGAAACTAGTTTTTACTGCTCCTAAGGATGGAAATGTTTATTGCATAGCCCTTGAGGATTTAACCTGTCAAAATGTAAAGGGTTTAGTTGTTTCAGATGAAAAATGTTGGAAATGGCACAGAAGAATAGGCCGCGTAGACATGAAACTTATATCTCATCTCACAAAAAAAGATCTTGTCAAAGAGGTACCCAAGTTAAACTTCTCCAAGGACATGATGTGTGATGCATGCCAAAAGAGGAAGCAAATTCGAACATTTTTTCAAATCAAAGAATAAGATCACACCTTCAAAGCCACTGGAACTTCTGCACATTGACCAAATCGAACCTATGAAAACTGTTTCCCTTGGAGGTAAAAGATATGCATTTGTCATAGTAGATGATTATACTTGTTTTACGTGGGTTCTATTCCTTGCTCATAAAAATAATGTTCTAAATGCTTTCATTACACTCACTAAAAGGCTTCAAAATGAAAAAGGTTATTTCATTAAGAAAATTCGAAGTGACCATGGAACTGAGTTTGACAAAATAAATTTTACTTTGTTTTGTGAAGAACATGGTTACATTCATGATTTTTTTGCTCCTAAGACTCCTCAACAAAATGGGGTAGTTGAAAGGAAAAATTGAATTTTGCAAGAAGCTGCTAGAACCATGCTTAATGAATGTTATCTTCCAAATTCCTATGAGGTGAAGCTGTGAATATGAACTGCTATGTGTTAAATCGTGTTTTCTTAAGACCACTTTTGAGAAAAACCCCATATGAATTATGGCATGGTAAAATTCCAAAAATTTCTTATTTTCATGTCTTTTGTTGCAAATGTTATATTATTAATGATAGAGGTTATTTGACAAAGTTTGATTCCAAAGTTGATGAGGCTATCTTTGTTGGTTGCTCAATGCATAGTAAAGCTTATCGTGTTTTTAACAAAGGAAAAGAACTGTTCAAGAATCCACACATGTTACGTTTGATGAAACTAGGCCATTTTCTGCCAAGAAAACCTTGAGCAAAGAAGTTGCAGGATTTGAAGAACTAGTCAAAATTCCAGACCCTGAGCCATCAACATCAAACCAAGAGGAACCAGAATCATTTGAGGAAACAAATCCCACTGATGAACCTAATTCCAGTGAGTCAGTAGAAATGACTAAAAAAAGAACCAGAAAGTTCAAACATATTTCTAGTCACCTTACTGACAAAATCATTGGAGATCCATAAGCTGTAATAACTACTAGATCCAAAATTAGACAAGTTCCACCAGATTAATCCAATTGTGCCCTCATTTCCGTGATTGAACCTAAGGATATCAAATAGGCACTAAAAGATCCATTCTGGATTGAGGTAATGAAGAAAAAACTAGCTCAGTTTGAAAATAATAAAGTCTGGAACCTGGTAGAATGACCATTAGACCATCCAGTCGTTGGTACCAAGTGGGTATTCAGAAATAAGCTAAATGAAATTGGTTAAGTTACTAGGAACAAAGCCAGATTGGTAGCAAAAGGCTATAGTCAGCAAGAGGGCATTGACTATGATGAAACGTTTGCTCCAGTTGCAAGGTTCGAATCGATTAGAATGCTTCTTGCCTTTGCATCTCATAAAAGGTTTATGCTCTATCAAATGAAAGTAAAAAGTTCTTTTCTAAATGGATTCATAAAAGAAGAAGTTTATATAGAGCAACCGCCCGATTTCAAAAATTAAAGTTTTCTTCATGTTTTTAAACTAACAAAGGCTTTATATGGGTTAAAACAAGCCCCTAGGGCTTGCTATGATCATTCGAGCAACTTTCTTATGAACAATGGCTTTTCTATTGGAATCTTAGATACCACATTGTACATTGAGCACCAAGAAAATAGTTCTCTCATTGTTCAAATTTATGTCGATAACAGTATCTTTGGTGCTACTAATGATCTACTTTGTCAATAGTTTTCCAAGAAAATGAAATGGGAATTTGAAATGAGCTTAATAGAAGAGCTCAATTTCTTCTTGGGACTTCAAGTGAAACAAACTCAGAAAGAGGCATTCATCTAACAAAAAAAGTATACAAATAAGCTTCTAAAGAAGTTTGGAATGAGTGAATGCAACCCTACAACCACTCCTATTAGTACAAATACCAGACTAGAACTTGATGAGGACGGTAAGAATGTAGACGAGAAAGTCTACAGAGGTATGATTGATAGTTTACTGTATTTAACTGCTAACCATCCAGATATTATGCTTTGAACATACTTATGTGCTAGATTCTAGTTCGATCCAAAGGAATCCCATTTAAATGCTATTAAAAAAATATTGAGATATCGTAAGGAAACATGTAACTATGGCTTATGGTATCTACATTCCAAATCTTTTAACTTCATAAGCTATTCTGATACGAACTATGCTGGTTGCAAGATAGATAGGAAAAGTATAGCATAGTTGCATTACCCACAACTAAAGCAGAATACATGGCCTTGGGGAATTGCTGCACCTAGGTATTATGGACAAAGCGTATCTTGCATGAATTTGGTATTATGTGTCTTATGTGCATGTCTTTTGTGATAGTACCAGTGCTATAAGTATTTCCAAAAATCCAGTATTATACTCACGCATTAAGCATATTGAAACTAAACATCATTTCTTATATCATCATGTGCATAAGGGTGATATTTATATTGAATTTGTTCCAACTGAGAACCAACTTGCGGATATTTTCACAAAAGCACTGGAAGAAAGCAAGTTCATTGGAATCAGAGATAAATTGGGGATTGTGTCCAGAATTTCAATTTAGGCTGGAATTTAGCTTTCAAAAGTAGATAGTGCTCTTAATTCTTTAGAATGTCCACAAAGAAAGTTTATTGTTGCACATGTTTGACCCTTCTGTGGATGAAGGGGGAGAAAAAGTATCATTTGTTGCATGTGCATTTCATATGCATTCTGAACATTCTAAATTTGACTTGATCCACATGTTTAAGTATTTGACCTACATAAGGATAACTTGTGTCTATGAGTATAATTCCTCTCAACTGGTTTATGCTTCTTTATTCTCATTTTTGTTATATCTTGGTTTTTGGATAAAAATCCTGCATCGAGATAGGGGGAGCATGAGGATCTACTTAGGCATACAAACAGGGGAAGATCATGTGATATCTTTCTACTTTCATGCATCAAATTTTATTGTCATCATAAAAAATGGAGATATTATTAACCCTTTGATGATTTTGCATGAGTTTTAGAGTTTTGATTATGACAATATTTGTTGCATGATTTATGTGAATTATTCCTAGAAATCTATTGGACTCGCCTTATGTTATCTAGAAATTATCTTGTGTTGTCTAAAACTTATCTTCCCTCATATTGATTTTGACAGCATATCTTCATATTTGATTTAGCAGATCATATCTTTTATTTATGTAAGGAAAATCATGCTGCTAATCTTGAATCTAAAAATGTGCTCATCGTGGCTAGATCCAATGAATGTAATATATGGAAAGATTGACTAATGGCTTCTTTCCTTTTTCTATTATCTTCTTCCAAATTGATAACATTTTAATACTTTAAGGAAAGTGCATTTTTCTGCATGGACATATTAAATTACCTTCAAATAATTTGCAAAGAATTTATAACTCTTGTCTGGAATCTGCTTTCCATAAATAACTGGATTCTGATATCTTTCATACTATGAAAGTCTATTCTTCTTGGCTCTAATTCTTGCATCTCTAGCTTACTAAATATATTTGTCTGATTTAGATGCCACAATTATTTTAAACTACTCTTTCCTAATTTATCTTCTGGAATCTGTCAGAATGTGCTAGAATTAACTTTCCATATATAATATGATCACTTAAGGATTCTAGCTTAAAATTCATATCTTCATTTAATAGGAAAGAAGACCAGTTTTGTTGCATCATTATTTGAGTCTGCAATTATGCTTTAATCATGACTTTAACGGCTTCTTGTCTTCTGGGTTGTTTCTTTATTTGTATCTAACGGTCACTTACCAAACTGGAACTTATAGATGTTGGTAGTACATCTACATATTGAAAAATATGCAGCATTCTAGAAGTCAATAACTAAGTCAGGAGAGAACTTTATTAAGTATTTTGAAGAGTTGTGTGATACTCTCATACATGTTTTGTACTTAATTATTGCTAATTCCTTGCTAAACATATATTTTCGAGGGACCTTGTGGTGAAGATCAAGTGGAACTTGCCTTCGACGAACCTTAGAGAGACGAGGACAAGACGGTTTGTGTCTTGAATGGCCTAGTGGTGAAGAGTGACGAGAGTTGTACCTACTCTTGAGGGATCCCATTAAAATAACAAATTGGCACTTGGTTGCTCTAAAGACCTCTAGATAAGGAAACTAGTAGACTGGTATTGTCTGGAACTTTATGCAGTGTTCTTAGTTCTGGTTTGGAAGAAGAGACTAAAGCTTGCCATACAGAGTGCCAGCAACTCGTGCATTAGTCCACAAAGGATGTGAAAGTGAATCTAGTAGAAGTTCCCCCAGGTCTGTTCACAAGTAGCTGGCTTCACAGTGCTCTGGAATCTACCTTATCCCATCTGGGATTCCGATGTAGCTCTTTGCGAAAAGTTGGTTTTTCACCTTGCTAGGGTGTTTTTGTTCCTTAACTTTCATTACTGTCAAATTACTGTTATTATCTATACAACATTCTTAAACACTTATTAATTTGATAGGTTTAAAATCTTGGGTGAAAGCTTAGGTAGAGGATGTAGGCTTGCAGAACCTCTATAAATACCGATGGTTATTTATTCTATTTTTACTTCTTTTCTTATCACTGGTCTGACTGGTATCTTAACTGATGCTTACAAATTCCAGTCAGTAAAATAAAACTATTTTTCTACAAAAGACTTAAACAATTTTGAAAATCCAAAAAGTATTTTGAGTGATAAACTTCCATTGCATTAAAATCTCTTAAGCCTAATTCACCTCCCTCTTAGGCATTTATCACTCACAAAATGAAAAATTTTCAGGAAGCTAGTAATGTCTCCTCACTATTTGAAAAATAACATACTTATCTTATCTTGTCAAAGTCATCAAGAGCATAGGTGATTCTTTCAATTCTTTTTTCGAAAATAGAGAAGTCCTTGAGAAAATAGGAATTGTAAACAAGAGTGGAGAAAGAAGCAGAAGAGTTTCAGTAGGTTAGTTGCACTTCCTCAAGGATTGAAGATATAGTATGCTTATCATATCGTGGTAAAATCATTCACATCTTCAACTTAGGTGGTACCAACATTGTACTTGAGTTGGTCATGTTTTCACTTTAGAATAGAGTGGAAAGAGAAAGTAGAAGAGTTTCAAATAAACTAGTAGCAGTTCCTTAAGGGCCAAAGATATAGCATGTTTGTAATATCATGTCAAACTCATCAAAGTTTCCAACTTAGATGGTGCAGAGGTTGCACTTGAGCTGGTAAATTTTTTACTTTAGAATGGAAAATCATTAAAAAAGACAAAAATTGCCCACATGATGGAGAGATGGAGCATAAGAGTTTTAGCACTTCCTCTTGGTTTGATGTAGGGAAATCAGGGTTTGGGGTTATTAAGTTTAAGCTTTTTAGGATTGATAACCAGGGGACGATGGCCAACACAACAATGAAGTTTGTTGCCCATTTAGAAATATATGTGATGTTCAGCCTAAAGGTTACGTTACACTGGATTTTTCTAGCAAAAATGAGAACTTTCTAGTGTTTTTGGACAATAATGTTGATGGAGATCTTGAACTGAATGGAATTTTTATTATGAACGCTATATTACAACTATTTTTACTTCATATTCTATACTTGTTGGAACACCAATGATGTGATTGTGATAGGGAATATATAGATGATTGCTTATACGTAATGAAAAATAGGGTGAAATTTTCATACAAGGTTCATAAGATTCTTATGAGGGGAAAACTGTTGGTTCCTAAGTGCTAGCCCCATTGTTGTTACCCTCCCATTTTTTGGAGTCAAAATGGGATCAGGAATCAATTTGAAGTACTTAGGTCGAGAGAGACTCATTGTGGATTGAGGTTATTGGACTTGATTCAAGTGGGATCATTCATTTGTGAGTAGATGATAATTATATTTTTATATAATTATAATATTTACAAAGGCATAATATATAGCCATTCTATAATAATTTAATGTAAAAGCCTAGTGTTTTCATTATTCTTGTGATGGTCAGGAAAAAATAGTTTCTAGTCGTTCTAGCTTTGTAATTTGTGTTGTAGTTTTGTTTAGTATTTTTAGGTAATAAACTGAGAAAAAAATGATGAGCATAGAAGGTTTAGAACAAGAAGCCAAAATGTGGGAAAAGTGTTGAAGCAAAACATTCACTGTCACAACGCAATAAAAACTATTGCTTATAATCATTATAGAGAGTTTGGCACCAGCACCAGAAGATTGAAAATCCACAACACTAAGGCACAACATGTCACGTTCATTAATTCGAGCATGATGATGTAGTAGCCGTTATAATAATCCTTTTGGGGTCGCCATGCTGA
This sequence comes from Jacaranda mimosifolia, assembly GCA_018894105.1. Lineage (NCBI taxonomy): Eukaryota > Viridiplantae > Streptophyta > Magnoliopsida > Lamiales > Bignoniaceae > Jacaranda > Jacaranda mimosifolia. The sequence goes on along the minus strand of CM032128.1, from coordinate 22,239,156 downwards.
GGAGCAAAATTCAATTTTATGCTAGAGGTACTCTAGGACAATAGAAAGCCCCTTTCAAATTATTTAGAAAAATGAGAATTTCCAAAGAGAGAAAATAATTTAAAAAATCAAGAAAAAGAAGAATGTGCAAAGCAAAAGAGATAGAAAGAAGCTGACAAGGTGGTTTCACATCCCAAAGTTGCATATTGAGATATTCGACATCGGGTGCTTTCCTTCCTCATGGGTCTTTCTTATTCCTCTTGATCATCACTTAATAAGAATGGAAAGTAGTTGCATTTTTGTTTGTATGACTATGTTAGGCTTTATGTGTTCTCTAGAAGATGATGTTATAGATGTTTTAACTATAGTATTGATTTCATCAAATTTGCCTATAATTTTATATCTTTTGATTGAGTTCTCTAAGATTAATGCTTTCCTAGATGCCAATAATTATTCAACATCCTTGAACACTACCATTAAGTGGTATGAGATTGAGGGTGTAACCCTATCAGAAGACTGCTGAATTGGGCATATTATTAAAATTAGTTGTAGTATTTATAAATAAATTATTATTGAAGTATCTTATTGAATTAGAGAGAATAAAGTGAACAAAACATTGAAGAGGAATTATGTTGATTGATTGACTACAGATAAGAGCACATTGTAGCTACTAAAAAAATATATGTGCAATGCATGTGCATAGATTTTTGCAAGCTACTATTAGTGATAAAAACTTTTGAGAACTTATAAGTTAAATTATAATAAAGGAAACTCTTTCTTAGAATATAATGAAGCACATTTTCTTATTTTTCCATCGATGGATAAGCACAGGCCTTAATTGATTATGTTTCGTCTAGCCAGAGCTTTAACCAAAGCTAATTGTAACAAGAATAAATGTTTCTTGAGATTATAAAGATGGCAAGGATGCAACTGGCATGTTAGTATATAGAGGGAATGGTAAATAGGACAAGCATAATAAGCATGTCGTGCACTAAAAATTGGAATGCGGAGATTTAGCATTAGAGAGGACCATGAATTATAGAGTTTGGTAAGGGTTGCCCTTTTTGCAACTTATTTAGAAATTAAGAACAAAAGCTCTAGGAAATAGAATGTCGAATACATAGCATGGTAACCATATCATGTCAAAATCATCAAATTTCCAACTTATATGATATAAAGATTACACTTGAGTTGGTCAAGTTTTTACTTCAAATTGGAAAAATTTATAGAAGATGGAAATTATGAACATGAGTGGAGAAAGGATGTGGAAGAGTTTCAACAAGATAGACCATTTCCTTGAGGGTTGAAGATATAATATACTTGACTATCATATTGAAATCATTCAAATTACAGCTAGATGGCACAAACATTGCACTTGAGTAGGTCAGTTTTTTATATTAGATTGGGAAACATCCTACAGAAGATGGAAATTATGCACAGAAGTGGAGAAAAGAAACGAAAGAGTTTCAACAGGCTAGTAGCACTTCCCCTTGGTTTGATAAAGGGAAATCAAGGTTTAGGATTTTTTTTAGTTTAAACTTTTTAGGACTGAAAATCAGGAAGAGTTGGACTGTATAACAATGAAGTTCTCTATGAGTTTTACAATGTTGCCATGGGATGTTTGACCTAAAGGCTATGTTATACTTGATTTTTCTAGCAAGAAGAATTTTCTAGTGTTTTCTACACTAATACTAAAATGGATCATGAATAACACAATTTTATTATAAATACCATATCGCAACTATTTTCATTTTATACATGTATGATTGTTAGAACGCTAGTGAATATGATTATGTTGGGGGATGTCTGGACAATTGCTATTTTATATTGAAAATGGGTCAAGTTTGTATATGACATGTACGTGATTCTAGTGAGAGGAAAACCTTTGATTTTTGGGTATCGGCCTTATTGTCGTTGCCCTCCAACTTACCAAAATTGTATGACTCAAAATGGGGTTAAAATCAATTTGAAGTATTTACATTGAGGGAGACCCTAGGGATTAAGGTCGTTGGACTTAATCTAAGTTGGTTCCTTCCTTTGTGAGTATGTGATAACTCTATTTTCATAGAATTGCTCTATTTCAAGTTGAGCTTAATATAGCTATTCTTTAACACTTAAAGTAAAAGCTTGGTGCTTTGGTGTTTTTGTGATTATCAAAACAATTTCTTTAGTCACTCTACTCTAGCTTTGCAGTTTATGCTTTACTTTTTGTTTATCATTTTTAGATAATAATCAAGACAATAATGATGAGCATTGGATATTTGGAACTAGAGAGATTAAAAAAGTTGCATAGTGTTGAAGTAGACTATTCAATACCTTGCGGCAAAAAAACCATCACTTAAAACCATTAAAAAATGTCAGGTTCAAGTGCCATAAGAATGCAAAGTCGCAGCACCAGCACATAGCATATGACTTCCATTAACTGGAGCACAGCATTGTAGTCATCGTAAGAAAGATCTTACTAGGGCTGCTAGTCTATGGAGTGAAACTCAAGTTTGTGTAGGAGCTATTCCTAAACAATAAAAGGAGCTTTTTAGATCATTTATGGAGGACGAAAATTTTTACATGTGAGAAAATATATTAGAAAATTAAGAAAAAAGAAGAACTCTGGAGAAAGAAAGAGAGAGAAAAAAGTCGACAAGACAAATTCACATCCAGATGTTGCATATTGAGAAATTAGGCATCAGATGCTCTCCTTCCTTGTGGTTTTTCTTATTTCTCTTAATCATCTCTTACTAGATATGGAAACTAGTTGCAATATTTTTGGTATGACTATTTTTAGCCTTTCCTTGTTCTCTAGAAAATGATGTAATAGACTATTTAACTGTGGTGTTGATTTTCTGAATTTTGAACACAAAGTTTTGTCTATTGATTTAGTTTTTCTAGAGTAATGCTTGCATATTAGCCAAATATTTGAATGACATTTTAATCATAGCTTAACTTTGAGAGGGATAATAATGGTTTAAATTGGAATTAAACACCACCAGTAAGAGGTGTGTCAGGGTGTAGCACCATTAGAAGATTGTTGAATTGGACATAGTTGCTAGATAGCTTCAATATTTAAAAATAAATCATTATTGAAGTATTTTAATGAATTGAAAGAAATATAGTGAAACAAAAAAATATAAAGGGACATTTTGTTGATTGAAAATTATAGAATGAAGCACATAGTTGTAACTAAAAAATGCACGTGCAATGACATATACAGTTATTTTCAAACCACAATTAGTGATAAGTTTTTTAAACCAAAAATATAAACTAAAATCTTACGAAAATTTATAAGTTAAATTATAATGAAACAAACTTTTTCCTTGAATATAATAAAGCACATTTTCTTCTTTTGGTTGCATGGCCAAGAGCATGCCTTAATTAATTATGCTCCATCTAGCTAGAGCTCTATTGGCCGGGTGCCAATTACAACCAATATTAATGTTTCTAAAGGTCATAAGATAACGTGGATGGACATAACATGAGAGTCTGTACAAGGCATGGTGAGCAAGACAAGCATAATAATCTCATCGTGCGCTAATCGCTAAAATGTGGGAATTTGGCATTAGAAAGGACCATAAACTATAGACTTCATATAACAGTTTTCCTTTTCCTACTTATCCAATGATTAACAACAAAAGCTCTTGGAAATATTATGAGTGGGTTCTTAGCCATTTCGAGTTTGAAGATTTCAAAAATCTACAAAAAGCTAAAAAAGAATACAAGCATGTGATTGAATATTGATATTTGAAAACATGTTTATGGTCTTTCAAGCATGTCTTTCTCCTACTATTTTATCAAATCCTTCACCCCCTAGAAAAACTCGAGAAATCATATTTCCTAATGAGAACCAAGACCCTAGGGACTTGTAAGTGGACCCCCATGACCGAGTGCCATCCGCAAACAATCCAAAGGTAAGCAACATTTGCTAATTGCATCATATGCAACTCTTGATATATTTTGTCTCACTCTTCATATAGATCCCTGTGATCGGACAACCTCTACATTACTAGGTGTTAAATCGAACCTACCAATCAAACTTTGATTCGAACTGCACCATGACACCCCCCGTGATCGAGTGCCAATACATGGGAAGCCTCAAATCAAAGGTGCATTGTATGCTAAGTATATGGCCACAACTTTCCACCTAAGTGTGACCTACATGACTGAGTGCCATCACACAAAGATGGTAGTGTCTTCATGCCATATACTATTGGTAGAAGGCATGGATTAGTTAGAACTCCTTTTAATTTATATCCATCTTAACTTAATATTTTGAAAGCGGTTAGACATTCTAAGTGGAGTGTTTTAACTTGCTTGCCAAGATCTCGTGAATTTTATCTTCTTATTTAGGTTTTCTATATCTTAATCCATGCATCACATACATCAATAGGATATGGAAAGCATAAATAAGTAAATCTGCCTAGCATGCTCCGAGGGTGGGATAACCCTGAGCCTTAACCAAATGGTGCACTTAGAGCCATAGGTGTACCACTTAGTTGATTTTAAGTAGGTTGATTAAATCTAACTATTACACAAGTATATCCCTATATTCATGTGTCTTCATGCTCCAATGGTCTTCTTTGCTCCTTGTAACATTTAAATGAAAAGAAATCCTCACTCCTAGTGATTCTACTTTCATAACATTTACAAGATAGAAATTAAGAGGCATGTAAGCCCTAATTTAATACAATCATTTTCAACAACTTGAAATAAATAAAATTAATATTAAAAGCTCATGATCATCCATCCCCATTCATTCATCATCCATTCAACAATTAAATGAACAATAAATCAAGAATTGACATTCAATTCCAACAATTAAATGCTTATCTCATAAACAATTAATTGGTCAAGCAAAAATAAGCATAACTTTTAGGCATCTCATTTTTTCACATAATTGGAGATCAACTTTAACAAGATTTAAAAAACATTCAAAAATGTCAAACATAATTTTGAGAACTTGCACAACACTTGTGAATCTATTATGTGTGAAATAAAAACACTTTTGGTCACTAAAGGAGCAAAAAAAACACAACCAAACTCATCCAATACTCAAACTAGGCACTGCTACCCACGCTGGGCGTCCGACAGTAGCACAATAGCCCCCTGTTTTCAATTGTGGACCGAGTCATGTGTTATTTTGCTCGACTTTTGTGCACCAAAAAATTTAGGACACCTCCTAAACATTAAATCACATAATATAGATGAAATTTCAGATCTAAAACACCTTTTAAAATGAAATTTCAAGTGCTCAAACATTTTTCAAAAATCAAGTTTTAAGTGAGAATCACATTCTTCCACAATCTCCAATTAAATCCAATCCAACTTGATCCAAAAATGACCAAAACACATTAAGGACAAATTTAACATGCTATATCAACATATAACATCATCCAATGCTAAATCAAAATTTAACATTAGCTAATCATGAATCAAGTTACACTAACATATGAATTAACAAATAAAACATATATTAGCATAACATATATTCATCAACAAAGGAGCCACAAGCATCATCATCCAAACACTCCAATCCATAAATTGGATCAAGTATTTGGAGATCTAAATCAATCCATCACATGAATCAATCAATGAAAATCCAACTTAGAAGCATGAATTTAAGCTCCAATACCACTTGAAAGACGATGTAAGCCAAAGATCCAATTAATAGCACTTAAAAACTAAAATCTAAATTGATTTGCACCTCCAAAAGGATCTAGTTCATGTTGTTAAACTAGATTAAGGTCATAAAATTACCTCAAAAGCAAATTCCAACTGAAATGAAGAAGACAAGCTAGATCTCTCCAACAAAGTCTCCTCCTGGCGCAGTAGAGTATGAGCAACCTTTGCCCAGCCAAATCACCTCGGAATTGAGTGAAACTTGAACCACAAGAATACCAATGCCTTGAAGTATCTCCAGTAAAAACTTTAGCTCAAAAAACTCGGAAAGACCTCCAATGATGCTTCAAAGTTACTACCCAAGCAGAGGATCTCCAAAAGCTTATCAATCCAAATGTATTGCCTCTAATGATATGATCCACACACCAATGGACAATCCAATTTCTCCTAGATCATTTGGAAGATCAAATAAGAAATGAGGATGATGAAGGCCAAAAATCAAGAGAGGCTGAGGTGAAGAAAAATGTGAAGCCTCAACACATGAGAGAATCACAAAAATTGGAGGGAAAATGAGGAATCTAACAATTAGATCTAAATGCTTGCTTTTCATGTGTGTTGGCCGCCCTCTTTTATATCTATATATAGAGGGAGAATGGTGTGATGCCAAGGTGGCACCAACTTGCATGCAAGTGGCATGTGCATTTTGTGTACATTTGAATTTAATTTGGAATCTTCATTTAGTCTAATGAAATGTCATCCAAATAAATTCTAATGCCACACCCAATGAACTCTTCATTTGAATTTTTCCTCCAAAATAAACTCTTCGCTTTAATTAAATTAAACAATTTAATTTAATTAAACTTTGACTTGACCTTTAAGTCAACTAACTTAACTCTTTAAGCTAGTAATAATTAACTTAACTCTTTAAGTTAACTTGTCCAATTGAGAGTCATGTGGCACCAATTAAATTAACCTTTAGTTTAATTGGTCTAATTTAACTCTATTTAGATCAATTTAACAATTAAATTGATCAAGCCAAAATGACTAAAAATTGCATCAACCAATTTCCTCTCATTTTCAATCAACTTGGAATTTCTCTAACACTTAGAAAATTCCCTTCATCTAGTAGGATTTCAATTGGCTTTTGTGTGTGACCCATTAGGATCTACCATTCATTGGACATGGGCTCACAACTTTTGTGACTTTAGAATATCAAATATTCATATTAGTTTAAACTCCTTTAAGCTAATTAACTCAATTCAATTAATCTCTATTAATTGAAGAGTAACCAATCTCCATGGTCGACGTCCAATTTCAAGCCCATGAAGTCCAAGAATTGGTCGAATAAATGCTTTTGGTGAACTATTATAGCTCTATGCGTACCACGCAAATACAATCATTCCATCTCCTATCTCCATGAAAGAGACCTATGGAAAGATATTTGTCAACTCCTTAATAGCCTCGATACTATGTTTCTATCCTCAATTTTTTATTCTGGTTTATGACTTCATCTTTGAAAAACTCTTTTTTCAAATTGTCATACAGTCTTGCGCAAGGACTCCTTGGAATCAATCATTATAAAACACATAGGAGATGCACTCGCCCTTCACAAAGACGAGGAATCGGATCCCATCTTGGATCTCATAAACCTCCATGTCTATGTAGCTCATAACCAATCTCAACCCGAACGGCCCACTAAGTGGCCAAGGAAAAGTCAAAGTGTGAGGATCTAAACACAAGGCTACAATGGATCCTCATGTCAAAGGGTTAATTATATACACTAGCATAAGCTAGAGAACTTGCCACTATCGACATACCACAATGACTACCTAGTGAATTCTCTGGGTGGGCCACCAGTGCTTTGTTCTCTAACAAACATGCACTAACATGCATCTATGTCATACATAGCTTTCTCATGGAACGAAGCATCATCCAACCCTTGGATTATGCATCACTAGTGCAAGTCTATTCGGATTTTAGATGTCCTATCTCATAAGATTTTATGACTTAGGATATTTAAGATCACAACCATGTAAGACTTATTCCATGAACACCACTAAGTGCATGACCAAGTCTCATAGTCTTGTGTGATCTAAGGGCTTCGACCAAATGCTAGTGAGTAATATAAGCATAAGATGAAAATGGTCATTTATAATGAATATCATTCAATCGAGATTGTCTTACAAGTGAAATAATTTACATGCTAATCTCATTGGCTGCGGAGCACTATTCCAACACCATTGTCATCATTATCCTCCAACTTATTGGAATTGTGTGGGACAAAATAGGGTTGAAAATCAATTTTAAGTATTTAAGTTGACAGAGATTCACTTAGGATAGTGGCCATTGGACTCCATCTAAGTTGCTTCCTTAATTTATTATATGTGATAGGTGTATTTTCATAGGATTGTTATATTTCTAGTGAAGCCTAATATATAGCCATTGTTTAGCTTAAAGTAAAAGTTTGCTTTTTTTGGTATTTTATGATTGTCTAAAAATAATGTACTTTAGTCATTCTAGCTTTGTAATTTGTGCTTTAGCTTTATTTAGCATTTTTTGGTAATATCCAAGGCAACAATGACGAGCACTAGAGATTTAAAATGAGAAGGAGCAAAAAAATAATAGAATATTCAATTGTGTGGTGTAGAAGAACCATTGCTTGCAATTAGTGTAAATTGTTAGGCACTACTGCCAGAAGATTGCAAAGCCACAACTCTAGTGCACAACATGTAACTTCTATTATTTGAACATGGGGTAATCACCATCATAATATTGATCCTTGGGGGTTGCCATGCTTAGGAGCGAAATTCAAGTTTATGCTAGATCTACTCATAGATTATAAATCTTAGATCATCGATAAGGAAGAAACTTTCTAGAGAGAGAAAATAATTAAGAAAATAAAGATAAAGAAGAATTCTAGTTAGAGAGAGAGAGAGAAGTCAACAAAACTGATTCACATAGTGAAGTTTCAAATTGAGAAATTAGCCTTGGGTGCTCCCTTTCCTTATGGGTTTTTCTTATTTTTCGTGATTATCTTTTAGTAAAGATGGAAACTAGTTGCATTTTTTATTTTTTTTTGGTAAGTATGTTAAGCCTTTCCCCATTCTCTAGAAGACGATGTAATAGATGTTTTAACAATTTGTTTATTTCTTGAAAAGTTTGCAAATAATATTGTGTTTATTTATTGAGTTTTTTGGTGATTAATGCTTTCCTATGTTTCAATTATGTTGAGATCGTAGTTTGACTTTGAGAGGGATAATATTAGTTTAGACTAAGAATTACTCAATGTCCTTGAACACCACCACTAAGAGGTGTGAGATTGATGGTATAGCACTATTGGAAGGTTGATCAATTGTGCATATATGGAAAATCAATTTTAGCTGTTATTAATAAATTATTACTGAAGCAGTTTAATAGATTGAAGGAAATAATGTGAAACAAAAAAAAAAATGTGAAAGGACATTCTATACATTGAAAATTGTAGAAAAGGGCACATTGTGGTCACTAAAGAAAATGCACATACATTATGTGCAAACTGAGGTACAAATATAAACTAAAATCTTACAAAAATTTATAAGTTAAATTACTAGAAAGCAAACTCTTTCCTAGAATATAATGTAGCATATTTTCTTATTTTTTGATTACATCGATGGGCTCTTGGAGATATAGGATAAAAGATCTAGAATGCTTGCCACATCATGTCAAAAGAATTAAATTTCCAACTTAAATGGTGGCGAGATTGCACTAAAGTTGCTCAAGTTTTTACTCCATAATGAGAAAGCCTAGAGAAGGTACAAATTTTGCACATGAGTGGAGATATGTTGTGGAAGAGTTTCAGTAAGATAGTAGTACTTCCTCGAAGGTTGGAGATATGACATTCTTATCATATCATGTAAAAGCATTCATATTTGAAATTTATACGGTATAGAGATTACACTTGAGTAGGTGAAGAGTTTACTTAAGATTGAGAAAAGTTTAGAGAAGATCGAAATTTACATAGAAGAAATAAGAGAAAACAAAAGAGTTTTAGAAAGCTAATAGCACTCCCTCTTGATTTGATGATGAAATGAGGGCTTGGGGTTTTTCAATTTAAGCTTTTAGAATTGAAAATCAGGGGGACATGGGCAGTACAATAATGAAATTTGCTATGAGTCTAAAGATATGACCATGCGATGTTTCGCTTAAAATCATTTACACTTGATTTTTCTAGCAAAAAGAAAAACTTTCATGTGTTTTTCTTCATTGATATTTGTAGGGGCATCATGAACAATGTGTTAATCATGAATATCATATTACAACTATTTTTACTCCATGTGTGTGTAATTTTCAGGATACTATTAAATGTGATTATGGCAATAAATGTCTAATAAATGCTTTCAGGCAATGAAAACTAAGGTCAATTTTGCATGTGTTGTGCATAGGATTTCGGTGAGAGATAAACCTTTGGTTTTTAGTTAAGGTAAATAGTAGACAAACCTCTAACGCATAGGGTCATTTGCACTTTGCCTCCCAACTGTTGCAAGTGTGCGAAATGATTACCCAACATTTGCTAAATGTGCTTAAATACCCTATGTTTCAATTTTTCGTTGATATATTTTAAAGTTGTTGCACTTTGCACGCTGATGCTTTAAAAAATTTACATTTAGCCACCTAAAGTACTTTAAAATGTTACCCTTAGCATTAAATTCTTATTTTGGTGGAATAAAGTAAAATATTTTGCCAAAAATTATTACCATATATTACTTAATTATTAATATATCACCAACTCAATCAATATGAGTTATTTGAAATGTATAAACCAATTTAATGGTTAAAAATTTTCTAAATTGATGTGTCTAAGATAATTAAAAATTAATTTTAGGGTTCTATTACCAAATGATCGTTATGGTATACTTATAAATTTGTGTTTATTTATTTAATTAAGAGTGTAAGTGGTTTAGGGTTTTAATTTGAATAAGAATGAGATAGGTGACGCTAGTCGAACGAATATTGATGGCAAATAATGCATATCTTAGTATCAATATTATCTCTTTCATTTATTACTCTATTTAAATTAAAAATATTTAAATATCATTGGCTAACAAATATGCATGATATTACATTGATATAAAAATCAATTAGGATACAATTATAAAATTAGTTTTAATCATCTCATGCATATAAATCAAGTAAAATATAATATAAAATTAATTTAAAATTATATGATAGCTCAAACTGATTTAATTGCCCATATATTGACAAGTGATTAGTGTGTGATAATATTTTTATAAAATATTTCACTTTATTCTACAAAAATAAAAATTCAATGATATAAGTGTGATATTTTACAATGGTTGGATTGTTAAATGCATATTTTGTTAAAGTTGAGGAGGTAAAGTGCAACATACTCAATGTATTTCAACATCTCTAGTGGAATATTCTACCGAAAAATTGAGCAAGGGGGTATTCAAGCACATTTACCAAAGGTTGAGTAATCGTACTGTACATTTGCAACGGTTAAGGGGCAAAGTGCATATGACCCTACACATTGGGGTGTTCGCAATTTACCCTTTTGGTTATCGGTCCTATTTTTGTTGCCCTCCAACTCGTCAAAGTTGTTTGGCTAAAAATGGGGCTATGACTTGATTTGAATACTTAGGTTGACGGAGGATCATTAAGGAATGAGGTCGTTGGACTTGATCTAAGTTAGTTCATTTGTGAGTATATCATAACTATACTTGCATAGAATTCTTCTACTTTTGGTTGAGCCTAATATAGCTATTTTTCATACTTAAAGTAAAATCTTTGTGTTTTCAATGTTTTTGTGATTGTCTAAAGATAATAGTTTTTAGTTGTTCTAACTTGGTAGTCTGCTTTTTAACTTTGATTAGCATTTCTATGTAATAACCAAGGTGAAAATAATGAGTATTCAAGGTTGAACAAGAAGGAGCAAAAAAGGTAGAAAAAGTGTTAAAGTAGAACATTCTATTTTGTGGTGCAAGAAAAAACATCACTTACAATCAGTAAGTGTTAGGCACTAGAATAGGTCATTTTATGTATCCAACAAGTGAAAGAGTTTGAGGAGAAGGGTTGAGTTGCGTAATAGAAGATTTATAGGTCAAAAAATGTTGGAATAGTGCCCGACAAGCCAATTAGATTGGCCTTGTAAAAACTATTTCCTTGTAAAACAATCTTTATTGAATGATATTCTTTATATGGTCATCTTCATCTTATGCTCTTTATTACTTCACTTGCATTTGGATGAAGCCCCTAGATCACTTTCGATGACCATGGAATAAGTCTCACACGGTCGTGATCTTAAATCTTTCAAGTCGTAGGATCTTATAAGATAGGGCATCTAAGATCTGGATAAACTTGCACTAACAATGCATAAATGCAAGAGTTGGATTTTGCTCCGTTCCATGAACAACCGTATGAGACATGGGTGCATTTTAGTGAGTGCTTGTTAGAGAACAAGGCACTGAAGACCCACCGGAGAATCCACTAGATAGCCGTAGTGGCAAGTTCTCAAGCTTATACTAGTGCATATTATTAGTCCCCTGACTTGAGGATCCATGGTAACCTTGTGTCTGGTCCTCATGCTTTGACTCTTCCTTGACCACTTAGCGGGTCTTTTAGGTTGAGGTTGAGTATGAGCTACTTGGCATGGAGGTTTGTGAGATCCAAGATGGAATCTGACTCCTCGCTTTTATGAAGGGCGAATGCATCTCCTATATATTCTATAATGATTGATTCCAAGAAATCCTTGCGCAAGGTGGTGTGACAATTTGGAAAAGGAGATTTCCAAAGATGAGGTCACATAAAGAAATCAAACATTGAGAATAGAAACATAGTATCGAGGCTATTAGGGAGCCGACAAATATCTTGCCCTATGCCTTTTTCAGGAGATAGAAGATGGAAGGATTGTATTTTCATGGTAAGCGTATAGCTATAATGATTCTCTAGAATGTTCATTTTGGCTAATTAGTTGGGTTCCATGGGCTTGAGGTTGGACATCGACTATGGAGATTGGGTACTCTTCAATTAATGAGATTAATTGAATTGAGTCAATTAGTTTAAAAGTGTTTTAAACTAAAATGAATATTTGATATTCAAAAGTCACAATGAGTTATGAGCACATGTCCAATGAATGGTATAACCTATTGGGTCACACACAAAAGCCAATTAGCTTTCTCATTAATGAAGAAAAGATTTTCTAAGTGTTAGAAAAAAGTTTCCCAGTAGACCGATTTTGAGGTTCCAATTTTGAAGGCCAATTTTAGTTTGATTAATTTAAGTATTAAATTAATCAATTAATTTAAGGAGTTAAATTAGACAAATAATTAAGGAGTTAATTATTTGGTGCCAATATGACCATCAATTGGTCAAGTTAACTTTAAGAGTTAAGTTAACAAAATTCAAGCTTAAGAGTTGAGCTTATTTATTTGACTTAAGAGTTAAGTCAAAGGTTAATTAATTAAATTAAAGTGTTTAATTTAATTAATCAAAAGAATACATTTGGATGGAAAATTCAAATGAAATGTTCATTTGAATTAGCATTTTAATTAACTTGAAATTAGATTCAAATGTAATTAAAATGCAAGTAAAATTCAAATTAGATTTAAATTTGCATTTGCCACCTTGGCAAATGCAAGTTGGCCGCCCCTTCTCCTCATGGGAGGTGTGATTAGGGGTGTAAATGAGCCGAGCCGAGTCCGAGCCGAGTCCGAGCCTGCTAGGCTCGTGCTCAGCTCGTTTACTGATTCATGAGCTCGAGCTCGGCTCATCAGAATATGCTCGGGCTCAAGCTCGGCTTGTCAAGGCTCGATAAGGCTCAATTCGTATAAACTTGGATGAGTTTGCTCTAACTCGATAAGGCTCGATTCGTATAAGCCCGGATGAGCTCGAGCCCGTTTAGGCTTGAAACAAATTTTTTTTTATTTTTTATTTTATTATTATTATTATTATTATTACTATTTTATTATTATTATTAGTAGTATATAAAATATATATATAATAAAAAGCTCGTTTAGGCCCGTGAGCCTGTCGAGCCAAATACTATTGAGCTTGGCTCGGCTTGTTTGACTGGCGAGCTTGGGCTCGGCTCGTTTAAGTTCGAGCCATATTTGAGCTTTCATCGAGCCGAGCCCAAACCATTCGCGAATAGTCTCATATCATTTACACCCCTAGGTGTGATGCTACATTGGCATCACACTTTCCAGCCTCTATATATAGATATAGAGAGAGAATGATGGTCATTATGTCAAAAGGTGTGAAGAATTAGATTCTCCACCATTCCCTCCAAAATCCTTGCAAGCATTGCATTCATTGTTGAAAACTTTGCTTTTTCTTCTTCTTCCCTACCAAAATTCAGCCTCCACCATAGCTAATCTCTAGCCTTAATCCAGAGATTTTGGAAGATCTATTTGGTGTGTAGATCATATCAATAGAGGCAAACTACTTTGTTTGCTACGGTTTTGGAGATCCACTGCACAGAGTCCGATTTGGCAATTTTCTACAAGGACATCCAAAATGCTTTTCGGTCTAAATTTTGTTCCTCAAGGTCTTGAGCAGCTCCAATAATTTTTTCGTGATTTTTGGAGGTGATTTGACAGAGGCAAAAATTGCTCCTCTCCTACTGCACATTTTCTGGTAATTTCTGGAACGGTGAAGAGTTCACCTCATTCTCCTTGGATTTTGCAATTTCAAGGTAACACTCTATCCTAATCTAAATCTCTAGCATGATTTGATCCTAGTTATCATGTAAGCACTAGTTCATTATGCTTTTGAAGTTTTTATAATTGAATCCTTTACTAGCTTTCAAAAAATTGTTGGATTTGAAATCAAACTCACTACTTTTGGTGGATAGGAATTGATACTTTCAATGGTCCGCTCTTCTCTCCTCGATCTTCTCTCCTCATGATCGAAGCTAACCCCAAAAGTCAGGCAATTCTTCTTAAGAGGACACTAAACCTCTCAATCTTGCTAGTTGGGGACTCAATCTTTCAACTAGAAAATTGTAAAGCCATAATGCCAGTGCACAGCTTGTGATTTCCATTAATTGGAGTATTCCATTGTGCTCATTAAAAATACTAATCCTCTCAAGGCTAGCATGCTGAGAAATAAAATTTAAGTTTATCTTGGAGCTATTCTTGGACTACAAAAAGACCTTTTTATATCATTTATGAAAGAGGAAAGTTTCTAAAAAATAAAAAGATTCAAAAATCAGAGAGAGGGGGGGGGGGGGGGATTCACATCCTGAAGTTGGAAATTGAGACTAGCATCAAGTGTTGTTCTTTCTTGTGTTTTTCTTCTAGTTTCTCTTGATCGGATCTTAATAAAGATAGAAACTAGTTGCAATTTTGCGTTCATGACTGTGTTAGGCCTTTTCTCATCTCTACATAATGTGATAGATGATTTAACTATATTTTTTATTTCTTGAATTTTACATATAAAGTTGTGTCTTTTGCTTGAGTTTTCTAAGATTAATGCTTACATGCCGGCCACATTTTGAATGATATTGTAATCGTACTTTGACTTTAAGATAATAATGGACCAAGACAAAAATTACTCAAAATCCTTGAACACCAACCACTAAGAGTTGTGTGATTAAGCGTCTAGGACTATTAGAATGTTGATCAATTTTTCATATTTGGTATATTAGTTTTAGTATTTACAGATGAATAGTATTTAAATTATTCAAATGAATTGATGAATAAACTGAAATTGAAAAGTATGAAGAGACATGTTGTTGATTGAAAACTATAGAAAGGAACATATTGTAGTCACTGAAAAATGCACATGCATTTTTTACAAACTACTATTAATGATAAAATTTTCAAACTACAAATGTAAACTAAATCTTTTGAAATTTATAAGTTAAACTATTGTAAAAGAAACTCTTTCTTAAAATATAATGCAGCACATTTTCTCATTTCTAGATTGAATGGGTAGGTGTAAACCTCAATTCATTATGCTCCATCTAGCCATAGCTCTAATGTGGATCCAGTTGAAACCAATATTAATATTTCTAGAGGTTGACGAGGATGTAGGTGACGTGATAGTATATATGGAGCATGGTGAACAAGACAAGCATGATAAGCACGCCATGCTCTAAAAATTGAAATTTGGAAATTTAGCACGGGAAGAGACCAAGAATTATGAAGTTTATGTAAATGTTCCCATTTTCAAAGTTATGCAGCAATTAAGTGAAAGCTCTTAGAAATAAAGGGTTGAAGATATAGAATCTTGTCATATCATGTCAAAACCATGAAATATCCAATATAGATAGTTTAGGGATTGGATTTTAGTTGGTAAAGTTTTTATTTTAGAATGGAAAAGCCTAAAGAAAATGAGAATAATGCACATGAGTGGAAAGAGGTAAAAGAGTTTAAGCAAGATAGTATCACTTCCTTGAGGGTTAAAGATATTACACAATTGTCATATAATATCGAAATCAGTCTTACATGGTATAAAGATTGTATGTGAGTAGATCAAGTTTTTACTTTAGACTAGGAAAAGTCCTGGAGAATATGGAAATTATGCACAGAAGTAAAGAAAGGAATTGAAAAAGTTTCAGGAAATTGGTAGCACTTCCTCTTGGTTTCATGTGGGGAAATCGGGTTTGGGATTTTTAGTTAAAAAGTAAAAAAATCTGGGAGAGATGGCAGTACAATAATGAAGTTTACTACAGTTTAAAGGCATGACCATGCGATGTTGAAGTTAGAGGTTATGTTGCAGTTGATTTTTCCAATAAAAAGGAGTGTGTTCTAGTGTTTATCTACATTGATATTAATGGACATAATGAATTGCATAGTTTATTATGAATGCCATATTACAACTGTTTTCACTCTACATATGTACAATTTTAGGAAGACTAATGACTGTGATTATGTTGGGGGATGTCTAGATGATTGCTTTTGTGCAATGAAAAGCATGGTCTAGGTCGCATATGATGTGCACAGGATTTTGGTGAGAAGGAAAGCTTTGATTTTTTGGTGCTCGCCCCATTGTTGTTGCCCTCTAACTTGCTAAAATAGTGCAAGACAAAATGAGGTTAGGAATCATTTTGAAGTATTTAGGTCGAGGGAGACTCGCTGGAGGTTGAGGTTGTTGGACTTGATCTAAGTTGGTTCATTTATTTGTTACTATGTAATAACTCTATGTTCATAGAATTGTATACTTCTAATCATGCCTAATATATAGTTATTCCTTAAGACTTTTACTTATCGTGTTTTCTATGTTTTTTCAACTATCTAAAAATAATGATTTTCAGTCGTTCTATCTAAAAATAATTAATTTTAATCGATTTATCTTGGTAATTTGTGCATCAATCTTGTTTAGCATTTTTAGAAAATAATCAAGATATCAATTAAGAGCATTAAAGATTTGGAATAAGGTGGAGTAAAAACATAGTAAAAGTGCTAAAATAGAAAATTCAGTGTCATGGCATAGAAAAAACCAACACTTACTATTACTATAAAGTGTTTTGCTCTAGCACCAAAAGATTGTAAAGCCACAATACTAGCACATGACATGTGGCTTTCATTAATTAGAGCATAGTGTAGTGGTCGTCGTAATACTGATCCTTTTGGGAACACCATGCTAAGTGAAGTCCTTTTGGTTAACACCATACTAAGCGAACTTCAAGTTTATGTCGAGCTATTGTTGGACTATAAAAGGAACTCTTCAAACCATTTATAAAGGAGGAATATATATATATATATATATGTATATATATAGAGAGAGAGAGAGGGGGGGAGAGAAAATAATTCAAAAAAAGATGAAAAAGAACAATTCTGCAGAGAGAAAGAGAGAAGAATAAGTTGACAAAATAGATTCTCGTCCAAAAACTGTAGATTGAGAAATCCAACATCGGGTGCACTTCCTCCCGAATGGGTTTTTTTATCTTGAAAAATATGGAAACTAGTTGCGCTTTTTTTATGAATACTTTATGCATTTTCCCAATATCATGATCCCAATGTATAAGCCTGATGTATCTTTAGCTTTAACCAAATTAATTTTTTTATTTCCCACAACCACATACCAGTACAATTTAAAACCAAAGCTTGATGTTTATCTTGAAATATGAACACTTTCTAACCACTCCTATTTGAACATTGGCAAGATAACATAGTCGGTCCATACAAAATATAAACATGGGGTGGACTACCATCTTCTGTATATTCAGAGCCAGCATAAGATCTACTTCTAATATTTACATATTTAGTTCCTACATTGTGCCAATGTCCTTGCCCTTCGTTCCTAAAGAGATTGAAATAGATAAAAGACATAAGTTGCAAATACAACTTAGTAAGGCTCATATTTGTGTTTGTGTGTTCTTCAACTTGAATATTAATTGACTTATTAGATTATACTATGCATGCAATGTCAAGTACAATAACTAATAAATCATTTACTGTGATAGGATATAGTTAAAGATTGTTGATGCCATCACTCTTATCTCATCGGCCACGATCAACCTAATTGCTTTAGACAAGGTGGACCTTCTCATCAGTAGACATGCTCTAAATCATGCCAATCCTACGAGCCCTTCTCACCATGGCAGCTCTAGTCATGCGTTTATGGGAAATAGGCCACGAGGCACAAATCCTACTTGAAAAGCCCTATGCCGCCCGAGTAGTTTGTGCCATACACCATACAATTTAAACGTGATAACAAAGTCAAGCATTCAAGGTGAGATAAAAGTACTACACCTCCATGAGAAATATGTCCATACTGATGCCATAATATCAAAATAAGCCTTCACAGTGAGATAAAATACTACACCTCTATGGGATGAGACTAGCATATTCATGTCGATGCATCTTTCAATTATATGTGATGTACCATGTTGCATGCGAAGTGATTTAATGACCTGCATAGTATAACGATATAAATGTTTTTCTTCCTTATTCTCTTTTCTCACTTCTATAATGACCATATCATACTCATCTTGATGGAAATAATCATCTTATGTCCTTTAGGTTACAGCACTCACCTTGCTTCCCCAAGTGCGGTGTTTTGAGGTAAGAAAAACCATTATGCAAGTTGCTTGTTCAACATAAATACTAAAATTTAATGTAGAGTTTAATTAATGTACCTTAATTAGTGAAATTTATATACTGAGGACAAGATATAGTTAACCCTAAAATATTATATATATATATATATCCAAACTTTAGCCAAATAGCATTTCTTCAACTTTATTTATGTCCTCTGTTAATTCTTTTATTTTCCTCCCATTCTACGCTTTAATTTCTTGAATCTATTTTATTATATTTCTCTATTTTTTCCATATAATTTATATTTCTATAAACATGAAATATACTCAATAATAGGATATTTTTTGTTCCAATTTACAAATATAACTCCAATTCTCATTTCCAACCAGCTAAAGTATTCTAGTCAAGTACATTTTCAATTTTTCCTCTATAGCTACTTTCTACTTATCATTTACTAATTCACAAATTACACTAACCTCCCTGATGTGGTGATTTTAGGATTAACATATACATCCATAACACTTCTAACTTGATACTACTCCCAAAGTCAAAATTTAACTACAGAAATGTGATTTTTCTTAATTTAATTCTTAACCATCTAGGCTTGAATTAAATTCCTCTACTTTTTTGGACCTACTTACACATTGATAGCCATAAATTTCTGAAAAATAAGACCTATGCAAGTTTAAACTTCATAAGTCCTTCCAATGAATTGCCAAACTAACTTAAATTTATGTCCAACTTTAATTGGTCTTTACCAAATTAAGCACACAAAACCATGCATAATTTAAATCATAACCTTAACATATATGTTATAACATACACATATGTTTCAAAATAAACAACTTTAAATGGTAAGGAATGCGACCTTTTGGGAGCAAGAGCTAAATTCCCTTTTTCTCCTATTCTAGCCTACCTAGTTATAAGTTTTCTTTTATTTTCTCTTCTCTATTTCTCTCCCTTTTATTTTTTTTTCCTCCTAAAATATCCAAATTTTGCTAATAGTGAAAGTGAGAAAAACCTTTTAAAGGGTAAGGTTTATTAGGTTTGGTCAAAACATGTGGCTTTACCTCAAGTTGCCAGCTATCCAATTTAAGTAATTTACTTTTTGGTATTTGCATTTGACTCCTTCAAATAAAGTACAATCTAATATGCTTTCAGTAGCTTAGTCAACAAGGAACCGAACGAAAGCAAGGCCGTCGTGAGAGCTTACTCCGCTCTTCCAGCCCTTGAAGCAGCAATGGCTTTTTTGGTAGTCAAGTGATCAATTAAGGTAGGCCAAAAATACGCTCTTTTTAAAAATCAGTACTCTTTCCATGTCCATGACGGACGGTAAATCCGATTCATGATGAAAATCACGGTATTAACAATTATATGTGTCAAAATAAAATAAAAGGGCAGAATCTCGATTAATTATTTCAAGGTCCTAAACAAATTTTAGTATTCTCCCTTAGCTCCTCAAATAGTTTACATTCAAGAATCTTTTGTATAAAGATGGCAGATTCACTCAAAAATTCTAAAATCAAGTATCTTTTTGTGAATGGTATCATGACAAGATAAAAATAAAAGTAACCATGAATTTAGGATAAATATTAGGTTATTAAGAGAAATAGATGTATAACTATATTCCTAGGCTCTTACAACCAATCTGTAGAAAATAATGTAATGGATATTTTAATATGATGTTTTTTCTTGAATTTCATATAGAATTTTATTAAGTTTCTTGAGATTAATGCTTTCCCACATGTAGGCCTCATGTTTGGAAGGTGTTGTTATCATAGTTTGACTTTGAGAGGGTGATAATTGTTTGAATAAAAAATTACTCAAGGTCCTTGAACACCACCACCAAGAGGTGTGTGATTGAGGGTGTAACATTATCAGAAGGCTGCTCAATCGGGCAGATTTGGTAGATTAGCTTTAGTAATTAAAAATGAATTATTATATATCGAATTATTTTAATGAGTTAAAGTAAATAAAGTGAAACAAAAAAGTAACATTTTATTGATTGATAATTATATAAGGGAGAGCACTATAGTCACTAAAAAATGCACGTGTAATGCATATGCGCAGTTATTTACAAATCAATATTAGTGATAAATTTTTCAAACTAAAAATATAAACTTAAATCTTATGAGAATTTTATAATTTAAATAATAATAAAATAAACTCTTTCCTAAAATATAACGAAGCACTTTTTTTTTTGTTTGGATTGCATAGCCAAGCACAGGCCTTATTGAAAATGTTCCATCTTCCTAAAGCTCTATTAAAAGCTAATTGCAAGTAACATTAATGTTTCTAGAGGTTACAATGATGATGTAGGGGACAAGATAATATATAAAGGATATGATGAACAAGGCAAGCATAATAATCTTTGTTCAATAAACATTAGAATGTGGAAATTTGGCACTGGAGAGGACAATAAATTATGGAGTTCAAGGGTTATCCATTTTCCAACTAATTTAGCAATTAAGAACAAAAGTCTTGCAAATAAATGGTCAAAGATATAGAACATCTAATTTCCATCTAAGATGGGTTAGAGATTGTGCTTGAGCTAATCAAATTATACTTCAGAAAAGGAAAGCCTAGTGAAGATAGAAATTATACACATAGTACAGAGAGGACGCGGAAGAGTTTTAGCAAGATAATAGCACTTCCTTGAGGGTCAAAAATATAGCATGCCTGCAACATCATGCCAAAATTATTCAAGTTTAAGATTTAGATAGTACAAACATTGCACTTGAATAGGTTGAGCTTTTAACTTCGTACTGAAGAAGTCCCAAAGAAGATGGAAATTATACACAGACGTAGAAGAGTCTCATCAAGCTATTAGAAAAATTAAGTGGGAAGAACAACCTTCCCTTACATCTCAAGCAAAGGCCAAATCACTCGTATCTCTAAGATTGTGACTAATTTGACAAGATATGCACAATAACAAAAATTGTGGCTGGCGACAAATCAAATGCCAACCCACTAACCAAAGCTATACAAAGTTGTATGTGCATTGTACAAAAATGTAGGTTGTCTATTAGAGCTAATTATGATGTTTCCCATAAGTGTAATAAAACCAAAATGAAGTGTTGACACAGCCATGATGGCATCAGCTATTAGCACTTCTTTCTCATAAGTGTAATAAAACCAAAATGAAGTGTTATAAATCATATCATCAAGCTATTAGCACTTCCTCTTAGTTTTATGTAATGAAATCTAGGTTTGGGGTTTTTTTAGTTTAAGATTTTTAGGATTGAAAATTTGGATGAGATGGACAGTATAATAATGAAGTTTTTTACAAGTTTAACGATATAAGCATGCAATGTTCAAACTAAAGGTTATGTTACACTAGATTTTTTCTAGCAAGCAGAGCTTTCTAATGTTTTTCTATATTGATATTGATAGGGATCATGAAACACCTATTTATTTTAAGTATCATGTTACAATTGCTTTTGCCAAATATGTGTAGAATTGCTGGAACACTAGTAAATGTGAATATGTGCAGTAATGTCTTGATGATTGCTTTTATGCATTGAAAAATAAGGTCAAGTTTGCATATGATGTGAATAGGATTTTGGTAAGAAACAAACTATTGATTTTTCATTGTCGGCCTCATTATCGTTGCCCTCCAACTTGTCAAAATCATCTAACTCACATGGGGTGGAATCGATTTGGAGTATTTGGGTTGAGGAGACTTATTAGGGATTGATGTTGTTGGGATTGATCTAAGGTTCCTTCGTTTTTGAATATATAATAACTCTATTTTGATATAATTGTTCTACTTCTAATTGAGCCTAATATATAGCTATTCTTTAAGACATAAAGTAAAAGCTTGTTATTTTCAATGTTTTTTATGAATGTCTTAAGATAACACTTTAGTTATTTTGTGCTCTAGTTTTGTTTAGCATTTTTAGGTAATAACTAAGATATCAATAATGAGCATTGGAGGTTTGAAATGAGAAAGAGCAAAAAATAGCAAATATTCAGTGTTATGATGCAGAAAAAATAGTGCTTGCAATCAAAATAAAGTGTTAGGCACTAGAGCAAGGGAATTGCAAAGCCACAACCCAATGCACAGCACATGACTTCTTCCACTAGTTAGAGGAAGGCAATATGTCCATTGCCATACTAATCTTCTCGGGATTACCATACTGAGGAGCAAAATTCAAGTTTAAGCCAAAGCAACTCTTGGACTAAAAAAATAAATATTTAGATCATCTATGAAGGAGGGAAAATTCTTGAAGTAAGGAAATAATTCAGAAAATTAAGAAAAAGAAACATTCAAGAGTGTGAATGCGAGATAAATAAGTTGAGGAGATGAATTTGCATCGTGAAGTTGTAGATTAAGAAATCGAGCATTAGGTGATCTCCGCCCGTATTTTTCTTGATCATCTCTTAATAAAGATGGAAGCTAGTTGCAATTTTTCTTTCTAACTATGTTAGGCCTTTCTCCATTCTCTAAAACATGATATAATGGATTATTTATTTATGGTATTGATTTCTTGAATTTTGCATATAATGTTGTGTCTATTGGTTGAGTTTTCTAATATTAACTCTTTATTATGCATTGGCCATATGTTTGAATAATTTTAAAATCGTAATTTGACTTTAAGAGGGCTAATAATAGTTTGAGCACCATCACTATAAGGTTAGCACTATTAGAAGGTTGCTTAGTTGGGCATAGTTGGCATATTAGTTCTAGTATTTACAAATAAACTATTAATAAATTATTTTAATGAATTGAAAGGAAATAAAATGAGAAAAAAATATATGAAAAGACATTATATTGATTGAGAATTGTTGAAGGAAGCATATTGTAGACACCAAAAATTTGTGTGCACTGCACATACGCACCTATTCGCAGACTACTATTAGTGATAAATTTTTTTAAAGTACAAACATAAACTAAAATCATTTGAACATTGTAAGTTAAATTACAATAAAACAAATTCTTTCCTTGAATGTAATGAACATATTTTCTTGTTATTTGATTGAATGGGTAGGTGCAGGCCTTATTTAATTATGTTGCATCTAGCTAGAGTTCTATTAAGGACCCAATTGCAATCAGCATTAATCTTTTCAAAGGTTACAAAGATAACGAGGATGCATGTGTCTTGATAATATACACAAGGCATGGTGCACAAGCATAACAAGCATGTCGTGTACTAGAAATTGGAATATAGAAATTCGGCATAGGATAGGATTATGAATTGTCAACTGTGGTAGAGTTATCATTTTCCCAATTTAATAGAAATTAAGAGTAAAAGCTCTTAGGAGTAAAGGGCCAATGATAGAGCATGCTTATCATATCATCTCAAAATCATTAAATTTTGAACTTAGATGGTGCAGAGATTTCACTTTAGTTGGAAGAATTTCAGCAAGATAGCAACACTTTCTCAAGGTGGAAGATTCAAAATGATTGAAGCTTCAAACTTAGATGGTATAGAGTTGCACTTGTGTAGATAAAGTTTCTATTTCAAGTAAGGAAAAGTGTTGCAGAATATGGAAATTATGCATAGAAGTATAGAGAGAAAGCGGAAGAGTTTTAGTAAGCCAGTAGCACTTTCTCTTTGTTTAATGTAATAAAATTAAGGTTTGGGTTTTTCAATTAAAAATTATTAAAAAAAAGGAGATGGAGATGGGGAGTACAATAATGAAGCTTGCTACTAGTTTAAAGATGTGACAATGGGATATTAAAGCTAAAGGTTATGTTACACTTGATTTTTCTAGCAAAAAGCATTCCGATGTTTATCTATGCTGATATTCATGGGCATCATGAACTGCACAATTCATTACAAGTGCCATAAGCTAAAGGTTATATTGATATTTTCACTATGTATAAGTGTCAGAACACTAGTGAATGTGATTGTGTTAGAGGTTGTCTGGATGATTGCTTATGTATAATAAAAAATAGGATCAAGTTTGCATATAACATGCACAGGATTCTATTGAGAGGCAAACCTTTGAATTTTTTAGTGTTGGATACATTATCATTGCCCTTCAACTTGCCGAAACTGTATGCACAAAAAAATGAGGTAAGGTATTCATCTAAAATATTTAGGTTGAGGATGACTCACAGGGGGATTCAAGTTGTTGGACTTGATCTAAGTTGGTTCCTTCATTTGTTAGTATGTGATAACTCTATTTTTGTAGAATTGTTCTACTTCCGATCAAGCCTAATACATAGTTATTCTTTAAGACTTAAAGTAAATGCTTTATCTTTGGTGTTTTTATTACTCTAACAAAATGGTTTTTAGTCATTCTATCTTGGTATTTTGTACTTTGGTCTTGGTTAGCATTTTGAGAGAAATAACCAAGGCGTTAATGATTAGCAATGGAGGTATGGAACAAGAAGGAGTACAAAAGTAGAAGAAATGCTAAAGTAGAATATTAAGTGTTGTTGCACATAAAAGAATTATCAATTAGAATCACTATAAAGTCTTAGGCACTAGCATCATAAGATTGCAAGGTCACAGCCCAAAAGCACAACATATGACTTCCATTAATTAGATCACAGTGTCATGGCCATCGTAATACTAATCCTTTTCGGGGTTGCTATGCTAAGGAGCAAAATTCAAGTTTATGTTGGAGCTAATATGTTGGAATAGTGCCCTGCAACCAATTAGATTAGCATATAAAACTACTCCTTGTATGACAATCTTGATTGAATGATATTCTATGAAATGGCCATCTTCATCTTATGCAATTTATGATATTCTTCACATACACTTGGTTGAAGCCTTTAAATCATACAAAAACTACGGGACTTGGTCACGCATATGATGGTGATCATAAAATAAGTCTCTATGGTCATGATTTTGAATATTCCAAGTCACAGAACCTTAAGAGATAAAGCATCTAAGATTCAAATAGACTTGCACTAACGATGCATACTCCAAGGGGTTGGATATTGCCCCATTTCATGGGCAATCTGTGTAAGGCATAGATGTATGTTACTAGGTGCTTGTAGACAACAGGTTCACTGAAAATTAGCTTAGAGAAACCACAAAATAGCTTGAGTGGCTTATCGGTAGTGAGAAACACTCTAGCTTACGATAGTGCACATAACTAGTCCTTTGACTTGAGGTTCCACAAAACTTTGTATTTAGGTCCTTGTGCTTTGATTTTGTCCTGACCACTTAGCAAGTTGTTTGGGGCTTAGGTCGGGCACAAATTACCTAAGTATGGAAGTTGGTGAGTTCCAAGATGGGATCCATTTTGCTCGTTTTGAAGAATGAGTTGATTTTCTATGTATTCTAGGATGATCAGTTCCAAGAAATCCTTGCGTAAGGTGATATGACAATTTGAAAATAAGAAGTTTTCCAAAGTTGAGGTCATAAAGTATAACCACACATCAAAAATAGATGCATAGTTATCGAGGCTATTGGGGAATCAACAAATATCTTGCCCTAGACCTCTTTCAAGAGATAAAAAATGGAATGACCATATTTGCATTGCAATTGTAAGCCAAAAAGGTTCACTATAATTAATTCATCCAATCAGTTGAGCTCCATAGGCTTCTGCTAGATATAGACTATGGAGATTGGGTACTCTTCAATTAATAGAGATTAATTGAAAGAGTGATTAGTTTAAAAGCGTTTAGACTAATCGAAATATTTGATATTCAACAAATCACAAAGAGTTGTGAGCCCATGTCTAATTAATTGGTGAACCTAAAGGGTCACACACAAAAGCCTTAACCACTCTAAATGGAAGTAGAGAAATTATCTAAAGAGTTGGATAATAAGATTGGTCAAGTTTGGAAGAGGCCAAGTTGGCTAATTAAAAGTTAGTCATGATGGCTTGATTGATTTAAAGTGTTAATTTAACAAATAATTTGAGTTAAATTAGACCAGTTAAATTAAAAAATTAATTTAATTGGAGTCATGTGACAATTTAATTGTCTTACTAACTTAAAGGGTTAAATTAGTTTAATTAAATTAAGGGATCAATTTAATTGATTGGAGAATCTAGTTTTGGAGGGAAGGTTTAAATGGAAGAGTCCATTTAAAATCAAGTGGCAATTTTCTTGGCATCCAAGTTAGTATGCAAGTGAGAAACACCGTACAAAAAGCCCCCTTATTCCCCCTATGGCCGGCCACTTGAAGAGATAGGATTAGATCTCTCTATCTCAATTTTATTGTGAACAAATAACTCCATTCTAGGATTCTCTTCCAAACTTTATTTTCCCTCTTAAGTTCCTTCTTCCACTTCATTATTTTTCTAGACTAACAGTGAAGATTAGAGTGCTTGTAAGGCTTGTGGATACCTTTAGAGATACCAAACTTGGGGTATTATTGTTGGTGAACAATGAAGATCCAATGAAGAAGAGTTCTTCATTGCAATTGGCGGTTTTTGGAGGCTTCATTTGGCTGATTTTGTTGCTGCCCTTTGAGCATAGTTTGGATGTGATTTGGAGGCCTAATGTGCTGTACTTTGAGGCCGAGGAGTGAGGAAGAAAGATCCAAGGAAAGAGAAACGGTAGATCTTCAATTGAGGAGTCACTTGAAGCTTTTACACTCTGATTTTTGAATAATCAATCAAGATAATTGATTTTTCTCCCAAATCTGTCTTTAAGGCATAAAATAAGATCCTAAGTATGTGATGTTATAAGTTGTTTTCATGGAGGAAGTTTTAAATTCCATTGTGCGATTAGATCTTTGCTTCACCACACACTTCAATATATTCTTAGATTATAAAGGAGGAAAATTTTTAGATAGAAAACATAATTCAAAAAAAAAGGAAAGAAGAATTATGAAAAGTAAAAAAGAAAAGAAAAGGCTGACAAGATGAATTCGCATCCCAAAGTTGCATATTGAGAAATCCAGCACCAGGTGCTCCTTCCTTGTGTTTTTTTTCTTATTTCTCTTGATAATCTCTTAATAAAGATGGAAACTAGTATATAATACTATGTCTAATGGTTGAGCTTTCTGAAATTAATGTTTTACTATGCACTAGCCACATGTTTGAATGATATTAATTAGTATTACTAAAGCATTTCAATGAATTAAAGGAAATAAAGTGAAACAAAAAAATGAAGGGACATCTTGTTGATTGAAAGTTTGAGAAGGGAGAACATTGTAGTCACTAAAAAAATGCACTTGTAATGCACGTGGACATTTATTTGCTAATATAAGCTAAAATCTTAGGAAAATATACAAGTTAAGTTATAACTAAACAAACTCTTTCCTTGAATATAATGAAGCACATTTCTTATTTTTTGATTGCATGGCCAAGTGCAGGTCTTAATTGATTATGTTCCATCTAGCGAGAGCTTTATTAGGAAGTCAATTGCAACCAACATTAGTATTTCTAGAGGTTATAAAGATAATTTTTCACGTGATATTATAGCATATACAAAGCATGGTAGATAGGACAAGCATAATAAGTATGTCATGCACTAGAAATTGGAATGTCGAAATTTGGCAATGAAGAGGACTGTGAATGGTGGCGGAGTTGATGTAAAAGTCGCCTTTTCCAATTATTTAGCAATTAAGAGGAAAAACTCTTCAAAATAGAGGGACGATGATATATCATACTTGTCATATCATGTCAAATTGATCAAATTTTCAACTTAGATGGTATAGAGATTGCACTTAAGTTGGTTAAGTTCAAAATAGGAAAGTCTAGAGAAAATGGAAAATGTGCACATAAGCAGAGAGAGGAAGCAGAAGAGTTTCAAAAAGATAGTAGCACTTCCTTGAGGGTCGAAGATACATCATGCTTGTAATATCATGTCAAAATAATTCAAAAGTCAAACTTAGATGATACAAAGATTGCACTTGAGTAGGTCAAATTTTTTACATCATAAGATTGAGAAATATCCTAGAGAAGATAGGAATTATACATAGGAGTGGATAGAGAAAGCAAAAGAGTTTCAGAAAAATAGCAATACTTCCTCTTTGTATGATGTGCACAAATCTAGGTTTGCAATTTATCAGTTTATGCTTTTTAGGATTGAAAACTAAGGGGAGATGGGTAGTACATTAATAAAGTTCGCTATGAGTTTAACAATATAACTATAGGATGTTTGACCTAAAGGTTATGTTACACTTGATTTTTCAACAAAAAAGGTAATGTCCAATGATTTTTAATGTCATTGGGGATCATGGGGCGCACAATTTATTATGAGTACTATAATACAATTACATTTACTCCATATGTGTATAATTGTTGGAACACTGATGAATGTGTTATGTTAGAATGTCTTGATGATTTCTTTTGTGCATTGAAAAATGGGGTCAAGTTTGCATATGATGTGTATAAGGTGTACAGGATTCTAGTGAGAGGCAACTCTTTGATTTTAAGGTTGGTTGCATTATCATCGCCCTCCAACTTGCCAAATTGTGTGATAGAAATAGGGTTATGAATTGATTTGAAGTATTTAGTTTAAGAGGACTCATTCAAGATTGAGGTCATCATACTTAATCTAAGTTAGGTTCCTTTATTTTTGTATGTGTGATAATTCTATTTTCATAGAATCTTTCTACTTCTAATTGAGCCGAATATATAGAAATTCTTTATGACTTATAGTAAAAGAAGTCGATAAAGATGATTCACGTCCTAATGTTAATTAAATAGGATAGGGCAAGTATAAGATCCAATATTTGGATATATCTGGGAATGGGCTTGTGTAGGATAATACCCTACCTATTGACAGGCCTAGTGAAAAGTGCCTTCACATATATAGACTCTCTATGTCCGTAAAATCATACAACATGCTTAGACTACAAAAAGTGTTCATTAGGATCTATATAACTGAAAATGCCCTTCATCCCCTCATTCAATTCTTGAATTTGGTTCAATGCTCCTTTCCATTTACCCCTATCTTTGGGTGGGAATCCTCTACTATGTTGCTTTTGGACCTCTTCCAGACAGTCACACATTAGGGCACGATTGTACCTAGAAAACTTCTATACATAATCAGTTATTTCAATATGGTTGTGAATATAGAAAGTCACATTATACTTTCATGGATGACTTATTTAGTAGTGTGGTAGCTATGCAAAAGCCTCATTGAGATACTAGTTACATTGAGTTATGGCATATTGAGTCAGTCCTAAACTAGTGTTGGACGCCCACAAAGGCTTATGTTGGCTAATAGACAATGTTATCATTGGCGCTACTAGAGCGTTAAGTCCAGAATGTCTTCACTTTGGGTCCAAGCATGTGGAATGTGGTCTTAATTTATGGAAATGGTTTCACCTTATGTATACCATTTTCAAATTGCAAGCTTTAGGTTTCCCTATAGACGATGCCTGGTGATGCAACATTTGATAAGGGTGCTACTATGGAGGGAAAATAGGATGTTCAAGGATAGTTTTGTTGGATTGCTTGAGGTTGATACTCGAGTGGAGAGTGCAGGTTGAACCTACAACCATAATGAGCACTTTAGGCTTGTGGAAGTCGCTCTTAGATAAGACCCTCCAATGCTTAAGGAAGAATAAGCATAGTAGAGATACTAAGATCACAGCTAGTTGAGAGCTTTCAGTGTTTAGAGTGCATACCTAAGATAAAGAATAATTGGGGTATCTATAGAGTTCATCTTAGGATCAAACCCTACTTAGGTGAATATACTCTAAAAGATCGTGAGATTGGAGAATATGTCTTTTGGTCCTAAGTGGATGACCAAATGGGTTGTTGCCACCCAAAATAGTGCTGGAGTAGACAACTCTAATGGAAAAAGGGGTGTATGGTGCATTAAATAAGGAGGAGAGAGACCGCTCAAAGGCATGAAAGGCATTTAATGCAACCACCCATGATAAAGTGAATAGGTTAGGGTCGTGTCATGAAGGTTAGGTCAATCTAAAGGCAATCATTCCTTAAGGACACAAAGTGACTTTTTCAAAAGGGCGACTAGAGTTAAAGCAGTCAACCTTAAGAACTTATTATAATAGCCCAGGTAGATTGTTTGTTGTGTCCCATCAGTGCGATCGAATTACATTGTTTTCCATGTCCCATCAGTAGGGTCGAATTGGTTCCACCAATTCAAAGGCTTAGATTATAATTTTATACCATAGAGGTCAAATTTAAGATTTATATCACCAAGAACAACGAGGCTTTCCTATTCCAGTAAGAGGATTGGGGTTGCTTTTGGGGATGGTGCTCGTCAGCATATTAGGAAACTACTTTAGCTATAGCTTATGTGGAGGCATTCTCGACCAACACCATCAATGCTTCTTGAGCCATATGCAACACTAGTCCTCCAGGGCGTGGATCTTGCTACACTAGCATCTCCTCTAGTGGCGAGCACACTTTTGGTGCTAGCTCCGATGCTAGACGGGATCTTCAATAGGTTGTTTTCCGTATTCTTGTTTCATGGTGCAACTTGAGCGTTGAAATCTCGAACTATGGACCTTGTCTACATCCTCAACATTTCTTGCTTTAGGAGTTCCTATAGACGCCACCAAGATAATATTGAAGGACTCTAGTTAGAGTCCTTTTCAAAAGTCAGCAAATCAAATAAGTTTTTGCTCTTGAAGTACGTTTTGCGTGGAGTTAGGCTTTGGGATTTTTTAAAAATGATTTGATTTATCCGTTTTAGCTTTGGAAGTTGATACTTGTAATAGTTAAGTATTTAGTGGTTTCAATCTACTTCAGTTTGGATGCCTATCTTGATGAGCTTAATTTACTAGGTTCATTGGCCTTTTACTTAATTATTATTTATTTAGTGTTGAGCCTTTTAATTTGTTTTTTCAATTTTTATCTTTAAGGTTGTATTTTTCCATATTAAATACGCTTCACCAGTTTCTCAATAGCTCTCATCAATTTGCAATCTACAATTCCAAGGTTTAGCATTTGCCAACATGACAGACATTATACTTAAGGTAAATGAAGAACTTGATGTTAAGGTAGTAAATGATGCAGATACCCATTGAGTTTCTACTAACATCATTTGTGTCTCAAGATATAGTAAAGCCTCATCAGTTGCTTTAAGCAAATGCATTAGCTCAAAACATGATTGCAACTTGGACGTACTTCTTGTGACAATATAAATACTTTTGATCCTATAGTATTTAAAGAACTTGAAGTAGTAATTTTGAATACCATAACCTTTTGGGCAACCATGTGATACTTCAAACTTTGGGAAAGGAAGAGATGAGAGGTAGCAATTGTACCAGTAAGCATGCCATAAATTTGTAACACAGATTTTGTATTTGCAAAATATAATGTACAAGACAACAAAAATAATAGAAATTAAAATTTATTGAACTTGATTAGTTTCGGTACAATCCATATTTTGGATCCTTTGATTCTTGTATTCAAAAAAAATGATTTAGAACTTGAAACTTTGGAGGTGGAATTTGACACTTTAATCTCTGTGATGGTTGATTTGTCCTTCAATGACATTTATTCCAAGATTTTGCACTATAACATCAAGTCAAACACTATAATTTGATGAGATCCGCGACAACGCCTCAATATATGCCCTTGTTGGCATATCTTGATATGTGCCTTAAAACGTCTGGAATGGCTTAAATGGTATGGATCGTATTGAATTTAATTGAGAAAATTGGGGAACTTCCTCCAACATCTCTCTTGCTTGGATGTCAAATTATTTGTTGTCTTTACCTCTTGGACATAAGCTCTATTTATACTTGTAGGGAATGAACTTTTTCCATGATTATTTGACAAAACAACTTGATTTGATTGGTCCATTATGACTTTTTTGGCGTTTATTTTGTTTACCATAAGATGTGATTTGAATTACCAATATATCAACTACTTTCTTATCGTGAGATGTGATTTGATACCTCAACTTCATTCATGACATATTGATTCGTCCATCAATTAAATATTTTATTTAATCTTGAAATTTAATTTAAAAAGTTTCAAAATATAAATATAAAATTAATGAGTTCGGCAATAAATTTTCCATATTCACAATACCAATAGATACAAACGAATCAATTGAGTGCTCTATATCAAAGCAAAAATGGAGTTGTTGAGCCACCGCATACAACCCAATTGTTGTTAGGTATGAAGCCCTATTAAGAATGTAGAGAAATACCTTCACAACATAATAGGAAACGATGAGAATTTTGGTGGCAAAGTGATGGTTGAAAGTTGAGACTTTATACAAGAATTATCTGTTGTTCCATCCCTACAGATCATCAAATAATTCTTGTAAGCCTGGTGATATTTTATTGAGTAAAATGACAAAGTGACTTTGTCAAGAAATTTAAGGATCCAAAAAATCCCAAATTAAATGATTTCTTACTTAACTAGACATGGCGCGAGCAACCAACTAATATTGAATGTAATTGACTATTTAATAAAGAAAACTCCATAGAACGAATTTATACTTAATTTTTTCCAACTTTAAGTAAGAATGATAATTTAGCTTATTAAGTGACAAGTTGATTATTACTAGCAATTAAAGTTGAGGATATCGATACACAAAATGAAAAGTTGATCTTTTTGTTTTGTTGAAAAACAAAGATATTGGTGATTCACATTATTATTATTGTAAAGAGAAATTTCTTAAATCTTGGGCTTCATGGCGTCCTGATAAATTGTTACTCAAGAGAAATTGCCCAATAATCCTTCTAAGGAATTTGGAACTATGAAATGGACTATATAATAATACAAGAATGATATACATGGATTTCAATGACAATGTAATTGATATAGGAATTATATTTGTTCACAATACAGGCAAACATGCCTTTCTACTAAAATATCACTAGGGCTGTAAATAGATATTCAAAAATTTACTATTCGCATTCGTATTCGTTTATACAAAATTTATCCGCATCTGTTTAAAGCGAATATTATCCGTATTCAATTAGTAGATATTCGATTATAAATAGAACCAAATGTAGTAAATGCGTATCCGATCCCTTTAATATCCGCTCTGAATATACATTTATTAAATAATATATTATTTATATTTTTCAATAAAAATTTCATAATTCATATATATATATATATATAAATTATAGTTGAAGAATTGGGAAGAAAAAGAATAAATTTAAAAAACTATTGTAATATAGAGAACAAATTGAACAATAAAGTTAATTAACATAATTACTATTGGTTGAGTTTATAAGTAATATACTTAAATGTCATTATTAATATCAATTAGTACTAATAATTAATTATAAAGTCAATTATTAATTAGAAATTAAGCTATTTGTTTGATTGCTTTCTTTTTAATTAAATTGTATAGTTCAATCTATTAATTAAAAATATGTATTTATTATAGGTTCATAGATTCATGTATTTGGATATCGTAAATAGATATCTAAATAATTATCATCGAATATGAATATCAAAAAAATAATTTGATTACACATAAGTTTAATCAAATATGGATACATTTGAATAATTATAATTGAATATGGATATATCCGAATTCAACCAATACCCGATGGATTTGAATTCGGATATCATTTTTAAATATTCATCAAATCTGTATCCGTATCCGAATATTCAAAAAGTTAAATGGATACAAATATAAAAATAATGTATTCGATCCATTTAATATCCGTTTACACCCTTAAATACCACTATCATGAGTCAAAAAGACAGCTATTAATAAGCATTTCACATGCAATTTCTTGTTTGACCTTGCTTTGCCATAATAATACATAAAATACAAGGCCAAATAATTCAAATGTAGAAGTCTATTTGTTGTAATTAGTCTTATCTCAAGGCTAATAATATGTGGCTCTCCAGAAACATTTTAGTGTCTATGACTAAAGTATTGAGCAAAACAAACATACCTAGTGTTAAAGTAAAAGTATAAACAAAAATTATTATCTGCAAAAAAAGTTTTAAATACAATTGCAAAATTGTTTATTCCTAAAGTTATGTATTAAATATTCTTAAGAAACAACACATGCTATAGTTCTTATTGAGATACGTATCAAATAGACAAGGCAATATAGAAATTGGATTAACCATAGCGCAACACCCAAGCATCTAACTATGAGTTAATACAAAAATTTAGATTCTTATGTAAACACATGTATTCATTTATACGTCATTACGGAACTGTTGAGATTACAAAATTGCCTTGCTTTTTGGAGTTTATACACTTGTGTTTACTTCTCATATACTTATCATTTGTTTTAAATCAAAGATTGCTACCATATTAATTCTATTGTGATATGGGTGAGCTAGAGACCTCTCGAGCTTAGCTAGTTTGGGTATGCCAGTAGCACCACAAGCGAAGAATGCATGGAGCTTGATCTAGTCGACCAAAGAATTACATCCTTGGGCCAAAGACGACACAGTCTTGTCTAGCCTAGTCAGATGAGCACCATGGGGGTCGACTCCACTTGACGAGAGAGGTGTGAAGACCACTCCATATCGTCTAGATCCACTTACTTTTTGGTCGACCATGTGGAGGCCTGATATGGCTTGTGTATTTGACCTCACTAGAGTGAAGGAGGATAGCTAGTATCTGTACCGGTCAAAAGTTCGACCTCATAGGGTTGAATAAGCATCAGGTATGGAGGCCCTATCGCATTTAATGCATTTTTCAATTTGGAAACAAGTCAAATCATACTATTCATAGGGAATATATAGTCATTTCAATCTCTCACTTGTAAAGTAGACCTTACACTATAGAACTCCCATTGTGCAAGCATTTGAGGTACGCTTACACATATACTTAAGCACTCGCTTTGCTCTTTTATTCTCCTATATACTCAACCTGACTTAGGCATCTCAGATTTTAGTTTAGAGCCACTTCAACAAACCTGACGTGCTTCCTTTGGGTTGCAGGACTTGACTCACGCCACAACTATCTTCCAACCCAGAACTCTTATTTCAGTCAACTAGAAAGAGCTCGTTACCCTCTTATCTACCTCACCGGAAATATACATCATCATATTGGATGATTGGTTGTGGAATTTCTGACCAAGCATTAGCTGGATTAACGCTAGAACTTAATTTATTAACTACGCAAATTGTTAGATTGTCAATTCACTCTAACGAGCGTGGGACAATGCAGACTATAAGGGCACGTTTGGATATATAGATAGGATTGATAAAATTATAATGATATGATGGGATTACACTGTTGAAGATAATATAATATTACATTTGGTGACTAAGATTACACATTTTAGATATGTATTTATTTTACAATCCCTTTTAAGATTACACATTTTAGATATGTATTTATTTTACAATCCCTTTTATGGATACAAGGATTAAATAATTAGGCCATGCAATATTGTCAAATTTTATGAGTTTCATGAGTATAATTGTCAAATAACTAGCTACTTTTTCCCACCATGATATAGGATTATATAATCTAGGCCAAATTATCAGGATTATTTATCAATTGATTTGTAGATTATAGACCGGGCCATTTATCCATCAAAGGCTTATTTCTCTAAAATCAAATATTTGATGGAGCTCGATAATACAATCTATCAAGCCCACTCCGTATATCCAAACGTGACCTAAAAGGATTGCCGTGGTGGGGGTACATACAGCCACAACTAGATTCTTATTTAGTTTCTTATAAAAAGAGTATAGTAGAATTTTCAAATGACAATTTTTTTTATGTTTTTATCACGCAATTCTCAAATTGTATGGTCCTTACCAGAGGATTTCTACATCTATGAAATATAGTGATTCTTATTACTTGACTTCAAAGAATGCGAATTGCTTGAGTGATGTTTGAACCAAATCTGTGATGTTTATTGTTACTCCTACAACTCCAAACAATTTTTTTTTTTCCCTTTTCTGTTTATATTTCTATAAACATCTAAATATGTTATCAGCTCATTTATTAGCATACTCTAATACTCCACTTGCAAAATTTCACATTAATCAAAGGAAATTATAGGCAATTTACTCTTTTGATCGCTCTAATTAATTCTATCAGACTTTATTAAAATTGTTAATTAGAAAGTTGAGAAATTATGCTTGATGGGTTAATAAATCAATCTATAAATAAATTTTTAAAAAAAATCATATTTTCTTATATATTTCATCACATATATTGATAACAAGTTTTCCACTACATTGATATAGTTCCGATACTGAGATATGAGACAAATAATACTTTTGTAATATTATTTTAATTTATTTACTTATTTTGGTCAATATTTTTCACTACGTCATTACTCCAAAGAAAACATTTCATCTACCAACATAGTTGGAAGCTACACTACATAGAAAGGACCTAGGACACATAATCTTCCTCCTCCAGCGACCGCTCCAATACTTTGATTGCTATCTGACAAATCAAGAGTGGAACCATCGCTCTAAGGCAACTTAAAATTTCTTAATTCGCGACTTAACCTTCACTAATTTGCAAACTTAATTTTTACAAGAGGATGTTTAAAAGTTACGAAATTTCAATTTAAAATTTTTTAAATTGAACTTTTTTTATTAATAGTTCGCCCTTTACATTATTATATCATACTAAATCTTACTCATTTATTTATTTATTTATTATTAAAATATAAATATTTATGTTAATATATAAAATAAAAGAAAAACCCCCATGCTAAGACTCAACCCCACAACCTTATCCCCAATTTAAATCAAAACCTTTGAGCTTCAGAAGTCGAAACCCATTTCCTCTATCAACTTATAATTTTCAAAATAAAATTCTCAAGATTCAAAATTCAAATCCTTTAAAATGACAACAACTCTTTGATACTTTTTCTTGACTTTTCAATTTATCAGACACTTACGAATCAGGTATGAAATTGGTGGTTATTCCCTTTGCATGGGAATTATTTTTTTTTTTTATATGATGGTAAGGATAAAAACTTGTAAGAAGTTGTGTTTATGGAAATGGTTTCTTATTCATGAATAATGAGATTTTTAGCTTCTAATTTAGGATGTTTTTTATTTCTCTAATTTTTAATTGACATTTGAGTTATCAATCACTACTAAAAAAACTGATTTTTGCGACGGATTTTGCAACAGAAAAAATCCGTCGCAAAATCTACGACGGCAATTTCCGTTGCAAATTTTGACGGAAAAATCTATCGCAAAATTTTAAAAAGTTTTTTTTTAAAAAAAATATACACATCCTATCAAATTAAAACCTATAATTACCCAATATCAATAATTCTTTGCATTACATACTAATCATCCCATACACCAATATTTAAATATTATTTTACATAAAATCACAATAATTTTATATCACAATAAAAATCAAGCCCAATAATATAAAATTGCTGAATATATAAAATCAAGCCCTAACTAAAATATAAAATTTACAAAATAATGCCAAAAAAATTATGTTACAAGACTTATACTAAATTTCAATGCTTTGAGATATCCAAGCCTGCAATATTAAAACAAAAACAAAATTACAATAATGAAAAATAGAAACATAAACTAAACTAATAGGCAATTCAACATAATAAACCAATATATAAATTCAATACATAACCAAATCATAATCAAGTACATAATTCATAAAATATAAAAATTCAAATCCTAATCAAACATATAATTTACAAAATATAAGTCTAACAAATAATTCAATGTAAATACATAATATAACACATGTAAATCTAACACATTATTCAGTATAACCAAACATACATCTCATTATAAATCAACATATAATTTAATATAAGTCCAACATATAACTCATATCCTAATCAAACATAGAATTCACAAAATATAAATCTAACACATAATTCAATGTAAATGCATAATCTTAACACATATAAATCTAATACATAATTTAATATAATCAAACATGCATCTCATCATAAACCAACGTATAATTTAATATAAGTCCAATATTTAACTCAAATCCTAATCAAACATATAATTCACAAAATATAAATCTAACAAAATCTAACACATATTCAATGTAAATGCATAATCTTAACACATATAAACCTAATACATAATTCAATAGAATCAAACATATATCTCAGCATAAACTAACATATAATTTAATATAAGTCTAACATATAACTCAAATACTAATCAAACATATAATTCACAAAATGTAAATCTAACAAAATCTAACACATAATTCAATATAAATGTATGATCTAACATATTATTCAATATAACCAAACATGCATCTCATTATAAACCAACATATAATTTAATATAAATCAAACATATAATTCAAATCCTAATCATACATATAACTCAAAAAATATAAATCTAACAGCATCTAACATATAATTCAACATAATGCATCATATATCTTAACACATATAAATCTAACACATAATTCAATATAATCAAACATATATCTCATCATTAACCAACATATAATTTAAAATAAGTCCAACATATAACTCAAATCCTAACCGAACATATAATTCACAAAATATAAATCTAACACATAATTCAATATAAATGCATAATCTAACACATAAATCTAGAAACAATCATAAAGATTGCAACTTTTCATTTTGATGGTTAAAGACATGACTTTACTTTTGTGATTAGTTTTAATGTTATTTTATTCTTGCTCGATAGAGAAGAGGATTGCACTTCACACATGAAATTCTTTACATATTAGGTTTCTAATGACATAAGGCCACAAAATTGGATAATAGAACCACTTGAATTTTAGTTTCCCCAAATAATAATCTTGCTATAATTTTTAATATTTGACAACAAGAGTAAAACTTTTAGCTACTCATATCCAATTATTTATCCATGAATGGCCAGTCAAATCTTTCACAACCCTAAGT
Organism: Jacaranda mimosifolia; assembly: GCA_018894105.1. Classification (NCBI taxonomy): domain Eukaryota; kingdom Viridiplantae; phylum Streptophyta; class Magnoliopsida; order Lamiales; family Bignoniaceae; genus Jacaranda; species Jacaranda mimosifolia. Next base: position 22,199,942 of record CM032128.1, on the reverse strand, counting down.
ATGACATGATTTAACTTAGGAAACTTACATTGTTATTTGTGGATATGTAAATTTGGACTTTTATTTTCACAAAAATTATGAAAAGAAATAGTGATTTTATCTTTAGCAATATTTGTATTCATTGGCATGTTCCCAAATCGCCATCATGGGCTTCTATAAAAATGTCTCTAAAAAGATAAACATATATAAAATTAGCAACAAATGAGAAGACTCCACCCCTTCTCTCAACATCCCATTCTCCTTCCTAATTCTACCAATTCTAAACATTTAAAATGTATTGTACGAAAAATATATATATAAAATCAAAATAAGGTATGCAAACTTACCTCTAAATGCTCCACACAACTCAACACTCAAAGAAGGTATCCATCACAATCGAGATAGCCTACATCATTAGGCATATGTTACAAGTGCACATATTTAATCATAAATCATAATTCCACAAACTAAATTAAAATTTAAAAATATAATATAATTCAATATATAGTACCATAAAATTTAACTCAATCCAAAATTCTAATAAAATTTTTAATTCAAATAAAAACATAACTCTAACAAATATAACAACACTTAATACGAATATAAAATTTACCCCAAATTTGAATTAATATATAAATCATTATTTATGTTAAATCAAATTATATTACTAACACATAAATCATTATTTGAGTTTAACCAACACATACATCAAATTTTAACTAATATGGATAACTAATTAAAACATAATGGAGATAACTAAAACATAATCAAACATAATCAAATTTTAACTAAAATATAATCGAACACAATCAAAATTTAACATAATTGTGAGAGTTACCTTAATTGGAGATAGAGCAAAATATAAATTCTCCAAACTTGAAACATTAAATAACAACAATGTTAGAATTTTTAAAAATTAAAACTAATTTTTTTATAAAAAATAAAATTCCAAATCTGGCCGGCGGCCAGGAGCTTGTTGGCCGCATCCACTTGCACCAGCAACAAGCTGATGCGCCTGGCCTGCTGGCGAGCAGCTGGTTGGTGCGGACCAGCTGGCCGGCCGATGTTGGTGCCCGTCGGTTGGCCATTTCAACATTTAGAAGAAAAAAAAAAAAGGAAAAGAAGAAGAAGAAAACATTTTGCTTTTCAAAAATGTGTCTGGTTGGAGAATTAGGGAAGGTAGGGCTTTAATTCCCCTACTCAATTAAATTCGTAGCAAATGATTTTTTAATTTTTTTTTATTTTTCCCCTTTTGTGACGGATTTTTCCGTCGCAAAATTGGACCTTTGCGATATATTTGAATCCGTTGCAAAACTGCAACATTTGCTATGGATTTTTCCGTTGCAATTTTTTTTTTATTTTTTTAACCTTTTGCAATGGATTTTGGGACGAAATTTTTTGTGATGGATTTTCCGTCGCAAATTGCAACGGATGTTTTCCATCGCAAATTTCCATTGCAAAAAACAATTTTTTTAGTAGTGAATGTTAAAATTTTGGTTTCTAGTTATTTTTTTAAGTTTTCATATATGTTTCTTTTGTTTTTGTCTTTTGGACAACTAGTGTAATGCATAAGTTCGATGCATATCATATTAATCTAATAAATAGAAATATGTACTTATATAGGGTTGAATTGGATCAATTAGTATTTTGTCTATTGATAGTGGTAAAAAAAAAAATCTATTTGTTGGATCTTTTGATGAGATAACATTGAGTCATTTAACTCCTTAAATTTATGAAACTAAGATCGGTATCTAATTATATTAGTATCTGCATATTTTTTCTTCTTTGATCTTATTCTATAGGAATTTATCATATATACATGTATAAAATACTTAATAATTACTTTTTAAATAGGTTCTAAGACGCTTTCGCTTTCATATATTTTTTATTTATTTATTTTTATCACTCTCGCTTTATGTGACTTAAGAAAGGACACATTGTAAAGTAAAAATGAAATAACAATCATTGTTAAACAATGAAATCACCAATTATTGAATAAGAGGAAGGCAAATGAAAAACTAAGACAAAAGCAAAAGAAAGGGAGTGAGGGGCGGGGAGAAGGAAATTATTAAGACAAAGAAATAGACAAAAATCAACATCAAAAATTCAAACGTCACAAAGCATTTGAAGAATTCAAAATGAAAGGCCAAAAAATTACAATTTAAATTATCAAAAAAAAATAAAAAAAAGGAGTTATGAACCATAAATTCATACAAGAAATTATTATTGAAGCGAAAATTAATTACCAGAATACTTTATAAAGTTAGAATTTATTATATTGAAAAAATATGATCAATATTTCTAAAAATTTTATTAATCACTTTTAATAAATAAAATAAATATTAATTACATGCAAAATATGACAAAAGCGGACAAAATAATAAAAGATCAATAATGCGCTCGTCTTCCAGCATATTTAAAATAGAGAAACAATATAAACTGATATGTAGAAAGAGGAAGATAAAGATATAGGGTAAATTGCACAGAGCCCCCATGTGATATTCGCAATTGGTTCATAACCCCTTGTGAAATAGAAATTAGCAAAAAAACCCCTTGTGTTTAATTGAAAGTTGCTCACCTAACCCAACGGCCTTTTTGTTTCTTGTTTGATGTCTATTGAGTAGTAAAAAGATAAAATTGCCCTTAACTAAAATTGAAATTTAAATAATATTTACTTATATAATTTTTTAATTATTTTTTGTCCATCTCAACTTAAATAAATATTTAATATTTATAAAAAGGATATATAATATGTTTATATTTATACTTAAATATATAATATGTATACATGTATAAGTTTATGTATAAAAATATACACATGTATTTTTTATTTATATATAATATATAAATTATTTTATTTATTCCAAATTAAATAATGTCTATTTAAAATAGTATATATAATATAGTTTTTATTTGCACTTATATAATATACATATATAATTTTTTTAATTCTTTTAAAATTAAACAATATTTAATATTTAAAAAAGGATATATATAATATGTTTCTATTTATACTTATATATATAATATGTATACATATATAAGTTTATGCATAATAATTTTAAAAAGTATATATAATATAGTTTTTATACACTTATATAATATATGTACATGTATAAATTTATCTATAAAGATATTATTTATTATTTATTTATACATATCATATATATCCAAATATAAATTTTCTTTAATTCTTTTAAAATTAAATAATATATAATATTTATAAAAATATAATATATTTTTTATTTATACATAATATATACATATGTACATCTATAAATACAAAAATATATTTTTTTCACAAAAAAAATATATATATATAAATTTTCTTCATTTCAAATTAAACAATACTTATTTTGTAAAAATATATAATATATTTTCTATTTATATTTATATACATATAGTATACACATATATAAATATATATATAGCATATATACAATATAATATCCTACACCCACCCACGCCCCCAACCTCCCCGCCCCCATCCCGCACCCCTCATCCCTCAACCTCAACAGGCTGCCATGGCAGTGGTGCATAGTGATCGGATATGGTTGGGCTTGGCCAGATCCGGTCACTTTTTTCTTTTTTTTGGCTTCGGCAACTCGGAGGGCTCCGACAGCCGACTGGCCGCCAAATGCTCGCCGAGCTGCCGGGCATGGCAGCCATGGCGGCTGGTGGGGTGGGACCCCAATCCTACCCTTATGCACTCGGCGACCATGGCCGCTGCATCTGATGCTGCCATGATCGTCGCACGGAGGCCATGGCAGGAGCAGCCATGGCAGCCGTTGGTTGCTGCGTCCGCCGGGGGGGCGGGGGGAAGGAAGGGTGAAGGGGGTGGGCTTGGGGTTTGGGGGTTGGGAATAATAATATATTATACATATATCTATTATATTATATATATAATAATATATATTTTTTATTTTTATTTTTTAAAAATATTATATTATTTATTTTAAACCGTTGATTTCTTTAAAAAAAATCTAACGGTTAATAAGTAAGGGAAAGATCGTCTTTTTATACATAAAAATGCACACAAAATCGCACACACTGCGCGTGAATGACACCAACCTTTTAAGGGGTGCTCATTGCATGATGTTAGAAAACATAGGGAATTTTTTTGCCAATTTCTATTTCAAGGGTGTTATGAATCAATTGCGAATATCACATGTGGCTATGTGCAATTTACCCTAAAGATATAGAAAAAAAAAAAAAAAAAAAAGTATATGGACTTCGAGGAACAAGGAAACAAAAAGCATTCGATTTTTTATCGAGAAGGAGGATTAGAACCCTAATCAAAACTTTATCTCGTGTTCCAGATTTTCCACGTAAAAACAGCAGTATCATTTGCATATTTCGCTTATACATACACCCGTTCTATACGTATCATTTGGGAATCTTCATTTTTATTGCATAACTTCTAATACTAATTAACATTTCTGAGAATGTTTACAAGCGTGTATTCTTAAGCAGTCCCGGCTTGATTTGGTTGGACATTTTAAACCCCCTTTGATTCCGTTGAATTTTCTGGATCCGGCCAGTTGCCCTACTAGCTAGGGCAATTTTTATTTCGGATCTGCCTGCTGCAAATCTATTTGTTGATTGGTTTCTGCGATGGATGATCTGGATATGCTGGCCCGGGACTTTGGCTTTGGTCCCCGAGGCAAGTCCAATCCGATGAGATCTGCCCAACCGGATCGCCGACCCGTTGACGATCCTTTGTTCAGCGACGTGTTTGGTGGGCCCGCCAAGCACACACCGAGCTCAAATTCGAACAATAATGACAAGCACTCGTCAATGAGCGGTTTGGATTATGATTCTATTTTCAGTTCATCTGCAGCAACAAGTGAGGCGAAGAAAACCAATAATAGTAGTAGTAAAACGTCGTCATTTCCTGTTCATGATAAACCGGTTTACGACGAAGATATATTTGATGGGTTGACAGGGTTGAAGAGCAAATCTGCCTCCTCGACAGTTCGGTTTGACGATGACGTGTTTTCATCCATGTCCTCTCCGCCCTCGAGTAAGAGTAGAAACCAGAAAAATGATTTTGATGATTTGTTGGGGAATTTGGGGAGGAATAAGAAAGCAGGGGAAAACATAAGAAGTAGTAGTGCTAAGAGCAGCTCAAGTTTGAAGGGGTTTGATGATTTGTTAGCTGGGCTCGGGGGTGCCAGTTCTGCTGCTAGCAACCGGTAAGTTTCTGCTTTGGTGGTGACAATTCAGTTGAATTATGATTTATAGCTGAATTAACTGCTCTTTTAGCGGCTTGATCCATATATTTTGCTTATACATAATAGTGCTTCTGAAACTGGAAGTTTGTTTAGTTGGAAAGTTGTTGACTTGAATTGAAGCATGCTGATGCTGATAATCCTAAGCATATAGATTGCCAAATGTAGAGAGGTTTTTCTCAGTAAATGAAGCATTTTATCCATTTCTTCGGCTGGCTCGATTCTGATCTATAGAACCTGATAAATGACTATGGTAAAATTAGCATTTTCTAATTACCTAGCTTTGGCAGTTAGCAGTTCAGTATTTTGGCAGACAGTGCTATCAGCCACATCCCAGTTCATTATTAAGTGTGTCTATAAGGTGGCTCAAAGGCTAAAACTTCTGAAGTTCTTGCTTAGTATTTCTATATTATACGGAAGGAAGTTTTAGATGCTGTTATGTTTTGCTACTTTCCAATTTTGCTGATTTCATAGAGATTACTTGTTATATCACGCAGTTGCTTCTTGAAAATCTGAGTTCACCGCTCAAGATTTGTTCACTTCACTCGTGAAATCTCTATTGCAAAATGACATAAAAAAAATTTGCAACAACAAACAAAACATATTTGCTAGCATCACCTTGTTGGTATTGCGAAGATTATTCAACTATTATCGTTTGGAAGCAAATTTGAGGCCTATATCAGAGCTAATAAAAGAAAATGTATCTATCTCTCTTCCATATGTCAGAACTAGTCACTTTCTTCTGAATATCTATCTTCTAGTCTTAAAAAAATTATGCCCTCCTTTTTACAATGATATTATGATTTTTTTCTCTTGTTTATATTCTAAGTTTTTGGAATATATTTATATGCATCGAGTGCCAAATAACTAGTTAGATACATAAATTGACTCATCTTGGTTTCTGTCGCACAGGGACATATGTTGAAGGGGAAGGAAGAATTCCCAAAATACCAATAAAAAGCAAAACTTAGCATGATTAAATATTTTATACCTATTAAGCGACAACAATATGAAAATTTATTCTCAATCTTTATGCTCCATATTTCAGACATAGTTAAATGGTCTGCACGATCTGTGACTTTGACTGTTATGCGAAATCCCAGATTAAAGTTGGTGAGTTCAATAGTCTTATATTAGTGAGACGTAGCTCGGTGCCTGTAAAATTTTGGGACATACACGTACCGGCTCTATCTGAAGTGATTACCATTATCATTTTGACAAAATAAAAATGTGTTTGTATGAGTGGATTACAAAATTTGACCAATTAACTAGTTGATTTGACATTTCATTTTTGTGAAACGTGTTTGGTTTACTTGTTTCAAATATAAAATAATCTTCTCTAAAATGTGGTATAGGCATTCTACAGGTGTTTGAAAGGTACGGTGTAGGCATTGAAAATAGAGTTGAAAGTTAGGGTTGGATATAATGTTGCTTTTCTAAATATTTCTGGGAAACATATCCTGAAAATATGTCAAACCAGATACATTTTCATTTTGAGGAAGGAAAATATTTTGGTAAAATGTATCCAAAAACAATAGTGATTGTTTCTGCACTATTATGTCATGCATTGATTGGATAATTAGTTGTACTCTTTGATGCCTTAAATAAACATTTACTTACAAATGATTTTCACAAAGTCAACATGTTTTATCAAGTCATCATAAAGAGAAAGTGATTTACAGCCACCCTACATTATGGATTTTTTCAATTATGGTATGGCTATATTTTGTCGTAACCAGAACTTACTCCTCCAGAGAAATTTTTAGTGGAAAACACTCAAGTCTTGACCTTTGAAAAGTCACTTTCTTGGAATTTTTGTTATAGGCCATTTTTGTTCCCTCTCCCTCTAGTCTGTTTCTATCTTGCTCAATCACCCAGGAGAACAGTTACATTGATTTAGCCAGACATTCACATAAACAATCAAATTGCGTATTTGATTTTGCACTCATTGTATGTTGCCCATTAGCAAAACAGAACAATTAATATAGAAAACAATTAACCCAATGTTTAAAACAGCAACTTTTAGTCAGGCCCAAATTACTATTACCATCTTTTGTTGCCAATGATATGAATGGGAAACCGGCTTTTGATTTGATTTCTGTTTAAAAATTGTTCCCAAAAATAGTATCATTGAAACTGTAAATGAAAATTGCTTTCTTTTTCTTCTGCAATCTACATGAGCAGCTCAGTTGGCTAGTTGTTAATTTTCGTCGAGGACAAAAGGTGTTTGTAATTTTCAAGGGCAAAAGCTTGACTATAAATTTCGGTTCTTGATGATGGTGTGGATCTCTGGCAGAGTTTTTTAGCAGAGGGATTAAGTGTTATAAGTCACGTGTATGCCAATATGTCCCATGAGATTGTTGGTTTTCAGTTGGCTGCTTTGTGTTGATAGTTTAGTTTTGGTTTTGCCAATGAGCCCATTGGATTTTTTATTAGGAGTTTGTTATTTTGTAGATTCGATCCTCATCTCAGCTGCAGTACTATTTTCTCCCTGTCCAAGAGAATCCTGAAGATAAGAATGTAATGAAAATGAGTCTTGTTGCCATTGGTCATTGTGGATCTGGAGGTCATGAAGAGTGTGAAATGAGACTGTTGATGTGTTTGGAAGAGACATGTGCTTTGAGATTAAGCTCACAGAATAATTTCTGCTTTGACAATATCTTAGCCATAGTTTTACTCGAGAAGCTATATTGTATGTAGTCAGAGAAGGACAAAATAGTAGCTGTCCTTTTGGTTCCACTTAGGCCTTGTATGACTTGGAATAGTAGTTGATGCAATATTTTAGTGGCTTCTATAATTTTGGTTCTAATCACTTGTTTGGTTAATACATCATAGCCCGATATAGTTGTCACATCACTAGTAGCAAAGTTAAAGAATGATATGCCTTTTTAAACTAATTGCAATGCAGTCTCTTAATTCAAACCAAATGAACTCTTAGCCCCCAACCCCAAGCCACAGCCTGGCAAATAGATGAGTTTTTCTAAGAATGACTTCCTCTGTTATTCTAGACTTTTTCGGATGTTGATGTTTTGCTCTCCTGCTGTAATTTGCATAAGAAATGACAATCTTGGGGGGCACTTAACAGTGTTTTAAGCTTGAATGATATCAACGATTTGTATCATCTATTATTATGGTTTCAATGGATGAAGACCTAAAATTAAATAAAAAATACTTTATTCTTTTCATAATATTTTTAACAAAATATAAATAAAGTAAAAATTGAGCATTTTTTTACTTTTTGGAACAGACCAATACCAGGGTCAAATAGGGACTCTGTACCAGTTGGAGGTTCAAAGCATGGGAGTGTCGTGGATGATCCTTTTGTAGTTTTAGAATCAAGTCCAACCCATGGATCTTCATCGCCTGGGGTATTTGCAGATCCACTGGAGGAGATCAGTAAGCCTGGTAAATCTAGGAGTGCAGGGGCTGGAGCTTCATCTGGTGGTAGTGGAGGATTTGATGACTTAGATCCTCTTAAAAGTTTTGGAAAGCCTGCCCATTCATTTTCTCCTGGAAGAGATAAAAGAGGAAATGAAGGGAGTCCTTCAAGATCCAGAACAACCCAATCTGCTGATACCAGAGAACACTCTTCTTTCAGATATTCTGAAAGCAATACGGAGAAGAAATTTTCTGTAGACAATTTTCAGGAACCTCCCATATTTGATATCCCAAATGTTTCTACAGATTTTGAGAAATCTTTTGGTCAAACTGCTCTGTCTTCTCAATATTTTGAAACAGGCTCACCAGTTGATATGCCTCCAACACCAGAAGGACAGGGACAGCAATCTGATGATATATGGTTAACTGTATCAGAGGTTCCTCTTTTCACACAACCTACAGCTGCTCCACCTCCCTCACGACCTCCTCCATCCGTACCTCGTCAAACTTCAAGATCCGAAAGAGGCTCCTTTTCTTCAAGTTCAAGAAAGAAGGGTGATGAATTTTCTTCACCTTCAAGTTATGGTCAATATTCTCAAAGTCCTAACTCAGCTCGATCTGCAGCCAAGGGCCCTCCTCTCTCACAGTTTGATGAACTTGAGGATTCTTCCATGGGTAGGTCTCAAAACAGCATTGATGAAAGTGCCAATCTTCATCCCAGCGAAGGAACAAACGCATTCTCTGCAGCTGCTGCATCTGCTGCTGCTATGAAGGAAGCAATGGAGAAAGCTGAGGCTAAATTCAGACATGCTAAGGAGGTACGTGAAAGAGAATATGCAAAGGCTGCTAGAAATAAGGAATCTGTGCAGCTGGAAAAGGACGAAAAACATGGGCAGGAGAGAGAATTTAGGGAAACTGTAGAGAGATTAGAACGTGAAAGGAAACAAAAGGAAGAGGAAGAGAGAGAGCAGATGAGACTTGAGAGGGAGAAGGCTAGACAGGCTGTGGAAAGAGCTAGTCGCGAAGCGCGTGAAAGAGCAGCAGCTCAGGCACGCGAAAGAGCAGCTGCTGAAGCTCGCTTGAAAGCTGAAAGGACTGCTGTTGAGAAAGCAAGTTCTGAAGCTCGAGAGCGTGCTGAAAGAGCAGCTGTCCAGAGGGCACAAGCTGAGGCCCGTGAAAGAGCTGCTGCAGAAGCTAAAGAGAGGGCTGGAAAGGCTGCTGCAGAAGCTAGGGAAAGGGCAGCTGCAGAAGCAAGGGATAAAGCTGCTGTGGCAAGGGCTGAAGCGGAAGCAAGGCGTCGAGTTGAAAGAGCTGCTGTTGAAAGGGCTGCAGCAGAGGCTCGGGAGAGAGCCGCTGCAGAAGCCCGAGAAAGGGCTGCAGCAACGGCAAAGATTAATCAACAAAGGAACGACGATGATCTGGAATCCTTTTTCAGCATGGGACGAGCAAGCAGTGCACCAAGAGGACGAACAAGTGCAACTGTAAGTGCTAGCAGCAGAAAATGACATATGTTCATGAGTCTTGTTTCAATTCATGAGATTTTGTTACTCACTGTTGTTCTTATTCTTTTCACGGGCTTATAATTTCAGGATCCCTTCTTTGATCAGCAATTCCAGAACAAGGGAGGATCTGAAACTGCAAAAAGGGCATCATCATCTAGTGGAGCCTCTTCCAATATGAAGAAGGCTTCTTCCACTAATAATATCGTTGATGATCTATCTTCTATTTTTGGAGGTATAGCACTTTTTATATCATTCATAATATTGAATGTGATTTCACATCTGTCTTGCTGACTGCTGTTCTGCTCTCGGACTAATCTTGCTTCCAAAGCTTCTCCATCTGGAGAATTCCAGGAGGTTGAAGGGGAAACTGAAGAAAGAAGAAGATCCAGACTGGAGCGCCACCAACGCACTCAAGAGCGGGCGGTATGTGTTTGTGTCTTCTTATAAACAATAGTTTCTGATTTGTTTTACCATTGGAGTTTAGGGTCTAACAGAATCTGACTTTTTCATCTTCAACATGTTTGAAATTTGGTTCCATGTGCCCAGGCCAAAGCATTGGCTGAGAAGAATCAGCGAGACCTTCAAGCTCAGAGGGAACAAGAAGAAAGACATGTAAGTTACTGCAAAAAAGTAGATATTTCTTGTCACTTCGTATTTGCCTAGCAATGACATCTTTTAGGTTACTTTGAATCTCTTAAGTTGTACTTGTTAATGATCTATTTTGCAACTATTGCTTTGGTTCTTGGATGGATGTCTTCATCTTGAAACCTACTCCTTTCCCTATCACACTACTTGTTGGCCAGCTTCTGTGTGCAGTTTTCTTCTCCAGATGCGGGAAATATTAGTGATATGATTTAATCTTTCATGACCACAACTTAAATTTGTGTTGCATTTTAGTTGTGCAGCTCTGCAGATTACAGGTTTTAGGATTTCCTTTTTGATCTATCTTTAGCTAATGCTAAATAATTAAATTCATACTGTACATAGCAAAAACAATCTGTGTTGTTGAACAAAAAGTTCTCTCTAGATATTACTATTCATTTTAGTATATAACTCATGACATTGCCAGTTAATGTTGAGGCTCTTCTTTTTCCCTTTTTTTCTTTTTTTTGTTCTCCTTTTTCTTTGGGGGGGGTGTTGGGGGTTTTTGTTTGTTGTGGGGGTGGGGGGTGCGGGACATTTCATGCTTCTCTATGTTGAGTGAAAGTTTAATAATCTTGGTGTGAAGTCATGTATATTTGAACTTCAGCCGATGCTTTTACGCAGAATATGGACTTTATTGTGCCGTGAAATTGAGGATCCTCATCATTAATGTTTAGTTGGTTCTTTAATTGGAACAATGTTCTACAAACTTTGTTAAGAAAATTAGAAGTTTAACTAGTTTGAGGTCTATCCCTGCATATATCCGATAGCTATTTATATGCTTTAGTAGATATATCTGCATGTATATCAAACAGCATCTGATTTCTCTGACCTTGATCTCTGGTTACAGAGGATTGCTGAGACATTAGATATTGAAATCAAGCGTTGGGCTGCTGGCAAAGAAGGAAATCTACGAGCTCTGCTGTCAACGCTGCAATATGTACGTCTAAATTAGTTTCTTTGTTCCATATAACTAGTATAATGCTAGGTGGTGGTACACATTCCATATGTTGGCTATATGCTAGTTACAGATGTCTGAGTTTACTTTATCACTTTTAACATTAAACTTTGTTTTATTTTCTTTGAAAATGCATCACGTTTCAGATTTTTCAGTTTGTTCTGAAGCTGCTAACTGGTGTTTCCTGGATGGCAGGTGCTTTGGCCTGAATGTGGCTGGCAGCCTGTTTCTCTGACAGATTTAATCACTGGTGCATCTGTCAAAAAAGTATATAGAAAAGCTACTCTTTGCATTCATCCTGACAAAGTGCAGCAAAAGGGTGCCACCCTCCAACAGAGGTACATTGCTGAAAAGGTCTTTGATCTGCTGAAGGTATTATTTGAGTATCTCATTTTATTGGAGTTTTGTTTTTCCTTTTTCTTTTTAGAAAATTGTATGTGTGGATTTCTGTTGAGTGTGAGCAAAAAGCATTGTGAACTAGGAAAATTGTGGGTCGACGCTTAATATTTGGATGTAATTATGTTTCGAAGAAACATGTGATCAATATTTTTGTAGATGTCAGCTTTCTAATATCAAAATTATTTCTTTTTTGATCTGTTAATTTTGAGTTTGTTATGTCAAAATAGGAGGCTTGGAATAAATTCAACTCAGAGGAGCTCTTCTAAATGCTGTCACAAATTCTTTATCTTTGAGCTTCTACCTCTGTTCCCTGCTCCATTTGGGAAGTGTAACACTTGACTGGCCTCGAAAGTATATACGAGTAGTGTTGCAATTTTTTGACTGCACCTCTGCGCTGCTGAGATGCTTGAATGGTTTGTACATGTCTGCCAACTGTATATTTGATGTCAATGGCAGAGATACAAGTGAAGCTAATTTACAAGATTGCCTGGTACAGAATAGTAATGTTTTAATATCTTGTGCAACTGTGTAACAGTTAATGAGCCTTATGCTCATGAGGTGATTATTTGGTTCTTGTCTAACTCATCTCTCTCTCTCTCTCTCTCTCTCTCTCTCTCACTATTTTTTTGTCCAGTTACCCATTTATTTGCCTTAGGTCAATATGATGTGTTCAACACCTAAAACATCAAAATGCGCTATGTACCGTCATTCAATTGAGTCATTTATGTGAAGGCATATCTCTTGTTTAATTCATATGCTACATTTTGGTTTGTATCCAGTGAGGATCTGTATAAAATATGGCATCTGCAAGTGGTTCCAGTATTGGCTCCATATTGTCCGCAAAAGTTGACTTATCCAGCTTGCCGAAAGTTTGGTGGACAAGTTTTCAAATGTTGGCAACATATGAAATTTTGGCTTATGATAAAGGGATTTTTGACAGTAATTCAGGTGGCTAGACTTGAACTATCCGATAATGTCCTGAGGTGGCTGAAGTTGCTGAGTGGAATGAACAAGATTAGTTAGACAAAGAGACCATTTTGTCGGCTTTGTAAAATGTTCTCTTTGACGTCTTCTGTTTTGATGGAATGAATTGGGTAGGAAATACAATACTAAAGAGTAAGGGCGTGAAAAGTATTTTTTTTTCTTCAAAATTTGCAATATCATATGGTTGCGGACAATTCGGTAACTAAACAAATACATGAGCTAATAAATCATAAGCATTCTGTGGTTGATGTTGACATGAAGCTTCTTGATAAGTTTCTAGTTATATCCATGGTGTCAAGTTTCCCAAGTCTTGAGAAAATTTGAGAATGACAAACATCATAAAGGAAAGTTATCTCTGGATGATCTTATGATTGCCATAAGTATCAAAGAGGAATATTGGAATCAAGTCTATGGTGTTCTTGTCGAGTATCAACGCAAGGCAAACATTTTAACGATGGGGAAGAAAATTTTTGAAACAAGCCACAAGTGAATCCCAACTTGAAAACAATAAATAAAGACAAAGTAAAAGTCAACAAAAAATCGAAAAAGCAAATAAACCTTATTGGAATTATGGACAAGTAGACTACTTGGGCTAAGGAGTACACCTATAAGAAAGAGAAGACTAAGCCTGAGCTCGTTGGACTAGCTCTGATCAACATGGTTCTAGGGGAACTTGGCAAAGCCAGCACTTCAAAAACGACCATTGATGAGTATATTTCTTTCAAACCAAAACTCCTTACAATTTATGAACCTTTTAATTAGTTAATAGATATTTGGGAAAATGTGCACGTTTGTGTTGATAAGTTACAATTTGTCTTACCAACCAATTGATGAAAAATTCATAATGATGGAGAACTCAAGTGTCGCCAAAGTACTTGGGATGGGACATGTGGACCTTAAGTTTCATTTGGGGCACATATTGTCTCTACTGAGGATGTACCGTGTTCCAACAATTCGTAGGAATATAATAAGCGGTTCTGTAATAGTTATGGAGGGTTATGAATTTAATTTTAAGTTCAATAATTGTATGACATTATGGTTCCTTTGTTGGAAAGGGTTATTTTATCTAATGGGTTGTTAAAGAACGAGTTGAAAATGTTGGTTCAAACATGAATAAAAATTAAGTATTTTGAATTTTCTTTTGTGAATATTGTCGAATGTTCTATTATATGGCATAGTCGTTTAGGCAATTTAAATTTTGGTTCCTTTAAACCGATGATGCAATTGGATTTAATCCCTGAATATGATATGGAACGAAATCACAAGTGTCAAATATGTGATGAATTTAAACAAGGAAACTTTACCATTCAGTTGAAAGGCATTCTAAATATTTGATTTAGTTCACACTAATATCTGAACATGGGTTCTTAACTAAAGATAATAAAATATACTTTATTACCTTTGTACATGATTGTAGTAGTTACTGTTATATTTATTTAATGAAACATAAAGACGAAGCACTAAAGAACTTTAAAATGTTTTTAAATGAAGTTGAAACTTAAACTGATAAGAAACTTAAACGATTAAGATCAGACAGAGATGGAGAGTAAGAGTCTAACCCTTTTGCTGAATATTGTTGGAACTTTGACATTATTCATGGAGAGACTTCTCCTTACCCTCGCTTGTCTAATGAGATAGCAAAACAAAATAACAAAACATTTAAAAATATGGTTAAGAGCCTGCTCTTCAATTTTAGATTGCCCAAGTCATGTGGGGAGAGGCTCTAAATATGCTTGCCATATTCTGAATAGAGTCCTTTTGAAACATAAGGAAAGCACTCCATTTGAATTCTAGAAATGCAAAAAAGCTAGATTAAATTATTTTTGTGTGTGGCACTGCCTTGCAAAACTTCTATCCTCAAAACACAAGAGGAAAAAGTTGGGGTCCTAACAATATTGATTCGGTCTTTTTGAGCTATGTGAAAACAAGGTATGCATTGAGATTATTAGTCCTTAAGCCTGAAATCCCCGACATAGATGTTAACACCATAGTTTAGTCATCAAGTTTGAAATCCATGGTATAGATGTTAACATGATAGTTGAGTTTCGTGATCCTGCATTCTTTAAATACGTGTTTTCCATGAAAACTGGAGTACCTCAGAATGTCTCTCTAGATTCAACCCTTACATCTACTTCCATATTCCTGGTCATATGGAAAAGATGATAAATATAGGGGTTAACGTGAGGAGTTTTGATTCAATATCTGCTAGATCTAAAGAACTGGATGAATCCATCTTACTCTAGAGTCATCAAGAATTTCATTAAATAATTTTATCACTTACAGAATTGAGGATGATCCTATAACCTTTAAAGATGTAATGGCTTCATTAGAAGCCACGCATTGGAAGGGTGCTATAAGAGTGAGATAGATTCAATTATCTCTAATGGGACATGAAAATAGTCTAACTACCTCATTGATGGACCGCAATTGGTGCAAATGGATCTTTGAAAAGAAACTTAAGTCTGATGGGACCATAGATTAGTTTAAGACTAGATTAGTTGCCAAGGGCTTTTGGCACAAAGAGAGAATTGATTTCTTTGGCACCTATTCCCTGGTTACTCGATTTACTATAATCTGAGTGCTTATTGAACTAGCATCCATATATGATTTCCTGATTCACCAAATAGATGTGAAAACAATATTTCAATTTGATGATCCTAAGAGAAAATTTTTACATAAATCAACCTAAGGGATTTGTAGCTCCTTGTAACGAGTAAAAAAGCCTACAAGCCTATTAAATTACTTTACTAATCAAAGCAAACGCCTAAATAATTGCATGAAAAGTTTGATAAAACCATGTTGTCATTTAGCTTCATTGTAAACGATAATGATAAGTTAGTTCTACCATAAAGTTAAAGGTGATAATTGTATTGTTTTATGCCTATATGTGGAATAGATAATATTCTATTAATTGGATCAAATGTTGGGATTATCAATGAGACAACCATTCTTAAAGAGTAAGTTTGAAATGAAGGATATGAGTGTAACTAATGTGATTCTTTAACTCAAGTTCACTCAATCAACTAAGGCATATCCATTTCTCAGTCTCACTATGTTGAGAAGATAATTGAGAAATTTCGCTAAGAACTGCAAAATCACTCAACATCATATGATACTTCTATGGCTCTCTTTAGGAATAAAAATGGTGCTCCTATGCCTCAATTGAGGTATTCTAAGATCATTGAAAGCTTGCAGTGTCTTGCAAATGGTACAAGACTAGATATCTCTTTTGTTGTCTTGAAGTTGGCAAGGCATACAAATTGTCTAAATCGAACCCATTGAGAGGCTCTGGATAAAGTACTTCGGCATCTTAAAGACACAATATCACTGACTCTGCATTATGGCAAATTTCCTGTAGTTCTTGAAGGATATAGTAATCCAAGATGGATAGCCAATACCCCCTCAGCTATGGGTATACAAGGTATTTATTTATTTTGGGTGCAGGAGTTGTATCATAGAAGTCTACTAAGCAGAATTTAAAAACTTGGTCTACCTTTGAGGCTAAGTTATATACTTTGTATATGGTTGGGACAAAGGTTAAGTAGCTAAATATGTTTTTGGTCTAATTTCCCATGGTCAACAAGCCTCTTTCTACAATCGCAGTGCATTGTGATAGTCAAACCATAATTTCAAATGTCAAAAGTCCAAACTTTAACCAAAATACCAAGAGATATATCCAAGTTAGACTGAAGTCTATAAGGGAACTTGTGTCTAATAGGGTCATGGTCATTAACTTTGTTGGTACTAAGGACAGTGTGGTTGATGCTTTGATTAAAGAAATCGAGTTGTCCTTAATCCAAAAATCCAGGCTAGGGATGAGACTAAAAACCTATTAGTAACACACATGCAATGGCAATCAAACTTACCAAGTGGAGATCCCAGAGGAAGGCTTAAAGTGGTATAAACAAGTTGCTAAGTGTGTTAAGTTGCGCCTAACGTTGACTTATACATAGTATTTGAGTTTGCCCCATAGCATATGTGGAGGGTACTTATTAATATTAGTAAAGTAAGAGTTTGACTCTAGATGGGATCAATTCAATCTTAACGAGTTGCAAGAGGTGCATCGCTAGAGATATCCAACTAAGTGAATGTAACGTTTGCTATAATTAGAGGAATTGGGTTTTCCTTGAATATATTCATGACACAAGATCAAGACAGATGACCTTTAACATGTTAAATCTAAAGATCACTACAATTGCTTGTAATCGTTGTTACAATAGACATCACTACATTCAAGGGCTAAATTCAAGGCTTAGTTGCATTTGTCCCTATGGAGGCATATGTTGGATAAATTAGATAGTAATTCAAATAAAAAAATACCATTACTGAAAGCAAGTTACTACAATCCTAATATTCCAATACTATGGATTATGGGGGACTGTTGTAATAGGTACTAAACCAATTGGGGTTTTAGGTTAATTACATGTTAAGGAAATGTTTTTGTTCCTTCAATTAGTACCAATTTTAGTTGAAATTCATAGATGCTTTGGCCTTTGAAGTGTGAAGTTGGGGTACAAAATAAAAATGGATTATGTAAGTGGGTTATCCTATATTGGATTTGAGATAATGATGTAAGGACTGGTGGGGGTATAAAAGATGTTGTCCCTTATACTAGTCACTTATCCCATGCTAGTATTTTAACCAAAGGTGACATTTTATATGTAATCCAAGAATTAATGCTTATTAAAGTATCAAGTAAGGGATTCATAGTGTGTGCAGCACATGCGTGCGTTGTCGTTACCCGCCCGTCCCAACTCCAACTCCGATTTGGGCTCCGGTATTTGGGTGAATTGTTTTAGTCTCAAGATAATCTTTTTGCTAGAAGTTTATTTTGAATTTTGAATTTGAAATTTTCAATTTTTAAATTAAAACTTACTGTTGCAAAAATTCTTTAGACTGTAAAACTTTTCTGCTCATAACTACATGAATATGGATAGCTTGAATCTGGTTATGTTTGTGCAGCCTTCATGGCTATTGGCTAAGATGCTTTGTGTTTTAAATAACAATTTTTTTTAGATTAATTTCTAGATTAATGGCTATGTCTAGCTTCACAACTATAAATAGTCTGCTGGTTGTAGGTTGAATACACACAACTCAAAACATCTTTTGATATCCTCTCAAAACATTCTTTACATTTCCATATTGTTCTATCTTTCGATTATTGACAAGCAAAGTAGAGGTCGAAGTGAGCTTATAGGGAAGTGCATCGAAACTGCCTTTAGACTGTCTTATCATAGGAGAAGAGTTGTTTGTAACTAGCGTACCAATGAGTGGGATACATTTTCTTCAAGGCAAACTAATTTTCTTGGTAATTTGTTCGATTGTTCTGTGTACGATGCAGAATGGACCTAAGTTTTCTTGCATTCTATTCTTTTGCATTTCTTAACTGATTCAATTATGTTTCTTTTTCAAAACTAATTTATTGCTTTTGGTTTTTGTAAAATGAATTGAATTTGTTGTTGTTTTGCATGCCTTAAAATTTTATATCTAAACTATTTATATAACTGCCTTGTGATTATTTGTAATATTCTACATATATGATAATTAAAAATTAGATTTTCCAAAAATCTTGAAGACAAAGTTTGTGTTATAAATTGTTTTTATATAAAATATGGCATCTACAAGTGGTTCTAGTACTAGCTCTATATTTCTTGCAAAAGTCATCTTATCTGGCTTGTCAAAAAAAAATTTCCAACCAATTTTTCAAAGGTTGGTAACAGCGGATGAAAATCTAACTTGCAAAGAAAGGACTTTAAGGAAAATTTAAGTGACTAGACATGAACCGACTGTAATAATCTCAAAGCAGCTTAAATTTTCGAGTGGATTGAATAAGACCAATTAAGCAAAGTGATCGTTCTGTTCGCTATGTAAAATGTTCTCTTTGGTGTCTTCTTTCGATTCATAAAATACAAATTCACTGTGGGACGAATTGAATAAGAATACAATACTGAAGAGTAAAAGGCTTCTATTTTTTTAAATTCTTGAAATATTTAATGGTTGAGATGAAGTCTATAACTAAACAAACATATGAGCATGAGAATTCCCTAACTGATGCTAAGATGAAGCTTCCTGAGAAGTTTCTTGTCATGTCCATAGTTGACAAGTTTTCCAAGACATAGGAAAACTATAGATTGACACTCAAAAATCAAAAAGAAAAATTATCTTTCGATGATCTTATGATTGTCATAAGTATCAAAGAGGAACACTAAAATCAAGTCCACAGTGTTCCTGGTGAGCACCAACCTATAGCAAACATGTTAACATCAAGAAAAAAGATAGGTTCTAGAACAAACCAAGTGAAACCTAACTCGAAAATTATAAATAAAGGGAAAGCCAAAACCAACAAGATACTAAAAGTAAACAAATTGTGTATTGGAATTATGGACAGTAGGCCACTGGACTAAGGAGTTTCTCTACAAGGATGTAAAGCTAAGCTTGAGTCCGCTAGACCAACTCTGATCAACATAGTTGTGGGGCTACCTAGCAAAGCTAGTGCTCCAGAAACGACTATTGATGGGTATGTTTCTTTGAAACTTGAACTCCTTAAAATTTATAAACCTTTCGATTGGTTAATAATACTAGGGAAAATGTACGTGTTTGTGCTGATAAGTTGCTATTTATGTCTTACCATCCAATCAACGAAAAATCTATGACAATATGAAACTCAATTACCGCAAAGTACTTAGGATAGCAC
Organism: Jacaranda mimosifolia; assembly: GCA_018894105.1. Taxonomy (NCBI): domain Eukaryota; kingdom Viridiplantae; phylum Streptophyta; class Magnoliopsida; order Lamiales; family Bignoniaceae; genus Jacaranda; species Jacaranda mimosifolia. The sequence goes on along the minus strand of CM032128.1, from coordinate 22,180,175 downwards.
GTGTTGACCTTAAGTTTCCTTCTAGTCTCATACTGTCTCTGGTGAGGGTGCACCATGTTCCAATAATTCGTAAGAATATAATAAGTGATTCTGTATAATTAGGGATGGTTATGAACTTAATTTTAAGTTCAATAAATTTTTAATTTTACATTGTAGTTCTTTTGTTGGAAAGGGTTATTTGTACGATGGGCCATTCAAAGTACGGGTTGAAAATAGTAGTTCAAACATTAATAAAATTGAGTATTCTAAACTTTCTTCTGTGGATACTATTGAATGTTCCAATATATGGCATAGTAATTAAGGTCATTTAAATTTTGGTTCTCTTAAACACATTATGAACTTGAATTTGATCCTTAAACATGATATTAAACAAAATCACAAATATCAAATATATGTTGAAGCCAAACAAGTAAGAAAGCATCATCATTCGGTTGAAAGGCATTTTGAAATACTTGATTTAGTTCACACTAATATCTATGAGTTCAATGGGATTTTAACTAAACATCATAAAAAAATACTTTATTAGCTTTATAGATGATTGCAGTAGGTATTGTTATACAAAAATTAGTGTCACACCCTAACTCAATAAAATAAAATAATTTTTATACAAAAATCCCAAAAAAAAGGACTACAACTTGAAAGTTGTTCCGTGTCTCTTGATCTTGGTAATTCTCCCCTCACATGAAAATGTCAATAAAAGAGTATGTTCAAAAGCCAAGCAAGCATTTTAAGTTTAAGATGCAAAATATTCAATAGTTCAAAATAACCTACAATGATTTATAATCAATATTATTGTATGACTATAACCCAAAATTTGGTGGAAAATGTAGAAGTCACCATAATGAAGCTTACAAAATATTGGAAACTAGTTTCAAGTCAGTATATAACAAAGATTCCACATCACATAGAAAAATTGTTATAGTTAGTATGGTTATACAAAACATATTTACACATAGTAAGGGTTAAAATATAATCCCCATACTAAAGAATATTTTCAATCTTAAACATAGTAAAACACTCACCTTATAAATTCTTATAAAGTTAAGAAGAAACACCACTTCAGGATCCTTCCTCTACTTTCTTCCTTTAATACTTTCTCCTCTTCTTCTAATATTTTTTCCTCCCACAAGATAAGTATGTTCTCACATATTTTTAATATTTATATATAGCTAATTTTTGTAACTCACAAATTAATTCCTACTATACATGAATAATATACCATTACTCCTTATTCTTAAATAAAATTCACCTCTACATATTCTTGAATAAATATGCTATCACTCCATATCCCCAAGTAAAGATGTCATTCCTTCACATTCTTAAGTGACGTCACTTCATATTCCTATTGTAATTTATAATAAAAATTCAAGAATAAAACTCAAATTGGTAAGCAATTTGAATGTTAAGATCGGACAAAGATGGAGAGTATGAATCTAACCCCTTCAATGAATATTATCGGAATTTTGGCATTATTTATAAAGAGACTTCTCCTTACTCCCGTTCATATAATAAGATAGCAGAACAAAAGAACATAATATTTAAAGACATGATTAACAGTTTGCTTTTGAATTTTGGATTGCCTGAGTATATGTGGGGAGAGACTCTAAATACGGCTTGAACAATGTCCCTCTAAAACATAAGGAAACACTCCATTTGAATTTTGGAAAGGCGAAAAGCTAGCTTAAAATATTTTTCTATGTAGGGTGTCTTGCAACAGTTCTAGTCCCAGAATACGAAAGGAAAAGACTGGATCCTAAAACTGTTGATTCAATATTTTTGGACTATGTGGAAGCAAGCTATGCACTAAGATTTTGAGTCATTAAGTTTGAAATTTCTAGTACATATGTTAATATGATAGTTGAGTTTCATTAAGCTACATTCTTTGAGGACATGTTTCGGATGAAAATTGAAGTACCTTGGATATTTCCTGGATTTAGCCCTTATAACTACTTCCATCATTGATCATGTGGAAAGGATGACAAATGTGGGGATTAATCCAAGGAATTCTGAATCAGTATCCATTGGATTTGGAGAACTAGATGAACCTAGACGGACTAAACAAGATAGAGTCGTCAAGGATTTTGCAAGTAATTTTATCAATTATAATATCGATTGGCCCTATAAATAGGAAGGGTACTATCAAGAGTGAGATGGTTTCAATTGTCTCTAATGGAACATGGCAACTAGTCGAATTATCTCCGAAATGCACCACAATGGGGTGCAAATGAATCTTAAAGAAGAAACTTATGTCTGATGGGACCACGAATAACCCCATATATAACCAAAAATTTGCAAGCTGAGTCATTTTATTAAGAAAATGAAAGAAAACTCCATGAATAGAGCTTGTAACTATTAAGTCAATTTGATTCTAATACAAATATTCAAATTACTTCATGTTTTACTTCACGTGCAAATTGCTAGATTTTAATACACAATTTATAATTTTTTTATTAGTAAAATAATTAATAAGTGTTAATTGAATACCATACAATTAAAATAATTTTTAACGATTTATGAAAATATTTATTATTTTCAAATAATTTATCTATATCATGAAATACTTTAAAATAAATAATCAATCTATATTTTATTTATTTTCATATTTTCGGGTTGTATTTTTGCTCTAAAAAAATTTATAATATACTTATATCATTCAATATTATTTTTTTCATCTCATATAAGATTAACTAATTAAAATGGTAGATAATATTTTTTTTATGTTGACTGGAGCAAATTTTAGGTCCCAATACTATAAGGTAGTAAATCTAAACTTAGAACATGTATAAATATGTATTCTATTTATTAAAATAGTTTGATTATTAATTATTAGTATATTAATATCATAATGTATTTGACTATTTCATTTGAAAATAAATTATTAAGCATCAAGAAAACATTCTTATTAAACATATCAATAAATGATACTATCGATATCTTTATATTGTTTAATTCACAATTATGATATGGTGTAACAATTATTCTATAACATTAATGTTTTCATAAATTCTTACATTGTCTTTTAATATAATGATAATCAATTAATATCTAGAAATAAATTTAATATAATTTTTAGATTTTCAATAAAAAAATATAAATTATTTTTTATATAGAATAATTAAAATTTACGCATGGAAGTAAAATAATAAAAAAAGAGTTCTTGATATTTAAATTATAAATTAAATTAAAGGAGATAATAATTACATGTTGTACGTGTGACTTTTCTATCTATTTCTTTATTTTTCTAAATGAAGTGATTAAATATACAAGAATGTAGTTATATATGGGATTACGATTGTTTATTTTTGGAATTACGCAATCAAACTCGCAAAACACGCTTAAACAAGAGTTAAGAGCCACGTGACTTTTTCCATTCAATATTCAACATAGAGACTAAAGTACTAATGTTGAAGCAACGTATGGGACTAAAGTGGTTATTTTGAAAAGTTTGGTACTAAATTTGAAAAAAAGGGGAAAAAAACTATATTTTGGAATTAATTATAATTTTCCAATTTGATCTATGAAGGATTAGGGTTGATAAAGTTAGAAAAGTCATAATGACTTCGTAATTTGTTAAGAGGACATTCCTTGTTGCTTTAGGTCGGCACACTTTCAATTATGATGCATTGTAATAGTCAATCAGCTATCAAAAGATCGTAAAGTAGTGTGTATAATGGTAAGTTTCTCCCTATTTTTCTTTCTCTCACCTTCCCTCCCACTTACCAGATCTTTCCCTTTTTGGCAAACTCTAATTCCATGCTTCCCATTCCTGCCCTCCCCTTGTTGCTCCGCCGCCATTGGTAGCCAGTGGAGCCTTCCCCAAGCCCTCTATCAATAACCCATTCCCCCATTAGCATCGCTAAAGCTCCATCTCCCCGCCTCTACTTCACGCCATGTTTCTATTTCTGGAAAGAAATCTGCTGCTCACTCTGGACGCTCAATCCCTAGGTCACTGGCCAGTTCTACTAGTTCGCCCTCCTCTGAAACCTTGAGCCCATGTCCCCTTAGTCCTCAATCCAGCCCCCCTTGCTCTCCTATGGGGCCCAATGTTCAGGCCCAAAGCATCTCCCTCAAATCATTCGCGATGGCTGCATAAAGGAGTTGTCCTAACCCTATTACTCCTAATGGGTTGACCGAATCTTTTTTCCTAGACCCTCTTGGTCCCAAAGCAGGCTCTATTTGCAAAGATGAAGGAAAAACAACTATCTTCCTCATCATAACTGAAGTTCAGGAGCTAGCCAACCAGTTTCGTTTCGCTCTAGTGGGTAAATTTTCATTTGGGTTGCCCAGATACCCAGTAGTTGTGCAGTTTTTCAAAAATCTAAAGCTCTCTAGAGGCTTTTCGATTTGATTTCTAAACCAGAAACATATTTTTATTGTGTTGGAAAAGTCTGAGGATTACTCACAACTTAGATTGAAGAGAGAATGGATGATTGAAAGATTCCCAATGAAAACTCTGGTTTGGTTACCAAACTTCAACCCTTTGCATGAACCTTCTGTTGCCCTACTGTGGGTTCAAATTTCGGGGTTGCCTTTCCATCTTTTCAACAAAAAATTTCTGTGCACTCTAGCTGAGTCAATCAGGAGGCCATTAAAAAATGATGATGCCACGTTAAAAAGGGATCGAATTAATTTTGCATGTGTTTGTGTGGAGATTGACTTAATGAAACCTCGGATTGAAAAGGTGACCATTAATCAAGGCTCAGCTAAATTTGTTGCTAAGCTCTGTACGAGAGGCTGCCTAGTTACTGCTGTTATTGTAAGCATTTGGGGCATATCGAGCAGGCTTGTTTTACGAGTGGTAACACTCCTAGGCCAGCTCAGAGACTGGTTGTAAGGCCAATCATGCTGGGGACATTAACAAAAGAAAGGGGGAAGATGTTTCAGCATCATGTGGACATAGCCGGACCCAATCGAACTAAGGAATCTCCCAGGATCAGGGTAGTAACAGATTTGATGTTTCTCAAAATGAGGAGATGAATGATTGGAATATAGAGAAGATTGAAGGAGCTGGCCAGGCAAATGATGATAGTAGCCAGGTTTTGAAGGAGGTGGATGGTGATCTAAACTCTATGGTTGATGCGACGATGATGGTTGATGGTGTTGCCAATGAGGTTGTTGAGCCCCTTGTCCCTCCCGCCTAACCTAAGAAACTAAAACCCAACTTGCCATTAGTTGATGTGGCTGATGGGCTAGACCTCAATCTAGCCCCACCTGCCTCCAGAAAGAGCAAACCCAAGGCCAAAAAGATAGGTCCTTCCCCATCAAGCTCCACCAGTCCCTACTAAGCCCCAGCAACATGAATCTCCCCTATTAACTCTTGCTAAAATTTTTGAAGAAGCCTATCATAAAACTCTCATTCGTAAACCTCTATCGGAGGGTAATTCCCCAAAAGATAAGGCACCAAAAAATTCTACCCATAAAGAACCCAAAAAAATGAAGAAACCTAAGCCCCCAACCTCTTATCTAGATGAATAATTTCTTGATATGAATGTTAGGGTTATTGACAACACAATTACTCAAAGAGATGTTCATAATTTGGTGAAGGGACACAAAATTAAACTTATTTCTATTCTCGAGCCTATGGTTGAATTGGATAATCCATTTATGCCAAGGAAACTTAAGTTGTTTCAGGGGATAGCCAATTATAACAATAAAATATGGTGTGTTTTTAATAGTATGTTGGATGTTGAGGTTTTAATTGACTCCGAGCAAGTGTTGAATATGAAAATAACAAATGCAGCCTGGTCGTCTCTTATTCTCTATTCATTTGTTTATGTTAAATGTGCCAAACTTGCTAGGAAAGTTCTGTGGGATACTTTAAGGCAAATCTTTGAAATATCACTCTCGTGGGTTGTAGGAGGGGATTTCAATATTATTCTTAATGCCGATGAACGGAAAGGAGGAGCTGACCCGGACCTTCGTGCGATGGAGGACTTTGCTGATATGGTTTTGGATTGCGTTCTTGAGGATGCTAGATATCTGGGATCTCCATTTACATGGACTAATCATGCTATGTTTGAAAGGCACGATCGGGTTTTCTATTCCTTATTTTTGGTTGAGACATTTAGTTCTACTAAAATCTCTCATTTGTCGAGGAGTTTTTGAGATCACCACCCCCTCTTGTTTCTTTTTTTGAAGTTGTTACCCTAGTCTCCCCATCCAGTATCAGATTTCAATATACATGAGCCCAATATCATGGTTTTCTGGACATAGTTGAGCGTTGTTAGTTTGAACTGGTTGATGAGCAAGGTATGTTGGGATTCTATCTTAAATTGTGTAGGTTGAAAAAGACTCTTAAGAAGTGGAATATGGAGATATTTGGCAATGTGTTCTCTAGATTTAGGGAGGCAAAAGCAGCTGCCTCTCAAGCAGAAGAAGCTTATGTTGATAACCCGAATACCACCAATTTGATTGCTCATAAGAAATAGAATGCTATCTTGGTTGCTGCTTTGGTAATGGAAAAGGATTTTTGGAAACAAAAGTCGGCATGCAAATGGCTTATTGAAGGGGAAAGAAACACAGGTTACTTTCACAACTTGGCCAAGAAGAATTAGGCGAAGTCTAAAATCAACTCTATCGATGATAATAGAGAGATACTCACCTCTATGGAGGACATCAAGTGCTCGGCAGCCCTTTACATTGAAAACCTGTTTTCTTGTAGTGATGGAGATCACCTTGCTGACAGCTTTTGTTGCATTTTTTACTTGTTAAGTTCCCTTGATATAAGGTCTCTATTAAATATGCCATCGAGAAAGGAGATTAGGGATGTGGTTTTTAGCATTCCACCTTCCAGTACTACTGGCCCGAATGGTTTTGGGGCAAAGTTCTTTCAAGTATGCTGAGAAATTATTAAAGGTGATCTGGTATCAGTGATCCAGAGATTTCTTTGAGGGATCCCCCATCCCTGGAGGCTTCTCGACAACCACAATTACACTTATTCCTAAGGTTGAGGGACCATCCTCATGGAAGGATTTCCAGCCTATTAGTTTATGTAACACAACAAACAAAATTATCTTCAAGGTGATGGCTCGTAAGCTCTCTAATTTTCTTCCACATATCATCTCTCCAAACCAAAGTGTGTTTGTCAAAGAACGGCTTATGTTTGATAATATTTTACTTGTGCAAGAGATGGTGCATGAGTTGGGTCGTAGTAAGGAGAACACTATCCTAAAACTTGATATACAAAAGACCTATGATAGAGTGAATTGGCAAGTGCTTCTTATTGTGCTTAAAAAATTTGGATTTCCCCTGACCTGGATTAGATTGGTTAGAAACCTCATTGATAATTGTTGGTTCTCTGTCCTTGTCAATGGAAGCACATCAAGCTTCTTTAACTCCCAGAGAGGCCTTCGCCAAGGCGATCCCTTATTTCCTAGCCTCTTCATTATATTTGCCAAGATCTTGTCTAAGGGATTGAACATATGGGTGTTCAGAAAAAATCAAAATCGACCGAACCAATCGAAAATGACAAAAAATCGAATCGAACCAAACAATTTAGTTTGATTTTTTATTTTCTATTTTAAAAAAATTCAATTTTCGATTCGGTTCGATTTTTTCGCTCGGGTAACCAAAATCGAACCGAAAATCAAAATTTTTTGGTTTAGTTCGGTTAAACCGAACTGAAAATCGAACTTTTTAAGTTTAGCTGTAATTTTTCAAATAATGTAAATGGTAATGTACTTTTAAGTTTTTGGGATAGATCAAAGGAAATTTTTGATAGGGTGAAATAATTGAGAAAAAGAGAAGTAAAATTGGAGAAGAGAAAAATGAAAAAAGAAAATAAAATTATATTGTCTTTATTTTATAAAATATAATTGATTTTATCATCTTATTACTAAACATAGCAAAATAGTTATTAAAAATCTTATGTTTTATAAATAGTATAGATATTAATATATGACACATTGACATATAATTATGATACATGAGTAAGTATGATACAAAGAGGAAAAAAAATAGATGAATATCATTTAAAGAGCAAAAAATGTGATATGAAAAGAAAATTAAAATTTTTCTTTTTAATTAAAATTACTTAAACTTATATATATATTATAGGGTATATTGATGAGCAAAATTGAAATTTCAGTTTTAATTGCAAACTACAAGATTGGATCATATTCGTGTGATATAGTACTAGTAGCACATAATGTACTATACATTGCATCTGCTGATCAATAAAGATGTTATCTATATTATTATGAAAACAAAGATTTTTCATTGTTTTGTGTCTAAAATATAGTTAAAAGCCAATATAATTTGAAAGATAAAGTGGAGAATTCCAAAATTATCCTTTAGAAATGATGATTTAATAAGGTTATAATTATATTTTTTACAAAATTTACAAATTCACAATCTATATTATGATATCATTGGACTAATTTGCTATTTAACTTTAGTAGAGTAGATTGAGTTTAAGATTTAATTAGTTATAAATTGTGTGCATGTGCATCTACCTTGGCAGTTATACACTAGCAATTTTAGCACACTCAATGTGTGTAATAATTAAAATATTTATTTATCTTCTTAAATTTATAATATTTTATGTATTTTTTTATAATAGATGAATTGTAATTTATAATTGATAATTATAAAAATTACATCCTAATTTCTAAGTTCTAACTATATTATTAATTTATTTTAAATTCTAAATGTGCAGACATAACCTAAATAATTCCAAATCCTAATGTTATATTCAAATTCCAATTGTTAAATGATAATTTACAATTTATAGATAAATTATAATGGATATAACTTAAATTCTAAGATATAATTTTGAATAACAATTAATTAAGCAATAAAGCAAATAACAAATTGCCCATGCCCCCAAACCAAATCCCAATCAGCGATTTACCATTTCAGCCCCCAATTTTGAGTTTTTGACCTAAATCTTCACTCACACAGACCATAATCACACTCAATTTTGCCGCTCATTGCCTCACTCCGTCACTTGCCCCGCCTCACACCAAGACGCCAGCGGCCAGCCCTTTAACCACCACCATCCACCAACGAGAAAGTCGAAACCACCGATAGCCTCACGCCCGAGCAGACCAGCCCTCACGCCAACAGAAAACTGCTCACCCTTTTGGCCTCACGCAGACACCGAGTGACCAAATCGAGACGCTCACCACCGCACCCTCACCTCACGGCATTACACGCACCACTGCACCCTCACCGACAACTTTCCCCGCACGGTGCCCAGCGCAATTTCTACACAGTTTCAATTTTTTTATCATTTTTTTTTTTGGGGCAATACTTCATACTCCTAATTCTTCAAGAAATGTTTTGTAGCAGAAAATGAGAGAAAAGTTTGTCTTTTAGTACCATATAAATTGCATTATACGTTTTGCAATTTCCTTTATCTAGATGTCATGTAAATGTTTATGTTCCTCCTTATACTTTGCAAGAATACCTTGTTTGGTTGTTATTAACATTTGCTAACCAATATTAAATTGTAATAAATGGTACCAAGTCAAAGTTGTAATGTCCTAATTGTAAGGTTTTCTTTGGGCTTTCTGTTTCACTTGCTATATGTATCTATTTCTTTTCAACCCCTTTTATGTGAATTTATATGTTGTTTGATTCATATTTTTGATTATTAATTTTAATTTTAATTCTTTTTGTTTCTATATATTAAATCATTATAGCACCATTATGGATACTATTCTAGAAAATGAGGAGATGGAGTTCACGGTGAATGTCAACATGGAGCAACTTGAGAATAGTGGTTCATCTGGAGTTTGAGTTGGAGATGATAATCCTCGTGCTAATTCTCAAAAAAAAGAAAAAGAGAAAGAATACAGTGGATGAGCATGTAACAATAAATTTTCTTGTCTGCAAAATTAAAATTACAAAACAAGAAAAATTGTACAAATAAAATTGAAATTAAAATCAATCAATCAATTGTGGATTTTATCTCTAATCTAATTATTTGATTCTTCCATTCCAAATATAATCTTGAGCTTCGCAAAAATTGCTTTAAACGTCGTGGATCTCCTTTGAATTGATTTGAATGGAATAACGCCAATTCGGGGGTTTCGCACCTTAATCTCGAATCAAACACCAAAAATATATGGATTCCGCAAAGAACGCCTTGAATGTCGTGGATATCATTGAATTTGCTTGAGAGAATTGCTGGCCTCCTTCAGAGTTTCTCTCGTCTGCTGGATTTGTCTTGTTTCAAATGAGATGGAATCACCTTTTTATATAGGTATTTGATGGAAGACTTCTGATTGACTTGAACTCCTTCAAAGGCTTATTTGATTTTGATAATATCAAACATCAAAAGATAATATCAATATCAAATACTTTAATTTAATTGGTCCAGAGATACAGGCATTTCATTTTTGACACATGTCAATGCTTGATTTGAATATAAAATAAATATTAAATTATTAATTAAAATTAACTATTTATCTTTTGGAGTTAAATTAATATATCCCAAAATTTAAATAGAAAATTTTAAATTAATATTTAATATATTATTTTACATGTGTCACTTCTCAGTTGGTCAAAAAATTTAATATGTTTACAAATGCCCCCACTTCAAGGCTTGACAAAGGGGTGTAAATCAATCATAAAAGAGACGAGACTTGAAGTACTTTGAGAACATGTTATATATATATATATGTGTGTGTGTGTGTGTGTGTGTGTGTGTGTGTGTGTGTGTGTGTTCAATGATATATGTGTGCCAAATAAAAGTCCATATTAAAAATTCCACATGAAAGGCCCAAAACCTTTTTTTTATTTTTTTATTTATTGAAAGCCCAATCAACCAATCTTCCCTCTCTTTTTGATTGAGTGTGGCCCACGAAGGTAATTTTCATTCATTCAACTTCAAGCTTCCAATGCAAAGTGGTTTCCCACATCAAGTGGATTTCTTTCTCCAAATTATCCACATGGCCCGCACGAGAATATCAATTCCTTTTCATGAAAAGCCAAGAACCCTTTCAGCAGAAGCAGAAACAAATCCTAAAATCCAATCAAAATTCTCACAATCAATTAACTATTTCCAAATCCGAGTCAACCCATTGTGATTAAATGAATTACAAATCATGACGGCAACGTGATGTACGCAATGAGGAATCTTGGCAGTAAACAATTTCCAATGTGTTCTTGGCAGATTTAGGATTTCTTTTGTATTTTCTTCCATTATCTTCTCTTCTTATCGTGATAAATAGATTGAGATAAAATTCAATTCTTGATAGGACTGAGATACAAATAGTTCAAGAGTTTGAGTCTCATTTAAACACTTCTTTCTGCAACAAGTGCCTATAAATTGGCTTGACAATGAGACCACAATCACCCAACAAGCACATCGAGAATTTGCTTTGCCAATTGTTGAGATTTTGCTCTCTTAAATTGCTAGGAATTTGCTCTTAATTGCTTGGTGTTTGCTCTTGATTGCTGGGTGCAAAACTTTTTCTTTTCTCTCATTCATTCTATACTTTATTCATGCCTACTTTATGTTTGATAAAATGCCCCTTTGAACATATATCATTATTTTAGCATTGTTATCAACTTTATGCTCCACCAATTCACATGAGCATTATACAGGAATACAATTGTTTGTTTTTTTTTCATTCTTCACATCAATCTTCATCCTTTCTTTTTCTTTTTCTTTTTCTTTCTCAACAACTTGATTAACTTCTCTCGTATCCTTGCAGGTTGCACTATGGTTTACTTTAAGGATGTTTCGACTGGCGCTGGAGTACAACACTTGATTATTCTTGATGAAGAGAATCAACTTATGGAGAAAGGCACTCTTTTGACTATTCATAATCCACTTATTGGTAGATATGCAGCCAAGTAGTCAAGACTGATTTAATGGACTCAAGAGATCAAGACTTCCAAGGTGTTGACTTTAAGGGCAATTCATTATTGTCCTCTAAACAAACTAGTTCATCATCAACAATCAATCAAACTAATTCTTCTTCAACATTGGGTTGCAACATTAATAGACCCAAGAGATCAAGACTTCCAAGGTGTGGATTTTAAGGGCAACTCATTATTGTCCTCCAAACGAATTAATTCATCATCAACAATCAATCAAACTAATTCTTCTTCAACATTGAGTTGCAGCATTAATAGACCCAAGAGATCAAGACTTCAAATGTGCGGGCTTTAAGGTCAACTCATTATTGTCCTCCAAACGAATTAATTCATCATCAACAATCAATCAAACCAATTCTTCTTCAACATTGAGTTGCAGCATTAATAGACCCAAGAGATCAAAACTTCCAAGGTGTGGGCTTTAAGGGCAACTCATTATTTTCCTCCAAACGAATTAATTCATCATCAAAAATCAATCAGACTAATTCTTCCTCAACATTGAGTTGCAACATTAATAGACCCAAGAGATCAAGACTTCCAAGGTATGGGCAACTCATTATTGTCCTCCAAACGAACTACTTCGTCATCGACAATCAATCAAACTAGTTCTTCTTCAACATTAAGTTGCAACATTAATAGACCCAAGAGATCATAACTTCCAAGGTATGGGCAACTCATTATTGTCCTCCAAATGAACTAATTCGTCATCGACAATCAATCAAACTACTTCTTCTTCAACATTAGGTTGCAGTATTAATAGACCTAAGAGATCAAGACTTACAAGGTGTGGGCTTTAAGGGCAATTCATTATTGTCCTCCAAACGAATTAATTCGTCATCAACGAAGTAATCAAACTAATTAATTCTTCTACCCACATTGGGTCGTAACATCATCGAAGGCAAGGCCAAGGAGGGAGATACTTTTCAATTTAATGGAAAATTTCACTATATCAAAGGATATTAGGAGTGATCAATGCTAAGAAACTTGCTTTATATAAAGGGGTGATCCCAGGAGACTTCTTGAAGTAAGATTTCTACTGTGTAAGCTTTAGGGGCAATTCACCATTGTCCTCCAAATGAACTTTAAATGTTGTGGAATGGCCTTCGCAAGAGAATAGCAAATACTCCACTTGACTCCCTATCATCTATCAAAATCAGTGTTCAATTTGTGCTTGAATCAATGAGGGGCTTTAGCAAATCTGACATCTCCAATGTGGAAGGAATATTGCAAATATCATTTGACAAGGCCATCGCTTATGATGGAGCAAAGTCAACATCTTTTGAGGAAGCATCCGATGAACTTCTTGCACGACAACTAGATGAAACCAAAAATCGTCTCCATAATGCTCAAAGAAAAAGCAAAGAAGTGAATCAAATTCAATCCACCCAAGAAGAGCTGGAATGTGTTGGGAAGGAGCTTGATAATTTGAAGGAACACAAAAAGAATTTGACTTCATCATTGAAACGCCAACAACAACTTCTTCAAAGTGCTCAAGTTGAAATTCATGAGATTGAAGAGGAAATTGTTGCTACCAAGAATACTCCTCTATTGAGTAATAAAGTGGTTGAGAATTTGCACACTTCAATAGAACATTTGGAGGCTGTCAAAGAAGAATTGAAGAACTTGAGTCCTTTTATTTGAAATTTGTTTAGAACTTTTTTTTTTGCCCCCCTTCTTTTTAATAAACTATGCTGCATTTTTTTTTAAAATCTTTCGAATTTTTTTTTTTAAAAACTCAAACTTAATAAAAACAACTAAACTACTCTTTTTTTTTTTAAAGAAAGCTGAAAACTCAAAAACAATTAAACTACTTAATAAAAACAACTAAACTATTTTTCTTTTTAAGAAAACTTAATAAACTAAAAACTCAAAGTTAATAAAAACAATTAAACTACTAAAAACTCAAACTTAATAAAAAAACTAAACTACCTTTTTTTATTTATTTAAGAAAGGTGTTTTTTTAAGAAAACTTAATAAACTAAAAACTCAAAGTTAATAAAAGAAATTAAACTACTAAAAACTCAAACTTAATAAAAAAAACCAAACTACCCTTTTGTTTTTAAGAAAGCTTAAGAAACTAAAAACTCAAACTTAATAAAAACAATTAAACTACTAAAAACTCAAACCTTAATAAAAAGAACTAAACTACTTTTTCTTTCTTTTTTTTTTTTTAAAGAAAACTTAATAAACTAAAAACTCAAAAACAATTAAACTACTTAATAAAAACAACTAAACTAATTTATTTTTTTAAAGAAAACTTAATAAACTAAAAACTAAAAAACAATTAAACTACTTAATAAAAACAACTAAACTACTTTTTTTTTAAGAAAACTTAATAAACTAAAAATAAAAACAATTAAACTACTAAAAACTCGAACTTAATAAAAAGAACTAAACTACTTTCTTTTCTTTTTTTAATTATGAAACCAAGGAAAAATATGTTTAAAATGAACTCATGACTAAACTTAGAGAATATCTAAGCTGCCTACGTACCCAATATAGGGATCAAGTCATAACGTAGTTCAAAGAAATTAACATTTTAGGGGAGGGTACCGTTCACAGTTTATACTCATGCGAGCCAAGAGTATCTATTGCTTAACCACCTTAGACTAGGTGGGATATTTGATATTTTAACCACATAAAATACCTTTAGTGGGGTAAGTCAGTAGTTTAACCACATGCATTACCTTTGGTGGAGTAAGTTAGCAGTTTAACCACATACACTATCTTTGGTGGGTACCGTTCATAGTTTATACTCATGCGGGTCAGGAGTAACATGCAGTTTAAACTTGTGCGCCAAGGAGCAACATGCAGTTTATGCTCGTGCGTCAAGGAGTATCTCCCAACTTTATGCATAGTATTGCTTCAAGAACTTCCCATTTATAGGGTCAATTCTTAATCCATCTTCAGCAACCAACTTATATGCACCATTTGTATAGACTTCTTTGACAACATAAGGACCATCCCATTTTGATGTGAACTTGTTTCCAGTTCTATGAGTCATGATGATGGGCCTTCTCACAACGAGCACCAAATCTCCAACTTGAAAAGATCGTGATCGCATCTTCTTATTAAATGCCCTGGAGAGTCTAGCTTGATAACATTTAAGTCTTTGTCGTGCTTCCAACCTTTTCTCATAAAGGGACTCTAATTCTTCAAGACGTAAGCGTGCATTTTCTTCCTCAGTCAATCCTTCTTGTATGGCTTCCCTTAATGATGGAATTTGCTGCTCAAGAGGTAAAACAACTTCAACACCATAAACCAATGAATACGGAGTTGCTTGTGTAGGTGTTCTATGAGTAGTTCGATATGCCCATAAAGCTTCTCCGATCCTTTCATGCCAATCCCTATTCAACTTTGAGACTACTTTCTTCAACAAATTGCACAGAGTCTTATTGAATGCCTCAGCAAGACCATTAGGCGCGACATTGTACATAGAAGATTTCATCTGTTTAAAATTGAATTTCTGACAAAGTTTATCTATCAGGCTATTACTAAAGGGCTTTCCATTATCAATGATTATGTATTGAGGAACCCTATAGCGATATATAATGTTGATGTGGATAAAGTCAGCAACATTTTCCTTCTTTACTTCTTTGAGGGGTATTGCTCCAGCCCACTTAGAGAAATAGTCTATTGCCGCCAATATGTACAAGTGCCTAGCAGAAGACTTTGTCATGGGCCCAACTACATCTAATCCCCAAGCACCAAATGGCCATGAAGCGGCAGTTGGATATAATGGCTCAGGTGGTTAGTGAATGAAATTTGCGTGAAATTGGCAAGCTTGACATCTTTGAGCATAATCCATGCAATCTTTTACCATTGTTGGCCAGTAGTAGCCCATTCTTTCTATTCGAAAATGTAATTTTAGACCCGACTGGTGGGCGCCACAAACTCTAGAATGAGCTTCTTCCATGGCTTGGATAGCTTCATCATCACCTAAACATCGCAAGAAGACTCCATCAAATGACCGCATATAAAGCACACCTTTATAATAGATGAAGCGAGCCACACGACGCCGAATATCAACTCTTTGGCGTGGATCATCAGATAACTTCTCGTACTTCAAATAATCCATGATTGGTTGGCGCCAATCTTCCTTCTGTATCTCAAACACTTGAACGACATGGCTTTCATCTTCTTCAAAATCCTCATCCTCAAAAATTGGCGGCACAACCCAACTTCCAGATATTGAAATACACACTTTATTTTCAGGTATGGCAAGTGAAGAGGCCAATTTAGCTAATACATCAGGTTGCTTATTTTTCTTCCTTGGCACACATTCAATTTCTACATCCCCAAGCCATCCATGAGTCTTTTTGCGTAATTAAAGTAGGGGAGTAACTTAGGCTTCTTGACGTCATATGATCCAAACAACTAGTTAACCACCAACTTAGAATCTCCATAGACTTTAAGATGCAATTGTTTTATTTCAACTGCCATCTCCAACCCAAGAATAAGAGCTTGATATTCAGCAATGTTGTTGGAACAATTTTCAGTTAAAGTGAAGGAATACGGTAATATTTCATCATCAGATGTGATAAATACAACTCTAGCACCAACTCCTTCTCTATGGGATGCTCCATCAAAGTACATCTTCCAAAGAGGTGTAATTTCAACTATCAAGACATCTTCATCGGGTAGGTCATCAGATAATTCCCACTCAGTAGGGATGGGATGATCAACCAAGAAGTCATCCAAAACTTGCCTTTTTACTACCTTCTGCAAAACATAGATAATCTCAAACTGTTGCAACTAAAGGTACCATCTTGTGAGTCTATCAAAGATGACAAGTTTTGACATGACATATTTTAGTGGATTTGCTTTTGAGACAAGACGGACAGTATGTGCTTGAAAGTAATGCTTCAACTTTTAGATTGCAAAAATTAGAGCCATATTTTCTCAATTAGCAAGTATTTCACCTCATTTGGCATTATCATCCTGCTCAAGTAGTACAAGGCATTTTCCTTTCTTCATCATTTCTTTGTGCTAATAAAGCCCCAACAGAACGTTCTTGAGCAACGATATAAAGGATTAGTGGGCGTCTAGGTACTGGTGCGACCAACACATGAGGCCTCATCAGATAAGCTTTTATACTCTTAAAAGCATTGCTACAAGCTTCATTCCATTCAAATGGAACACCTTTCTTCATCAGATGGCTAAATGGTTGACACCTACCAGCTAAATTTGATATGAATCTCCGAAGATAAGCTAATTTTCCTTGCAAACTTTTGAGTTCATGTACGTCTCGAGGTTCTCGCATTTTCAAAATTGCATCAATTTTTGCTTGCTCGATTTCTATGCCTCGATGACGAACAATGAATCCCAGAAACTTTCCTGATGTAACACCAAATGCACACTTTAATGGGTTCATTTTGAGTTGGTATTTTCTCAGGCGCTCAAAGACTTGTCTCAAGTCTTGGAGATGATCTTCTCACATTTTGGACTTGACAATCAAACATTTTTTTATCAAACAAACTTTTATCACAATTTTTGGTTGAAAAAAGAAAAGAAAAGAAAATAATCTTGAACCGGTCGATTTCGGTTC